>UESW01003906.1:192707-909784 GCA_900491605.1 Calamus simplicifolius | reverse complement strand
TGACTCTCCACAGAAATATCACAACCTCTATACACTTGGTCTGCTATAAAAGGCCTCCCTAGAGCATAGATACTACCAACTGACTACCCAACTGGCCCACATCTCTAACTAGATGCTTAGCAAACTCACATGAGATAAATGAATGCATAGATCCAGAATCAATTAAAATATAAGCATCATGATTATCGATGGGTAGCATACCTGTCACCACATCAGGATCAATCTGAGCCTCCTGTCTGGTCATGGAAAACACTCTGGCCTCGGCTCTCGGAATACTGGATGACCCTCCTGGCTGATTAACATTAGGCCCCACCTGACTGGCTGAAGCCACAACACTACCATCACCCCCTCCTACCAGGCTGTCCCCTTGGCATTACTGGCCCCTGAGGAAGCCCACCAGCCTGCTGCCCTCTCCTAGGGCAATCTCTCTTCAGGTGACCTAGATCACCATAAATATACATCCCTTATTGCCCCTCCTACATTCTCCCAAATGAAGTTTTCCACATACATTACATGGGGGTATATTTCTCCCTCCACTAGAAGGATGACCCTGCTCCCCTACATCACCAGACACCCTGCTGGTGGCAACCTGAGGCACACCCCCATAAGGCTTTTTTGAACTGGGCTAGATGCTGACACAGATACTGATCTTCTGCCCACATCACCAGGGGCTCTAAACCCAGAATAAAACTGTCCAGTCCTCTGGGGTTTCTTAAATGGCTGAGTCCCTCCCGAAGCAGAAGAATAACTAGGAGCACTTCTTTTCATTCTATCCTGCCTCCTACTCATATATTCTTTTTCAATCTCCTTGGCTTTGAGTGCTCCCTGCACCAACTCAGAGTAACTATTGTAGGTCTGCATACAGGTCTTGGCTTTAATAGGGAGATTCAACCCATCCTGGAATAGTCGACATCTCTCCCTCTCATCAGCCACCAAGGCCCTAGCAAACTGAGATAACTCCACAAAAGTGCTTCATAATCTGCCACGGACATCCTCCCCTGAGTCAGACAAAGGAAATCCCTCCTCTTCTGATCCCTATAAATCTCAGAATAATATTGCTGATGAAATTCTCTTCTAAAATTTTCCCATGTCAACTCCACTCCCTGGGGCTGCCTGCCCTGAATAGATCTCCACCAACTCTGGGCTCTACCCTCTAGTAAAAAGGTGGCAATACTCAGCCTCTGCTCCTCAGAGCATCCCATCACATCAAATACTCTCTCGATCCTCTGCAGCCATGCCCCGGCCTGAATAGGATCAGTAGTTCCCTGGAATTCCAGAGCCCCTAACTTTCTGGCTCTTTCCACATTCCTCACAACCTCCGTATTTTTAGATGGAAGGCTAGAACTAGCACCCACAGCTGCTACCACAGCCTGAGTAATCATGCCTACCAACTCTGACATACTAGGCCCCTGAGTCTGTACTCGAGATGGGTCTACTGGCATAGGGGTAATAGACTGTGAAGAAGACTCTGGCATCTACTCTGAAGATGCCCTCACTCTAGCTTCCTTAGATACTGGCTCGGTGGAATCACTAGAAGCCATTCTATCAATTTGACTTCTTCTAATTGACCTTCTGAGTCTACTTTGACCTTTGCTTCTATCCCTGCCTGAAGATTGCTCTGTCTCTCTAGATGCCTTGTAGTAATCGTCCTACAAGTCATTATTCATTACATTAGTTTCATTATTCAATAGCTATAATCATAAACATTCAATCATCCTAGACTCATACTCATACTTATTCCCCTAGGACCTAATAACCTAGGGCTCTGATACCAAAACTTGTCAGCTCCCCCTCCTCTCTGGGGCCACCGACAGCACACCTGCACACTCGTGGTAATCGGATAGAGTTTCACTAGTCTTTATGTAGCGCTCCATAAAGAGCTAGAGAACCCCAACTAATTATCATAAGTGGCAGACACACGAAAATACATCCTGTTAAAAACTTTTATTTTCATCTCAATTATATACACAAATCACCCAATCAACACTAAGCATCAACCTGCTCAGATAATATTTTTCATGACATTCCTCAGGCAGTTACAAGATCACATTCACAATCGACATTAAAATCCTAAGTGCACACATCATGCTCATAATTTTCTCCAAAACATAAGTCTCGTATTCATATCCAAAAAGGTCTAAAACATCATTACATCTCACTGTACACATACACATATACAAAATACAAATATCAAACCACACTCTCTCAATATACAAGGCTAGCATTTATACACTCTTGCATCCAAGCAAGCTTCACCAGCTAAGGGTCCTGTCCTGTTTATCTTGTGATCCTGGCAGAAATACTCACTGATCTGAAAGAACATTTAAATCATAGAGGGATGAGACCTAAGTCCCAGTGACTGGATAACCATCTAACTATGGAGAAATAGAGAACCATAACCTCTTAATTTCAATCGTATGCTGATACTATTTAGCTTGTACAACTCAAAGTACATTTTTAACATGATATCAGATAAAATAAAATGTAGCTTATTCTTCAAAAACATATCAGTACTGAAATACTCTATAATAACTCTTCACTGAAAGATAACTCATTAAAATAAAAATCCATGCATTACAATATGAAGATATGCATTCTTTATCTACAACCCAGACTCCCATCAGGATCTGCTTGCCACTGGCATCTCAAGTAAGCTCTTCCTCTCGGGATAACTATTTGGCTCATTGGCCCTTTTTATATCACAACATATGCTTTTAGATCTCATGATGCTGGGCTGTGTGTGTAATGCCTCTGAGGTACCACCCTACAGTCGCCCTTCTATAGGTGTACTCTCATCGGGTGCGTGACTAGCAACAGAATCCCCGCACAAATAGCACCCCTTACCCGTGCAGTTCACCCGGCAAAGTGCTTTGTTCCTTAACCCTGGAACCTCGGGTTTTCTCTCTGCCCCCACGGGCTATATATAGTAATCAGCTCCACTGAGCTATGATTCATGCCCCCACGGGCTTCTCACAACCAGCCCCACTGGTCTGGTTAAGCGTGCACTCACCCCTGATTCTGGGGTTCATCGTACGATTTGTTCGCAAGGAGGTGCCGGCTCGATAGTAGTGTGCAATGCTCATGCTACAGTACAGTTTAAAGGGTGATCAGCCCCCTAGCTGTCTAATGCTCAGTATGATACATACATCATTGTAAAGCTTTATCATGCAAATATGTCATGTATACATAAAAATCCCTCATCGAAACTCATGCTTATGTGTTTATGCTCAAAACTCATGCTCGAAACTCATGCTTATTTCTTTATGCTTAAAACTCATGCTCGAAACTCATTATCAGAATATCATATACTAGGTTCTCATTTCTCATATTTAAAACATACATAATACTCTGCTAAACATAACATACCATAACTAGGTATTAATCTCATTATTCTAGCTCAAATTAACTTCTCATTGCTAGATGAGAAATCCACTCACCTTAGTAGGTTACTCCTCGACTGGTACAACTGGTACTCAACTCTGGTATTTCGGCTCCCTGGAATAACCCTCTTGACCTACGTCAACATACAGATACGATAGCTATTAGGATTACCTCCACACAAGGTTTTCCCACGAACCATGCATGCATACATGATCTATCCTCTAATATCTCATTATTTTCTTCCACCCTTCTCTACTCAAGATTACTTCTACTATTACCTCGAAATACAATAAATCTAGAAAATCTAAAGTCATACAAGATCTAGGGAAGCTATAGCTTACCTGGAGTCGAGCACAAACCCCCAAGCTTCCCTTTCCCTTTCTCTTTCTTCCTCCTTTTTCTTCTTCTTCTTCTTCCTCTTCCTCTCTTTTCTCCTCTTCTTTCTTTCTTTCTTTCTTTCTTTCTTTTCTCTGGCTGAACCCATGTTTCCCTTTTTCTCTAATGACTTGGGGACCAAGTCATTGGAAACTTAAGGGTTAAGGCATACCAAATTCTCCTTTTGCCCTTAAACACTCTTAATGCGTGCTTTTTGGAAAAACACGTGGCTCACTTATAACCATAATATTTTGCCCTTAGATTTTCTTTCCCAAGTTGCCCTTAACACAATTAGCAATTGACATCGGAGCCTTTCCCATTTTGCCCCTGATATAGCATTTTTTAATCAATTTATAGCCCATATCATCATTTTTCACTTATATCGATACTTTTATGTAAAATTTCTAAGAAAAGACTTTACCAGCTTGAAGAACTCGATTTTAGAAATCCAACGGTTTAAACGGCATCCAAATCGGACTTGAAATGGATTAATATAAAATTCTTAAGATTTAACTCAGAAAAACCTGTCGTCTTGGAGTCGGCTCGAACAGATTTGGAGTCGGCTCCAGCAGAAGTAGGGGTCGACTCCAGAAAAGTAGGGGTCGACTCCTGAAAAGTAGGGGTCAACTCCAGCTCTGCAGGGGTCGACTCCAAAGCGTGCCGAAAGTTTAAAACTGTGCCAGAGTCGACTCCACTCCAATTAGGGTCGACTCCAACCACTAAAAACATCATTTTAGGATAAAACTCAACTAAACTTGATTTTTCTTGTGATTTAAACCCATTAAAACTTAAGTCTCTCAATTTCTTAAATCAAACTCATTAACATTCAGAAATATACTTATTTACTCCAAAATTTCTTCTCTTTACATTTATCAAAAGGCCAACACCCACATTTCACTGAAACTTTCTGACTTTCATTTCAAATGAAAATGCCATAAATTACCAGGTTTTCAGGATGTTACACCCCCGGGCCGGATGTCTTCAAGATCGGCAATGTCGACTTCGAGGGCCGCGGCTACTCGGACTTTCCCCATCTCGAAGCCTTGAAGATAAGCGTCAAGGCTGGCTTCGAGGACCTCTTGCCTGAACTCCGACGAAGCCTTGAACTTGGAGACGGCCTGCCGGCCTCGGCCTCGGCCCGCTGCGCCTTGTTTTCAGCCTCCCAAGCCTTGGCCTCAGCCTCTGCGGCACGGGCGCTGGCCTCGTCAGCGCAGGCCACCGCACCGGCCTTCTCCAAAGCAGCTTCCGCTGCCGCTTTCTCCGCGGCAGCGGCCTTCTCCCCGGCGGCCCGGGCCTCCTCCACGGCGCTTTGGAGCCACCTAGTGAGCTCCTTAATCTGCGCCACGGCAGCCTTCGACCTTTCCAAGGCCAATTCCATTTTGGCCTCGGATACGGCGGCCCGACTCTCCATCTCCTGAATGCGGCCGGCGTAGCCCTCCTCGCGGGCCGCGGTCTCTTGGCAAGTTGGGCAAGGCTGTCGGTGTGCGCCATGCTCTCCTTTCGGTATTTGTCGGCCCGCGCCAGAGCCCTCGCCAGTGTGCCGGAAGACTGGGCCAGCGCTTCGCGAAGCCCAAGGGCACCGTTAGCCATCTGCAACAGGAGAAACGCGTTAGCCACAAAAGGAGAAGCATTGGGAAAAGAAAGAAGGTCCGAAAGGTTACCTGGATGATGGAGACCAAAATCATGTCCATGAGTGCGGAGTGGCTCATCCCCCGCATCTCCTCTTCAAAATCGGCAGCCCGGACTCCCGATAGGAGACGTGAGGCTCGGGCGGCATCCGCCATTCTGCCGATGGTAGGGACCAGGCGCGTCTGTCCCTCCTGCGGACCCTCCGCCTGGGGACGGTCCGGGCGCCAAGACGATTGGTGGGATGAGCTCCTCGGCTCATCCCCCGCTCCTCGATCGCCTCTGCCCCATCTCGGGCCTCCCTGGCGATCCGCTCCCCCTCGCCGGCGAATGAGGGAGCGCTCCCCCTCCCCGGCTCTGTAGCAACCGGGGGGCCAACGGCAACAGTAACCTGCCCCGCCTCGGGCGCGTCGGCGGCGGCAGGGGCTTCTTCATCCAAAACCACCACCGGTGTTTCGGCGGTGGCCAAGATCTCCCCCTCTTCAACTTCGGCCCCGGCTGGCCTTTGGGCCACTCTCACCACCGGCCTCCTCTCGGCCGGTTTCTCCACGGGCGTCGGGGCTATGGGGCTGTGGCCGGCCTGGCCGGCTCCCTTCTCCGGAGCCTCTTTGGTGGCCTGGACGACTCTTCGGTCGCTGGCCTCTTCTGCCTTGCGAGAGCCTCGAACTCGTTGGCGGAAAGCTTCATGGCTACACAAGGAAAGATAATCGTCATTAGCGGCGACATGCAATAAACAGAAAAACGAGACAAAGCGATTCAGGCTCACCGGTCGCCGAGGCCAACTCAGCCTCTATCAGGTTCTCCTCGGACATGAGTTCCTTATAGCCGAGGATCTGACAATTGGATAACAGGGTAAACATATCCTTATCTCTCTCCCTTATGGAGGAGTCATCGTTGGAGCTAGTATCGGGCTCCCTCCAAACAGATCTCACCCCCTCAACATGAGCAAAAAGGAACCTAGGCTTCCACCCTCTAATTTTGGACGGGAGGCCTAGGGGGAAGGCTCTACCCGGCCTGGCGGTAAAGGCCCACCAGGCCCCCTCGCATTGACGACGAAGCTTATAAAAGGCTCGGAACAGGGACAACTCTGGACGGGCCCCTCTCAAAGTGGCAAAGGATAACGAAGGCGCAAATGATCCGAATCGAATTCGGAGTCAACTGTGCCGGCACTAATCTGTACCTCTCTAAAAGATTAAGAAAGAAAGGGTGAAAGGGAAGGCGCAGCCCGCACCGGAAGAACTCCTCATATAGAGCGATCCAACCTGGATGGTCAGAAATCACCCTATCTTCAGGCCCTGGCGTGGACAGGCCAATGAAATCAGGGACCAGGAACTTAGCCCTAACGGCCTCTACATCCTTAGGGTCATGGTTGAAGCTACCCCCGATGGACCCGCCGGATCAGAGCTCACCACCGAAGGAAGGGCCGGACGGCGAGAAGACAGGGGGATGGCCCTAATGGGAGGACCAGAGGTAGGCAGAGGTTCTAGTGCCCTTGATGGGTCACGGATAACGATGTCGCCCGACGATCGAGGCATTTGGCCACTGGTCACAGGGGCCTGGTTTTTGCTATCTGATTGGGAAGACTCCTCTATGGGTCTCTTACCCTCCCTAATGGCACTACGGTCCATAGGAAAAGAAGGGGATAAGACTAACCTGGGAGTTGAAAGGGCTCAGGTCGCAGAAGAAGAACTCAAAGAAGAAGGAAGTAGAGAAAGCAATGGCAGTGTAAAGGATTCCACAGGCCCTTGGAAGGCTTTTATAGCCCCTATCTCCGGCTATCGCCGCCGAGATCCTACCACCTGGCGTGCGCCCATTGCGCTGCAGGCTGCCAGCCGGAAATCTCGCCTAGGCCCGAGACGTGCTGCCTTGTTTCTCCAAGAGACGTGATCCCCGACCAATCGCGGGGCATAAAAAATGGGGCAGCAATGATGTCCTTGCCTTTTCTCCACTATTCGATGAGCTTTTTCTCCGGAGCGTCCGGCGCCAACGTCAGCCCCATCTAACGCATGATTACGGGAGGTCTTCGAAGAGACACCGCCTCGAAACCAAGCACCAACTCATCAGCCCATTTAAAGCGCACCAAAAGAAGCAATCATTCCTTTTGAATTTTCGCGCCCCTATCGCCCAAAGGGCGGCAGGCGCATGGTCCTTAGCGCTCAGGGGCAGGGGGGCATCTGATGTGGCTGGAGTAGCCACGTGCAGCCGCAGGGGCAATCTCGACAAAACCAAAGCATTTTTGCATCCCGGTCATCCCTGGCCGGCCCCTCTCGGCCCCGGCATCTCCGAGCCACCGAGTTGGCCCCGGCCATCCCTGGCCGGCCCCTCTCGGCCCCAGCGTCTCCGAGCCCGCCGAGTCAGCCCCGACCATCCCTGGTCGGCCCCTCTTGGCCCCGGCATCTCCGAGCCCGCCGAGTCGGCCTCGACCATCCCTGGCCGGCCCCTCTCGGCCCCGACATCTCAAGGCCCGCCGAGTCGGCCCCGGCCCCTCTTGGCCCCGGCATCTCCGAGCCCGCCGAGTCAGCCCCAGCCATCCCTGGCCGGCCCCTTTCGGCCCCGGTGTCTCTGAGCCCGCCGAGTCGGCCCCGGCCATCCCTAGCCGGCCCCTCTCGGCCCCGACGTTTCCAGGCCCGCCGAGTCGGCCCAGGCATTCCCTGGCCGGCCCCTCTCGGTCCCCAGCATCGCCGAGCCCGCCGAGTCGGCCCCGGCCATCCCTGGTCAGCCCCTCTCGGCCCCGGCGTCTCCGAGCCAGCCGAGTCGGCCCCGGCCATCCCTGGCCGGCCCCTCTCGGTCCCGGCATCTCCGAGCCCACCGAGTTGGCTCCGGCCATCCCTGGCCGGCCCCTCTCGGCCCCGGCGTCCCCAGGCCCACCGAGTCGGCCCCGTCCATCCCTGGCCGGCCCCTCTCGGCCCCATCCCTGGCTGGCCCCTCTCGGCCCCAGCATCTCTGAGCCCGCCGAGTCGGCCCCGGCCGTTCCTGGCCGGCCCCTCTCGGCCCCGGCGTCTCCGAGCCCGCCGAGTCGGCCCCGGCATCTTCGAGCCCGTCGAGTCAGATCCGGCCGTTCCTGGCCGGCCCATCTCGGCCCCGGCATCTCCGAGCCCGCCGAGTCGCCCCCGGCCATCCCTGGCCGGCCCTGCCCCGGTACTTCCTGGCCGAGGAGGTCGGCCTCGGTCGCCCCTAGTCAACCAGGCTCAGCCTCGGCTCCTCCGGGGAGGTCGAGATGTCCCAGTTCTCTCCAGATCGGCCCCAGCAGTTCAGGGAGCCACCTCTCTGACTCGCGCCGCTTGACAACGCCAGATCCACCTACCCACTGGCCACATTGTTGATGGGACTAGACCCAACAACTCAGCAGCCCCACTGATTGAAGGGACAGCACCCACCAACCGCCAGATTCAACGAACAAGATACGGATCCCACCGGCCTTACAACAGCTTGATTCGAATCATCTTCGTATCCCAACAACCTTCGAACCTTCCTGAAGGCGCTCAAGATCCAGGTGATTGCCTATAAATATGACACTCCCAGATTCTCTCAGGTATGCGCATAAGCCCCCGTACACAGCTCCTGGCTCACTCTCACTCTCACTCTCTCTTTCACTGCTCACCCTCCTCCTTCTCCGCCGTCGGCGCTCCCCACGAGCTCCCCGATTGGCCACCCCTGGAGGGACTCCCCAGAGAGATCCTTCTCCTCTTTTCTGTTGATCGTCGATCCCCACTGACTTGAGCGTCGGAGGGTCTTCCATGGAGGGCCACCCCCAACGCCTCTCGCGTGAGGACTTCTATGCAGGTCCGCCCAGGAGGAAGCCCGATCAGGAGACCGATCGCGCCCGAGTCAGAGGATAAATCCCGGTGGCAACAGATTGACACTAGAGGAAGGGCCTCAAGTCCCATTAAAACTTGAAGAAAGGAGACAAGGATCTCGATCCGGAAGAGAACCTCTCCAATGGCTAATCGGAGAAGAGCAATTTCTGAAGCCCAAGACCAGGTCGCCTCCCAGAGACCTGATCCGATGGGTAGCGTAGCGCCGCAGCCGCCACCCATTGAGACCCCATCGCCGCCAGCCATCCCGGTGACCCAGGATCAGTTCGCAACACTGGTCCAGCAGGTCTAAGCCCTGACCCATCTGGTTCAGGAGCGCCTCGCAACTGCCCCTGCTCCACGCCTCCCTGAGGAGGCTGCTGCCCCTTTCTCTTTGGCCACCTCTTTTCTGGTCCGCATGGAGCGGCGGACCCCCCGCACCGACCCAAGGAGGACAAACCAGTCCCACGAGGTGGCTACAACAGGGATCCTCCCAGATCTCGGTGAGCCCGGTCCCTCTCTTCGGTGTCTTTCCGCCATGATTCGATGCCATCCCCGCGCTCTCCTCGCCCAGCTCCTCCTCTTACATCTGAAGAGGAGATCCGTCGACAACTCTGGGAGATGCGTCAAGAGCTGGACGCCACCAAGCAGGCTCATCCGCCTCAGCCCAAGGCAGAGCAAGGCATCCCTTTCTCCGAAAGGATCATGGAGGAAGTGATTCCCTCCCATGTTAAGCTACCCGCCATCGAGCCCTACCATGGATCTTCTGATCCGGACGATCATCTCAGTAGCTTCCGGTCAATAATGATGTTCCACGGAGCATCAGACGCGATCCTCTGCCGTGCCTTTCCTTTCACCCTCAGAGGATCTGCCCGAACCTGGTTCAACGCCTTGAAACCAGGTTCCGTTGATTCATTCGATGAGCTGAGCCATCTTTTATTGGTCAGTCGTCAGTAGCCGCCGTCACCGACGAAGATCCGACTCCCTCTCTAAAGTTAAGCAGAGAGAGGGGGAGTCCTTGAGAAACTACCTTGACTGTTTCAACAAGGCCATGCTGGAGGTGGACTACCTTAATCATGAGATGGCTATGTCCGTCCTAGCGGGGAGAGTTTTGAAGGAGAGCGACTTCTACCTGGCAATGGAAGTCAGCTACCCCCCGAACCTCTCCGATATGATGGCCTTGGCAGACAAATACGCCAGGGTCAAAGAATCACAGAGAGCTGCCCACGCCGAGCTGGCGAAGAAGAAAGAGCCTAAAGGTTTGGATAGGCACCGACCGATCCGTCAACCGAGCCCACCTCGCCTCCAAAGAGCTCCCCCGTCGCCGCCAAGAAATCACTCCCGAAGCCCGCCTAGGCAATTCGACCGGTACACTCCACTAACTGTACCCAGGGTGCAAATCCTCATGGAGATAGAGCGCCAGCTCCCCCGGCCAACCCCTCTTCGAGGGAACCCAACTCGGAGGGACCCCACCAAATACTGCCGCTATCATCGGGAGCACGGCCACGACACTGAGGAATGCTGGCAGCTAAAGAATGAAATTGAGAGGCTGATCCAGCGGGACCGACTGAACCAATTCAGGAGGGCGCCCGAGCCAGGACAAGGGGTGACCGCCAACCCGAGCCTCAACAGCCTCCTCCTCCTCCCAATCCACCCGTGATCGGCCACATTAACATGATTGAAGAGGCCGGCGGCTCGAGCTCCAGAAATGATGATGAAGGCTCGGCGCCAAAGAAAGCGTGAACGGGTGAGCTCTCCTTCTCCGACGACGATCTCCGAGGGATACAGTTCCCACATGATGATGCACTGGTTGTATCTCTCAATTTAAATAACTACGATGTAAGTTGGATCCTTGTTGATAGTGGAAGCTCCATGAATGTTCTGTACCTTGATGTGTTTGCCAAGATGAAATTGCTCATGGGAAACCTCCGAGCCGTGGACTCCACCCTTATGGGGTTCACCGGCAATGTTATCGTCCCGGAAGGGGTCGTAACGCTAATAGTTTGGGTGGGAACTTGGCCCCTTGTGGCCACTGTTCACACGGACTTCTTGGTGACCAAGCTTAGGTCGCCTTACAACGTGATATTCGGAGACCCGGCCTGATGTCCCTCAAAGCCGTTGTCTCCATCCCGCACCTATCTATGAAATTCCCCACCGGGCGGGGAGTTGGAGTTGTCCAGGGGAGCCAAACCATGGCTCAACAATGCTTTGTCACTAGCCTTCAGTCCAGAATGCCTGAAGTTGATGGGCTGAATGCTCAGGAGGACTTCGCCGAGCAACAGAGAGAACCAGCCAAAGAACTGGAAGAAATACCATTGAACGAGGCTCGCCCCGACCGAACCATAAAAGTCGAGTCGCTGCTAAAAGGCGAATCCCGGCAGGAGCTGATCAAATTTCTCCAAAGCAACGCCGATGTCTTCACCTGATCTGCCTCCGTCATGCCAGGAATCAACCCCGAAGTTCTCGTCCACCGCCTTAACATGGACGAGATGTACCGGCCCGTCAAGCAAAAGAAGAGGAGCTTTGCCCCAGAACGACAGAAAGCTATTGAAGAGAAGGTTGATAAACTCATCAAGGCGAACTTCATTCGGAAGGTGAATTACCCAAGTTGGCTGTCAAATATCGTCATGGTGAAGAAGTCGAACGGCAAGTAGCGGATCTGCATCGACTTCACCGACATCAACAAAGCATGCCCGAAGAACAGCTTTCCTCTCCCCCGAATTGATCAACTTGTGGATGCCACCTCGGGTCACCAAATGCTGACGTTCATGGACGCCTACTCCGGCTACAACCAGATCCGGATGGCCCCCGAAGATGAGGAAAAGACCACCTTCATAACCGACCGAGGTACTTACTGTTACCGTGTTATGCCTTTCGGTCTTAAAAATACAGGAGCCACCTACCAAAGGCTGGTCAACAAAGTATTCAAGGAACAGATCGGCCGGAACATGGAGGTGTACGTCGACGACATGCTGGTCAAAAGCAAAGAAGCATCACAGCACGTCAAGGATCTCTCGGAGAGCTTCACGACACTCGGCAAATATCAGATGAAGCTCAACCCAACTAAGTGCGCCTTCGGCGTTAACTCCGGGAAGTTCCTCGACTTCATGGTCTCCCAGCAGGGTATTGAAGCTAACCCCAGAAGATTCAAGCTCTCCAGCAGATGGCACCCCCAGCGTCTATTAAAGAAGTCTAGCGCCTAACCGGAAGGATAGCGGCCCTTAACCGCTTCGTGGCGCGCTCTGCCGAAAGATGCCTCCCCTTCTTCAAAACTCTCTAGTCGGCTAAGAATTTTCGACGGACTTTCGAGTGCCAAAAATCATTTGAAGATCTCAAGAAGTACCTCGGCTCTCCTCCTCTCCTCAGCAGTCCAAATTCTGGGAAGACATTGTTCCTATATCTGGTTGTCTCGGAAGGTGTCGTTTGCTCGATGCTGGTCAGAGAAGAAAATAAGGCCCAGAAGCCGATTTATTACGTCAGCAAACTGCTCCGTGACGCGGAGACATGGTATAGCCGGATTGAGAAGATGGTGTTGGCCTTGATCACCTCAGTTTGGAAGTTGCGGCCATACTTCCAGGCGCATTCTGTGACAGTCCTGACTGACCAACCCATCAAGGCGGTGGTCCACCACCCGGAGACATCAGGGAGAATGACTAAATGGGCCGTCGAGCTGAGCGAGCACGACATCCGATTCCAGCCTCATCCAGCCATCAAAGCTCAGGTGCTAGCCGACTTCCTCCTCAAATGTACCATCCCGGAGGACGGCTCCACTCCTGACTCTCCCGAGAAACCAAAATCTGGCGCCCGGTGGCTCCTCCATGTCGACGGGTCGTCCAACGCTCATCGCTCCGGTGCAGGCTTGGTCCTCACCAGTCCTGAGGGGACGACTTTTGAGTATGGCGTCCGCTTCTCCTTCCCGGCCTCCAACAACAAAGCTGAGTATGAAGCCCTACTGGCCAGTCTCCGGATCGCCCGCAGCCTTAAGGTGGAGAAACTGAATGCCTTCACCGACTCCCAACTGGTGGCAGGTCACGTGTGAGGGGAGTTTGAGGCTCGAGAACCGAACATGATCCGATATCTCCAAGAGGTTCGGGGCCTACTCTTCCATTTCCCCAAATTTGAGATCATTCAGATTCCTAGATCTGAAAATGCCCGTGCTGACCTACTATCTCGGCTGGCGACTGCGGAATCAATGGATGCCGAACGAAAATTCCACCTGAAGACCTTGGAGAGACCTAGTATCACGGAAGTTGACCAAGTGATGCAAGTTGAGGCCGAGCCATCATGGCTCGACCCCATCCTGAAGTACCTTAAAGAAGGATCGCTCCCGACCGATCGGAGAGAAGCTAGAAGGTTAAAGCTGCAAGCTACCCATTATGTATTGATTGATGACCAGCTCTACAAGTGGTCCTTCTCCATGCCATTGCTCAGATGCCTCCGCCCATCTGAAGCTGATTATGCCCTTCGAGAGGTGCACGAGGGATTTGCGGCAACCATCTGGGGAGCCGGTCCCTGTGCCACAAGGTGCTGCGTCAAGGTTACTATTGGCCGACCATGCAGAAGGATGAAGACAACCTTGTCCGAGCTTACGACCCATGCCAAAGACACTCCAGTATTCAGAGGCTCCCCTCCGCCAGCTTGGTCCCCATTTCCTCCGTCTGGCCCTTTGCCAAGTGGGGAATGGACATTCTCGGCCCATTTCCGCCCGCCACAGGGCAGCGGAAATTTTTGTTCGTCGCCATCGATTACTTCACTAAATGGGTCGAGGCAGAGGCAGTTGCACAAATAACCAAGGCTCGGGCCAAGGACTTCGTGTGAAAGTCTATCATCTGCCGCTTCGGCCTCCCGCACACTATCATCACTGACAACGGCAGACAATTCGACAATCCAAAGTTTTGTCATTTCTGCGAGGAGCATGGGATCCATCACCGCCTTACCTCGGTTGGACATCCATAGGCCAACGGAGCAGCCGAAGTAACCAACCGAACCTTGCTCCAAGGGATCAAAGCTCGGCTCTCCAGAGCCCGAGGCAGGTAGGCAGACGAGTTGCACCACATCCTATGGGCCTACCGCACCACCCTAAGAGTGCCCACAGGCGAGACCCCATTTCGAATGGCCTTCGGCACAGAGGCTGTCATCCCTATGGAGGTAGGACTCCCTTCCCTGTGGGTGGAAAGCTACTCGGAGGAAGCCAGTGACGAGCAGCTCTGCGCCAACCTTGACCTGGTGGAAGAAATCAGAGAAAAAGCTCGGATCAGAATAGCCGCCTACCAGTAAAGAGTGGCCCGTTACCACGCCTCCAGAGTCAAAGGGAAAGCTTTCTTTCCTGGCGACCTCGTTCTCCGGAAAGCATCTGTCTCCAAACCGCTAGAGCAGGGGAAGCTAGCTCCGAACTGGGAAGGCCCCTACCAAGTGGCAAAGGTCGTCGGACCCGGGACCTACAAGCTGCAAGATCTAAGCGGAAGATCCATCCCTCGGACGTGGAATTCGAACAATCTCTGCAAGTATCACCAGTAGGGTACGCCCTCTACAGGCTTGCCTTCTTAAATTTTTGTTGATATGTTGTTTCATAATTCATGACGTAAATCATCACAAATTATATCACCAAAAATCGTGAGAAAAAAATAGATGCTACTTACCAATTCTCGGCACGACCGAGTTATCTATTTAAGCAGAAAATCTCCGAACCTTGGCTGGGCCGAGCAACTATTCTCTGAACCTCGGCTGGGCCGAGCAACTAATCTCCGAACCTCGGCTGGGCCGAGCAACTATTCTCCGAACCTCGGCTGGGCCGAGCAACTAATCTCCGAACCTCGACTGGGCCAAGAACTATTTCTGAACCTCAGCTGGGCCGAGCAACTAATCTCCAAACCTCGGCTGGGCTGAGCAAGTAAATCTCCGAACGTCAGTTGGGCCAAGCAACTAATCTCCGAACGTCGGCTGGGCCGAGCAACTATTCTCCGAACCTCGGCTGGGCCGAGCAACTAAATCTCCGAACCTCGGCTGGGCCGAGCAACTATTCTCCGAACCTCGGCTGGGCCGAGCAACTATCCTCCGAAACTCGGCTGGGCCGAGCAACTAATCTCTGAAGCTCGGCTGGGCCGAGCAACTATTCTCTGAACCTTGGCTGGGCCGAGTAACTATTCTCCGAGTAATATCCCTGCTAAATCCCCCCTACTGCTAAATCCCCAAGCAATATCCGTGCACCCTATCGCCCAAACGCCTGTCTCGCTCCGCAAACGAGACCACGGTTTATCGCGTAAGCCCACGGGACCGCTCAGGTCCCCTTTGGCTCGAACAAGGACAACAGTTTTTCCTTTTTTATGAACTAAACAACGGTCTCAACGGAGAACAAAAGGATTGCCCAAAAAAGGACTTTACTCTTTATTTATAATAAGGAAAAGTACAAAAAGGAAAAAGTGGAAAAAATGGCCTTCGCAGAGGCCTACCGTCTCCCCCCAGGAGCTGCCAGGTCTTCCACGCGCTGAGTCAGCTCGGCAACTTGTTGACGGAGGGACGCTATCACCCCCTTCTGTTGATCGATGACCTGACGGAGGGCCTCGACCTCCCTCTCAGAAATGACGAGGAACTCCTCGACCGACTTCTCGAGCTGTTCGTGGCCTGCCAGAGCTGACGCCAGGGCCATGCCATCGACGGTCACGGAGGAACGGCCTCCCTGGAAGCCCCCGCGACCACTGCTAACTACGCCTGACTCTTCGGATGATCGCCCTTCACCCTGAGAAGCCATACCCGCTCTCAGGAGCTGTTGAGAAGCTAACCGAAAAGATGGTAAACATTGGCAACCCTCTCATCCATATTTATACCCCCCGGGCGAGTATCTCGAGCAGTCGGGTCATAAATCCCGACCCATGAGAATCCGCCGCATGTCGCCACTTTGGCTGGCGCCCACAGGAAAGGAAGAGTCGCGCCTCTTCCCGAGAAAAATAAGTAAATGTTGACGAATTACTCGGGAACCCCCCACCTTCTCTAGAAACTGGGTTCCTTCCAATCTGTCAGGCCCTCACGGAGTAAATGTTCCCGAAACGCCATCGGATCTCCTCGAATCAGCCGCCTTCGAGAAGCGCAAGGAAACGAAAAGGCACGACAGCAGATGATGCTAGCTCGCTTTCCTCAGAAATCGCCAAAACATAAATATCGGGCATCCCCATGCACCGCCCGTTCTGCTTTGGCGGTCCCCGCCGAATCTCATGGGAACCAAACATCAGGAGTCTCGGCGACGACTAAGTCATCCCTTCGAGCCACAAATCTCCGAACCTCGGTAGGGCCGAGCGATGAATCTCCGAACCTCGGCTGGGCCGAGCGATGAATCTCCGAACCTCGGCTGGGCCGAGCATGAATCTCCGAACCTCGGTAGGGCCAAGCCATGAATCTCCGAACCTCGGCTACGCCGAGTCATAAGTCTCCGAACCTCGGCAGGCCGAGTAATAATCTCTGAGCTTCGGCCAAAGTTAAGGAATATGTTCTACTACCGAACAATCTCCAGAGTTCCACCTGGATTCAGGCAGCTTATAAGCCCTGGTCAGGTCGGGAAGAGTAAAAATCCTCGGCCAAGGACAAGCAATATCTCCGGAACTTGTCCTGCGCCAAGAAAGATACAATCTGAAAACTTGAACAAGCCGAGCAGCTTCTCAAAAGAGACATACAAGCTCTCTTCGAAGGAACGTCTATTTCAAAATCATGCCTACCGCGCGAGTCCACGCGACCGCCCAGGTCTCCCCTCAAACGGGAGCAGACGGTCTCCCCTACTGAGAACCAAACCTCGATTTGGGCAAAAAACGAAGTGGCTAAGTATATTACGGGAGCAGCGACTCTCAGCACGAAAGAAACAGAAACTAGGAGAAAGATCAAAACTTTCTTTATTTCATTGCCATCGAAACAAATTACAACCACCTGAGAGGTGCTACAAGTGCATTGAAATACATGAAATAAAACGAATACATAGCTCAGCCAAGCTACTCCAAAATAGCTTCAGGTGACAATGATGCTTCGGCATCCGATCCAACGAATCAGGCAAGCGCGGGCCAATCAGCTCGCACTGATAATGAGCGGACGACTCGGCCCATCCGTTGCGACCAGCTTGGTTAATAATGATATCTCGGTGTCCAACCCGAGATATCAGAGAAATCAGAAAGGATGGATAGGCTTTTGCCCCAAACCACCCAACCGAAGGGCCCTCCGACGAGTAGGAAGAAAGCTCGCAGCCCCTGATACCGGGGCGCTCCCCCAAATCTAGTGTGTACCGCTAGCCATTGCCCAAGTCGAAAGGCAATGTACTAGCGGGCGACACACCATCACTCCCTCCTCACGTGGCAAAAGATTCCCCGACGGACGAGCCCAGGAATCCGGACCAGGGGAGGAGGAGAAGTTCTTGCAAGTCATGGGGAGCCCGCGTACACTTCCTACCCTACGTCGCCAAAGGTGAACCGCAAAGGTCACACAGGAAGCATATATGTGCGCTCTCCATGCTATCTCTGCGGACCTCCTGTGCGCTCTCCATGCGACCTCCGGAGCTCCTTTCTTGAGGGCAAGCCACTCCCGAGTGGCTCCTTCATCACCCTAGCTGTCCGGAGGACAACGATGACTTGCAGGAGGAAAGCTCGGTCCTCCCGCTCTAAGCCCCAAAGAGACAGGCATCGTGTGCGTCTTCACAATTTACAGAGAAGAAAACTTTGGGATGGCCCAACACAGCCCTCTTTCCCCTTTTTATAGGCGGAGACGAACCGGGAACAGCTATCAGAACAGAAGGCCCCGAGATTCAAAACGCCAAGCCCATGCCACCACGTGGCCTCCTGAAATGAAAACAGCGCCCTCAATGCGCGCCAAGCGCGTCGCCCGAGCCATGACGCATACCAAAAGATTATCTCTAACCCGGATCATGAGCTTTAAATGCAGAAAACCATCCGCCGATCTTGCAGATACTGGCGGATCTGGGGATCATCCCGCGAAAACGACATCCTCCAATGGCAAATAAGCACTTACACCACACCAAAGCGACCTGTGTTGGAAAAGATCGACACAGCAGAAATTTGTCGGAAAGTGTTGGGCGACCTTTTACTGGCCGCAGAGCCGTACCACCTACTTCGGTGAAACGAAAATGACCCGCCTTGGAAAAGACAAAGCACTGACAGGGGTAATAAATAGATGCGAAGCCAAACCCTCTTCTTACCAAAAGAATAAAGGGGCGACAGCGAAGGTTCAACAAACCCCCCCGGGGACAAACTCCCCTCTTTTTGTCGAAGGCACGATCTCAGTTTGGCTACTGATAAGGCGGACTATCTCGGCTCTAGCCGAGCTACTTGGTCCCTCGGCCCTAGCCGAGCTACTTTATCCCTCGGCCCTAGCCGAGCCACTTTGTCCCTCTACCCTAGCCGAGCTATTTTGTCCCTCGGCCCTAGCCGAGCTACTTGGTCCCTCGGCCCTAGCCGAGCCACTTTGTCCCTCGGCCCTAGCCGGGCTATTTCCCCTCGGCCCTAGCCGAGCCACTTCATTCTTCGGCCCTAGCCGAACCACGGTGTTTGGCCTAAGTCAAGTTGGATCGTCTTTCAACCCCCTTTTTATACCAAGCCGTGTGTCGCTCGACTCTTTCGTCGGGGCCATCCCTATGCCTTGGCCTCGACCAAGATGTTCCTTCAAATTCGAGCCAGAAAACCAACCAAGCGGCGCTCGCAGTTGGGAAAAAATTTAAGACAAGAAATCATCCAAGGAAGACAAACAAATGAAAACAACTGACCCGTTTATTGATTTCAATCAAACTACAAAAGAAAAGAAACAGAAAATACATATGGCCCCCAAAGGGTCAAGACTTGGGATCAGACCCGGTCTCCTGCAGCAGCATCAGCGGGAATGTCGCTTGGCCCCCTTTCCGACGGTGTCTCGCCGGATACCTCGGCAGCAGCATCGACTCCCAGAACGCTTCAAGGTCGACATCAGAAATCTCTCGTATTCGTCTTCCTCGGCCCCGGGGTGTGTCTTGAAATACTCGGCTCCAAACAGGACAAGTCCAGGTCAGGATAAGCTTGAGCAATCTTAGCCCGCGCCTCCTCTTCGCTAAACCGAATGCATCGGCGCAGGCCGCCCGCGTTCCTCGGCAAATTCGGTGGATTCTTGTACTCCTCCACCGCTGAAGAGGCCCGCGCGTTCGCCTCGGCCAATTGCTTCTCCAATTCGGAGATCCTTCGGTGCCTCGAGGCCGCCTCCTCTCCGAAGGCCGTCAACCCTCCTGAAACTCCTGGCTCATCCTGTTCAACTGCAGACAAAAAGCCAAGTAAAGCGAAGCCGAAAAACCAAAATGGATAAACAAATAGCGCCCTACCTGCTCGTCCCGCCGGGCTAGTTCACCCTCCAGCACTTGGACCCTATTAAGAGCCCTAGACTTAGCCGATTGGTTTTGGCGAAGGCTCTCTTTTAGTTCGTCCACCCGGGACTGGGTGTCTCCAATTTCTTGACGGGCGTAGTCGAGCTCGTCAGAAAGTCGGGCAGCTCGTTCGTCCGACCACTTTAGCCGATCCTTTGTGTCGGCGAGCTCTTTATTCAGGCGGGTGAGGTGGTCCTGCTGCCGCCGACACCTATGCTCTTCCTCCTCGAGCCTCTTGCTCCAGTTGCCCTTATCTTCAGCATGGCTGGCTTTCAACTGGTCCCACCTCTTATCAAAAAACTGCTGCATGGAATTGACCTTGCTCTCGTGCTCTGCCTTGACCTGAGATAGCTCCAGACTGAGCTTCTCGGACTGCTCGCGGAGCCTTGAAGCTCGCTGACCTGCGTTGAGTTGAGAGGCCCTTTCCCTCTCAACTGCAAGAACCCTGCGAGCCTCCTCGAGCTCCCTTTGGAGGACCGCCAGGGCTCGGGAGAGTTTAGCTGTAGAATCCACCCTCTCCTTGAGTGATCAACCTCTTGGCGGGCCCAGCCCAAGCTCCAACGGCCAGATGCAAGCGCCATTTCAGCGCCCTCATGATCAGGGCATTCTGCAAAAAGGATGCACATATAAGGAACGCAGTCGAACTAACTGACTAAAAACCTACTTCGGTGCGACGACTTACCCGAGACGCGTAATCCGTGGCATCCTCGTGAGAGCAAGATCGTCAATCTCGGGGAGAAGAAAAGCCTCATTCGGCGCCCCGGTGTATCTAAAGGCCATCTCGACAAGGTCCTCCGGATAACTCCCTCCTCGAGGAACTCTCTCCCCCTTGGAACGCGACCGCATCAAAGCGGAGAACATGGCACTCACCTCCGGGTCGCATGAGTGGAAGTCCGCTCAGGGAGCCAACTTGGGAACCCGCGGCCCATGAGGCCCTCGGTTGGCCGCTCCACCACCAGAGCCCTCATTTGAGAGGCCTCGGGCATTTCGACTCCGGCGAGGGGAGCCCCGGCCCGAACGTCCCCTTCGCTCGACGGCTCCCCTCCTTCTCCTCTTCCTCCTCTCTGCTTCTGCCTCCTCGAACATTCCCCTACCCCACAGACTCCTCGGGAACTTCGGCTTCCCCCGGGGCCTCCTGTACCTCGGCGGAAGGCCCTTCGCCAGAAACCACCCCGTGAGGTTCGATCGCTGGTTCGGGGTTCGGCCACCCCTTCGTCGCCCGCTGGCTCCCACCAGCAGCACAGGCCGAACCTCGGCGGCTGTAACTACTTCTCCCGCCTCGATCGAATGGAGGCCGCTCCCACCTCCCCTAACCTCTCCGAGCCACCGACCCCAATGAGGGAGACCGAGCCGCCCCACCACGGGGGTCTCCAAGCGAACCGGCGTCATCCCATCGGGGACGGGGAGGAAATTTCAGCAGCCTCCTCCGAAACCCCGGCGGCATCCCGATCTTCGCCTCCTACAGACCCTCCTCCAGCGCCGAAAGATCATGCGCCGCCGGAACTTCGATACCTCCGACCCGCGACGAAGAGCGCCGATCATCACCATCTCCCCTCATCCCCCTAGGGCGAGAGCCGGAAGGACGGGACCTCTTCTCGGCCCTATGCTTGCTGCTGGAGCCGGATCTCCTACGTCGCTTGCCCAGCTCCTCCCTCATCTGATCTACGAACGCCGACCTTTCGGCTACAGAGGCGATAAGATTCACCCATTAGTTCGCACAAAACCAAAGATGGGATCACAGTAAGCTATGGCTACAAAGTGATACTCACCGCGAGGATCTGCAGGACTCAATCCGGCCGCGAAGAGAGCGTCCTCCGATAGAAGGGCACTGGCCGGAAGCGCTCGGCTACTGCGTAACACGATCAGATCCCTTTTCTCCTGCTCGGTTAACTCCGGGTGCGCTTCTGGATCCTTTATGTATTGTCCCCACACCCGAGAAAATCCGAGCCAATGTTCCCCTCGACTATGAATCATGATTTCCATTCCTTTATCGACGACGGGTTATCCGAAATCATCTTAAAGGACCTCCGGGACCGATGTAAGGCCACTCTGAGGCCCTCCCGGAGACCAGGTTGTAGCACACCCTGAACATCGGAAGGGTCGCGGTCACCCCGACATGGCTGCACAACGAGATGAATCCGATGAGGTTGCGCCAGCTGTTGGGAGCCACCATGGTGAAGCATATATTGTAGAACTTCATCACCTCCCGCACCAGCGGATGAAGAGGAAACTAGACCTGCCCTCAAACTTTCCTCGTAGCAGAACGCTCCATCTCCCAATCCGGATGTTACCCTGTCCTCAGCCGTCGGGAGCAACAAGGTAACATCCTGGGGATCTTGTACAGGCGGCGTATCCGTTCCAGATCCGCCAAGGTCACCTCCGAAGCCTGATCACTCGGACTCACCATGTCTTCAATCGCAAGAGACGCTGAGCAAGATCGCTGTGAAAACGAAAGACAAGTTCTCTAAGGAAAGCGAAAGAGCGCTTCAAATAGGGATGGCCGCCATGACTCCATTTTTCCCAAGGGAAACTGCCTCAGGGTGAAGATGAGGCGTCTCAACCAAGGCATCCGGAACCGCCACTACGGGCGCCGTGAAAATCGAGATCTCCTACGTGGCGCTTCCCCAGTTGTTGCCTTCGCTCCTAAGGAACGATGGATCCACCTCGAAAAGGCAAGACGGCCCAGCATTAATTAGGGCATCATTGCGTAGGCTCAAATACATATCCCCCCGTTCGGATTGCGCCACCTAAGTATATACTCCCTACGCCCGAACCTACGCTTCGAACTAGGGAGTGGGGGGCATGTGTTGAGGGGTAAAATTATCATTGCGTTGATAACCGTGCGAAGGGATAAGATCAGCCCCATCCCCCGCCCACTGCATTATGCCCATAAAGAACGAGCTAACTAATATGGTCCAACAGGTCGAGCAACCCATAGCTCGGTTTTCCCGAGCTACCCATAGCTCGGCTCTCCCGAGCAACCCGTAGCTCGGTTTCCCGAGCAACCCGTAGCTCGGCTCTCCCGAGCACCCGTAGCTCGATTTCCCCGAGCTACCCATAGCTCGGTTTCCCCGAGCAACCCATAGCTCGGCTCTCCCGAGCAACCCGTAGCTCGGTTTCCCCTCGAGCTACCCATAGCTCGGCTCTCCCGAGCAACCCATAGCTCGGTTTCCCCGAGCTACCCATAGCTCGGTTTCCTTGAGCCATTCATAGCTCGGCTTCCCCGAGCAACCCATAGCTCGGTTCTCCCAAGCAACCTATAGCTCGGTTTCCCCGAGCTACCCATAGCTCGTTTTCCCGAGCAACCCATAGCTCGGTTCCCCCGAGCAACCCATAGCTCGGCTTCCCCGAGAAACCCATAGCTCGACTTCCCCGAGCAACTCTTAGCTCGTCCCTCCGAGCAACCCGAGCAATCCATGGCTCGACATACACCTCCGTGGAACCCGACGGGGAGAGCCCAGGCCTAGCGTAACAGAATCCCAAGCAAAGAATCATATCGAGGAGTGGTCTAGGATCTACAATAACGGCCTAGGACCTACGCACTCATCAGATCTCAGGCCATCAGAGAGCCCTCCCAGCCGTCGATCCTTCAACGAACAAGATACGGATCCCACCGGCCTTACAACAGCTTGATTCGAATTGTCTCCGTATCCCAACAACCTTCGAACCTTCCTGAAGGCGCTCAAGATTCAGGTGATTGCCTATAAATATGACACTCCCATTCTCTCAAGTATGCGCACAAGCCCCGTACACAACTCCTGGCTCACTCTCACTCTTTCTTTCACTGCTCACCCTCCTTCTTCTCCGCCGTCGGCGCTCCCACGAGCTCTCCGATTGGTCGCCCCGAAGGGACTCCCCAGAGAGATCCTTCTCCTCTTTTCTGTTGATCGTCGATCTCCACTGACTTGAGCATCGGAGGGTCTTCCGCGGAGGGCCACCCCTAACGCCTCTCGCATGAGGACTTCTGTGCAGGTCCGCCCAGGAGGAAGCCCGATCAGGAGACCGATCGCGCCCGAGTCGGAGGACAGATCCCGACGACAACAATAGCAACCACTTTTTCTTTCACCCAAATGTTATTGAACTATCCAGATATGCTGAAGCAAAATAACATGAAGAAAACATAGTTATAAAACTGCTCTCCTCCCCCTATTTTACCTCATTTAAATGTGTTTAGCTGGTTCTTTAAGTTCAAGTTGCAAGGTCCATCCCATTTATGTAGGCTTTGTGAATCAAAGTTGAAAACTATCTATAATCATCTTCAAACACAGCGTCAGATTTATGCAAAGACATGCCAATGTTCCAGTTAAAGTAATTTTAGGTTAGAGACATCTGCCAGAGTTTAAATTGTCAAAGATAACACAATTCTTTGATTAAATAACTAAAACTCATTGCCAAGCAATAAGCCCCCAAAATTCTCCTAAAACTTGCAGCAGGACAAAGAGCCAAACTAGGACTGCTTTCCTCCAAAGTCCTTCAATAACTTTAGCAGTAGAAATCATAATCAGACACTTCGAACAAGTCCTTGGTTGTTTGGCGATAGGCACCTCGAGCATACATCAAAGACGCGCGAGGGTAGTGCCATGAAGGAGATATTGTAAAGGTAAATTCTCAGTATATTTTTCTGGAACATGGATTAGACAGTCCAGCATTCAGAAGGTTTGCACTCAAAACAAAGCAACAACAGTAAGGTCCTTAATTATGCACACAAATCACTTTATCAAATTCCTGAACACACAAAATCAAAAAAAAAAAAAAGGAAAGAAAAAAGAAAAAGTCTAAGAAATGAACTAGTAAAAAGATGGTGAAAGACTATATGCGTGCGTTTCCTTTAAAATCATAAGTGTCTTGGAACAAAACTGTTAGGAGGAAACAGCTTCATTAGATGGTAGGGAGATCTTTCACAATATTTGATAAATCTGTTTCGAAAGATGAAACATGACTAAAGCTATTTACAATCTAAGCTATCTCTCTGCGCTATACACAGCTCCATTTGAAGTTATCCACCTTTTCCTATGCTTGTGGTTTCTGGCGTTTCAGATACTGAAGAATAGGTTCCTTCACCTGCCAAGGCAAATTCTAAATAAATCCTGAAAGTCTTGGATTCCGAAGATGCCCACCAATTTCTAGTTTCTAGTCATTCACGGTAAGAGTGACGAAGAGCATACCGTGCTGGCCTTCCGCAGCCTCTTCTCTTGGGTAGACTGGCCGTCATCACCGCTGCCAGAGGTCTTCCGTTTGCCCCACTCACCAACCACTCCACTCTCGAGAGAAGCAATTGGCTACAACAATCTTTTTTTCTTTCATCAATGCTCTTTTTTTTAATTAACAGTTTATAGCCAATATTATGACAATAATAATGCTGAAGAATCCATCTCAGAAGTTATAACAGAAGGATGAGCACCTGAGCGTTGCTTGTGGGAGTGTTGCCTAGCTCCTGACCCTTCATGTGAGCAGCCTGCCCACTGTGCAGAGATCCACTCTGATATGGTTCAGATCGGCCTCGTGTGCGAGTAAGGTCAGACCCAATGGAGTGGAGGCCACCATATGTCGACCCATCTTTCATATTGTGGTCTAGCAAACAAAGAACTTGGATGATATTTTCGTTTAGATGACAATCCATCATAGCAATTAGTTCTATTTTCTAGAAACTAGATCTACTGAGCCTACTTAATAACATAAAACAGTCATGAAATATTGTGGTTCCTTGTAGATGATTCATCACAATGAAATAATGAATCATCAGGAATACCAGGAGGGAGTTCTACAGCACTGAATTCAAAAGGTTGCCGATTGTTTTCAATCTCCTGCTCAAAACAAAGGCAAGTTATGAATTGATAAGGAGACAAATAAATATAGGATATTGAAAGCATCTTTAATTCCTGGCATGAAGCATTTTTTTTATGTTCCAAGAATGAAACGTTACCATGGGTTTGCTCTCTAATATCTTCTTGACCTCCAGTAGTTTCTTATCGCTGGACTCAGAGTGAATGACTTGTTTCCCTGCAAATAATCTAGTTTTCATGATTTTCACGTTACATTTAGCATCTTGAATGACAAGTGACCTTACTTCCAAGATCTCAGAATTTTTGTCAGATATGAAGTAGAACAAACATAAACATAAAATCAATTAAAAAGGCTAGCAGATACCCAATTCAATCAAGTTGAACTAATAAGAACCTGAATATTCTATTATTCTATTGCTCATTTTATGTTATAAAAAAAAACATTTATCTAGGTCATTAACGCAACTATTAGTGGATCAACTGATCCATAACACCATCTACCCTAATTGACCTTTTTCTTGTCTATTTATGGTCAATCAGTGAAACAGTGGGTTGTTGTCACAATCCTCTTGATTGTTTCAACTGAGAGTGTACATGAAGAATCTAAACCCGACAGCAAATTCATGACCTTGTTCAGGGACAGGTGATTCTTCTAAGAACCACCCTCTTTGCAAGTTTAAAACTTGAAAGCATTTCAACCACTTACCCAACCTTCTGTTGCATGAGTTTTTGATATACCCATCTTGTGCCATCTTGTCAATCAATTTCCGGACGGTGCTCTGGTTGGCTTGCCCACCTAGCTTGTTCTGAAGTTTTGATATTGTCACATAATCCATGGGAAGAGCATAATATAAGCCTGCAGCCAAGATGGAGATATATGATAAAATATTTTGGATGAGGGTGGCCAGTACCTGGTGCATTGAATGTACAAAATTGTCACAAATGAGTAGGTTACCTTCATGTACATGTATTCCTCATCAACTTTCTTGCGAGTTATCTCAGTGTATGGTCTGACATTCATGTCAACCTCTTCTTTCACAGCGCAAGTGATGGAGTTCATTTCCTGATAGCGAAGCATCCAAAATTATTTATTGTGTGTGTATGTGGAGGGAGGAGCATGCGCAGGGATGAGGAAGAAAAGTGCTGGAATGAGGGGATGAGGAAGAAAGGCGCCGCTCATTCCAATGATGTTTACCTTGTTAATGGTGTAACTATCCTTTCCAGCTTTGGCAATTAGTCCTTCTTTCTCCAATCTCCCCACAATATCTGTAAGTGTAGTATATTATGAATGTATTGTCGTAAATAAAGACGAATAAGAAACTTCAGCATTTCAGCTTAGAATTTTCTCAATTTATGAAGTGTTTCTTCCACTACCTTCGGTCAGTGCCTGCAAAGTATTCCCAAGAAAAAGAGAATTAAATCATTGCGCACTATAAAAGGTATTGTATAATTTAAGCTCAACTACTTAACATGTGCATCAGAATTAGAGAAAGAATGACCACACCAGATAGATTAGATTACAGCGGCTGAACAGTTAGATATGCCTTTAATTCAAAGGACTTAAGGTTAACTCATAAAGCAAAAATATGGTGATTGGAATTAAACTCATCATAGTCTGCCAAATGGCAACTGAGACTTCAAGCTAAAGAGAATCAATAGCTACCACTGATATGTCTGGAAAATTCGAAAGAATGTCTGCAAGATCAATAGCGTTGATGTGTCTAGAATTTATCCATTCCCTCACACGAGCAGTCTGTTCCTCTTCATAAGCAAGGTCTTGAGTTTCAGCTGCAATCAAAAATAATTTGAGTATAAAACAAATCCATATGGAGAATGAATGAGTAAACACTTGCTTTCATATGATGTAACAGAATGGAGCAAAATAACAGACTAAAAGGCAACAAGATATTGTATCCAGATACTACCCTTGTCAAAAAGATAAGAGGTTACGAGTATGAGATTAAAAGCAAACACATTGATCCCTCCTAAACAAATTGTTACTTAAAAGCGAACTTTTTTGAATGAGCTAACTTTTTAGAAGTAATCTTTCAAAATTAAGTTACACTGACCATCAGAAACCATGGCATTATCTTCACTTGGACGTCTTTCACCTGTTGAGCAGACTGAGTGAGCTCAACAGCAAGAAAGTTTAAGGTGCAACCAGAGAATCAAGAAGAATTACCAATGGGAGCTACAATGTACCGGTCTGCATGAGATGGGTGAACCTGAGATGAATTCAGTTGCAATTTCTCAAATTATAATAATACAAGCTAGGAACAATTTTAGATGCAAAACAACAGGTTTTCTATGATTGAAGTTTTTCATTTCAGTGAAAGCAGTTTTGATCTCAGGTGGAAAGAAAATTATGGGTACCTATTCTCATTATTATTGCATGGTAATATCTTCACAAACCATCTAGGTGCTTCACCATCAATGTGATTAAAGACTTTCTTCTTTCTGAATTTAGGACAGCTACAGACATTAAGCTAAAAACCTAATCTCAGACACATAGAACAGCACCATAAGTTATTTACTATTCTTATCTGCCTACAGATAACATAATCAATCATTATTTCTTCTGACTTACGGACAAATCCATTAGCTTACCTCACTGTCAGAAGAGGCAGAGTCGTCCTCTTGTACAGAATCATCTCCCAAACTCACTTCCTCATCTTCAGGAAAATTACCATTTTCATCTTCACATGGGTCAAGAACACTTTTGACCTACAAAAGTAGGAATCACACAATAAACATGATATCTATAATGTTAATTCTGGTTATCTAGTCCTTTTTTCTTCCTTCCCCATACCTTCAGTGCTAAAACAAAGTGTTTGCTGTTGACATTGCCCACTTCCATTTTCAGTGGACTTTTATTCCAGCTATTAGCAGCTTCATTTTCAGAGCAGCTTCTGAAAAACGGAGGTTCATAGTCTTCGGGCTGAAACATCAACCAGGAACTTAGTTTTCCCATTTCTACTAGGATTGAACATTGCAAGTTTAATATCTTAGAAAATGTCTTGAAGATTTAGTTGCAGTAGCTGTGAGGTTTTCCAATCTTCTGGAGTTATTCTACATAAAGAATTTCAGGTTGGTGGGAGGTAGATCTTTGAATATATTTATTCCTAAACAAGATACTATATTGGCAACCAAAATTGAAGACCAAAGCAGAAATGAAATAGAATCAGATGTGAAAGTGGTTTAAATAGCACGTAAGAAGTCCAGTAGTTGATTGAATGTTGCCATAAACAAAGATTTACTCAAGCAATCGAGTGAAAACCCACTGATCATGATCAAAAGGTTAATTAAGCTCAAATAACTATATAAAAGAAAGGCAAGGTGTATAGATTCTGCAATGGAAGGTAAGGCATACCGTGACATCATCATAATAGTGGAGTTTCATCAAAATGGTACGCTGAAAAACAGAATGATAGTTTCGTTAAGCTTATTTCCCCATGGAGATTCATATTTCAGCTGAAATACTTGAATACTAAGCTCTACAATCTGGCCATGGTTACCTCTTCTGGCATTTGGTCAAGGGTCCTCATAAGTGAAACCAGTGTCCGAACCATCTTACATGCAGAGCTCCTAAAACATGGAACACCACATATATACATGAATTCATCAAACGAGGTAGACAAGAAGATGGGATTCTAATCAAATACAAACAAAGGGAAAAAGCAGGAACAACTGCATCGGCATCCACAAAAGAATCTCTCCACAAAGCTACCTCATTTGATCAGGGGTGACGTCAGACGGATTAGTTTTGAAGGTGGTACTGTTCTTTTTGCCTCCATTGCGACTCACATTCATGCATACTTCCTCGTTATTCAGACTGGCATAGCTAAAGGAAACTGCGGGTATTTATACATCCATCCATAAACATGTGAGTATAGAATTCGCATATACATACATACATACATACATACATGCATCCATGCATGCATGCATACATACATACATACATAGAGAGAGAGAGAGAGAGAGGAGAAGAATTTGGAGACAGGATTTAAATAACGGAAGTCCAAGTTTTGGAACCTTCCAACGTGATACACAGCATACAACTCAAATATAAATTCAATTGCAAGTCATTCGATCTAGAATCAAACGGCTGATATCAAAGTCCCACTACATAGGATCAGATTACAATCCAAAACGAGAAAAGTAGAAACTCACAAACGTATTCCTCGATCATCGGACCCTCTACGTGCTCGCAGATACAGAAGAGAAGCGTCTTCAGGTACTTCTTCTGCAACGCGTCGTAGACCCCTGAGTTCAAATCAATGAGAAGAAAGAAAGCAAAATTAAAACAAATAGCATCAAAATTAGAGGAAACAACGAAATCGAATAAAATTAAATCAAAATACAACCACAACTGAAGGTGATTTAAAGTGCGATGCATGGATCGATGTTACCTTTCTCCATCCAGTCGATCAGCCTCCTGGACTCAGCGTCCATTGGCATCAGCTTTTTAATCTTCATCTCTGTGGCATTATCACGACAAAGAATTCAGATATTTTAGTTTTCTTAACAATTTAAAGAATATTGTGGGGTTTTAGTAGGAGAAGAGCTGACCTAGCGCTGGAACCGATTTATCGTTGAAGTATTTCTCCGGGAAGAGGCCTCGGATGTAGCTGATGTTAAAGATGGCGATGCGAAGCAGATTTCTCGTCTGTTTGATCGAATAATCATCAAAAGAACGTAAAATCTAGCCAAGTATTTGAATATAATTTTTTTAAAAAAAATCAGCTGATCCGAGGATATCTCCCACGAGGAGAGCCAGGTCTGAAGGAGTGACAAAGGCATGGAGGGTTTTCGGTTTTCATCATCTCCAGAGCTGGATTAGAGTAACACCAATCTACTTGCTAGAGTTGTGGACCGAGATCGGACACAAACGAGTCATCTGTCGTCCAATTAAGCGATAAAACTCTACGATCTAGAAGAAAACTACCTCTAATCCCGGCTCTTCAAAGAAAAGCTAATCTAGCATCTCATTCACGTGAAATTAATCAGTAGAAATCCCCGATCTAGAAGAAACTTTGAATAAAATTCAAGTAAATTCGTCAAAACGATAACTAAAAGTAGAGAATACTTCTATGAGGTTCGATTTAAAAGCTAATCACGCATTTCGTTCCAAACTAAATGATCTGAAAGCTGACTAAACCTAGAGATCTAGATGAACTAAGAAATCGAAATAGAAATCGCTGAGAACGTTACCAAGAGCAAAGAATCCTGCTCTGTGATCTCGGCTTCTTTCGTTCTCTGAGCCACAACCTGGGAACCAAAGAACTACGACTCAGTGCAGAGAGACAGAGACAGACAGAGAGAGAGAGAGAGAGAGAGATTTCGGAGTTCACCATCTTGACGGAATTCGGAAGGAGAGAAGAGCGCTGAGAGAGCTCGAACTCGAAGACTGAGAGGTCGGAGTTTTGGAAGGTGGTGGTGGGAGTGGCGCGATAGTTGGGAACATTTATAGGCGAGGAGAAGGCGAGCTCCAGTAGTTTTGAATTTGAAATTATTAAACTAAGTCGGTTCGGATATTGGCGGTCGAATTCCGGTAAAACGGCAGAAGGGGCGCACGATATCGATGTCCAGTGAAGGCGTCCGCACTGGAACATTGTGTGCGGGCTTCCCTTGCTATTGAAGGATGGCAGTACTCAGGACTTGAACTTTTTAATCCTGCACTAATATTGTGTTTTGGTGCAATAAGAGTTTAAGAAATGATAATTTGGTTGTTACAGCGTCAGTAGTAGTTGTTAAAAGGTTGCAGTAGTTGTTTGCTCAACAAATATTATAATAGTTAGTAACATTTATCGAGTAAATAAAATTATTATTCAAGGTTATTGTATGCAAAATTCTAACTGTAGATATTAATATTTAACATAAATTTTAATTTATACTAGATAGAATAATTTTTTTATCTTTCTATCTGCATCTAAAGAGCAATCAATATCGCAAGTTTAATATGCAACTCAACTATAGAACTCTTGAACATCTCTAGATTAATATTTAGGTTATATAGGGTTATGTAGGGGTAAGCAATAGATACCAACCGATCATAAAAAATTTTATATTAATCAAGGTTATATGTAGGGGTAGGCAATAGGCTAAAGTAAGCAATGGATTAGAATAACCTAAGAATCAATAACAATCAATTATAAAAAAATTTTTAGTACTTCATAAGTCATAAAAAAATTAATTTTAAATTAATCAAAAATATTATATTTTTTTACATTTCATGGAGATTTTAATTTGATATTGATATTTATATTGGATTGTGTTGGAAATTAGCTTAACTTGGTGTGATGTGTGTAGATACTTAAGATTTATGTTGAAAATTAGTTTAATTTGTGCTCATTATTTCAAATGTATTTATTGTAATTGATAGAAATATATATAATTTGGTCTTTTATTTATGATGACATAGATGATTATGTCTATTAAAAGATAATAGATTAATTGTTTCAAATTTATTTCAAATATATGTCATTTTTTCTTTCCAGCCTTTAAAAAATATCAAATTCCTTGAATCAAGTCAATTTGATTGATTTTATATACTTTTGATGTGATTTATTAGACATACTATGTATATCATTAAATACTTATCAAAAAGATAAAAATTTAAAAAATATTGATTAATGTTGCAAATTTTTTGAGCATTTGTACTATAGCTTTCACCTTCTCACCTAACTTTCATAACTAAAAAAAATCTTAATGTATGAAAATTAAAAAAGTAAAAAAAAATTAACCTAATAAAAAAAGGTCTACCTTGGAACCATCTCAGAACAAATCCGATCTGATTTTTTTGGTTCGAAATTAGTTTCTAAGTAGGATTGGTTCGATTTTGAGTTCAAAATCCTGAGGTTGGTCTTCATTGGATTGGTTCCAGGTTTTGGCTTGAAACTGATCCAATTTGATCCATGCTCACCCTAGCTATATTGAAAAAGAAAGCAATTGTCTATGTCAAGGTTATATGGGATCAAATCATCTTCTTCTATTGGACTATCTAGATTGAAAAAAATAAAAGAGTTCTATGATGCAAACTAACAATACCTGTAATTCCCTTGCATGCTTGAACCCTTTTAAGTTAGTCTATACCATACAATAAAAAAATCACAATATGCAACCTTTTTTATTTCCTTACAATCCTTGACCACTCTTTTTCTTAGTCCTTCCTATCTCTTCTATGAGAACACTATGTTCTACTTCATTATGTTGATGTAGCAAGTAGCATCCCATTCTTTCTCTTTCACAATATATATATATATATATTAAAGTCCATATGAAATAATCTCCACAAGCTTGCATGATACTTATCTTTTAGAAAAGACCTCTAGCATGACTATATTATAGTATTCAACAACTATAGGGCCTCCAAAAGACTTAAATCCATCCCTTAAAAGAGAGAGAGAGAGAGAGAGAGAGCAAACTATAGAAGTTATGCTTAGGTTATATGTAAAAATACTCTTTCTTAAAAGATTTAAAATATGAACTAATTAGGGCCTCAACCTTAGGAATTTAAAGTATACTTTTAAGAAGTGGGCTTTGAATGAATACTTGACCTTGTCTACAAAAGGCAACTTTTAGATATTGAAAATAATTATGATAAATTGGAAGAATATAGATACTATTATTGCCAAGAGGGAGGGTAGAAAAAATACAAAGCCAATCTAAACTTGATCTAATTGAAGGATGAAATTTACTAGAACAACGATTTAGACTTGCCTTGCTAATATCCTTCCTTTTGCATAATTAAAAAATTGAAACACTATTAGCTTTTGATTATGATGCAATAGAAATGCCTTTGATTCCTTGAGGTAGATTGCAAAATGATATAGACTTTGGAGTAGCCTACCTAGTTTACCATAATTAAACTAATGATTTAACATTTGGCGACTCTTCTATTGACAAAGGCAACTCAAAATGTAGCATTTTGTCTTAAGCAAAGAGAACTCTCGGTCTAAATACATTATTAAAAGATATTAAGATTGCTTTTCATGCACATAAAACTTAACTTTATTTCTAACATAGAGAAGGCATGTTGCACTAAAGACTATTATTTAATTATTAGTGTTTTCAAAATAAAATCTAAAATTCTTGCTAATAAACCACCCCTCCTTTCCTAGATTTGTTAGATGATGGTACTTGTATTGCTTTCATTGAAGGATCAAGTTGTTTTAGATGATTTCTTGGGTAAGCATGAACTGCCATTAACTCATTGCAAACAAAGAAATTAAAAAGATATCTTAGAAAAATTGCATTCAGAAAAAATATGTTTTAAGATTCTATGTAAAAGTGTTGGAAAATGAGAATTTTTATAGCAAGTTAATTGATTGGATTTTCAAGCTAATCTTTCCATATCAAGCAAGTTGATGATAGTGGTAATTCTAAAGAAGGCCTAAAAAAAAGGGACCCTTTACTTTTAGCCCTCTCAATCCTTTCTCATTGGTAATGTTCTTTAATTTTCATGCTAGGCTAGTACATGAGGTATTATTTATAGCATGGACTGCTCTCGATCTTTTAGAGGTATCATTGTAAAGACTTAAAGGAGTGTGTGAATGAATATAACTTTGACACAAATTGATTCAACTTTAGTTAGGCTCATTTAATTACTTTTTATTGATACCAAGGTAGCCTAAATGCTTTATTAAATTTATTTGATTTACACCTTTATTTTTAGGGAAACATGGCTTTCTACTTGTCAATGTCTCACAGTGACTTACCCATGGTAATGTGGCCTTTCCTTAGGTGAATCCCTCTTAGTGTTTTTTTTAAAGAGTCTCTTCACTTTAATTGTTAATTTTGATTCTTTTATTTTATTTTTTTTGGGTAATTTGATGGGATTACCTCTTCTTCTACTTCTAGATCCTACGGATTGATGGATGAATTGAAATCTGAAAATAATAATAATAATAATAATAATAATAATAATAGATTTTAAATGAGACGAGAAGGTATAAGGAATTTGAGTCAGATAGTTGGACAGGTCTAATGAGAATAATGAAGTTCTGATAGTTGAGTCGGGCTTCGGTGTAGTCTGATTCGAGCTTGAACCGGTCCGATGTTTGATGAGCTAGGGATGGATCGAGTAACATCTGATGCCCTTGTTGGTAAGGCTGCACGGGTTACAATCCGATTCCTTCGATGAATATGGTCTGGGCGTTGCATGCATCTTGCGCTAGGGTTTTGGGAGCATAGGGGTCTGTTTGTATTGGGATGAATGGAGGGGAGAAGAAGAAAAAAGCCATAAGTTATTTTGTTTGAAAGAAGGATGAAAGAGAGAGGAGAAAGGGAATGGGAGTAACCGATTACCCGTCTTTCTTCTTCAACAAATCGGGGGTAAGCTGGGGACAGAAAAATTTTTAAGTCATACTTCCTTGAAAAACCAAAATATCATTCTCTATATTTATATCATTTGACAGTTCATTCTCTAGTCTAAGGTTTTTTTTCTCCTTCAACTCGCTACTCGCTACTGCCTTCCGTTGCCTTTCTTTTCGTCACCGAGCACCGCTTGCCTTTCTTTTCATCACCGAGCACCGCCTTGAAACATATTGTTACGAGGTATGTTCATTAAAATCCCCTTTTCAACCCTTTTCATCCTCAGCTTATCCTCTCCTAAGCTTCTTTTTAATTTTATTTTATTATTTCTTTCAACTTATTTGCTTGCTAGTGTAGAGAGATTTGAACCCTATAAAAAAATAAAAAAATAGTCACCAAATTGTAATAGTTAAATATATTTAAACAAGATATTTTGAAGCTTACCTTTTAAATTTCAAGTTTCTCTAATATTATGATATAAACTTATGAAATCAAAATTTTTGATATATACATCCTTCCAAAAAAGAAAAAAAAATATTAGACACATACCATCATTTAAAAAAAATCAATTTTCATTTCAAGATTTTAATATACCTTTATAAAATAAATAGAAATGGATACCATGCATTCTGTGTTCATGAATGTAATCAATATTAACAAGGAAGAAGAGGTGAATTATAACTTTCAATGTTCTCATGCTTTTGTGGCCATTGCTTCACATCAAATAAAAAATAAACCATCTCTTCATTTTGTAAACACCATCCCTATATTTGTAAATATAAAAAAACCTTGCTTTTTCCTCCAGACTTGGATGAAACCTGCATTAATATCTCAAAATCAAAAACATATAATTATCCTTTAATAACATAGGAATTTTTATGTCAAAAATAATGTTAAAAATAATAGATATTATCAACAACTATAATGAGAAATAAAAGATAGTTACAAAAAATAAAATAGTTCTTTGTCCATGCCACTAGTTCTATTTAATGAATTTTAGTTAAATTTTGAATTATAAATATTATTTCAAAGGTGCCATGCCGTACTCATCCATTCTCGGGTCACGAACTCGTTGCAGATATTTTGAGTGGACATCCAGATAGAGGTTATGATCACTTTAGGATGACAAATACTATGTTCTTCAAGCTGGAAGAATTGCTTGTCTCACGAGGCTTCGTAAGTAGCACACGCAACGTATTGATACAGGAGCAACTAGCAATTTTTCTTTACGGCATAGGTCATGGTGTGACTAATAGAGTGTTGGCTGAAACCTTCCAGCACTCAAGAGAGACAATATTCCGACACTTTAACAATATACTGAAAGCAATTTGTTTGCTTAAGCAAGAAATTATCGTTCAACCTCTACATCATACCGCCGTGCACCCACGGATCCGTGACAACAACCATTTCTATCCTTACTTCATGGTACGTATGGAACGATTAGATGCAATTATTTAATTTCCAATCTTATCATTACCTGGTCCTTGATATATTTGCTTGCATCGCAGAATGCTATTGGAGCGATCGATGGTACCCATATACCTGCATTAATCAAGAAAAGCAAACAATCGAGCTTTCGTAATCGAAAGGGCACCATTTCCCAAATATCATGGCTGGAGTCTCATTTGATCACTCCTTCCTTTTTGTTTGTACTGGGTTGGAGGAATCTGCAGCCGACATGAGAGTCCTACGTTGGTGTGTCGTCAGGAGGTCTTGTTGTACCAAAAGGTATTTAATTTCTCAAAGTTGAATGATTATTTTTTTTATGATTCAGAGGGTATACGTCAAGACATTGTTGTCGTGTATAGGAAAATTTTATCTTGTTGACTTAGGATATGGCAATAGGATAAGTTTCTTACCCCATATCGGGATAATAGGTACCACCTAAGTACCTTCAACAATCCTAGGGCTCGACAATATAATAATTGTCGAGACTTATACAACCATTGACATGCTCAACTCAGAAATTGCGTAGAGAAGGCCTTTGAATTCTTAAGAAGCGATATAAGATTCTTAGAAGTCTCATTCCATTTCCCTTCAGGATTCAGAAATGTATTGTTATGGCTTGCTGCATTATTCACAACTTCATTCGACGCACCCAAGGAACTGCAAATACTTTAACATGTCTATTGAACCCTTGCCAGCTGATCATGATGAGGATGTTGATCCTTATCTCATTATAGGGGATGACGAATCCCGAAGAGGTGATGAACTACGCAATTCCATAGCTAATAGGCTATGGGTTGCTCATCACACGCGAAGTAAGTGTAGGATGCATCCTTTGACTACGATCATACTATGTTCTTCAATTTTTTAACTTAGTATATTGACCACGATTGACTTTATTAATAGTGCAATGAATTATATCATCTAAGTTTCATATTGTATCCCCGTAATGCAGGAAATCAAGCTACTTGCTCATGAGTTTTAGAAATATCTGCCGAAAGTTATTATGTAGTTTCGTGGGCCGTAGACGAGGGATCTATGAATCATGGCCTGAGTGTCAGCGTGAGGTTAGTGGGTTCAAGCATGCCTTATACAAGAAGTTTAAATGTAGACAAGAGGCAATTGGTGCATTTCAAAATTATCATAAACCTCCTGAACATCGATATATCAAAAAAATTACTGAAATGGAATATCAACGAGGAAAAAAGGATGAACACATGGCCAGGAATGTGGGTGCACCTTTAAAACATTTATATTAGTTTTCGTATCCTTTCTTATAGTCTTTGTATTTGGGTTTTAGTGTGGGCAAGCAACGTTAATGCTTTGAGATAGTTAAAAGCAATATATCTGTAATATGGTAATGACTACGATGCTAATGTTTTGAGATGCTTTGAGATGGGCATACTACGTTCCTATATTATATGTTATGCCAGCACTCATCTTGTTGTTTAATTGTACCGCTGAGAGAATATTAGGCAGACTTGCACTTGTTTGAAGTAACATTTTCTTATATTAAAGTTCTGATTTTATTTGGTTGAATTGGAAAAGTAACCTTTGTTTCTTTTTACTGTTCCAGTGCCATTAAACTTTCCTACAAATATTTGCTTCACCCAATTGATATCGAAGCATCGGCTGTGAACTCATGACTTGGAGGGCATTTATAAATGCAACCATTGTGAAGTATCACAGTCAGGTGCTCTATCAACAATGAGGGCCATGATGTTTGGCAGACGTATAGCATTTCCTGAATTGGATGCATGCAAATTGTGACCGTCAGGAAATAACTGCTGATACTGCCTTCCTGAGCCAACTGAATATATAATCCATATCTCGCAAATGGATTATGTCCTGAACAATGATGAAATTGGATTTAAAATCAATCATCCATTAAATAATAGGCATCTATGTTATTCTAGTAGGCAGTTATGTCATATTAATGATAGTATTTTATCAAATAATGGTTTCAACTCTATGGATTTGGTTTACTCCTTGGACTATTTACTTCAAATGCATTAAGGAGCTAGTTTCTCGTTGTACTCATCCCAACTTTTCCATAGCGTTGATCAATTTGAGTGTCAGTATATCATTACAGTGAACTGCCTTGTGCTGTTACTTTATTTTGATTGTTTTTTAAAATTTAAGGCATGAGATACACTTGTTTTGAAAGCTTTCTTTTTTTCTCCTATTTATGGATGCATAGCCATTTGTAAAAGGCAAATGATGAAACGTAAATCCAATGTTCTGAGTTCAAGATTTTATACATATAAATTAAGGATTTTTAGTACACTTCATTGCTTGATGCTTGCGTATGTGAAGTGTCGACTGTTAAATCATGACTTGGAGGGCATTTCAAAAATGCAACTGTTGTGAAGCATCACAATTTGACATGACACATACGTCGAGGACCATGTCTTAGAGTATGCTGCTTTGCATGACACATTCTAAGCAGAATGTGCCGGTTCATCCACAAAACCGTCACATGAAGAACTATTAAATATGATTGTTTTATGTTAAAGGCACATGCACCTGGTTATAAATTTAATAAAGTTACTCTCATCTCTTTCGCTGGCCGTTACAAAGGGTTTCACTAATTTGGTATTGAATTGTCTAGTGCTCGCTTTCTTGTATTGCTTTTTATGTTGGTTTTTGCACTACATTATGTGAGCATGGAAGGGCTTGGGGGTGGTCCCTCTGCAGAGGTTAGTAGTCTCTTCTCCTCTCCCCTGCCTTTCTCTGACTCTGAGCTCCGGCAAAGGGAGGTCTTTTCCTCTAGTTTTCTCAGCATGGGAGGTCTGGAGGCTCGAGGAGATGGACTGGAGGTTTCCCAAGATGATCAGGATTGAGGCGATGGTGGCGCCAAACATCACCAGGAGAGCTGCTAGGTAAAGAACACTGTCTTGTCTATTAAGGGAGTATTTTATAGCAATTTTGAACTTTGTTTTTGGGTATTTTCATGGCATTTTTGAACTTTATTTCAGGCCGTGACATATAGGTTGTGAGGTGGTCATGCTGCCAACTGATGCAACCGTAAATTTCCATTGATCAATGCAATAAATGATGGCTCCAGAAAAGGAAAAAGAAAATGGGACACAGTCATTGTAAGAGCTGATCGCGATTGAGGTCAGATGGGCTACCTAAACTGTATCAAGCAACATAGATTGGTTTGGAAAGCCATGATTTAAAGAGAGGAGAAAGAACAAACGAACAAACAAATAAATGCTGAGATTCGTGCTTTGAAATTCGTGCATCCCGAGCGGAGCTTCTCTGTTTTGGGTGGTCTTTAAGATTCGTGCACCCGGCTTCGTCTTCTCTGATCTCCGGTGATCCTGCGTCTTCTCCGGCGGTGTTTCCGTTTGGGTTGATCCTTGTGTTGTCCCTCCTATCCAATGGCCTCCGATGGGTGTCTGCTGGGAGGGCTTCCGAGAGTAAGAAGGTGGGTTCCGGGCATGGCATGGCGTCCTCTCCAGCTCCGGGCTCTGAAATCCCCTTGGGCTCGACGAAGACGGGAAGTCAGTGGAGCCGACCACCCTTGGGTCGCTATGGTTGGGATGCTCCTTCCCCTTCTCCGGCGGAGGTTGAGGAATTGATCCGGCTCTTCCCGAAGGTAATCCAGGTCCCGATCACCTCCTGGAGTGCGAGGCCAGCTCGTGGGGCGTGAAGGCGGTGCTGGCTCGCTCTCTCTCTAGGTGGGTGCCGCCGGAGGCTATTGTGCGTGAACTGCATCGAGCTGGGCTGCCGGGAGAAATCGAGTGGTTCCCCTGGCTCACAGGCACTACCTCATCCGGCTCTCCGACCCTCTCTCTAAAATCCGTATCCTTGAGCGGCCATGGGTGATCAACGGGCAGGTTCTTGCGGTGGTGGATTGGAAGCCGGAATTCATCCCAGCGGAAGATTCCTTGCTGCAGGCTCTGGTCTAGATCCGGCTTCCTCTGCTTCCGATGGAGTTCTGGGCGGATGACCCCCTCTTTCCATTCTCTCGGTGGCGGGGGAGTTTTTGTTCTCCGACGAGCCTACCAAAGCACGGATGCGGGGAGGGTTTGCTCGGGCTTGCGTCCGAGTGGATCTGGGTCTTCCCCTCCGGCCAGGAGCCAGGATTCGTGGACTCGGCGCCCCCTTCTGGCAGCAGTTTTCATTTGAGAACTTGGAGGGTATTTGCCACCGCTGTGCTTCCCTGCACCTCTCTGGTCCATGCAAGCTAGCGGGTGAGACGGCTTCTTCGTCATCTGCTCCATCGTTTGGTCCCTGGTTGGCAGTAGTTTCGGCGTCGACGACCTCTGGCGCAGCCTCCGGTCCTAACGGCGGGAGATCGGTCGAGCCCTGCTTCCGCTTCTGTGTCCAAGGACGGTTGGTCAGTGCCGAAGAAGTTCGCCCGGCGTCAGCTTCATCCTTCCGCTGGCTCCTCCGTGCCATCTCCTGGGTTGAGGTTTGGGCGGGGTGAGTCAGCCGCAGCTGAGTCGGTTGCGACGGTGTCTCGGGAGCCTGGTTTGAAGCCTTCGGCGTCTTCCTCTCTTGTTCCTGTCCCTGTTTTGCTCGGTCAAGGCATCCAGGAAGACCCCAGGCAGTGCTCGAGTGTGCCAGTTGGCACTGTAGCACAGTCTCAGGATTCAATGATTCAGAGTTCAGAAGCAAATGGCATTCAGGTTATAATTCCTAAGGTGCAATCCACTTTGTCTGAAGGTGATAAAGCTATTAATTTTCCGAAATTGGGCCTCGTGGTCAGTACTAGTAAAGACCCCATCTCGGGGCCTTCTAAGCGGGCCATCCAGTGGAGTCATCGTCTACCAGAATGCCATCCTGCTCTTCCAAAGCCAAAGGCAAGGCCTCTCTTTCTGGTAGAGGTGGGGACAATGCAGCCTTCAAGTTTGCGGCTTCCTCGGTGGTTGGTCGGGAGTCATCGGCCCGTTTGGCCCAGGGGCTAAGAAGGCTCGAGGTCGGGTAGGGGCCTCTTCGGGGTCAGCTTCTGAGTCTTGTAAGCCGACCCAATTAGAGTCTAGCACTCACTTATCAGCGGTTCATCAGCTGAAGGAGGCTATTCATGTATCTGAATGGCGGTCTTGACGGACTCAGTCCAGATACTTGATTGTGTGGATACGGGATCCCGGAATTGTCCTAGGTGATCCCAGGCGATACGAGGTCCTGATGGAATCAAACCAGGCTGTTAACTGCAAAGGCCCGGGAGATTTGGACTGTTCCATGGAGATGTCAGGGGTGATGGTTGGGGAGCCCTCCAATCCAGCCTTACCATGAAGATTCTCATATGGAATGTGCGAGGAGCATTGAAACCATCGTTTCGCTCCTCATTTGGGAGGCTTATGCAGCTTCACTCTTTTGACATTTGCATCTTGCTGGAAACTCGGCTTTCTGGGGCTAGTCTGGCCCGTTTTCGGAGACAGATCGCTCGAGCTTGGGTTTCGTATGTTGTTGAGTCCACTGGTCTTTCAGGGGGTATTGTTGCTTTATGGAGAAATAAGAATATCAGAGTTGATGATTTTCATAGCTGTGGGCAGTAGGTTGTGCTGGTCATCTCTGAGGGAAGTGCCAGCCCTGGCTCCTTTCGGGAGTTTATGCCAGTACTGATCTCCGGGAGCGTCGGGTGCTTTGGTCTGAGATTCAGTCTCTTCTTGACCAGGGATTCCCCTCCCTCATTGCTGGAGACTTCAATTGTATCTTGAGTACCGCTGAAAAGAAAGGTGGCCGGGTTCCCATGGCTCTGTGGGCCGTGCTGAGTTCAGGGACTTTATTTCTAGCGCTGGTCTGTTGGATTTGGGTTATCAGGGTTCGCAGTTTACATGGTGCAACAACCGGCAGGGATCAGCTAGAATCTGGGAAAGATTGGACAGGGCCTTGGCCTCTTCTAGCTGGCTCCAGCTTTATCCCTCTGTTACTGTCACTCACTTGTCTAGAATTGCCTCTGACCACTGTCCTCTCTTTATCTCTACTGATATCACCTCTCAGCGGCATAGGCAGTTTAGATTCGAGAAGTTTTGGACCTCATATCCTGCTGCTCGCTCCATCATCTCTCAGGTCTGATAGTTACCAGTTAGAGGTAATGCCATTTATCGGCTCTCCAGACGGCTTGCCCTTGCTAGACGTCGCCTCTCTAGATGGCATAGACTGGAGGTTGGGGATATTGTCAGACAGGTGGAGCAGGTTGAGTCTACTATCTCTTCTCTCCAGGCTAAAGAGGACTGGAGGGTTCTCTTTCTTGTGAGGACCTATCGTCCCTGCGATCGAGTTTGGTGCTCCACCACTCTCTTCTGCTGCAGCAGGAGACCTTTTGGCAACAGCGCTCCCGTATTCAGTGGATTCAGGAGGGGGACTGTAATACAAGATTTTTTCATCAGGCCACTCAGAAACGCAGGGCGAGGAACCGCATTAGCATATAACTGATGAGGAGGGTCAGCTCCAGGTGGATGATCATGTGATTCATGCTCAGCTTCTTAACTTCTTCATAGTAGGTGGACTGAGCAACCTGGTTCTGGAGTCCCTGTTCACCCTATTCTGTCTCTCAATACTGTATCTACTGCTGAGAACGACTCTCTGACTCGGCCTTTCACTTCGGAGGATATTCGGCTGGTTTTGTGGAACTTGGTGCTGATAAGGCCCCTGGGCCGGATGGCTTTCCTCCGTTTTTCTTTCGTCAGTATTGGGATATTCTGGGAGAGGACTTAGCTCAGGCAATCCAGCTTGTCTTTCATCGCAAATCTATCCCCTCTGAATGGAATCGTACCTTCATCACCTTGGTTCCTAAGAGGCCGGACGCTTCCAGCCCTCAGCACTTCGGCCCATCAGTTTATGCACTACCTTATATAAGGTTGTGCTCGCCTCCTTGTTATGAGGTTGTGTTGGGTTATTCCTCGCCTTATCTCTCCGGAGCAGGGGGCTTTCCTCAGAGGGCGTAGTATCACTGATAATGCTTTATTAGCGCAGGAGTTCATGCATGACCTTCGTCGGGCTTCTGGCAGTCAGGGGCTTATGGCCATTAAGCTTGATATGGAGAGAGCTTATGACAGAGTTAATTGGGATTTCTTGCGTCACTCTCTTCAGGTGTTTGGGTTCCACCAGCTGTTTATTGATTGGATCATGGCCTGCATTCAGCGTCCGTCATTCTCCATCCTCATCAATGGAGATCGGACTGATTACTTCCATTCTAAGGTTGGGCTGAGACAAGGTTGTCCCCTCTCCCCGTTTCTCTTTGTTATAGCGGCTGATTCTTTATCTCGGGCTCTTCGTCAGGCTCAGCAGGACAATGTTCTACACCCTTACCGGGCTGGTTCCCAAGGTCCCTCGATCTCTCATCTGCTTTTTGCTGATGACTGTATCTTCCTGGGCAGGGCTACTGTGGCCAATGCGGCCACGTTTGCTTCTATTCTTCACAATTACTGTTCTGCCTCTAGTCAGAGAGTTAATAATGCTAAGTCTGTTATTTGTTTTAGTCCGCGGTGACTTCTTCTCGAAGGGGACTATCAAGNGCAGCTTCACTCTTTTGACATTTGCATCTTGCTGGAAACTCGGCTTTCTGGGGCTAGTCTGGCCCGTTTTCGGAGACAGATCGCTCGAGCTTGGGTTTCGTATGTTGTTGAGTCCACTGGTCTTTCAGGGGGTATTGTTGCTTTATGGAGAAATAAGAATATCAGAGTTGATGATTTCATAGCTGTGGGCAGTAGGTTGTGCTGGTCATCTCTGAGGGAAGTGCCAGCCCTGGCTCCTTTCGGGAGTTTATGCCAGTACTGATCTCCGGGAGCGTCGGGTGCTTTGGTCTGAGATTCAGTCTCTTCTTGACCAGGGATTCCCCTCCCTCATTGCTGGAGACTTCAATTGTATCTTGAGTACCGCTGAAAAGAAAGGTGGCCGGGTTCCCATGGCTCTGTGGGCCGTGCTGAGTTCAGGGACTTTATTTCTAGCGCTGGTCTGTTGGATTTGGGTTATCAGGGTTCGCAGTTTACATGGTGCAACAACCGGCAGGGATCAGCTAGAATCTGGGAAAGATTGGACAGGGCCTTGGCCTCTTCTAGCTGGCTCCAGCTTTATCCCTCTGTTACTGTCACTCACTTGTCTAGAATTGCCTCTGACCACTGTCCTCTCTTTATCTCTACTGATATCACCTCTCAGCGGCATAGGCAGTTTAGATTCGAGAAGTTTTGGACCTCATATCCTGCTGCTCGCTCCATCATCTCTCAGGTCTGATAGTTACCAGTTAGAGGTAATGCCATTTATCGGCTCTCCAGACGGCTTGCCCTTGCTAGACGTCGCCTCTCTAGATGGCATAGACTGGAGGTTGGGGATATTGTCAGACAGGTGGAGCAGGTTGAGTCTACTATCTCTTCTCTCCAGGCTAAAGAGGACCTGGAGGGTTCTCTTTCTTGTGAGGACCTATCGTCCCTGCGATCGAGTTTGGTGCTCCACCACTCTCTTCTGCTGCAGCAGGAGACCTTTTGGCAACAGCGCTCCCGTATTCAGTGGATTCAGGAGGGGGACTGTAATACAAGATTTTTTCATCAGGCCACTCAGAAACGCAGGGCGAGGAACCGCATTAGGCATATAACTGATGAGGAGGGTCAGCTCCAGGTGGATGATCATGTGATTCATGCTCAGCTTCTTAACTTCTTCATAGTAGGTGGACTGAGCAACCTGGTTCTGGAGTCCCTGTTCACCCTATTCTGTCTCTCAATACTGTATCTACTGCTGAGAACGACTCTCTGACTCGGCCTTTCACTTCGGAGGATATTCGGCTGGTTTTGTGGAACTTGGTGCTGATAAGGCCCCTGGGCCGGATGGCTTTCCTCCGTTTTTCTTTCGTCAGTATTGGGATATTCTGGGAGAGGACTTAGCTCAGGCAATCCAGCTTGTCTTTCATCGCAAATCTATCCCCTCTGAATGGAATCGTACCTTCATCACCTTGGTTCCTAAGAGGCCGGACGCTTCCAGCCCTCAGCACTTCGGCCCATCAGTTTATGCACTACCTTATATAAGGTTTGTGCTCGCCTCCTTGTTATGAGGTTGTGTTGGGTTATTCCTCGCCTTATCTCTCTCGGAGCAGGGGGCTTTCCTCAGAGGGCGTAGTATCACTGATAATGCTTTATTAGCGCAGGAGTTCATGCATGACCTTCGTCGGGCTTCTGGCAGTCAGGGGCTTATGGCCATTAAGCTTGATATGGAGAGAGCTTATGACAGAGTTAATTGGGATTTCTTGCGTCACTCTCTTCAGGTGTTTGGGTTCCACCAGCTGTTTATTGATTGGATCATGGCCTGCATTCAGCGTCCGTCATTCTCCATCCTCATCAATGGAGATCGGACTGATTACTTCCATTCTAAGGTTGGGCTGAGACAAGGTTGTCCCCTCTCCCCGTTTCTCTTTGTTATAGCGGCTGATTCTTTATCTCGGGCTCTTCGTCAGGCTCAGCAGGACAATGTTCTACACCCTTACCGGGCTGGTTCCCAAGGTCCCTCGATCTCTCATCTGCTTTTTGCTGATGACTGTATCTTCCTGGGCAGGGCTACTGTGGCCAATGCGGCCACGTTTGCTTCTATTCTTCACAATTACTGTTCTGCCTCTAGTCAGAAGTTAATAATGCTAAGTCTGTTATTTGTTTTAGTCCGCGGTGACTTCTTCTCGGAAGGGGACTATCAAGCAGATCATGGGGATTTCTGTGCAGTCAGAGTGTCTCTCCTATCTGGGTATTCCTATTACTGGCAGAAGGCCTAAGATCTCGGACTTTAGTAAGCTCGAGGTGAGGATTCGTGATCGGCTGGAGGGGTGGCAGGTTACTGGGCTATCTATGATGGCAAGGATCACTCTTATTCGATCAGTGCTCACATCTCTTCCTCTCTATCTCTTATCTAATACTGCTGTCCCTTTGACTTGTCTAAGGAGGATTGAGCGTTATTTTAGGGATTTTCTCTGGGGATCGTCCCAGGATGGTCATGGTGTTCATCTTTTAGCCTGTGATTGTGTCTGTCTGCCGCTTTCTGAGGGAGGCCTTGGGATCCAGTCCTTGACTGCTCGGAGGGAGGCCTTGATTGCTAGGCATGCTACTCATTTTTTGCTTGATCCGCACTGTATGTGGAGTTCCTTTATGCGTGGCAAGTATGGGGATTGGACTCCCTCCACTAACCTGCAGTCTGTTCGGGGTCACTCTTTTTTCTGGAAAGAGGTTTGTACTCATGCTCTGGCCATCCTTCATAATATCTCTGGATTCTTGGCAATGGTGCTTCTGTGGATGTTGCTTATGATTCCTGGATCGCTGACCTTCCATTGTCTCGATGGCCTACTTTCGTCAGCATTGATTTCCTCTTGACATGCGAGTTAGTGAACTCACGGTGCCGGATCATTCTTCCTGGTCTACTCTCTCTGTTATCCCGTTTCTTTGGCGAGGAGCTTATGCGACGTATAGCTGCTATCCCTCTTTCTCCAGGTCACTCCCCGACATCAGGGTTTGGAGGCGGTCCGGTATTCCGAGCGCTCCCATCAGGGACATCATCAAGATTTACCGTGTTTCATCCCGACCGTTGACAGATATGGCTTGGATTTGGCGTCTTCCATTCATCCTAGGGTTCGTCTTTTTCTATGGAAGATTGCTCGGAATTGTCTTCCTACATGCTCGGTTCTTTCTAGACGTGGCCTGGGGATTCAGCCTACGTGTCCGATATGCGGTATTGAGGAGGAGGCGGTGGATCACGCCATCTTCACTTGTCTCAGAGCTCATCACATTTGGGAGATCGCTAGCGTCAAGCCTTGGGCTGTCGCTTCATCTTCTCTTTCTTTATCTTTCCTTGACTTGATCAGGCAGGATGTTAGGAGAGGTAGCAGCAAGCAGGCGCGACGAGGGCTTACATTGCTTACCAGATCTGGTTATCCCGGAACCGGATTGTCTTTACTCAGGAGCCTACTCCGCCTTTCAGGGTTGTTCGGACTGCCTTGTCCTTATCTACTGAGTACACGTCCTATCGTCTAGTTTGTAATTTTGATAGCCCTAGCCTCTGGGATTCCCATGCTGCCTCGGCAGCGCACCGGAGAACGGTCTTTATTTCTTGGGAACTCCCCCTCCAGGGTTTATCAAAATCAACTTTGATGGGAGTGTTCGAGGCAGATCTGCCGGATCGGGTTATGTCATTCGAGGTTCTGACGGTACTATGATTGCTGCTGGGGGATTTGGACATCTCGATTCGTCGGTGCCGCTTGCAGAACTTTATACTGCGTGGGCTGGAGTTCTTGTGCTATCCGCAGTCTCGATGCCCGTCGTATTATCCTTGAGGGTGATGCCCTCACGGTGATTCGATGGCTTCGCCAGGATCATTGCGCGCAGTCGCCTACCAACCCTTTGATCTCTGATATTCGTTCTCTCCTACAGGGGGTTCACAGCATACAGATCAGCCATATCTTCAGGGAAGCCAACTCAGCGGCTGACTGGATCGCCGCTAGAGTGGCTGATCATTCTGGATTCTGGTGCTGGAAGCCCGGTGAATGGTGTCCTCCTGGTTTGAACTTAATTTGTATTCTGATAGTGTGGGACTGAGTCACCCTAAAGTGGTGTGATTCCCGTTTGTACCAAAAAAAAAAAAAAAAAACAAATAATATGCTTTATTGTACAGATGTTGTTATGCTAGCTTGTTTTATTAGTTTGAGAGAGAAATATGAAAACCCTTTCCTTGTACTGAGTGTGATCTCACTGTGATGGAGTAGTTGTGCTGCAACATTCATGAGTAAAAAATTAAAAAGAAAATTTTAAGGTGATTCCTAATCAGACAGAAAAAGTGGCAAAAAAAAAAACTTTGACATTTAATTACAGTAAGGTGGTCTGTGGTATGGAAATAAAATAGAGACCCTAATGCTCATCACCTCGGCCGGCCATAGGTTTCTCTGCTCAAATCCATGATTCCTGACCTTCCAAATCCCAGGTTGGGACTGTTCTCCAGTTCTTGGAATAGCTGGAGAAACCCAGGAAGATCCACGGTTCCAAGGGCAATACCAATCTCCCTCGCCGCGAAGCCGTGGCCATAGTCTGCTCGCGCCGTTCTTGGATACCTACGATGGATTAAGGTTCTAGTCTTCCGACAGAACATTTGTGATTTGATTCCTAGATTGCTCTTTATTATTAATATTCCTCAATTACTTAGCCTATTTCACAAGATGTGATTATTAAATGATCTGTTTGTTGGAGAATGATCTACAAAATTATTGATTAACTTATATATATATATATATTTGAAATAATATATGTTTGGTGGTCCAACAGAGGACAAGCATTAACATTTAAAACACTAGCAACATATTTAATGAGCATCCAAAACATACATTTAAAACGCTGGCCATGCTACCAAACTGTCAGTACTGTTAAATTATCAGTACCCAATTGAACTTTTTTTTTTTCCTTATTCAAAGTTTTGGTAATACTAAACTGAAGCAGGGGAGATGGGCAAATTCTAAGAATACAGCCTTTTATCTTTAAGATTGCTCTGAAAGGATGCATGTGAACTTATGCATGCATGCCTTAAACCATTCATCCATCGTAGCATTCCTGATGAAGCATACCAAGAAAAATAAGTAAGGATCGGACAAAATGATAAAACTACAAATATATATGTTTATATATATATATATATATATATATATATATTTACTGGAAATACATTTTGCTATTAATAAATTTTTTAATTTGTCACATTGTATGTTCATCGCGAAGTCCCCATTTCTGCATAAATCCATGCCTGATACATGGATAATTAAAAATTAATCCAAACACTGCTGTAATTATTGCGATCAGGAACTATATAAACTAAATTTTTTTAAATTTAGGTATAATATAATTTAATATTACATTAAATTGTTTTACATATATTTTAATATTGTATTTATTAATATGTCAAAATTTAACAAAATAATTGATTCAAAGCTATAGATTAAGAATTGATGAGACAGATTTTTCATGACATGAAGATTGTTATTAAATATTTCAAGTAAAAAAAAACTCTCGTAAGTAAGGTAAGATTTTTCTTGATAGCATAATTAAACACACATTAACATAAAAGTTTCATACAATATCCATATATGTAGTTAATTTATATATTATAAACATAATTTATTAAATATGCTCTTAGTTTATTTTCATTTAATACGATAACTTATCAGTCAGTTCTTATTACCAAATTTATAGTAGAAAATTTTATTTTATTACTGTATTAATTAATCAGAAATAATTTATAACCTTTTCATTACTAAAATTTAATTTATTCCACTAATTACATGAAAAATTTAATTCATAAATAATCTTTTTTTCTCATTAGATATAAGGGTATGTTTGGAATTTCTAAAAAATTAGTCATCTATTCCTACCGAAATACATGTTTATTTCAATATCATCCAAGCACTATTTGAAATAACATTACATTAATTGTACTAAAATAATATAAAATATCAAATTTTTATCTAAACAAAAATTTAAAATAATAAAAAAAATAAGTTATTCGTAAGGAATACGTATTTCTATTTCTATTCCGGAAATAACTTTTTTTTTTTTTGACATCCAAAGCAGCCGTTAGGAAATAACATTTTTGACATCCAAAGCAGCCGCGTTCTGGGCGTTGCACGCATCTTGCGCTAGGGTTTCGGGAGCCTAGGCGAACGAGGGAATTGCCGCTTCCGCCATGGCGAACGGAGAAGGGGAACTTGTGGGAGGCCGAGAAGAAGAAGGGGTTGAAGGAGAAGAGGAGGATGAAGAGGAGGAGTCGTGGTCATCAGACTCGGAGGTGGGAGAGGCTTTGGACTGGCTGGACTCGAGGGAGGGCCTGGAGGGCGATGGCACCTCGGCCGCTTTCTCCCCCGCCTCCTCCCGTCGTCCCAACGCCCACGGAGGCCTCCTCTCCCGCCCCCTCCAGCCCCTCTCCAATCGCAATCAGAAATTCACCTCCCACATCCGCGCCAACCCTCTAGAGGTCCGCTTCCTCTTTGTCTATATGGAGGCTTTTACCAATTTTTCTGATAAAAATATAGCTTTTATGGGTACAAAGGGTAAAAGGTCGACTTTTTGTGCCAATTATTCGATTTTCCCGGGGTTAATTAGATATTCAGTTTGACTAAGAGAAAAGAGCAGATTTTGTGCTCTGGTTCTACTCTTTTTATTCTATTCTATTTGTTCAATTAGGGAAAATTTAAAATTCGAATGCGAACAAACTGCATGTTTTAATTTCTGTGATGAATTTATTCTTCTATTTTTAGTTTCTTGTTGTTATGCTATGATATTTCTACTCTTTTTATAATTATTAAAATGCATGTTACTGATGTAGGAGTGGGAAGGAAGAATGAATGTGGGAATGTCAAACTCAGTAACGACTGCAATTAGGGACAGTGTGCGCGAGATGGCCATTGGGAGAACCAAAAATACTGAAAAAGCAGATCGAGCCACCGTGGAGCAGGTCAGTATTTTCCATGGCATTATATTGAAGACAGAAATAGAATTAGGAAACAATTGGTGCAACTTCTCATACTAAATGTGAATAATATAGCTTACCTGCTTGTTCATCAAGAAATGGTCTGTGAATCCTATCTAATGAAAACAGTTAGATAGTTTTTGTGAGTTATTTGTTTGATGGAATTTCTTTATCTACTAGCATGTCTTGATATACAGTTGTACTTAACAAGGTGAAAATTTATCTTTGTTAACTGGGTCTTTTGTTTTTACTTATCTCTCCATGATTATTCTATGTAGCCATAGAAGTGCCTCATTTGTTGCCTTAGGTTTCTAAAAATTGTGTTTGTTGAACTGTGTTCCTAAACCTTGGATATGGGGGAGCTGTCTGATGATTGTTAAAGATTTTTGCAATTTGATCTCACAAACTTGCCCTTCAAAAAGAAAAATTAGGAAGAAAAAGTGTAATAGTTCATATATATTGCGCAAATGCAGATAACATCACTTTATAGGTTTTATCCAGTTAGAGTGGCATGCACTCATAGCATTATGTTTCATGCCATGTGTCAAATTGGAGTAGGGACCCATTAGTTATCCCATGGAGCATTATTGTTCAAGCTGAAGTTATTTCACTCTAATGGTTGACTATGTATTTCACATTTTTTAATTGCATTTTCTAGTCTATGTTAGAACTGCATGGCAATTTTGTTTCCGGTTTATTTATGGGATGAAAATTGACATTTATCCTTTCTTTTACATACTTTACGGACATCTGTTAACATGGTTGTAAATGTTAGAAATATGTATATGTGACTCTCAATTCATTATAGTTTCGCACTTTAATGACTTCTATGTTATTTAATGTTTTCCTTGATGGATATACTGGGACATAACCGTAGACTGAAAGCAATCTTATTGATCATTTAAATTTTTGGTGCCTATCTTTTCTTTTCTTCTCTGCATTCATTTTATTTTATCCAAAATTCTATTAAAATCATTTTCAATTTTTTTGCAATTGTGTTGCTAGTAGTTCACCTTTGTCGATGATGTATCTTTGTATATTTCTTAAAATAGTTTATGTTTTGCAGGCTATTGACCCAAGAACTCGCATGACTTTATTCAAAATGCTGAATCGTGGAGTCTTTCATGATATTAATGGTTGCATCTCTACAGGGAAGGAGGTATGTCCTTTGTTATTGCTCATAATCTGAAGTTTTATCATTGTGTCTTGAGCCTTATCTTGTAATTTGCCCCATGTTTTCAATAAATGTGTTGTGTCAATTGATAAACAAGATAAAGTAACCCTGATATTCTTAGTGATAGCATTGTTTATTTATTTATTTATTTTGAACAGGCAAATGTGTATCATGCAACTAGAGCTGATGGACAAGAATTGGCAATCAAAGTGTACAAAACATCTGTTCTTGTTTTTAAGTAAGTTATTGGGCCCTGACTGAAAATGCATTTTCCTGCTAACATTTTTTTTTTGGCTCGGAGATAGCAGGTGCTTTATGTCATAGCTTATGACTTCAAATATTGCAGAAAAGTTATTACATTTAATTAATCTTTTAGGTTCTGCTGTAAATGGAGAAAAGTTATCACATTTAATTAATCTTTTAGGTTCTGCTGTAAATGGCCTGCAGTTAGTTGATTTGTATCTGAGAATGTCAATTAATTATCTTCACAATTATATGTAGGTTCTATTGAAAAATCTGATTAATTCTTCTCCTTTTTGGTACCTTTTTAAGCCCATGTTGTCACCCGTTTTGTCATACTAATATGAATATTTATTGGAGCTAATATTTAAGCACGGGCGTATATTGAATGGAGTGTGTGTACTTTGGGAGGAAATTGCCTTGCACCTTCTTGTTTGGCTTACCTTGGACCATCTGGTACAGTTAACTTCCCAAAGGTCATTTCCTTTAGCTGATTATTCCGGGAATTATGGTGGTGTTGGAGGCATAGGAAAATAATTTGTTGATCAAGGAAAACGGATGTTTTGGAAGATTATCTCATGCAAATTGGTGGGAGATGTTGAAATCAATGATCAAAATAATCTTGATCTTGTCTAGGTCCTTTTTTGTGGAGGGGGGGGGGGGGGGGGGGACAGCAAGTGGTATGTGGTATCTGTGCTGCATGTTTCTATTCCTGTTTTTGGTGTGATCGATCTTGTAACTAGCTTTTTCTGTATTGTCTCAAATTCCTTTCCTTTATCCTATTCATTTTTAGGTTCCTTGTCTTGTTCACTTATAGCTCTCTTTATTCTTTTTTGATTTCGATAGAACAATTTCGTTGTTCTCATTATTCCTCACAGTATATACAGTAGCATTCTAGGTTTAAATTAAAATAGATGACGGAGGTCTATAGTAGAAATAAAGCTTAAATTGCTGCTTAACTTGACTGGCATTATATTTGTTTTTAGAATCAAATTGATTGAACTTTTTCTATTTTTTTTACTAGTTTGATTGCTAAAAAAAATTATCAGATATATTTGAGCAATTATATGCCAAGATTTCTTTAAGCTTGTTCTTTTGTTTTTTCCTGATGTTACATTACAGTTCAGGATTGAAGTCATAAACTGGATGTCATATTGATCTACTATTTTATGGAGATGCACCATGGAAGCATCATATGCCATATTGATTTACCATTTTAGAGTGATGCACCGTGGAAGCATCATATGTAGACTTGCCTCATGAGAGCCATAAGGCGTTTACATCAAAGTGATTGCCAAGTTTTGCTAGATTCAATCATTGAATGCCCAACCTTCTTGGTTCGGGCAATTTAGGATGAACCAAATTGAACCAACCAAAAATCAAGATGGTTCAGCCTCTTGGTTCAATACAGGAGGCAAACTGACCTCGAACTAAACCACTCCTAACCAAATCAAATCACCTAATTCAGCTTAATTTGGATAGTTCATGGCTTGGGATCCTTGGTCTACATAGTCAGTATGCCACTGGTTCAGTACAATATGCCTCATATCAAATTGTACCAGTTTAATACCAAAACGATACCGGTTCTTAGTACGGTGAACCTTGATTTAGATATCATGTGAGTTAAAAAATATTATATTGGTTGCCAACAACTTTCTAAGGTAGATAGACGAAGCAATAATGTATGGACATGTTATAGTTTTAAAAAAATGAGAAGGAAATACTATAAAGTGGTTTAAGGACTGGCATAATGCTTGCATGATTCTAATATTATCTCCACTTGCTGGTTGGGGCGATTATTGTTGCATGTTTTGTTGACTGAATTCTAATTATGTAATTATGTTGATTCTTGCTTACTTTTAATGAGCCAACCTTTTCCATATTTTCTGATCATCATTACTTTCTAACTAGTGGTTATCCTGAAATTGTATTTTTTTACTTATTAGACTTGTTTCTATATTTAATTGTTAGTTCAAAACGACCCAAAGTTGGTTTTTTCTTTCATACTTCTTGTGAACAATTTATTTTGTTTGGTAAGATGCATGTGTGTGGAAGAAGTGATTTAAGAACCATCTGTTTGAGCTCCTACTATACTCTATTCAACTTTATATCTTGCATTCTGGATGGTGGTTGCAGATGAACTGGTTCAAGCACATGGGCTTGATAAGTATAAGTATTTATGACTATCTTTATTCTTGCACAACTGCAGGGACAGAGATCGGTACGTACAAGGGGACTACCGTTTTAGACATGGTTACTGCAAACACAACCCCAGGAAAATGGTGAAGACTTGGGCAGAGAAAGAAATGAGAAATCTTTCACGGTAATTGCAAGTTTTGCCATGAAGTTGCTTTTTTTTTTTTGTTGGGAGACTGTATTTGTATGTAAATTTTGATATCATACTATTCTCTGTACCATTCTAGAATCTAAAGGTTCCCTATCATTTCCATGTGTAGGTGATCCAAGTATCATATGTTTTACCCAGCATTGGTATTTTTACATAAATTTGTAATCTCATTGTAAAAAACAAAGGATTTTCTTCTAATATTTAAATTGATTCATATCTATCTTGATTTATGTTTAGAATTTTCTTTACTGTCTAAAGAATGGCATTTGGTTTGATGGATCACCTACTTAGTCACCAAAAGTGGGTGCAGGTGCCAAAGTGTGGGCATGGGGAAGTGGCTTTTTAGAAATTTAAAAATATAATGATGTTAAGTAACATTTAGGAAGCAGATGTGCTACCAATTTCTGGGGAAATTCTGGCGCAGATGTGCCTTGCTAAGTAGAAATTCCTGCTAGTAAGATATCCTATTGTATTTTTTTTTCTATCAAAGTGGGCTTCTGTTCACTTTTCTGATAGCTCCTTGTGATAATGCAGTATAATATCTTGCTTGCAAATCTTTCCCTCTTAAGAGATAACGTAAATTATGAAGAAATCATTTATGAATTTTTTCTGTGCTGATTCCTCTTGGCTAGACAACATTCTTAGAATTTGTTTTGCTTCAGATCACAAGCTGTGCAGCTGCTTTGTCACATTTGTTCTAATATTATTTTTCATATAATTCTTTTGTATGGTTTTAATATGGATTTCAAAATACGTCATCATTTTGCTTGTAGGGTAAAAGCAGCAGGAATCAGGTGTCCAACACCTTTACACTTAAGGCTTCATGTTTTGGTCATGGAATTCATAGGTATGAATTTTGCCCCGGATGGCCAAACTACTTCAACTTTGTTACTTGTTTTCTTTAGAATACCAAATTTGTTCTGCTTCAATGCTTTTCTTTTTCTAGGATATTAGATGGGCTTAAGAGACAATTACCATTATTTTGAATGTGTTGTCTAATGCAGGGAAGGCAGGGTGGGCTGCACCTCGGCTGAAGGATGCTGCTTTGTCTGAAGACAAGTTGCGTGAAGGTTATGTGGAGGTGTGTTCAGAAATTTATGTGACTACTTCATGGTAGCCACAAATTGTTCGAAATGAAAGTAGCATTTTTAATTGGACTAATTGTAATGCATGTGCAAATGCCATAGCTGCTAAAGATTTTCGATACAAGCTATTGAAACTAAATTCTAAATGTAAAAAAGGATTGAAACTTAATTAACTATTTTGGAAAAAAGAGTTCATTTGAGTGAAGAGTTGTGGGTTATGGGACTGTTAGAAGCAGATGAGCTTTTAGAATTAAGCATGCGTTTGTTTGTGTGTGTGTGAGAGAGAGAGAGAGAAAGAGAGAGATCTGAGCTGGAAGATCGACAAGGAATCCTAGGACTAACAGGCTTAAGATTTGGAATATTGAGCTGAGATTAAGATTGCACACACATTTGACATAGAAATCTAATAAGGGTATTATGGGAATTGAAAATCTGGAAGTATTCTCAACTGTTTGTTTTTTAAGAAATTTATATCGGCATAGCCCTTCACATATATGCAACTCAGGCAGGTTGGGTTGGTTTAAGGGCTAACCTAGCCTAACCCAACCTTATCTCCCAACCCAAACCCAACCAAACTCAGCCTTGGTTGGGCTTTCTCTAACTCAATCTAAGCCCAACCCATCTTAAGTTAACCTTGGGTTGGGTTGAGATAGTGTCAAATATGGTTGGCTTGGCTTGGCTTGGGCATTGTTAATTATTTTAGATCAGGTTAAATAGGAACTTTAAGATAAGGATAAGATTTGAGTCATTTTTGTTGGATCAATATTTTGTTTTTTTGGTTGAAGCCTCAACCATCCATCAGTTGTGATGGCATGCTTGCAGAATTTTATAGCTTAACAAAACTAAAGATATAGTTATATGAAGAATACAAGTAATGTTTTATGAACCATAAATATGAATGATCTAGCCCAAGCCCAAAAATTTTTATAATCTAGACTAGCCTTGATGAGTAGGATTATCAGGTTGGGTTCTGGTTGAGCCCAATCCAAGTTTCAGCCCTAGCATTCAATCATTGCAAAAAACGTACTTAGGCATTAGATAGATGTAGCAATAAATTTAGCTACCTATAGTTCATTTTGATGTGGCCATTGAGAAGTGTCCCTTTGATAACCTTTATATGCTAGAAGGTTCTTGAATAACAATTGTATATAATTTTTTTTATGCTGTATGCAAAAACAGTAAGTTAATCTCTGCCACACTTTTCTATGAAGTGTGGACCTGGTAGTGTGTTAATTTTTAAATGATGTATGCTTTCTTATCTACCAAATGGTTGCAGTATCTGCAAACAGTGATCATTGATGTTATCCTCGCCCGTTTTCTGCTTTTCAGATTATTACAACAATGCGAACACTGTACCAAAAGTGTCAATTGGTACATGGAGACCTGAGCGAATACAACATACTCTATTTTGAGGTGAGCTATGTATCACTATTTGGATGTGTATCTGTGCTATATTATGGTACTTCTTGGCTTATCACTAAATGCAGTACATGCCTTCGTTTTTGTTATGCCTATTTTGCAGGGCCACCTGTACATTATTGATGTTTCACAATCAGTAGACCTTGATCACCCTTGTGCGCTAGACTTTTTAAAAGAAGACTGCACTCATGTTTCTGTAAGTTGATTTGCTTGTCTAGATTGTGAGTTCTATCTTGTGCCTATTTTTTAAACTTTCAAAAATGATGGTTGCAGGATTTCTTTAGAAAGCACGGAGTTGCTGTAATGACAGTTAAGGAGCTATTTGATTTTGTGATTGATCCATCTATTGCTGATGAGGATGTGGATGACTATCTGGAGAAGGTATTTCTGAGCACTATATATTCTGTTTCCTTTTTTGAATCATTCCAACCGGACCCCATTTATACAAGGATTATTTGTTTCATTTTAGTTCTTTTTTACCTTCCCCACGGGTGGAATAACAGTCAAGATTTTGGAATTACTTCAGGTTCAGCAGAAAGTTGTGGAAAGGGGTGACACAGCTGCTCAGGATGATGAAATTGCACCAACCGTGTTTGTCCAGGTACTCTTGTGAAACAGAAACCGTCATTGAAGTCATTAGGTCACAGTTTTGTGATTGTAGACCTGCACTGATATCATTAATCATATAATCCATCACAAGGAATCTGCATGCAATATTTGTAATTCTATCATTATGGTAGTACGAAAGTACCTGAGTTTCAGGTCAGTGTTTCCATCTTGTCATTGATGGGCCTTTTCGGTAAGTCTCAAATTTTGGATCTCTCTAGTTAAGACTTAAGAAATAGAGATTTCTTTTAGAAGCTACTGTATGCTTGGTAAAGAAATGTGTTTCACATTCTATTCTGGATTTAGTTCTATCATCCATCACATAATTGTTTTGTTTTTTTTCTGTCAGCTATTTCTTTTCTTCTTCTTGATGGTTGTGTCATTTAGTTATGCTGACCTGATATGAAACTTTTTTTAGTCCACTTCTTTCGCTGAGGATGGTTCTTGCATGAATAATCTGCTGACTAGCTGTTTCCTGTGCTGCGCATGATTCACATTCTCAAGACGTTAAATTATGTAAAGAAGTGCGAGGAGGATCTTGTTCAGATGGCGATGCTCTCACGTCCATCATTTGCTTTGAGCCAACAGCAGAAAAAATTTATGACCAGCCCTTACAAGGATTCATACAGACTAGAAGTGAGAGTGTCCGACAGCAGCAGCAGCAGGAGGATGCAACAAAAAGTGAGACCCCCTCGAAGCCCTCAGAGGATTTGCAGACAAAGTGTTCTTTGGAGGACAAAACTACTGAAATAGAGACAGACGTGGATAGTTCTAGTACCATCTCTGAAAACGATGGATCTACATCTGAGCCTGAGATCAAGATGGGTCTTGCTGAGAGGAGAGCTGCTAGGAAAGAGCATAAGAAGAAGGTGAAAGAAGAGAAAAGGGAGGGTCGCAAGACGAAGATCCCCAAGGCTGAGAAGAAGAGGAGGAAGAAACTGTCCAAGGCCAAGTGTCGCAGGTAGCAGCAGTTCTCTCCATGATATATCCAGGCATCCACAAGATTTTGTGCCATGCGATTAATTGTAGTCATGTTGAGGAATCTTCCCTCCCCCCTCATTTTGCAAAGGGGAGAAAACTTGTCAGAGATGAAAAAATGTAGCTCTACTCATGTTTAGTAATGAGTGGAATTTATAGAGTTAATGATAACATTAAAAAAAATAAATAAAATCGTCTTCCTAATATTATCATCTTCGCACATCTCGATCTTGCCATATAAGTTATTCTTACCATATCAAATTTGTATGCCTGAGCTGCCACTGCTAATTAAAAAACAAAAAAAAAAGATCACAACATTTAAGACTGCGATTGTTTCAAATATGGAACTTCTTCTTTTAACTTGTATGTTCTTTGGTTACTCCTTGCTAGTGCGTGCAGGAGGGACCTTCTTCTTGTTCTTAAACTGTATGAGCCTCCCCTATTTCCGGCGAGTGAAAGGTAGATGCTCAGAGAATACCAGAACAAAATGGCTTATTCTTCTTGTTCTTACCCTAGCGATATTCCACAACCAAGTCGGTCGGTGTCAAGCGCATTATTGTTATCATCTAGCTTTTAGTTACATGGACTAACATATGCACCTAAAAGGAAAAGCATGCAAGAAATAAAACAAGGAGTACGTTATTGTTATCATCCAACTGGTAGATGGACTTCTATAAGCCACATGCTCTTGAGAGCAGTCATGTGCACCAAAGTTCATTCTGCCTGACTGGAGTTCCAGCCGCTAGCAGTACTACATCTTGAACGTATATGGTAGTAGTTCCATTCAAACTTCCTGAAACTACCTGTCTTCTCAACAAGCATACACGTACAGTTGTTAAACAAATAAATAAAGTGATGGGCATCAGCATCTCAGCAACCAGACATGATAGCAAGAAGGGGCGATCACCGACAAATTTGTATATGGGCAGATGAACAAGGTAGCTGGCCCCATTAGAACCCTCCTAGTTGTTAAACAAATTATAAAGGCGTTCAGCTGACTTGCATCATCCAAAAACCTGAAATTGTAAATTTCAGGGTTATAACCATAACCCCCTGCAATTCCATATTCTAAAACCATGATGAGAAGCAACGCTACCACATTTTTAACGAGAAGAAATATAGTTTATTAATCATCAATTGCAAAAATTGATATCGTTTTCCTATTGGATAAATTTACTTTGACGTTTACAAAGCATTCCCCTCCCACGCAAGACGAATTACAACAAATCAATGGTACAGGAGAGGTCAAATGGACGCAGAAGTGAAGCAAAGACAATTTGTGGAGAGCTATCGGAACGCTTTTTATCCGTCTGTTTGAGGAACCCGATCTTTATGCACTTTCTTTGAAGAATTCAATCCCTCATGTTCTGAAGTCAAAAGAAAGACAAGCTGCAGAAGCTACCTTCTCACGAAGCTGGTACTTTCCGGCTATCAGGGGCCGGACATCTTCAACCCCAACCAGACTCTCCAAGAAGGGGAGTAATGAAAGTAGTTCTCGATCTTTACGGTCATCAAACCAGCTTTCAATAGGAATACCATTGTCAATTTGAAATCCAAATGCCTAACAAAAAAAAAAAAAAAGATGTCAGAAAATCGCTCTTACATGCTACTTAACCCAACAACATTGATCTGTTGAACAGAACATTGACAGAAATAATCACACTGCCTTTTTCATACGGTGATTCTTTCATCTCAATGACCACACGGTGAGGTACATAAGGCTCAACTTGGTTTTCCTAAATAACTGTGAACTTGTCCTTACTGCAATAAGTAGGGCCACTTGCTTCATAAACTAAAGAATGCCATTTGCTTTATAAGGGAAAATGTTGAGTTATACACATAAGTAGATAAAAGAACCACAAGGTGCTCTTGGGAAACAAACAACACACATTTTACATTATTTGAGAAACAGATATTTCTTATACATATTTGACGAGTTAATTTTTCTTTTTAGAATTTAACTTTAATCAATCCAGGAGTTCTCAACAACTTGTAAGTTTGAGCAATTGTTAGTCAAGAGCCTGGAACGATTGTTTATTCTTTATATGTTTTTACCCTGTGATTACCCACAAAGCATAAGATAAAAAGTACTACCTGAGGAGAGTTGTCGATGATGACAACACGTGCCAATCACGGCCAAGAACTGACAGATCCTTTAAGTAATTACCCTCGACAAAAATGCAAGACTCACGGTAAACACGGTGGCGAAATAATTTCCTTTTTGGATCAAGGACATTGAGAAGTTGTTCAGCATATACACTTTGACTTGCTGTGAATACAATTGTCTCAAATAGAATAGCAACCCTCTCCAAGAAGTCCTTAAGATAAGGACGACAGCGTACATAAATTATGTGCTCTTTAAAATTGAAGTTAACTGGAAATGTAAAATCTGCTTCTTCAATGGTTGAAGGCTGGAATGCACTAAAGTCTCTGCCAAGCGAACATCGTAGAATAATCAGCAGAAAGACAATAGAATCAAACAGCAAAAGACATACTTTACACATGATGGAAACAACCAGATAAACTAAACCACAAAATATTGAAAGACTAATGTCCAACCATGAGACATGGAAGCAATCAGATACCTAGGACATTCTCAAAATTTGCTTAGAATGCAAGCATAGGTCTGAAACAATTACAATGGCTTGCACACCATAATCACAGTTTAACTGTTGAGAATCATGGAATATTGCATGAACATGGATTACCAAAAGGTGATGCTAAGTTGAAACCTATGAAAAGTTGGCAAGGTTCCATGTTTGGTAGAGAAATCATGTTATCTTTCTCTTAATCAAATATGAATTAAATCAATAGTGCAAACAAAAATATTTAATCATAAACCAAGATATCATCAATTAAATGGAACATATCAAATATAATACGCATTGTACCCTGTGCAATGTGCCAATGAGATTAACAAGTAAAAAGGCATGTTTCACTCAGATCATAAAATCTCAACAATGCATGAAAGCCGAATAATTGTATCCTATCTGGAAAATCTTCCTAATTTTCAGAACACAGTGAGAATTGATAAGTAAAATATTTGTTAATTTTATACAAGAATCAGCTCAACCGTATGAACATACAAATAGCCTTACAAGGAATAAAATAGTTAAGATTACATAAAACTAACGGTTTAAAAAATAACAATAATTATGATGCCTAATTATAACTAGAGTGCTAACTCCAGTCAGCACCCTCTATCTTGTTTAATGGAAAAAGAAGAGTCAGGATGCACTATTGGAGCCTACACAATTATCGTAAACAGCTGTGCATAAATAACTTGCATAGGATAATAGCAAGACAGTAAAGTTCAAATGAATTACATTAAGCCAAGAAACATGCATTTGAGAATGTCTTAAGAAAGTAAGCACTTAGAAAATAGAGCACCTTAGACATCAGATGTGAATCTAAAATCAATATTAAATCTGAAAAAGCCATATGTTTATCGAAGTAATAACCAGAGAAAGTTTAAATGCGATACCATCCAAATCTAGGACAAGGGTAGTTGAAGGACAACTCCGGGTTTGCTTTGGCAAGAGCATGGGCCGAAATCTTGGAACTACAGCTGATAAATCAGGCAGATCCTTGATGAATGAGTATGGATCAAAATCATCAAACTCATCACCTTCATCAGGCTCCACACAACCTTCTGTTGACATTGAGCTATGACTTTGTTCATCAATACACTCCAACTTAGAGTTCTGCATTGCAAGATATATGGCTGAAACTTCAGAGGAGAGATTCCCCAGAACACTATATTCATCATCGCATGATGAGCTTGCATGATCTGATTCCATATGAAGAGTATTCAATTGATTTGTCAAATCAGATTTATTATCACAGACACTGCTGATGTAACTTCTGTTCTCATCTCAATATGTTTCTGCTGATTTTCTAATGCACTGGGAACATAATGGGCATCAACCTTTGATTCTTCAACCTTAATATCATGAAGATTTGCTTGATCTTTGCTCTTAAACAAGTCCACAACGTCAGCTAAAAAAAGAGAACAGAATTATTACAAAGCCCAGAATTGAGTTCGCTGGCAGTACATGGGCCACAATACCTAGAATAAGATAAAAGATGGGCTTGTGGTCGAAAGAAAAATTACCTGACAGCTAAAGAACACATACTGTAGAATAATCATCTTCTAACAATAAATATACAGAAAAGAAAGAAAAGACCTGAATGTAAATGTACAACCATACAAAAACCACAAGATAATATGAAATGGCTTTGTTATGTATGTACCAACATAATAAAGTTTCAATCTTTACTACTGACCAACTTCCATTCTCACTTTAACATCTTGATAATTAAAAGTACCAGAGATTAATATTTCGGACTAAGTAGACCAATCTTGGCTTGCAACAATCTGAGCCCAACCGAAAATTTTGATTGCAGTCAGTTTTGGTGGTTTTGGTAAAAAGTTACCAAATTTGCCAAAACTACTTTGAAACGGGCCTCTATTACTATATGGAGGCTGATGGGAGACATTTTTCAACTGGAATCTTGGAAGACAGAAGGGACACTTGACATCACCTCATTGATTCCCATTTATTTCCTTTTGAATGCTCACTGCTGGGAGATGGGATGGACACTGGCCATCCTTCTCCCACTGTGAACAAAGATGTAGTGAACAAAGATGAAAATTCTTCAAGATATTGAGATATCACACAGAAATAAAATTTCCAACACAAGTGAATGTTAAGAGAGTCAAGGGAAACAAAATGAGCAACTTGTGCAAATATTGAGAAAATGGGATAATTCTTTCTGAGAGGATTACTAAGGAGCCTGTAAAACTATTAGCATTATGCATGTGATCTTGAAAAGCTATTATTTGTATGAAAAATTGAATATATACCAAAATAACTTTGCTATATTTAATGTATTGCTTAAATCATCATTATATACCAATCTCAAGCTAGAGTCATAGGGTTTCATCTTCTAATAACTATAATAAGATGAAACTATTATCTAACAATCTCCAACAAATAAAAATTTTCTGGTCAACATGATTAATATTCATGGCAACCTACCTTAGACAATATTTCTAAGCAACCATGTTGTGTATACAACTGAATGGCAAAGCACTCATAATGCCGTGGCTAGTAAACACACACACACACAAAAGACCTCCTGGTTAAATTCATGGTTTTAAAAGCCAGTGTCATGTTGTGCCGATCACCATCAGAGCAGAATGTGCTGTTTGCCATTCCCCAAGGGGGAGAAAAATTGTTAATATATTAGTTTCAAAAAAGTTGGCATGATAGGCATCTTGCAGGCCTGTGCCAAGTGACAATGTTGACTTAGGACACGAGACTTGAATCTTGGATAAAGAAAAGATTGTAAAATTAGATATCGACAAAGAGAGGGGCATCATCACCTCAGCATTCAAACATCTAGCTCTAAAAAGAATATGTTTTAAAGAATCAAAAATTTTAAAGCATTTCACAAGATGTAATCATTCAAGGAATCCAAAACCAGAGGGAAAAAAGGACACTCAATTTAATTATAAAAACTATTTAGTTTATCTCATCCAAGAAAATGATTAGTTAATACCCATTAGGACATTTTGTGATTTAAACTGAATTCAGACTAAAAATTCTTTCCGTGAACTTGATCAGAACTGGCGAACATAAACAGCAATATGCTATAAATTAGTGCATTGCCCCACTTGTGTTATGGATTTAACTATCACGTAACTACAAAGGTGGCATTTGCCAGAGTTACTAATGTCAAAACAACCAGCAGCCAACAAAATCTGAATGAGTCTAAATATGTGCATGCTTCAAAGTTGCTGAAGGGGCAGAAAAAAGGTATTTTACTGAATTATTTCACCACTGAATTGTTAACAAATTGGATTAAATTGGAAAAAATACTTTACATGTATGAACCCCAATCCTGTCCTCCCAACCTCCCCCCCCCCCCCCCCACAAAAAAAAAAAAAAAAAAAAAAAATGTTAACATCAACTATAAAGAACTTCAATTTTTTAATCCATTGAAATTACAAACTACATACCTTTATCGGTAATGCCACCACAGATGTCTTTATGATGATGGAAAGCAGGAGAAAATATGGTATCCACCACATAGATTGCAGCATTATCTTCAGATTGCTGCTCTAGCATTAAAGTCAATGGTGAAAATTGAAGTTAGAGAATTCAACCGTTAGGCTTACCTGCTAAAGCAAATATTGAGCAAAGCACTGTTTGAACAGGAAAAAAAAACCATAATGGACTAGCAAGTCAAATGGACATTAAAAAATGTTATGAAGATAAACAACCCAATGATCTACAAACTAAGCCAAATAAAATAACAACAAAAATCATCAAGATAAACCAATTCACTAATCTACAAAATATAAACCAAATGAAACAATTGCAGAGCACTTACACAGCACCAACTTCCGTTCCTGTTTACATATCTTCAATAGTATTTTATTATTTGATCATATAACAAAAATCTCAGAAATTACACATATGGCCACACACACACACAAAAAAAAAGCAGAGAGCTCTGGGACAATTATGATTATGCTTTGCTTGGCTAAAATTACATACCCAGGCACCGAAAATTTATGCAGATATAGGACAAAAGTAAGCTTCACCATAGATGCAATACTTAAATTGTATTATTGACATCATCGACTACGATAGTTTAGACAGGCAGATCTAACGCTCATTCCAAACATGTAATGTGAAGGCAGACAAACATTCCAAACAGTGTTCGCACAAGGCAATAGCAAATTATGAGTAACCAGGTGGTGGGTGAAAAAAGAGAACAGATTTTGATCTACTAGCATGATATCATAATCCCCACTGTGTTTGATGGTTCCTTTCAAACACCCATGAACTCCAGTTAATGTGGTTAGAAAAAGGATATCCATTAAATAGATAAACATGGCAACATGATTAACTAATTAAATGGTTTGAAGGACATGAGAGGGAGTAAGAGTAATGATAGGAATAACCATCTAGAAAAATATCATATCATTTGACTATGAAAAGAAAAAAGTTTAGGAGCTTTGTGTTTGCATACAAAAACATTTATTTATAAATATGAAGAAACCAGTATTACAAACTATAACACCTACAAAAAGAGGCTTGTCAAATGAGAAATAAACAACATCTCCACTAAAGTTAACTAAAATAATGCAAAATTTAAAGAAAAGATATTTTCAATACAAAATAAAATGATTGTCATTCACCAAGAGTAGAGGTTGAAAATGTTACAACAAAAATGAAGACCACTACCCTATGGCAAAGGAAAATCCCGTCTGCAGCAGCAATGCCCTGATTCTCATCTTGTGCCACATCACAGACAGAATGCAAATTCCTACCTGCCTGTGCATATCTATTTTTCCTAGATAGAATTCATCTGAAATAGAAAAAAGAAAAGTAGATTAAAGTCACCATTGTGGATTAAAAAAAAGATTGCAATCAAACTCCAAATCACAGTTTCAAGCACGTACAGAGAAATAGTTATTTTGATATCAGATTTAATAAACTATTTTAGAAGAAAAGAAGTTGCAGGATTAGAACCAACACTAAAATTCATTTTTTAACCTTCCAAGGGAAAAAAAGAAGCTATAGAGAGTAATTAAACCATGAATACTAAGCTAAACATAAATCTTGAAATAGCAGGAAAAGAAAATAGTATTAAATTTATCTGTTGCCTTAGTATGTGCATGACTAACTTGCAGCTCACATAGAAAGAAAAGGAGAGGTCAGCAAGCTATGAAGATATAGTTTTACCATGGATATATTAAGCTAGGTTTTGCTTACTATTTGTAATAACATTATACTGAAAACCATAATGGGAAACAGATGGAACACTAAAACGTGTAATGGGAGACAGATGGGAAACAAATTACCAGATTTTTGTTTTTTTGCAGAAGATGTGATAAGCTCTGTAACTTTACTTTCACTGATCACAGTAACCTCTTTTGGTTGTCTACAATATCTAGAATTAGCATGATCTCTGGAAGCATTTCTTGCAAGAGCCATTTTTCTTGTTTGCATTGTTCAATAAGAAAGATAACTGAATCTACAAACTTTAAATCCGTCCTTTCTTAGCAAATGGATGATGATGGAAAAAGAGGGCACATGTTATTGCAAACATCTTCGCATATAAAATGTATAAAATGCCTCAAGTGAAGCTGATACTCCATCTGCAAGAAAAAGAGATCCCATCAAGCTGGTGAGAGAATGAAAAAATGTTGGCATCAATTAAAGTTCAGACTTGTTGAATTCCTACATGACATGCAGCTGAATTCGTTACAGCCTTCAGGTTACATTCCTATCTCCAATATATCAAAAAAAATTAACATGGCAAATATAATTTGCAGCAAACAACACAAGCAAAAGTGAAAGCTAACATTCCTGAGCTAGACATAGATATGCATTGACAGAACATGAAGTCCATTATTAACAGAAATGATAATCTATTGCAGACTTAAATTTTATTTTATGTGATAAACAAAGTACATTGAATGCCTATTATACTATAACTTAACTTATAAAGCAGCAGCAGCAACAAAAATGCTTTAATCTCAAACTAGTCAAGTTGGCTACAAGGATCCTTTTTTTCTCCATTCTATTCGGTTCAAAATTATACTTTCTATAAGATACAAAGATATTAAGTCTTTTTTTATTATTTTCTCTTATGTAATTTTTAGTCCGTCTTTATATCTTTTTTCTTTTATATGTATCAAATTACTTCTCCACACCGATGCATTTTTAGGTTTATATTATAAATGTACAAACCAACTAAGTCATCCTTCTCTCAATTTATCCTCGATCAATTCTTGAAAACCAAGAACTAAAAAGCAATCCATCAAGTAACATGTAACATGACTCTGAAGATTAGATTCATCTGGAACCATTAGGTGTAAGTCTAGATCTGATTACGAGACATGACAGAGGCACCAGGATGTCTACAGATCTACCTGTCAAGTATAACTATTTGAAACAAGTAGCAGGTACATTTTTCCTGTCCACTTACATGTACCAATATGCATAATAGTAACTCATGCAATGAGTATAGACATCATTTTAAGCTAGTTGATAATGCCAAGAAGTTATTGTTTTTGCACTAAGTTTGAAGACATTAAACTTTTTATTGTGAGAAATTACAGGAACAAAATATTATTTTTGGGGGAATTAAGCAGAATTAAATTCCAAGATCTTGCAAGATCCCTCTAAACTGAGCATGAATCTGTATTCTCCTTAGCTTTGAGTGCATGTTTTATGTGCTCGCTCACATGCCACCTAACTTGCAGAACCCAATGGTACTAAAAAGGAAGCCAGCATTTGAAGATAGAATCCATTTAATCATGTAATTAAGAATATTACTGATTGAGAATATCAATAATGCAATTTGCAACTCAAGTACTTATTATAACCCCACAATTGTCATAACAAGATGCCAAAATATTTTAATCCCTCAAGTGAAGTATTCTGCAAAAATACATGCATGAGCCTTGCTGCACCTATGTCTCATATTTCTTATGAATTCTATGCTAACTGCCAATACTGATCCCACAACTAACAAAAGCCTTTGATATCCTCCTTTGAAACTTCTATTGAAGCAAGGTTTTAAATTTCATAGGAAGGAGCCATCCCAATTTTTCTACAAAATGGGATGCATTACCATCACACCCAATGCTGCTAAAAGTGCAAGGTGCATTTAAGTACAAAGGGCTCTTGGAGCTTAAATGAAAGGCGCCAAGTGCAAATGTACGTCTGAGCAAAGTGAGGTGCATATTTTAAAATATATGGTAAAATAATTTATACAAGTAAGATTTATAACATATAATAGAAAAAACTAAAACATCATAATAATAACATATTTAGCTCATTAACTTGATGGAAAACCTTCTCTTTCTCAACTTTCCTCCTCTTTCTCAAATGATAAATTAATTTTTGGTATTCCATCATCTTCCAATTTTTAGCTTTTTTATAGGATAGAGAAAATAATTGTGTATGAGAAGATACATCATGAAGTCAATATAATCTAATAAATATGATAGACTTTTAAAAAATATATAACTAATATAACTACGAAGAAAGATATGCTTTTCTTACATCTTAAATTAGATCAAAAGCTCAAGCTTTTTTTTGCCTCATGTGCACCTAAATGAAGATGCTTCATGTTGGGTATAAAAGACATCTAATTCTTGACGCCTTACATCTTAAGCGCACCTTAGGGTATAAAAAATGTCCCGCACCTAAGGTGCACCTTTAACAACACTGATTATACCTCATAAAGACATACTAATTGGGACATTGAGACAATGGCAGAGAAGTCCCATCATAACACTTGGGACAATAACCCATCTCAACATACTACGGGACGTCCAGCCAGGATTTGAAACTATGATCTTAAATTTGTTTCTCATTATTCACTACTAATATGCAAAAATTAGCACTTATTTCGAGGTTTTCTTATAGTCTTCATGGCACACGGCCAACAATTCCTAGTTGATGTCCAACCATTATATTTTCAACCAGCACAACTTTTTAACTTCTTTGCCTTATGTCCTCATAATACAAGTTCATGTTCTACCAACTTATAAACTACTCATCTAGGCAACATGGATTGGATATAGTTTTATTAATAAATAAACAAACCCCTGAAACATTGCAATCTTAGAGTTCTCTCACAAAATATTGTAGTAGTCACCTTATCATTGATACTAGGGATGGCAATTTTCTCTATTTACCCGTTTACTAGGCTGGTACCATTTTTAACGGATTGGAGAATCCTCGGTCTAAATGGCTTAACGGGTAAACGAGTAAATGGCCATTAATGGCTAAACGGGTAACGATCAGGGACAATATCATCCACCATGTCCCTATTAGATTTAATATAATATATTTAAATTATATATATATATATTAATATTAATATTAAAAATTTAATATAAATAAAATATATATTAAAAAAATCTAGTAAAACATGTTTGAATCTTCCTGTCTGTTCTCTTCTTTCATGCAACCGCACTGAACATCAAAGCCAAAACTTTTTATTAGTATTTTTTATGCTTTTAATAAATTATAAATTTAATGAAATAATTTTTTTTTATATAAATGGCCAAACAGGTACCCAGAGGATACCCATTTACCCGGCCGGGTATCCCCATCCCCGTCCCGTTAACTATAACGGCTTAACGGGGAGAAAAATGGGGAGGTTTTTCCTAACGGGGACGAGGACCGGTAGAGGTTACCCCGGGCCGTCCCCGGGCCGTTGCCATCCCTAGTTGATACAAGATAAATTGTGTGCACTGGTATTCTGGTAACATGGTTTATTATAGAAGCCTTGGGCTACAAGTAGAAACACCATTGTGGAGACTCCACTTTTTGGTGTCATAATTGCCCTTATCTTCACCATATTTGGTAGTGAACTTTCTATTAGGATTGTAACACAACCAAGCCCTTCAACAAATAAGAACTCCCCATCTTAAACACTAATTTTCCTTCCACTTTGTCCGAAACTCCACAAGTATCGAGAATGTCAAAGGATCATTTCCTACATGAATGAACATAAACTACAGAAACCAATCAAGCTGCTCTATCTACCTGCTCTCTAGCACTTTCTATAGACCTGGCATACAGATAAGGGATAGCTATACATTGTTACACCATGGCCCACAAAACCAAGCCCATTTTAATAGGATGAGGCTTAGTTAAAGTTGAGCTTCAGGTGGAACATTCTAAATACCAGCTCGAAACAGAGGAAATACAAGAACAAAAGATAATATGTCATGAAGCTTCTTGATCACATTGATATGTCAAAAATTGACCATAGCACTATCTGGAAGAAGGATACAAAAAGGTGATGCCAAAGTGTTAGTAATGCTTAATGTACTAATAGTGCAAGTAAAATTGATATCGTTTGAAAAAGAAATTGCCAAAAAGAAACTTAAAAGATTAAAAATCATGCAAACCACAAGCAAAACAAAAATTGATTAAAACATTTTAAATGGGGCAGAATCAGAACACAAATAATCACCAAAATTAGATAGAAAGAATATTAGAGTCAAAACTCTGAGCTGTTTTTCAACTGTTTTATTCATCTAAAGTGATCAAGATCAAGATGTAAACAAATGGCAAACTTGCATTAAGATTCACCAAACCTAACCCTTTCAAGGGTTCAAAAAACAGTGCCATGTAACTTATCAGCCATGACCAACAGCAAACAACAGAATGGCTAGCACATTGCAAATCAGACTTAAACAGTCTGAACAACTATCAAAAAAAAAAAAAGAATAAATGCATGCACGTATATTATTAGGAAAAATAATGATATAACTTAAAAAGCTCAAGAAAGTTCTATGACCATGTGACAATTTATAAAAACTGCAAAGTGGTCATATATCAATCAAAAAATCAAAATATTATTGATCATTGCCAGTGTAGGTAGAAAGCAGTCTTATGATCCAAATACATTCAGTAATTCTTTTAATGAATCAAGGAGGATTTATAACTTTATATTTCCATAAGCAGCCATAGGGTGTGGAGAGAGGAAAGCAAATGCAGGAGTTTTAGGGGCCTGGGCAGGGATGAAGAGAAGGTGAGGACAGGTGGAAGAAAATAAAGTCAAGGGCATTTTTCATTTGATGGTTCATGCTTGAAGTTGACTGGAGTGAACTCGATCGGGAAACTTCATATAGCCTTCAGCTGGCATAGAACAACTCAACTTGCTGTGTCTTGGCACTCACAGGATATCGCTGGTATAACAGGAAGTCGGACTATTTTGCATCTCCACCCAGTTATTTCAATGCAAATAGTTCCCCTCCTACAAAGAACTTTGGTTATCTTCGACAACAAATCTACTCTTCTACATTGTCTAATGTACTCTCTGACCTGCACACTTACACAGGTTCCATCTTCCCTCCATCAAACTTAGATATCTTGTTATTGGCTAAAACACTAACCCGTACCACATTGTCGTCCGTCCCATAAACCTTACATCAGTCTCTTGATAGTGTATTAGTACTCCACTACCAGATGTTTTAACTTGTTCGTGATTTACAATAAGGAACACTTTTGACCGATAAATCTTATACAAGTTTCTGTTAGAACTTTGTAGCATGATTGTGTATCAATCTTGGTGCGTCAAAAAACAAGATAAGATTGGTGTTCACAATACACCCTTGCCTTCAAGCCCTGTCCCATCTTGGTGCTCCTATTCTCCGATTTTTGTGATTTGATCCATAAACCCACTTTCAAGAAGTTGGGACATCGTTTGTCGATTCACAAGAGGTCTTTCAATAAACTTTCTACGGAATTCCTAAAATCACAAAAGAATTAAAGGTAAAACAATAAAGATACGAACATAAAACAACTTACCCTACTTCAATCACACCAATATTTATTTAAAAAAAATGCAAGTACGAATTCAAATCACGATTATAGATCATTCAAAAATACTGATTGGAAAATAAAAGGTAAAATAGTAGAAACCCTCAAACGAAATCATAACCAAAACTTCTTCCACCATTTCAGAAATCAATAACAAACTATAACAGAGAAATCATCAGAAGAGCAAAATCAACACCATCACCGGTTGTTTTGATCCGTCAAAGGAATCGCGGAATCAGCAAAGACGAGCGGGGCGAGCAGCGGTGGAAAAAGACCAAAGCCCAACGTCTCGACGAGTTCTCTCGCCCCGCCGGGAGGGGAGAGAGAGAGAGGAGAGACGGTGAGTTGCCAAGGTTTTTGGGCAAAGCTCGGAGTAAAATAAGTAAATAAAATGATCAAGAGAATATTTAAAAAGTCCGCTCCGTCAGTCATTTGCCTCGATTTCACGCCGGGATGCTGCCGCGTGCGCTTTATGATTCGTGTGAGAGGGAGGATTGCGCCGGGATGCGAGTAGCGGGCCCGCCGACACGAATTTCGAGTGACAGGTGGGAACGTTTCGTTGTGGTTGGACAATTATTCGCTCCGGATGGGTGGGAGGTTAATCTGGACCGGTCAAAGAATTTGAAATCCAGGGGCTAACTTAACTAAGTAAAACGAAAAAAATTAAGCATTAAATTTGAATTTGATTTGGAGACCGGGGTACGGGCGGCTGACGCGTGAATGGGCGCGAAAAATGGCGGGGCTTTGATTTTCGCGCTATGTAATTGCCAGCCGGACCCAACGATATGACTCTCAAAATGTGACCGTCTGATGGTTGCTCTTCTATTTAATAATAATAAAAAAAGGTAAACCGTGCTTCCACCTTAAATTTTAACTTAAAATATATTTTTTATATTAAAACTTCTCATTATTATAATTTAAATTTTATATGTTAAAAATTTTGCATTCATGATCGAACGTAGCGTATGAACTAATTAATAAAATAGTGTGTTAGTAATTTCATTAATTTTAACTATTTTGCATAATAAACATATGAAATGTAATATTTTTGAAATAAAAATTTAAAGATTAAAATAAATTTTGAATGAAAATTGAATGAACAAAATATGTTTTCATCAAAAAAAAATTGTTATACATAAATTCTGTTGTTTTATTATAATGGTCGCCAGCCAAATTATTATTGAAATTATTTAACTTAAGACATATTTTTTATTTTTTTAGTATTAAAATTGGTGCCTATTATAGTGATGTCATAAAAGAAATAATTAGCGTAGATGGAAATTAATTTTTTTATTCCCTATTTATTTCATTAAAAAATAGCTTTTCCTCTGTGCCATCTCTTGTGAAAAAAAAAATTTAATACAAGTGGATGAATTTTGAATAAAATTATGCTTTGTTTAAAGAAATAAAATTAGAAAAATAATCATAGTTATTTTTATTGTGAGGAATTATTACACTACTTAATAATATATTTAACAGCTTTTTTTTATTGCTAGACAAAAAAAGGCCTAGAATGGAGTACCTTTGTTATTTTTAATATTTTTTAATAACATATTACAAGAATGATGTTCAACAGAAGGTTTTATTTTTGGTCCGTAAAAGGTTTTTTTTTAAATATATAAATGATTTTGAGCCCCAAAAAAATAAAAAAAAAACTCATCCGGCTCTCTCCTTCGCCTCCTTAGTCCTTACTCTCCTCCTCTCATCGGACTTCCAACTGCCCACCCCTTTCCTCCCCTTCCCCTTTCCCCTGGCCTCTCGACCACCAACCTAAACCCGCCGCCCTAAAATGTTGAGTTATATTTGGTTTGAAATTTGGTATTTTAATTTTCATCTTATTTTAGTGTAATTAATATGGCCCTTAAAATGGTAAGTGAGAATAGGGCTATTCCATAGGAAAGCATAGAATAGGAATTTCAGCATATGAACATTTGATCGGAATACTAATTCCTGAGGAGGAGCCCATCATTTTTTTTTTTAACTTATTTAGGGGAATAGCATGAAATAAGGCCCTATTCCAGCTAAGAATATGACATCCAAACACTACAATAAAAAATATTTACATCGATATCATTTCAAAAATTAGTTTTTTGACAAATATTAAAAAGACCCATATCCATCGTTATATTGCTCGTTATATGCTATATGTTGTACATTAAAACTCTATTAGCAAGTCTTAATGTTGTGTTTGGCACATCATCAAACAATTCTAAATGATAATGTACATTGCGTTTGGCACATCATCAGTAATGTTGATTATTGTATATACAGTTAATGCTACAGTAATGTTGATTAATGTGTTTAGTATGACAAACATATTCAGCCATATAACATCAAATATTCAAAATACTTCTAAATTAATTTTATTAAAAATTTATATATATTATATATTTGATTTAAAAAAATTTATATTTATAAATGATAATATTTAAAAAATTGTATTTATAAACGATATTCAAAGCGACTGATGAGGATACCGAAGGCTACCGATCAGAAGAAGTTTTGCGGCATCTGAAAATGACCATGGGGTCGGTGGAAGAGGATGTGGTTCGGAACCTTCGACACAGAAGTTCCAATGAAATCAGTAGAGGAGAAGATGAGTAGAGAGCGATCAAAGAAGTAGAGGCAATCTTATGATAATATGAATCATTCCTTACTAAGGTAATCTATATTACCTTTTTTATCGCTATAAAATAAATTATCATTGAAAATATGTATCAAATATAGTTATTCAATAAGATTCATTTAAATTATCCGGCTATGAAACACAACCTCATATGGTATTTATACTGCGTTAAATACTTAAAAAAAGGAATTTACATGACTCTATCTATGTTGTTGGAGAACTGCACCTAAACATCCCACTATGTTCACCTGTCAACTCACCTTATCATCTCTGGTAGCTCCAACAAATAGCAACGAGAACTTCTCCAAGATTAATAAAACTTATTTCCGATGGACTGCGTGAGGAGGAGGTACATGACTGCCATAGCATTTGCTATGAAAGCCTTGTATCAATATAAAATTTACAGTTGATGACCAGTGACTGATGTTATATGCTTTGACATGTAAATCAGCAATATAAATCGACCATTTAACTACTAAATTTGATGTCCATGATTCTAAATATCACCATCCCTAAGGGTATGACTTTTTGGATTTAATTATTAGCATCCATCCTGCTTAAGTATGCAGTACATGAACTATATCATTCCTCCAACGAATTTTAACGCAATTTAAAGCAAAAATGAGCTACAAAATGCAGAAAAAGATCTAGTATGACTTCCAAAAAAAAAAAAAAAAGATGGTGTTAATGTAAAATAGATCTCGGTAATACATCGTTTCATCCTCATAAAAATCCAATGAGGAGGATTTTTCACTTGGTTCTATAATAACTTGGGTTTTTACAGCAGAAATAATAATTGGTGACATACTGTGGGAAGAGTTGAGACATTTAAAATAATAATTAAAATTTCATGCAACATGATGGCTCTCATTGCTATTGTTTTATTTAAATCTATAAAGCCCATCCCTGCAATCATCATCACTGCATGTGCCCTGCCCAAAAACATCAGCGGCCTTCGCTGTCCCAATTTGGCTTCATTATATTTAGTTGCCGTCACCTTCACTCCCATCAGCCCTACATCAACCCTCGTGTACTCCACCTGTTAAGCAAGCGCATGGTTGGAGGTCCAATATCAAACTCCCAAAGGTCTCTGCCGTCTCTCTCCGTATGCAACCTTCGCACTTTGGGTTTGTGGAATGGTTGATCATCCTGATCATTTGGATTACTAATTTGTTTCACCATTAAATAATCGAAACAGTTTGATATTTTTGCCCTCTGAACAGTGGACTTGAATCCGAACCCAACCCAGTTCAAAGCCTGGTATTAATCACAATCTTATGTTCCGAGACGAATATAGCTAATAAAAGTTTCGCATCATACTATAACTAGATATCAAAACAATATCATGCTTGTACTGCTTATCATCGACTAAAAATTGGCATATTACGCCATTGGTTCAATGTTTCAGTGGCAGCAGGTACCTGACGAGCAACAAACCATCAGAACGTTTGGCTGACGGCTGGAAAGCAAAATGTACCACTGACTTTGGATTGATTACAACATTTAATATGCCTTCTCAGATAAAAAATCTCTTTCCATGGAACTACTGCTCGGCCACGCAGCCAGTAAGAAGAATCCCTGACGGTGCTACCAATCAGATGAACACGTGAGGAAAGGGGAAATGAACACATAACGGAACCTTTCAAAGAGTACATGTACCGTCTCCAAAGGAAGAGTTGGCAGATGCGCAATTCAAACTAAACCAATCTAAAAACCCAGAGAAAGTCACTAGCAAATGACTGGCTCATCCTTCACTTTCACACGTTAAGATCAGCATATCCTCTTGGATCGAAACCACTGATTTTCATCCTAAGAATAAAATTAAAATCCAAATACAGATAATGTATTTGATGGATCCCCACCAACAATGAAACATTTCAACCAACTACATCCTAACACACCATCCTCCAATCCTCATCACCCTCTTCTCATCCGACACCTCTCCAAGCTCTTTAATCACTCCACAGACAAAGATAAGTTGATCTGCATTTTGATATTTCAGATCACTTCTTATTAGATTTCAATAAATTATACCAAACAGGGAAGAGAAATGTACGATTCTAAATCCGATTATTAAGCCCTATATATATATATACCCACAAAGCAAAAAAGAGAAGCAAAATTAAAAGAAACTCCGTTTTGATGTCAAAACCAGGATTCCAACAATTCACTGTCTGCTATGACTCCAGCCTCTTGCACAAGACCATTTATTAGAATAAAGATAAATAGAAAAGCAAAGAACATTGTTGCAAATAAAACACCCTTGTCAAACATGCCAAGGCAGCAAAAGCTTCTTTGCATCAAAATAAAATTGAAAGGAGACGCTCAGAAATTTTAAAACATCCATATTTTAACAAGGTATATTGCCACAGGCTCAAGAAAGAATAGAACAGAAAATGCCACAGCTATAGGGATAGGATATTTCTCCACCTTGGCCTTAAACCACCTCTCGTTTACTTGGACATAGCAACCTCAAAGACCAAATATTAAAAAGCAGCAGACTTCGATTGGAGGAATGAACAGCCCCTTCACCTGGGAGGCGAGGGAGGAACATGAGACTTGGCCATCCCTACCCAGGCTATAATGCCTACTGCCAGGATTACCCACCAAGTATGTCATATTTAAGGTCGCTGCTTTTTTCTTTCTTTTTCTTGGACACCTGAAATAGAAAAAACAAAACTCTGTAGTTGAACACAGCCTGCACAGACCACAGACCAGAAATAGACTACGACACAAGGGCAATCATCAAAGACCTAGGACACTTCAGAATACCAGTACAATCAGTTACTATTGCATAGTATAATATTAAAGATGCCAATTTAAGGAATGTCTCATCTTTGACAATTACAATAAGATTAATTATAAATGCTATATGTTCACATCAAAAAGCAAAGCCCTTTTCTTTAATCTTGAATAGGTTAATAGTTTGCACAATATCAACTCAAACGCTGAACGACCATTATAAAGAGAACATGGGTGAGATCATGTGGCAATTAGAGCCCATTGAAATATGACAGGAAAAAACAACAATAGGACTTTAGAACATACAAAAAAGGGAGGGGAAAAAAAAGGAAAATTAGCATTTATACTGAAAAAGTACCACCATCGTCCGGGTAGCACAGGTCTAGATGAGCCTTCGAGGCACCCATTGAGTAATAAATCTGAGCATAGGAGTGGGCGTGGGCCAGGTTAGGCTGGACCAAAGGGAAAAAAGGTAGCCCAAGGCATTGGGCCGGGCAGAGCCCAAATTCGGGTCAAACCTAAGACCTTGAAGTAAGGTGTGGACTCTCTAACCAGCCAGCCATCCTTTTTTGTTTTAATAACCATATCCATATGTATATATATAGTATCTATTATAGAATTATAATATATATAAGAGTATGGGCTAAGCTGAGCTCGAGCTCTTAAAGATTCCTACTGGCTTCGGCCTAAGCTAGTTATAGTTGACCTGACTTCAGACCTGGTCTCTTGTTTTGGGCTACTCATTTTTCCCTTGGCCCGGCCTGAGCTCAGCCTATTGCCCACCCCTATAATTATACATGATGTCACCACTTAATGGTCATTATTATGATTGTAGTCTAGTATATTACTAGAATGACTACAATATTACATGCATACATGCATTGGAAAAACATATAAAAAAATAGAGCGCAATACAAGGGAAATATAGCAAAAAATGACACAATCAACTTCTTGTTTTCCTAAATTTCCTAAAAGAATGATACAACAAAAGCATACAAGTCACAATAAAATTCAAAATCCTAAACCACCTTGAAGTAGAAGTGGGCATGGGCCGGCCTGAGTCTAGTCCTGAAATTTTAGGGCCCAAGCCTAGATTTTTTTTGGCCCATAAAGTCAGGCAAAGCCTGGGCTTAGGAAAAATAGGCCCGGCTCAACCCAAAAATTTATATTTATTATACATATAAATATATATTTATTTTAATAAAAATGAATTTCTTAAAAGTGTTGGCAAGGAACAGAACATGTGATATTAAGATAAAGAGGCGAATGCTGTAACCATCCAACCAGCATCTCGTTTAGTTTTACGTATTGATATATATATATATATATATACGAGCTGGGCCCAAGCTTTGAACGATTTTCACTCAGTTGAGCTGGGGCCATCCATACTTAGCCTGAGTTCTGGCCCACTGAGCCCGACCTGATGTCTAGGCTTCCCTTTTTACCCTCTGCCCAACCTGGCTTAATGTCCACAACTCCCTTGAAGAACCCTACTTTTTGGAAGCAAATATTAATTAATTTCAGTAAAGAGTTAGAATAAAACAAGGAATAGCAGAAGTCATGTGCAAATGCTAACTTCCACATCAGTCTCCATGTGAGATTGCACTAATTTACATCGATACAAAAACGCAAAAATAGCAGTGATGTCCAATAGACCTCGCTGGCCAGCCATGGGAGCCTCACCACTCGACGGCAAGCCAGCTATGGAGAGAGGAGGCCAAAAAGGAAATGGGGAAAAGGAAACAAAGAAAGGGAAAAAATGGGAGAAGAAGAAAAACAGGAGTGATTTCACATAAAAGCCTTGATGGCAACCAATTGCTGTCACGTAGAAGCCTCGACAGCAGCCACCATCCACCAAGATGCAAGTGAGCAGGTAGTGATGAGAAGTCTTTATCTAAGTTCTAGGAAAGGGATAGGAGAGCAAAAGAGACCCCAAGTCCAGGCTCCTCACTTTTTTTCTTTTTCGGTTCATTATGTGGCTTGACATCAGCCATAGTCTGAACCCATTCCAATCATGATTGGCTAAACCCAATTCAACTGGGCTGACCTAGCATGAGCACCCATTTGAAATAGGTGAAATGGGCATTGCCATCTAGGCGGACACCCAATTGGCTAGGCAAGCACCCGCTGATGATGCCATTCAAGAGGTGTTGCCTACGCACTGGAAGGTTACCTGTGCACCCAGGCAGTTCATCTATGTGCCCAGGCAAACACCCGTAACAACCATGCTTCAGATTTATAGATGGAGAATATATGTAATCTGTGTTACCTTTGATGCCAAGCAACCACTGAATAATGGAAAACTAACATTTGAGTAGGTAAAAGTTGAACCTAGCATGAGACCTGATTCATGAACTTACATGATCTGAACATATTAGACAATTCTTATAACAAATATGGTTATTTACAGTTTCCTCACAGAAATTTACTTTAGAGCACTATACAAGTAAAAACAAATTAAAAGGAGCTGCTTCTGGTTCATGTTAAATAGAGTAAATTGCATTTGTTTTGCAGAATCAGCTCTGTTCAAATAAAACTTGCAATTCGATAGACTTATTAATTTTTTGTTGGTAGACTCAATAATATTTGTCCCAAGCCAAACTATATTACTTCAACATATGCTGAAGCATGCATCTTAAATTTAGTTTAACTGGCCTAAAGTCATGATATATTCCATCAAACTTGATACTCAAAACAAATTTCACACCATAAAGCATAAACTAGTTTAGCTGCCCAAGCAGCAAGTTAACCTAGCCTCCCCACCCAATCCTTGTTGGCCTCCAACCCATCTTCTCCAGCCCATGACACTATGAGCCTATAACAATTACCTAACTTAACAAGCATGCTAAAGAAGTATCTAAAACATTTCAACATCAAAGTGTTGATAATATTTAAGTCAAAATGACATATTACTGAAGAACCTCAATTAAAAGTCAACTTCTTCAACTATGTCCTACCTCTTCCCCATCCTAACATTCAACAGCCTACAGGCCCCTGGCTATGCCAATCTTTTACAGAGCAGTGGTTACCCAGACACAAAGAAACGTCTTCCTGCAGAAGTTGCATCCCCTTCATTTTTCAATACTCCCATCAATCTCTCTACAGAACATACAAGCCTCAGAGTAGGTAATTCATGCATGTGCATGTGTTTCTCAGCAGAACGCAATGAGAACCAATGATAGCTATGAGGATTGAGGATTCTCTATAGAAGGCAAAAATCCAAACAGAAGAATCCAATTATATAATCTAGCTGAGACAATGTTTATCATTAGGCAATTATATTTTTAACTCTCAACATTTGTAAACAAACTGGTTCTAATAAAAAATGTCAACCATTATAATGCAAACTCCTTGGGCTTTGCTGATGTACCATGCATGCCTCCAGTCTGCATGTCTATAAATAAGCCCATATCTAATTAATAGACAGCTTTTATTGGTTCTTTTAAGGTAAGGAAGCAAAAGATATGGCCAGCCAAAAGTGGGAGTGTGTTTATCAAGTTATGTAATATTAAAGAAAAATAATTAAAAAAGAAATCACAACATCCATCTTCCTCTAACAAGCAACTCGTGCTCCCAGCACTGGTTTAGGCTAATGCCTACCAGACCTTCTAACTGACACATAAAATGTAACCAGACCAAATAAATAAAATTTAGTCCCAGAGTGTGTCATTGTATGTTTTTCGCTTGTACCAGGACCATGCTTTCCACACAGCAATATAGAATTTTTTACTTTAAGAAAATAAATATATTTTAGTTAATTCACCAATGAAGCTAAATACAAAGAGATCGGCAAATTAGAAAAAGTCAGAGCAAGCAACCTTTGCTATTAAGTTCAAGCATAAATTGATGAAACACAGTCTGTGATCAAGAAAAAGTGAGATTTCAAAGTTTAGAGACTGGGGAAAAAAGAAAAAATTACAATATTATTTGTACTTTTAAGTTATTATCACTGGAGAAAAGAAACAAAAGAAAATAAGCACACATCATATACTAAGATCCACCATGTATCAGTAAAGATTACTCTAATTATACAGGAAAAAGATATTTGAGTAGTTATTAATCTTGGAAACAAGAGGATTCAAACTCATCAAGAATTTGTCACAGAAAAACTTGCTGCATTTGGATTGGCAAAGATATTCCCCCCAAACAGTGAACTAGTGTTAAAAAAACATGCAGCTCTGAAGTAATGGATGACCATTATTCGATCAATGAAGGGAAATTATCAGTGTGCAGAATAAAAAAACATACTTTCACAGGTTTTTTTAAATGCCCAAAGGAAAATAATAAAACTTATAAGTTGCATCCTATCCTAACTATCTTTGATAGCAAGAGTAAAGACATTACCTTCACATTTGAGGTAGAGGATGCTCCTGCTGACGTCTGTTGACTTGTCAATTGCCTTTGAATCTCTAAATGCAACTCAGGTGCCTGAGGAAAATATGCATGTTACACATTTGAAAATAAATTTGAATAACATGTTTAAAACTTCCAAAAAATCAGAGTATCTAAACAGGCAAGACCATTAAAATAAGGCATCAAATTATAGTGAAATGCAATGCAGCATGTTGGAAACTTGCAAGATAGATTCACATATACAAATTAAGAGAAAACATCAACTACTGCATTGCCAGTCAGACTAGAATGAAATAAAATGGAAACAATCAAAATAACTCATACCCTTGTAAACAGAAAAGACATAATATTGCAGAGGTAGAACCTTGGCACGTGTCAAGCGGGACAGTTCAAGCCAGGTCACAACCCAGCATTAAGAAAATAGGTCAGGCCAGAGCCCGGCCCATTCCAACCCCAGTCCCAACATCAGAAACCCAAGAGCCAATCATAAGGCATGGACCTGAAATAACCAATCTTGCCACATGCCCATGCTCCTCTCTTCCACCCCTAGTTCTTTAGTTCCATCTTTTCCTTCTCTTCTGCTTACATCCATCCAAGGCCAAATCCAAACCTGTGCCATATCATAAGCCAGCCCTCAATATGTCTGTTTGACATCATTCCCCACCATGATGAACAGCATTTTGGAAACTCCTTGAAACTTAATCCTAGCTCCATCTTGGAGCACACAAATAAGAGTAGAGAAGTGAGACAGATAAGGAGGAATGAAGGAGTAGAGAAGGGGGAAGAGGATTAGGCCATACTTGAAAAGTAACCAAAAGGTCAGTGCCTTGTTGGGTCAGTGCTTGTTGATGCTGGATACAATAAAAGAGGAGGCAGAAAGGGAGAGGATGATAAAACCCATAAAGGGCTTCTTCTTATTTAGGAGTGAGAGTGGAGTAAAATCAGGGATTAAAATCATAAGAACCAAAAATATGATTTATAATATATTGTATGATAAAATTATGGGGTCATATCAGGTTAGGTTGGGCTTCCTTTGATCAAACCTGAGCCCTGCTTGAATCCCAATCAGGCCCAAAGGCAAGGTCTGGCTTGGCCTTTCCTACCCGAGCTGGCACAAAACTGGACCTGTCAGGCCAGGCTAAAATGTCCAATTCCAAAAGAGTGACATTAAGAAAACTTCAACATAAATTGAATCATCCCACTTGATGTCTTGTCTGAACCTTCACTTCAACCAACAAATATAAAATTCTTGTGCTTCCATTATACCTCATTTTGGAGACTGTATATGGATGTTGCTACTTGTCCCAAATCTACTTTGCAAAAAGTTACACCAACAACACTTATAGCTCGATTCCTTCTATATAGTTTGAAACCTATGATTCACTTTTTCGCTTATTTCAAGGTTCCATAAAAGTAGTTTGAATGTCGACTTAGTCCTGAATAAAGCAAAGTGGAGGAAGCATATTCATGCAGCCGACCCCATGTAATTGGGAAAAGGCTTAGATGAGTTGAGTTGAGCACATAAAAGTGTTTTCAATACCTGAAGAGTTGAATGTGCATTACACTCAAAAAATAGTTGAATATGCATTAATTAGCAATTATCCTAGATCCTTAATTATCCCTGATACAAATGAAAAATCATTATCAACAAAAACCCACATAGTCTCACAGTCAAATATTGGACAATAAAGTTTCGATTGCTCACTATGTCATTAGCTGTATAGTGTAAGCTCATAGCTTGTAGTTTTTTTACATTCAGCATGCAGTTGTTTACTTCTTATGAACAGCACATAGATATCAGATTTCTCTCCTAACTTCCTAATTTACAAATGCCTAAATCCAATATGCATGCACAAACCATACCTGTACATATTGAAATATTAATGTGATTGTACAATCACAGAAAGTTGATCCAAAAAGACATAATAACTGATTATATCGGAATTTCACAGATTCTTAGATTGGTTAATATATCACAAGAGCAGGCCAATCACAAATAGGTAATGTCAATGAGGCACTTGACATGATATGGAACGAGATCAGATGAATTAATATGAGCAACAACTTTCCTGGCCAACAAGTTGAAATAATGCCCACCGGCCACCACTAGCTGGATTCTACATGGGCTGTGAGCCTTAATTAGTTAAGGTAGAAGGGTTACCAAACCCAACACATAGCCACATATACCCATGTCGATGTTCCAATCAAAGTGGCTGAAGGAATAGAGTTCCTTGAGAAATAGAGGAGTTCTAGTGCCGCAAGAAAATATGCCACAGTTAGCCAAAGATAGAGTAGAGCTGGACACACAGATTTGACAAAAAAGTAGATATTGTCTGCAGTGAGCATCTTTGCCACCAAAACCAAGATTATGGATCTTGAAATCTAGGCAGGAAATAAAGAGAACAAAAGAGGGTTCTTCCTGAGACTTTCTCAGTCAAATTTGTTGTTATTTTGATTTGCTTGCATCATTAGTGGATGATTGCATGAATTTTTTGCATGATTTTCCATTTGCATAAATTTATAGGCATAACACCTGACTTTAGCATATCTCTTTATTGCAATGCTTGGTTTACCTTTGAATATTCATTCAATGATTATATCCTATCCTCCTACATAAACTGATTTAAAACTGATCAAGCCTGAAACTTTAACAAATGCATTTAAACTATTCCTTTTGCTAATCCATAGGAATAAACATCCATACAATTACCTACCAATAACAAACACGGAGATAGCATAATACAGCAACAAATGAAATCAAGATATCAGACTAAACAAACTTTTAAGCTCCAATAACCACCCATGACAACCAGACAGCACCTCAAAGAACTTAGATATCACTACATTCATTGACTTTTCTTAGCAGTACCTCACATGCTGGAACAGGTCAAGTGAAAGCCTGAATCTATTGCAAAAGAAGAGTCCGCTCATTCAAGTCACATATAAGTCTAATTACTTAAATTATCTTAGAAAACGTACAATTAGCACCCCAGGCAGCAAAAAGAAGAAAAGTACTGTTATATCCTTGAGATTTGGAGTGGCAAAAATGGACCCGACCCATTTATCCAACTCCTATCTAACGTGCCATAAATGGGTTTGAATTTAGATTAAACAGGTCCGGGTTGTAAATGAATTGACCCATCTAGACCCATATATTAAATGGGTTACGTTTGGGTTCAATGTCCTTAACCCATTTAACTCTTTTAAGTAGCTAGCTAGATTGGATCGGTTTGGGTTGACCTATTTATCCAACCCATTTATGGTACTGGTTAACAGGTTAAATGGGTCAAACATATTATGCGAGTTAAACAAGTTGACATCTAACCCTTTCATTATTGGTTAACAGGTTAAGCAGATCGGGTTAGGTCGAGTCAGATTGCCTATTTAGTAAACAGATTAGGTCCAGTTTTGAAATTTTGACCTGTTTAATAAATCGATCGGGTCCAGGTTAGTGATTTTTATAGTCAACCTACATTAGACCTGATCATTTATGACGCGACTCAATCCGATTGCCACCCCTACTTGAGATGGTTTAAGAACCATACAAAGGCAAAATAGGCAAGTTTTCAATAATAGTAAAACTTCCAATTGTAGTATCTTAAACATGGCTAACAAAAATGAAACAGCAACTAAGAGGCAAAAAAAAATGATCCTCCAAGACCACTCTACATGTTCATAAATTTAAAAACTGAGCTGGATATACATTAAAAAAAATAGCAACATACCTTTGCTGATAAATCCAAAGACTTGAGATATAGTTCATTTCCAGGATCCTACAAGCAACCAAACATCATTTCCTCCGATCAAGATAGATAATAGCGTAGAGAGTGTACCATAATCAATTCAACTCAGATACCTCCTCCACTGCCTGCTGGAAACACTGAGTTGCCTTCGCAAAATAAGCCTTCGCTTGCTCGTGATCAGGATTGTAGAATGCATGAGAAGTGTGGGCATTTCCTAAGCACCAGAGAGTATCATGCTTCATAGGATTCACCTCTAAAGCTTCCTCCAGTTTAGAGACAGCATCTGTGAAGTTTACAAATCATTTAAAAAGAAAGCTACAAAGAATATGGAGAGATTTTGATACCTCCGCATTAACAAGGTGAAGATCTGGTGCATCAGATAAATAAATACTGACATCCTAGCAGTAAAATTTCCACAAAAAGGTGATTTTTAGGGCCTTCTTAGCATCGTTCTCAATTTTGTGTTTTTGCTCCGCCACAAATTAGTGAAATAGCATACGTAAATTCATGTTGAAGAGAGCATTTGCACAAAACTTGTCCTGTTCTTGCTTTTATTTTAACTTTTTTTTTGACAGATACAAGTCTTTGTTTCCACAAGTTCCTAATATTTTCCAAGCAATTTTTTTTAAAAAAAGGGGACACACCATCCATATTGTTCAGTGTAGTTCATTTTTCTGTAATTTTTCAAACCAAAAACAGAAGGAAACAAAACCATACGAGACCTAAGCAAATCAATAGTACCTTTTACCATTTTTATGCAGTCAGCTCCAGTTTGAAATTGTGACAGCTCGAGCAGCGCTCCTCCCCACCTTGTTAGATTCTTCAAAAAAAAAAAAAAGGAACATGTATTACATAGATATGGACTTCAGAGCCAAATACGCCTGGAAACACCACAGCAGAAAAGGAAAAGGGAATAACAAAAGCTAACTGGGTCCAATTCATCCAGCGATTTAGGGTTTCCAGTGCTCAAATAGCTGACATAGTCAGATAATATATTCCCAGAAAAGAAAAACAAATTGGAACGATAGAGGAGAGCTTACGTCGGCATCAAGGGGGTTCTTGGCGTAGGCCGCCTCGGCGGCCTTCCGGGCGTGCTCGAAGAAGACGAGCCGATCCAAGTCGTTCGTAGGCATGTCCATGGCTTCCGGCGATAGGAGACGAGGAGAAAATAGATAAAAAGAACCTCCTTTCCAGCGCCCCCTCTCTCTCTCTCGCGCGCGCTCGGAGAGGTCTAGGGTTTTTCCAGGAGGAGAGAACGGGAAACAGGCGAGAGCGAGGGTTTTGTATCGGGGCGGCCGTGGCACGACGGGTGCCGTGCGAGGGGGTGTGGCCTGGGATTCGGACGCGATCGAAGGCTTCTCGCGTTTCGTAGCAGGTAATCTATCAGGTTACCGGCCCATAAGTAATCTGAATTATCAATAATTTAAATTAGCCCATAACTGTGTTTACATATTTTGAATGATAATTTATTTTATAGTAGTAATCTAAATTATTTTATAAAAAATAATTTAAATTATTTTATTTATTTATCTATATTACTAGAGATATAGTAATATGATAAATTACTTTATGATAAAATTACTTTTTTTTTCTTTTAATCATTCTCTACTTGCATCATTCTCTACGATTTCGTTGGAACCTTCAAAAAGGTTCCGAGCCACACTCTCTCTATGCAGAGTTAGGTCACGGATCTCTACTGTCCAGCGATCCCACGGCACGCTCAGTGACCTCCAGCATCGTCATCGATCGCTTCGAATATCATTTATAAATATAATTTTTTTAAAACATTATCATTTATAAATTTAATTTTTTAAAAATCAAATATATAATAATATATAAATTTTTAATAAATTTAATTTAGGAATTTTTTAAAATTTAATATTATATGACTGATAATCTGTTTGTCATACGGTAATCAATATTACTGTTGCATCACTTGTGTATAACATATACAGTAATCAACATTACATTATTGGTAATTTATCAAGTGATAATTTATCTTGTAGGTAATCCATATTACCATTCAGGATTACTGTTTAGGGTTGCTGACGATGCACCAAACGCACTTCTAGTTCTTCGCTCACTTCGTTGCACCTCCTTCATCCGTTTATCATTTAGGGTTGCTGGCAATGCACCAAACGCACCCCTAGTTTTTCGCTCACTTCGTTGCGCCTCCTTAATCACTGTCTATCATGCATTGGAGGGTAAAGATTCTTTTAATTCTCTCTGATTGATTTGACTGATTGATATGTGATTCGAGACTAGATATTTTGATGAGGTAACATTGGCCGTTGATTGATCTCGCTTATCTTTAGCCATTTGTACTTACTATTGGCGTTATTATGGTTGATAGTCAAGTACATTGCATATATGCGAAAATAGTTTGCTCCTGCACATCCGATCTGGTCAAGTCACACTAAATTTTATGTTTAGATCATAATTTGGATTTAGTTTAATTTACTTTCAAATTAATCAAATCAATTTTGATGTATAGAAAAATATTTAAATCTAACAAATTATTTGGATTAAAATAGAGTCATATTGCATCATATTTGCATCTAAATCAAGTATTTAAATATTTTTTATAACTGCAATATACTAACTAATAATTAAATATAAAATTAATAAAAATTAAATAAAACTAAAAATAGTCATTTTAAACTTAAATTTTTTATTCAAAAAAAATTAATTCTATACAAGTGATTAATCATTTTTGAGTTTATAAATTATAATTTTTAAAATATATGCTAATGTATTTAAAAATATTATAATAAAAATCTTCTAGAATAAATTATAAAATATAAATATTTAGAAATTAAATATGAATAAAAGAATAACTAGTTTAAATGATAATTTATTTAATGAATTGGTAAAGATAATTGAAGTGAAGTAAAATGAAATTTATACAATTTAAATTTATAAGTGAGGTTCATATCAAGTTCAAATTTAATCATGTCTATTTTATTAATCTAAATTAGACCTGCACAATATAAGAATAAGATGGATTATGAATTGAATTGAACAATGCAAGACCTATACCTAACCTAAAATTTCGATTAGTTCAATTTTAAATCCAACCCAACCCATTGTTTTCAAATATGGACCAAGCCCTATCATAAGTTAACTTATATATTAAAAGCTTTAGATTGCACCATCCTATCACGAATAATAAAAATTACTAAAACAACATTCAACTTAAGGTCGATTTCACTTATATGATGGATGCAAAGATAGTAGCTCGTCGAACATTGCTAGCATAGTAAAGGAGACAGTGATGATTGTTTCAAACATCCCTTTTGTCTAGAGGGCAATGATGTAAGGGCCTAGTGAAAGAAGGTGTGGGTTGCAAAGCTACAAACAATTATAGTTAGCTTATGCCTTAACTTTACTAGTGGCAAAAGGATGGAATTAAGGTTGATGAATTATGAACTAGGATGCCATATTCTTAAAGCCTAAGGCTTCCCTTGCCGTCTCCCCTTCCACCATTACTTTCTTTCCCTCCTTTTTCTTTTTTTTACCTTTGTTCCTTTGGTGGTAGGCTTTTATTAGAGATTTTAAGATAATGACAAGGAAAATTTGTTATTTTAAATGATACCTTAACAGTGTTGGATGTTAGCAAGGTTGGAAACTACATTGAAACTTAGCAAACTTTGAGGACTATATTGAGATCTTTTAATCTATAAGGTTAAGTAAAGCAAACTTTAAGTTGAGGGAGTGTTATAATAATTTTTTCTTCTAATTAGGATATCATTATAGTAAATTTGATGGTTATTTTTTTTACTATTTTTATTCTTGAGTCGTAGGCTTTACATATCATTAGAATGCATTAAAATTTATGAAATGGGTTTTTATATATTAATCATATTTTAACAAACAAATCTTATAATCTTTGCACTATTATAGAGTATTAATTTACAAAATATAAAATTGTTGATTGATTCTACTAATGACATATTTGATAAGGTTTTATCAAAGGATGATATTTAATGAAATGGTTAATCATCATGATCAATACTTAATAATGGTAGTGGTATGGCTATGGAAGAACCAAAATTAGTTACAAATGAAAACCACTAAAGATATAAGAGCAATGATAGAAATGGGATAAGAGAGCAAGATATAAAGGAAGGAATATATTCTTATAAGTTTTGGCTAGTATTTACTTGCCTATAATGACATGTCATTACCTTTTAGAAACTCCATAAAATTTAAAAGTGCATAGCTATTCTAAATATAAGGGCTTGGAGCATTGTAACTTTATTTAACTGCACCTCAAGTTGCACGTAGCTTAAACTTATATGGATCAAACTACACTAATAAAAGTTGCATATAAGGAAAAAAAGTAAAAGTCGAGGCATAGCAATAAAGGGATAAGGAGAGGGTGCTAGTGGAGTAAAGGTAGAAGAGAGGAGAGGGAAAGGTCTAACAATGACGAGGGGAGGGGCAAGATGCAAGAAAGGTAAAGGAGCATGCAGGAGGAGAAGAATATAGTGCTGCTAAGAGGCATGACTAGGGCAAGCATAGGGGAAAGGGTAGGGGTTGGAGAGAGGTATATGCAGAGAAGTCAAAGGTGAGGGCATAAAGAAATTAGAGGGGGTTAGCAAGATTTGGAATGGGAGGGGATGAGTATGCCATAGTCCATGAGCTAACAACTCATCATAAAGTCAATTTGATCATAAGATAACATATGGAAAGTTTGATGTCACCTATAAGGAGCATTTGAAGTTGACTTGCTTGTATGTCTAGCCCTCCTTGCAATAGAATCTTTGATATAAAATGATTTGTAGTTTTGTTAAACAACTCTAAAAGTACTACTACGTGTATCCACTCATTCACTATACAATAAAGTATAATATGACAGCTATGGCTTTATGTAGTTGGTGCATTAAAGGTATGGAGGAGAAAAAATTATGATCCCAATTTTGTATGATGCATGAATAATAATAATAGTTTCTTCAAAAAGATTAAGCGAAATGTTTATATAAAGATTTCCAAAAAGTTCATGTAAAGCTATTATTTATCTGAAAGCCATATTTATAATGTCTACTAATATAACATTAAGGCCATATTCGGTTCCTTATAATAGGGCTTGGAATAGAATCACATATATACTTATTATAGGAGATTTTCATACTTGACAATATAAGCAAGTATTCCCAGCCTACTATATATATATATATATATATATATATATATAATAAATTTAAAATTTAAAACCATAAATTTTAGATTAAAAATAAGAATAAGATAAATAAAATATAGATTAAAATATTTTTTAAATTCAAAAAATTAGTTGATTTGAAACTATAGATTAAAAAATAAATGAAATCTTTGCTTAAAAAATAGAGCTCAATTAGAATTTCAAATGAAATGTGATAAAGGCTTGTTCATTACATAAATAAATATTAAAGTCCTAGTACATAAACAAGCTTCTTACTCATGATGTTTATGTCAGCTAATAATTAGTTATTGGCATAATGTAAGCTATTTGATCTAGCAAACATGTATGCTCCATCAAGTTCTACGAGTAGGCTAACTTAATATTATTCATACATATGACACTACAATATAATGGATGATTCTAGATATAGTTTCTACATCACCTTATAAAGAGCGACTTAATTACCTAAGCAAAATACTCCATAGCTCATGGCTCATGGACTAAAATGTGCATGGATTTCAGAATAATGAAATGTCAGAATTGCCTTTCGCATTTATACAGAAGGGCTAATAATGAAGTTAAAAACATCTGTACCCTAAAAAGAAGTCAAAATTAGAAGTAAATATATATGGTTGAGGAGCACAAAAGCTTATGTGTTTGTGAATACTCACTTAGGAATAATAGAAGCTTTCATATTTATAAATACTTGTAAGGGAGAAGAAATTTTTTCTTGGTTTCATATGAGGAAGTATCGGCTTTTAGTTTTCTTTACTTGGGGTCTGAGTGCCAACCGATATATCATTTGCTTTATAAAAGCATATATGTTCAAACATAGATTAAAAATGAATACTTAGAAGCATTCAATATAGTAATTAAAAATTATTTAATTTCTTTGACATATGGCTTGAAAGGAAGGTTTTGATTCTAAGAACAAAAATATTAAGTATGTATTCTCGAAACATAAGCCACATAAATAGGTATTCTCAATAGATACTAACACATAAACAAATATTCCTACCATGCTTATATATATATTGGGCCACCTTTGATATTATATCAATTTTATTTATCTCTTTTCTTATAATATAATAATCAGGGTTTCAATCTCATGATCTCTAATAAACCTAGCTCTAATATCATGTTGAGTAACCAGTTAATCTTAAAAGTTTAAACATATGATAAAGCAATTTATACCAAGCCTAATATATACCATCTCAATTGATTTTTCACCACTATGTCTTAAACATGCATAATTCTTACAACTCCTCTAATATATTTTTGTTTAATTTATCTTTCTATTTTTATCAAATATCGGTATCAACATTCTTATTTTTGCTATATAAATTATTTTCACACACACATTATTGTCTAGTACTCTAAGCCATATAATATTGCAAGTCTTATTATTAATCCAAAAATTTCTTAATTAAGTTTCCAATGTATACACTTATTAAATAATATTGAAAATGCACTGCCATTCAACCACCTCTAATTCTAATGCACATGACTTCATTTATTCCTCCATTATTATTTACAATAGATCTTAAATAAAAAAATCAATTGTTCCATGATATCTTTTGTTCATCCATTTTAATTGTTATCACATATTGTTATTCTTATTTTCATTAAATTTGCATTCTACATGCCTAGTCTTTTATCAACAAATTTTTAAGTCCTATCTCCCTCTATAATTCCAAATCAATATTTAATAATTTTATTAAATAAGTTAGTAAGCCAATCTAATCCAATATCTCCCATGATTTTTCAAATCTCAATAGCCTCAAAGATATCTCCACCTTATTTTTATAATTATAGGAATAAACCTTAATTTTTCTTAATTATATTTTTTTAATAAAGATTCTTTAGCATAATTCTGATTTCATAATTTTTAAACCAATGACTCTTTCTTTAATTTCCTTAATTTTTATTAGCATCTTATTCTCTTGGCTAGTCAATATCTTTAATATATCTAACTTGGTCAATATCTTTAATTTTCTTTTCTCTACCTTAACTATTTTGTAGACTTTATTTTCACCTTCTTTTAAACTTAACCTAAAATATTTAGCCTTACTTATTATCCTTCTTACACATTTCTTGGCTTTCTTATATTTTATGAAACCCTTTTCATCTTTTATTTGTTGCTATTTTAAAGTAAATCCTTTTTATTTTTAATTACCTTTTGCTCATTTTTCCACTTTTAAGATTGTTTATCTGTATAGTTCTTCTCATCTATCTGACCCTAATTTATGTCCCAAGATTGCCTTTAGTAAAGAAACTAGCACTTAAGTCATCATGAATAGGGAAAAAAAAAAGTTTTTTTTTCATTTTTGATGTAAAGGATTTTGTCTTCTTTATATTAGAATGTCTAAAGTTAAATTTAGTATGAAAACGCATCATTGACAATGATAAGCCTCACAAATTGTAACTTTTTAGATGCAAAGTAAATGCCTTTTTCCATACGAATATCTGACCAAAGAAAGAGATGATATGAATCCCAGTTTTGTTTTGTTTTTCTTTTATTTTCTTTACTATTCTTTACTTAGTTTGTTGAAACTATAAACTGATAAAAAATAAGATAACTAGAGAGATTCAATATTGATGACGCCAAGTCACCTTCTTCAAGCGTCGGGGAAGACTAACGTCCTTCTCTCCGGACCCCTGCAAAAAAAGTCTCGGAGACTGGATGCTCCGGTGGGGACCCTCCGATGCTCAAGTTAGTCACTTGGGATCAGACAAGAACTGCTCAGCAGAAGGGAGCTAAGACAGTTAGGGTTTTTGTTGGCAGGTAGAAAGCTAGAAAACCGGAGTTCGAGTCCCTACTTACAGCGCGGTGCATGCTTTTATACCTGCCCGAATGTCCAATCTTTATGTTCCAAAAGATTGATGTCGTACCATCACTGTGCGCGTCGGAGGCGTCCCGTGTTACCTGTCAATATGGCTTTACAGGTGTCTAGCAGCCGCGGTTGCATTTGGTGCATGCCGTTGCTTGACATGACCGCGCACAGTTGCAAGTGGTAGTGAATCGTACTCCGTAACGGGGCACAGTCATGCACAGGGACATATGCAATGCACCATACGCCGTTATGAGGCATGGCCGCAAATAGCCACGGGCGCATGGAGTCACGTGGGTGCACCAGGTGGCCCGGAGTTGTCGTTTGGTTCAAGGCTGGTTCACATGCTGAACGTTGATGATGCCTGTGCACCCCGAGACCGGAGAGGGTCTCGAGATTGAGATATAGTGACCTTTCCCAAGACCGGAGAAGGTCTCGGGGTGAGATGGTGCTGGTGCACCCGAGATCGGAGGGGGGTCTTGGGGTCGAGACATGGTGACCTCACCCCGAGACCGAGGAGGTCTCGGGGGTGAGATGGTGCTGGTGCATCCCGAGACCGGAGGGGGGTCTCGGGGTCGAGACATGGTGACCTCACCCCGAGACCGGAGGAGGTCTCGGGGGTGAGATGGTGCTGGTGCACCCCGGGACCGGAGGGGGGTCTCGGGGTCGAGACATGGTGACCTCACCCCGAGACCGGAGGAGGTCTCGGGGGTGACATGGTGCTGGTGCACCCCGAGACAGGAGGGGGGTCTCGGGGTCGAGATATGGTGATCTCACCCCGAGACCGGAGGAGGTCTCGGGGTGAGATGATGCTTGTGCACCCTGAGACCGAAGGGGGGTCTTGGGGTCGAGATATGGCGACCTCACCCCGAGACCGGAGGGGGTCTCGGGGGTGAGATGATGCTGGTGCACCCCGAGACCGAGGGGGGTCTCGGGGTCGAGATATGGTGATCTCACCCCGAGACCGGAGGTCTCAGGGGTGAGATGGTGCTGGTGCACCCCGAGACCGAGGGGGGTCTCGGGGTTGAGATATGGCGACCTCACCCCGAGACCGATGGGGGTCTCGGGGGTGAGATGATGCTGGTACACCCCGAGATCGGAGGGGGGTCTCGGGGTCGAGATATGGTGATCTCACCCCGAGACCGGAGGTCTCAGGGGTGAGATGGTGCTGGTGCACCCCGAGACCGGAGGGGGTCTCGGGGTCGAGATATGGTGACTCACCCTAAGACCGGAGGAGGTCTCGGAGGTGAGATGATGCTGGTGCACCCCGAGACCGAGGGGGTCTCGGGGTCGAGATATGGTGATCTCACCCCGAGATCGGAGGTCTCAGGGGTGAGATGGTGCTGGTGCACCCCGAGATCGAAGGGGGGTCTCGGGGTCGAGATATGGTGACCTCACCCCGAGACCGAGGAGGTCTCGGGGGTGAGACGGTGCTAGTGCTCCCCGAGACCGAAGGGAGGTCTCGGGGTCGAGACATGGTGATCTCACCCCAAGACCGAAGGAGGTCTCGGGGGTGAGATGATGCTTGTGCACCCCGAGACCGGAGGGGGGGTCTCGGGGTCGAGATATGGCGACCTCACCTGACCGAGGGGGTCTCGGGGTGAGATGATGCTTGTGCACCCCGAGACCAGAGGGGGGTCTCGGGTCGAGATATGGCGACCTCACCCCGAGACCGAAGGGGGTCTCAGGGGGGTGAGATGATGCTGGTGCACCCCGTTAGTGCTGTTACCATTTATTCTAACGGCGCTGGATCAGCCACATCAGATGCCCCCTCACCCCTAAGGCGAAGCGGCCCCCACTGGCAAGGCGAAAGGGGTGCTACCTCCCACGTGGTTGATCCCTGTCCACATCTCTATGCAAACGGCATGGGGAATGTGAAAAGGCGGTCGCTTCCATATACTGAGCCCGCCACGATCGACCTCGAGGCGAGGTTAACTCTTCGAAGTCCGCGTAGAAAGCTGCATCATCATTACCTCTCATAGCGGCGATGTCAGCGGAGTCCCATCATTGGCCAGAGGCATACCGTATCACGCGCTGGGCAACCATCGAGGTGAACCAGCCTATGGTGGGGGTTCATGTGGCTGATGAGACGAGGCGGGACAATTTGAAAACCTAATAAAACTCGAATGGGGGGTTGAATCTGGCCACACCACTGCTGCCATCGTCGTTTTCCTCTGAGCCTCTGTGTTTTGGTCTTCCCTGCAATCCGAGAACCTGCGCTTAGCTTCCCTTCCCTCAGGTCAGTTCTTTGTCCATTCTAGACTCCTCCATCCCTTCTTTTACCCATGAGTTCTCCATCTTGGACCTTGGAGGACGATTCGGAGAATCGTTCTCCCTCTGAGAGGCACTGCGCTTCTCCTGTACCTTCCCCCTCTCCTTCACTTGAGTGGTCCACTGACTCAGAGGACCGCGTCCCCCTGGCCCGGCGACGGGTCACTCGTGGGGCCCCATCGAGGGGCCGCCGGTCAGAGGCCGACACCTCCTCGAGGGTGGAGGGGTTTCCGGAGGGGACCGCCTCCACAGTAACAGGTTGGATTTGGCAAAAATCTGGGCTTGTTACTAGATTTCCCGGGACGTTGAGCTTTTCTTGCCGACTCCCGATGATAGAGTCATCTCCTCCCGACCCGGCCGAGTGGCCCTTTATGAGATTTGCCTAAAGGCGGGTCTCCGTCCACCTTTCCTCCATTTTTCATCAACCTTCTTGAATACTACTCCTTGACTCCTTCCCAACTGGTCCCAATTTCCTACCGGGTCATTGCGCCTTTGTTATTCTCTGTCATCGTCTTGGCATCACCCCCCGAATATCTCTTTTCCGGTCTTTTATATCCTCCGGTCCCAGAAGGGTTGGTGGCTGTTCCAGCCCCGACCCAATCAGGTCCTCAAGCCCTTTCTTCCTTCTTCGATCAAGGGATGAAATCCCGGTTCTTTTTTGCTGGCCTAGACCAAGTTAGGCCCCGGTGGGGAGACCCCGACCTTCGAGGCAATGCGAACTCCACCGTCCACCCTGAAGATCGGGAAGCGTTGGGTCAATTGTTAGCTGCCGAGATCCCTCGGTACACCCTGCTCCTGACGGAAGATAACCTCCAGTCGGCATGTCTTATCTCCCACCGGGGTAAGCCATTTCCACACTTAGCCAAAATTTTGCCTGCTTCTTCTTTTTTCTCTTTTTTTTTTTAACCTTAACCGATATTATGCAGCCATGAAGATATCGACACAGAGACTCCTGAAGGCCGTCTCCAAGAAGAGGGCCCGAGAGGGACCGAGTGAAGGCCAGCAAGCTCCAGCCCCAAAATGCCCGACAGCTCGGGTTCCGACCACCGGCACCACAAGACCCCCCGGCTGCTCCAGAAATCGACCTCACAGCCGACACCCTGCCAGAGATGGCGGTGATCGTGGGGGTACCAATAGAGGAGCTAGCTGTAGAGGAGCCGGCGGTGGCGGAGGAGCCCACAGTGGCGGAGGAGCTTCCTGCCCCTGGTGAACCGACTCCACCCGAGGCGGTCAGGGACTGGGGCGAGGGGCCATCAGGGACAGCAAGCCCATCCCCCGAGAGGATGCCTAGGAGCAGTCTGCACGCCGAGCCGGAGAATGCTGAGGCGGCCGAACGGAGCAGGGCCAAACCAGGGCAGCCCCGGGACTCCATCCTGAATGACGGTCGCTGGGCTGAGCGGGTCCTTTCTCCCATTTTCATGCCCGAGGTCCTGAAGAGCTCAGCCACCTGAAGGCGGGTACATTCTTCCGGGAATCCTACGCGGCCCTGGTCAGGGTAAGCGGTCCTTTCACCCTTTGCTTTTATATTTTTCTCTTTTTTTTTGTTAACCTGGAACTTTCATGCAGCTTGTGCATTCCCTAAGGGCCACGAGAGGGGTAATCCACGGTGGGAAGGCCCTTCTGCGCGAGGCACAGAAGGAGGCCGAAGATGCCTAGCACCGCACGGAGGCGGCTGAGGAGGCGCCGGAGTCAGCCAGAAGCACCTGGGCCAGTGAAATAAGGGCCGCCGAGAGCCGAGCGGAGGCCGAGGCCAATCGTCTGTGGGCGGCACTCCACCAAATGACGGAGGCTGAAAACGCCGTGATGGCCAGAGACCTGCACATCTCTGAGCTGACCTTGGCCATCCAAGAGATCGAGGGTCGGCGGTCGCGGCTGAGGAGAGAGTAGGGTCTGCGGAGGAAAAGGCAGCGGCAGCAGAGGAAAAGCAAGGACCGCGGAGTAGAAGGCACGGGCAGCGGAGGAGAAAGCACACCAAGCGGGGAGGAGATGAGCCACGCCCAAGAAGCCGAGAGGGCTGCAGCGGCAGCCCTCGCCGCGGAGGAAAGAGCTCAGGGCCGTTGAGGTGGAAGCTGCCATCATGGCCAGGACCGCCGGAATCATAGAAGAGTACAAAGAGTCCGAGCACTTTGCAGATGATTTGGTAGAAGCTTCGATGGTGGTGTTTATTCAAGGGTTCCAACACGGGAAGGAGAAAATTGCCAGGGACTTGAACATTCCCCAAGCCTTGGAAGTTGAACCAGATCACTTCTCGGATTCGGCCCCTCCGACGATGAGCCCATGCCAGCTGAACCATGAGCTTCCTTGTATTTTTGTTTTTGCAAGTCCAACGACGTCGGCATTTTGTAATCACTTCAAATTAATAAAATATCTTTTTCCTCTAAGATAAATTGCCTATTTGCGACTCTTATCCCAAATTCGTTGGTTGATAATGCGCGACCTCTTGGTCCTATTAGTGCCAGGGGATAACTCTCAATTCATGCGTGAGCTATTCCATCTTAGCCATCTAGGACCGAAACTCGGGGCTAGGAAGGATAGGTTTCTTGGGGTTGAAGCGCCGGTCGTTGGAGGTTGAGGTAGGCGGGTTCCTTAGGACCGACGGCGCACTGCTCTGCCAAGGGTATGTCGGGCCTTGCGCCAGGTAGGCACATGGCTTTAGGTGCCGACGGGGGTCGGACTTTATGCCTGGTTGGTCCAGGGCTTTAAGTGTCGTTGGGTGTCGGGCTTTATGCCTGGCTGGCCCAGGGCTTTAGATGCTGGCGGGTGTCGGGCTTTAGGTGCCGTCGGGTGTCGGGCTTTATGCCTGGCTAGCCCAGGGCTTTAGATGCTGACGGGTGTCGAGCTTTAGGTGCCGTCGGGTGTCGGGCTTTATGCCAGGCTGGCCTAGGGCTTTAGATGCCGACGGATGTCGGGCTTATACCTGGTTGACCCAGGGCTTTAGGTGCGACGGGTGTCGGGCTTTATGCCTGGCTGGCCCAGGGCTTTAGATGCCAACGGTGTCGGGCTTTATGCTTGGCTGGCCCAGGGCTTTAGACGCCAATGGGTGTCGAGCTTTATGCCTGGCTGACCCAGGGCTTTAGGTGCCGATGGGTGTCAGGCTTTATGCCTGGCTGACCCAGGGCTTTAGGTGCCGATGGGTGTCGGCTTTATGCCTAGCTGACCCAGGGCTTTAGGTGCCGACGGGTGTCGGGCTTCATGCATGGCTGGCCCAGGGCTTTAGGTGCGGACGGGTGTCGGGCTTTATGCCTGGCTGGCCCAGGGCTTTAGGTGCCGACGGGTGTCGGCTTTATGCCTGGCTGGCCCAGGGCTTTAGGTGCCGACGGGTGTCGGGCTTTATGCCTGGCTGGCCCAGGGCTTTAGGTGCCGATGGGTGTCGGGCTTTATGCCTGGCTGACCCAGGGCTTTAGGTGCCGACGGGTGTTGGGCTTTATGCATGGCTGACCCAGGGCTTTAGGTGCCGATGGGTGTCGGGCTTCATGCCTGGCTGGCCCAGGGCTTTAGATGCCGACGGGTGTCGGCTTTATGCCTAGCTGGCCCAGGGCTTTAGGTGCCGATGGTTGTCGGGCTTCATGCCTGGCTGGCCCAGGGCTTTAGGTGCCGATGGGTGTCGGGCTTTATGCCTGGCTGGCCCAGGGCTTTAGGTACCGGCGGGTGTCGGGCTTTATGCCTGGCTGGCCTAGGGCTTTAGGTGCCGATGGGTGTCGGGCTTCATGCCTGGCTAGGGCTTTAGGTGCCGACGGGTGTCGGGCTTCATGCCTGGCTGCCCAGGGCTTTAGGCAAAAGAACTCAGGAGTTAAAATTGAAATTTATTAATATAGAATGAGGGGCGAATGCCCAAAAGAATACATGCACGTATTTAATGTGAGAGGAGAAATGCGTTACTGATAATACCGACGAAGGTTGTCTGCATTCCATGTCCTAGGAAGCGGCTTCCCATCAAGCTCTTCGATCTTGTAAGCTCCGTGACGAAGTGTCTCGGCGATCCGATAGGGTCCTTCCCAATTTGGGGCTAGCTTGCCTCCCTCCGCCGGCTTCGAGACTTTAGCCCATCGAAGGATCAGGTCCCCCGGCAGGAAAGTCCTGGGACGCACACGGGCGTTGTAATATTTGGCGGCCCGTTGCCGGTAGACCGCCATCCGAAGTCGCGCTCGGTCTCGCATTTCCTCCACCAGGTCGAGGTTGGCTCGCAGCTGGTCTGGGTTGCCTTCCTCATTGTACAACTCTACCCGAGGGCTCGGTGAGCCGACCTCTACCGGGATGACGGCTTCGGATCCAAAGACTAGGCTGAATGGGGTCTCGCCGGTGGGGGCTCGTGGCGTTGTGTGGTAGGCCCACAGCACGTTGGGGAGCTCCTCCACCCATCGTCCCTTAGTCATCCAGTCGAGTTCTCAACCCTTGGAGAATATTCGATTAGTTACCTCGGCCGCCCCGTTGGTCTGAGGGTGCCCGACGGAAGTGAATTTCTGACAGATGCCCAGTTCGGAGCAGAATTCCTGGAAGGGCATGTTGTTAAACTGCCGGCCATTGTCGGTGACAAGGGTGTGCGGCAGTCCGAACCGACATATAATGGACTTCCAAAAGAAGGATCTCACTTTGTTTCTGTGATCTTAGCAAGGGCCTCGGCTTCAACCCACTTGGTGAAGTGATCAACGGCCACCAGGAGGAACTTTCGCTGTCCAAAGGCCGGGGGAAATGGTCCCAGGATATCCATACCCCACTGGGTGAAGGGCCAGTGCCACCAAGGGGGTTAACTGAGACATCGGCTGTCGCTGGATATTAGCATGGCGCTGACAGCTATCACATCTCTTAACGAGCTCGGCTGCGTCCTCCTTCATGGTCAGCCAAAAGTACCCCTGTCGTAGGGCCTTGTAAGCTAGGGCTCTGCCCCCAGGTGACTTCCACAGATGCCTTCATGGATCTCCCGCAGGATGTAGTCTGATTCTACTGGTCCCACGCACCTGAGGATCGGGTATAAGAATGATCTTCGATAAAGCTTCCCATCCATCATCAAGAACCTTGGGGCCCTCCGCCTGAGTAGCTTGGCCTCAGCGGGGTTTTCTGGAGAGTGCCGTCGGTCAAATATCAGATGTAGGCGTCCATCCAGGAGGGCTCTTGCTCAACTGGTAACGCTTCATCCGCAACTTCAATGCTTGGGGCCTGGAGGTGCTCCACATATGTTCTTCCCAGCGTTCCATCGACCGAAATGGCTAAACGAGATAATGCGTCGGCCCTGGCATTCTCCGCTCGGGGAATGTAGCTGACACGGAAGTAAGAGAACCGAGAGGCTTAGGATTGCACCTTGCTCAGGTAACGGGACATGGTTGGGTCCCTAGCTTCGTACTCCCAGTGATTTGCCCAGAAACAAGCTGAGAGTCCGTGAAGGCCATCAAACGCCCTGCGCCTAACTCCTCAGCCAACTTCATTCCCACTAACAGGGCTTCATACTCTGCCTGGTTGTTAGTTGCCGGAACTGGAATCTAAGAGCATACTCCACCGCATCCCCTTTAGGGCTCGCAAGAATGAGTCCAGCTCCGCTTCCTTGAGAATTTGCTACTCCATCCACATGCAAAATCCAGTCCTCTTTTTCTGCCTCCTTGGTCGAGGGAGGGTCAACACACTCCTCCGGGCGTACCTCATCCACACCCTTCTCGGTCCAGGAATACTCAACCAAGAAATCAGCTATCACCTGAGACTTCATGGCCGACCTTGGTCGGATGGATAGGTCAAATTCACTTAGTTTAATGGCCCATTTGGCTAGCCGACTGGAGGTGTCAGGGCGAGACAAGATGGTCCGAAGAGGTTGGTCCGTGAGCACCACGATGGGATGAACTTGAAAGTAGGGTCCGAAGCGTTGGGCAGAGACCACTAGGGAAAAAATGATCTTCTCGGTTCTAGAATATCTGGTCTCGGCATCATGAAGCACCTTGCTGGTGTAATAGACCAGCCTCTGGACTCCATCAACATCCATGCGCACGAGCACAGAGCTGACAACTTTGGGGGAGGCTGCGAGATATAGGAAGAGCTCCTCCCCACTCTTTGGCTTGGACAACAGCGGGGGAGTGAATAAAAATTGCTTCAACTCCTCAAAGGCGTCCTGACACTCCTTTGTCCACTCGAAGCCATTGACCTTGCGCAGCGCCTTAAAGAAGGGCAGGCACCTTTCTGCCGATCTTGACATAAAGCGACTCAAAGCTGCGACCCTCCCGGTTAGGCGTTACACCTCCTTCTTGTTAGCCGGGGGCCTCATATCCAAGATAGCCCTGATCTTGTCAGGGTTGGCTTCAATCCCTCGCTGGGTTACCATAAAGCCCAGAAACTTGCATGCCGCCACTTCGAAGGCGCACTTGTGGGGGTTAAGCCTCATCCGATACCGGCACAGGTTGTTGAAGGTCTCCTCGAGGTCAGCGACATGGTCAGCAGCACTGGTGCTCTTGGTCAGCATATCATCCACGTATACCTCCATGTTACGCCCTATCTGGTCCTCAAAGACTTATTCATCAACCTTTGATAGGTGGCTCCGGCATTCTTCAGCCCAAACGACATCACCTTGTAGCATTAAATCCCCTTTTCTATAATAAAAGAGGTGGCTTCTTCATCCTGATCTGATTGTACCCCGAGAATGCGTCCATGAAACTAAAGGTTTCATGCCTGGACGTGGCGTCTACTAGTTGGTCGATCCGGGGTAACGGGAAGCTATCTTTGGGGCATGCCTTGTTGAGGTCGGTGAAGTCCACGCACATCCTCCAGCTCCCACTAGCCTTGCGAACCATCACGACATTTGCCAGCCAGTCCAGGTAGTGCACCTCGCGGATATGACTGGCCGCCAGTAGCTTCCGCACCTTCTCATCCATGGCCTTCTGTCGATCGGGAGCGAAACTCCTTTTCTTCTGCCGGATAGGTCGGCACTCGACCCGAATGTTAAGTTGGTGGGTAATCACCTCCTCTGGAATTCCAGGCATATCGGACGCCGACCAAGCGAAAACGTCTGCATTAGCTCGCAGAAAGGTGAGGAGTCGGTCACGAGCCTCCTTCGAGAGTAGGGTTCCAATCCGGACCGTTCTCATTTGGTCCTCCTCGAGGGGGAGAGTAAGCAGTCGCTCGGCCGGCTCTCCTCTTCTCTCCAGGTCTCGAGGATCCAGCGTCTCAGGTACCGGCGTGGGTGCTGCCCCCTGCGGACTAGGGGCCATGTGGTAGCAAAGTGAAGGTGGATTCTGCTCTCCCCGCATCTCCCCGACTCCTTCGCCGGTAGGAAACCTCATGAGGAGCCTCTTAATGTATATGACAGCATCCGAAAGATTGAGCCCGGGCCTCCCGAGGATCGCGTTGTAAGCAAGGGGCACACGAACCACCAAGAACTTCATGAAAACCGTACTTTGACACGGGGTTGTGCCAGCCGTCACAGGGAGAGTGACCTCCCCCTCGACTTTCACTGAATCTCCAGTAAACCCATCAGGGGCGTGGCGATGGGCTGGAGTAGATCGGGCGACAGGTTCATGCGAACAAAAGTGTCATAGTTCAAAACATCTACAGAGCTCCCACTATCAACTAGAATTCTCTTTACAGGATGTTTAGCGATCGTCATGGATATGACGACGCTGTCATCATTTTTGTTTACTACCTCCTCTAAGTCCTTTTTAAAGAAAGGAATTACAGAACCCAGCTCCCCCTCCCCTCTCGGCCTCTCGGCGGGCCTCCTGCCCCCCAGAAAATCATTGCCACCGTCTTCTCCGTTGGGGCATTGTCGATCATCGCGGCGGGGGCGCTGACGGGCCAGGAGCTCCCAGGTTGTTCCTCTGGACGAACTTTCCTAGGTGGCCCCACTGGATAAGGTCTTCGATAGCCTTCTTCAGCTGGCGACACTCGTCAGTATCATGACCGTGATCCCGGTGGTAGCGACAATAGAGGTTCTTGTTGCGAGGGATCTTCGGGTTCATTGGAGGAGGGCGCTGAAGATAAGACTCCCCTTCAATCTCGAGCAAGATCTGAGATATCGGGGCGAGCAGTGAGGTGTAGGGTCCATCTCTTGGCGCAAGGGCTCGGGGACGGTTGCCTAGCCGGTGAGGAGGCTCAGGTCTTCTGGGGCGAGCTTCGACAGGTTCCGGCTGGGCCAGTTTCTTGGGGACGTTCCCCCAGCCCCGCGCCGGGAGAAGTCGGCCTCGTCAGCTTGAATGTACTTCTAGGCCCGGGTCAAGAGCTCGGCGTAGGAGCCGGGTGGCTTCTTGTCGAGGGAGTATGCAAAGCGAGACGGGAGAAGCCCTCGCTTCAAGGCCAAAGTGGCCACCGAGTCTTCAAGATTGTAGACCTCCAGGGCCGCCTCCTTGAACCGAGCGACATAATTTCGTAGGGACTCACCGCTCTTCTGCTGGACGATGAAGAGACTATCTGCTACCCTTGGAATCTTCCGGCATGCATCAAAATGGGCCAAAAAAGCCCTTTCCAACTGGCGGAAGGAATCAATACTCCGTGGTGGCAGACGGGAGTACCAAGCTCGAGCGGCCTTCTTTAGGGTGGCTGGGAAGGTGATGCACATGAGCGAATCAGTGGCCCCCTGGACTTGCATGAGAACTTTATAACTTTCCAAGTGGTCCAAGGGGTCTGTGGTCCCGTCATAAGGATCTAGCTGGGGAAGGCGGAACCGAGTGGAGATGGGTTCTTCCATGATGCGGTGAGACAATGGAGGCTGGCTGTCGTAGTCCGTCTCTGGCAGGTGGGTGATCCGACGGCTAAGTTCCTCCAACCTCTGATTATACTCGTCGAGTCGACGCTCGGCTCGACGGGCCATCCGGCCATCAAAAGAGCCCTCCCCCGAAGATTCAGAAGACGGAGAACGGGGACGGCGATGCCGGCGGGGGCGCTCCGCCTCCCTTCCGTGCCGCCGCTTAGGAGAGACACTGGCGTGACGGGAAGGTGACCGGTGTCTCTTAGAAGCTTCCCGATGATGAGGCTTGGGCAGAGCTTGATGGTGGTGATCCCCCGGCACTGGTGATCTCCATCGGGAGGAATGCTGGCTATGTTGCACCACCCCTGGGACTGATGGATTTGGCTCCGGCTGCTGCGCGGCCGCCTGTTGGTGCTCAGGCCTTGAACCACCACCGCCAGAGATTGGACTTGCGTGGCTAGGGCAGTGAATCGATCTTCTTAGAGCTACTGTGGAGGAGGCGTAGGGACATCGGCCGGAGGAGCGAAAGGTCCAGCCCCTGGGGTTGCAGTGGCGCCGGAATGCTGGCCGTGAGAGCCGGGGGGACCTCCGCAGGTGGATCGGCTCCTCGGCGCTGCCCCCCAGCGCGAGTGGCAGAGACTCCCTTCGTACGGGTCGTCATCATGGCTTCAAGAACTCGAGAAGAGAGATCGCAGATTGCTGGTTCGATGCCTTTCTCTTTCCCCCCTTCCTGGCGCACCAAGCTAATGACGCCAAGTCACCTTCTTCAAGCGTCGGGGAAGACAGACGTCCTTCTCTCCGAACCCCTGCAAGAAAAAGTCCCCGGAGATCGGATGCTCCGAAGGGACCCTCCAATGCTCAAGTTAGTCACTTGGGATCAGACAAGAACTGCTCAGCAGAAGGGAGCTGAGACAATTAGGGTTTTTGCTGGCAAGCAGAAAGCTAGAAAACCGGAGTTCGAGTCCCTACTTACAGCGCGGGTGCATGCTTTTATACTGCCCGAATGTCCCATCTTTATGTTCCAAAATATTGCTATCGTACCATCACTGTGCGCGCCAGAGGCATCCCGTGTTACCTATCAATATGGCGTTACAGGTGTCTAGTAGCCGCGGTTGCATTTGGTGCGCGTCGTTGCTTGATATGACCGTGTACAGTTGCAAGTGGTAGTGAATCGTACTTCGTAACGGGGCACAGTCATGCACAGGGACATATGCAATGCACCATACGCCATTATGAGGAATGGCCGCAAATAGCCACGAACCCACGGCGAGTCACGTGGGTGCGCCAGGTGGCCCAGAGTTGTCGTTTGGTTCGAAGGCTGGTTCACGTGCTGAACGTTGATGATGCCTGTGCACCCCGAGACCGGAGAGGGTCTCGAGGTTGAGATATAGTGACCTCTCCCCGAGACCAGAGAAGGTCTCGGGGGTGAGATGGTGCTGGTGCACTCCGAGACCGAAGGGGGTCTCGGGGTCGAGATATGGTGACCTCACCCCGAGACCGGAGGAGGTCTCGGGGGTGAGATGGTGCTGGTGCACCCCGAGACCGGAGGGGGGTCTCAGGGTCGAGACATGGTGACCTCACCCCGAGACCGGAGGAGGTCTCGGGGGTGAGATGGTGCTGGTGCACCCCGGGACCGAAGGGGGGGTCTCGGGGTCGAGACATGGTGACCTCACCCCAAGCGGTCTCGGGGGTGAGATGGTGCTGGTGCACCCCGGGACCGAAGGGGGGGTCTCGGGGTCGAGACATGGTGACCTCACCCGAGACCGGAGGAGGTCTTGGGGGTGAGATGGTGCTGGTGCACCCCGGGACCGGAGGAGGGGTCTCGGGGTCGAGACATGGTGACCTCACCCCGAGACCAGAGGAGGTCTCGGGGGTGAGATGGTGCTAGTGCACCCCGGACCGGAGGGGGGTCTCGGGGTCGAGATATGGTGATCTCACCCCGAGACCGGAGGAGGTCTCGGGGGTGAGATGGTGCTTGTGCACCCCGAGACCGAAGGGGGGGTCTCGGGGTCGAGATATAGCAACCTCACCTCGAGACCAGAGAAAGTCTCGGGGGTGAGATGATGCTGGTGCACCTCGAGACCGGAGGGGGGTCTCGGTCGAGATATGGTGACCTCACCCCGAGACCGGAGGAGGTCTCGGGATCGAGACATGGTGATCTCACCCCGAGACCGAGGAGGTCTCGGGGGTGAGATGATGCTTGTGCACCCGAGACCGAAGGGGGGGTCTCGGGATCGAGATATGGCGACCTCACCCCGAGATCGGAGGGGGTGGTCTCGGGGTTGAGATGATGCTGGTGCACCTCGAGACCAGAGGGAGGTCTCGGGGTCGAGATATGGTGATCTCACCCCGAGACCGGAAGAGGTCTTGGGGGTGAGATGATGCTTGTGCACCCCGAGACCGGAGGGGGGGTCTCGGGATCGAGATATGGCGACCTCATCCCGAGACCGAAGGGGGTCTCGAGGGTGAGATGATGCTTGTGCATCCAAGACCGGAGAGGGGTCTCGGGTCGAGATATGGTGACCTCACCCCGAGACCGAAAGGGATCTCGGGGTGAGATGATGCTGGTGCACCCCATTAGCTGCTGTTACCATTTATTCTAATGGCGCTGGACATCAAATATCACAAATAACATGATTCATCTTTCCACATTTTTTTCTAATAAAACGCTGCAAGTGAAACCATTTTATGGAATCTAAATACGTAACATTTGATATTGTTACCTTTCTACGTCATCATGGCACTTGTGTGAAAACTATAATATAAAACATTTTAGAGACATATATATTAAGTAATACATATCCTAAGTGGTTCGCAATTCACAGTGGTCACCTGAGCATTGATCCTTTTCATATCTACCTTCACATGATTGTGGTCAGATATTTTAAATAATATCTCTCTTTCACCCTGCATCTGAGTATCTGACCTTGTGTCAAGGAAAAATTGAAAAAAAGTGAAAAAAAAAATTAAAACAACCCTAGGACTTCCAGAAGACACTATAGCTTCAGCGTTTTTTTTTTTTCAGAAAATAAAATCTCTTAAACCTTCTCCTGTGGATCACACGACCAGAGATCAAGTTAGGCATGGGCATTGGGCCGTGCCAGGCCCATCATGCCAGAAAAATTACCGTGCCATGCCTGGCATGACCCATTAACAAATGAACCGTGCCAGACACGGCCCATAAAAAAAATTCAAATTCGGCACGGCCCATGACCCATCAAGAAATGGGCTACGGGCCGTGCCATGGCACGGCCCAGCAGGGCCATTGCTGGGCCGTTGCGGGCTCAAAAACGGCCCAGAAGGGCCGTTTTGGCACGGCCCAGCAACGGCCCTGCTGGGCCGTGCCAGAACGGCTTTGCTGGGCCATTTTATAGGCCGTGCCATGGCACGGCTGGTGCCAGGAGCACACTGTGCACCTAGGCACCAGCCAGCTGATCGAAGCCATGATCCTGATCGGGGATGATGGATCCGACGATTGCGATCGATCTGATCGGCGATGATCGACGATTGCGATCGATCCAAGCTATGATCCCGATCGACGATGATCGATTAGATCGTTGCGATCAATCCGATCGGAGACGATCCGACGATTGCGATCGATCCAAGCCATGATCCCGATCGGGGATGATCGATCCGATGGTTGCAATCCATCCAATCGGAGACGATCCGACGGTTGCGATCGATCCAAGCCATGATCCCGATCGGCGATGATCAATCCAACAGTTGCGATCCATCCGATCGGAGATGATCTGATGGTTGCGATCGATACAAGCCATGATCCATCGACAATGATCGATCGAACTGTTGCGATCAATCCGATCGGAGACGATCCGATGTCTGCGATCGATCCAAGCCATGATCATGATCGGCGATGATCAATCCGACGGTTGCGATCCATCTGATCGGAGATGATCCGACGTCTACGATCGATCCAAGCCATGATCCCGATCGGCGATGATCAATCCGACGGTTGCGATCCATCCGATCGAAGATGATTCGACGTCTGGATCGATCCAAGCCATGATTCCGGTCGGCGATGATCAATCCGACGGTTGCGATCAATCCGATCGGAGACGATCCGACGGTTGCGATCGATCCAAGCCATGATCTCGATCGGTGATGATCAATCCAACAGTTGCGATCCATCCGATCGGAGACGATCCGATGGTTGCGACCGATCCAAGCCATGATCCCGATCGACAATGATCGATCGGACTATTGCGATCCATCTGATCGGAGATGATCCGACGTCTACGATCGACCAAGCCATGATCCCAATCAGGGATGATCGATCCGATGGTTGCGATCGATCTGATCAGAGACGATCCGACGGTTGCGATCGATCCATGCCATGATCATGATCGGCGATGATCGATCCGACGGTTGCAATCCATTCGATCGGCGACGATCCAACGATTGCGATCGATCCAAGTCATGATCCCGATCGGCGATGATCGATCTGATCAGAGACGATCCGACGGTTGCGATCGATCCATGCCATGATCCTGATCTGCTATTATCGATCGAACGGTTGCGATCTATCCAATCGGAGACGATCCAACGATTGCGATTGATCCAAGCTATGATCCCGATCAGCGATGATCGATCAGACCATTATGATCAATCCGATCGAAGACGATCCGACGTCTTCGATCGATCCAAGTCATGATCCCGATCGACGATGATCAATCCGATGATTGTGATCAATCCAAGCCATGATCCCGATCGACGATGATCAATCCGATGGTTGTGATCGATCCAAGCCATGATCCTGATCGGCGATGATCGATCCGATGGTTGTGATCAATCCAAGCCATGATCCCGATTGGTGATGATCGATCGAACCGTTGCGATCGATCCGATCGGAGATGATCCAACGGTTGCGATCGATTCAAGCCATGATCCCGATCGGGGATGATCAATCCAACGGTTGCGATCTATCCCATCGAAGACGATCCGACAGTTGCGATCGATCCAAGCCATTATCCCGATCGGCGATGATCGATCCGACGGTTGCGATTCATCCGATCGACGATGATCCGATGGTTGCGATCTTTCTATTTTTTTCTTCTTACTTATTGTATTATGTTCTAGAGGTCAGGCCTAGCCCCCCTCCCTTCTGTACCATTTTAATTTTAAATTAATAAACTGATAGGGGTCTATGCCAAACCCCCACCATTATGGTGGCTTTATATTAATAAAATTTCTTTATTCCTAATAATTTTTTAATTTATAAAAAAAATATATTTTTTATAAATTTTTTTATTTGAGATATTCATGGGCCAGGCCCAGGGGGCCGGCCCACCTGGGCCGTGCCTGGCACGGCCCACCTGGGCCGGCACGGCCCAAGCCCACATGGGCGTGCCTGGCACGGCCCACCTGGGCCGGCACGACTCAGGCCCAGGTGGGCCATGCCGGCCCAGGCCCGTCATGGGCCGTGCCGTGCTGGGCCAACAGAAAAAATTTCTGGACCCGGCACGGCCCGGTAAACTGGACCGTGCCAGTACTGTAGCAGTGCCGGGCCGTACCTGGCACGGCCCATCAGGGCCTGGGCCGTGCCGTGCACGGCCGGCCCAGTGCCCATTATTTAGACAGCACTTGTATATTTGATGGCTGTAATTAACTAATCTCCAAATACTTGTCTAACTATAGTATAGAGTTATAAAAAGTAAAGAGTTCTCCAGAAATTTAAAAGAGAATTTAAGGTACAGGGTGTGTCGTAAACCTTGCAAGAGAACCTATTAGCCAACCATCATTCTGTCAAAATATGGAGCAATATAAGCAAAGCTTTGCTAAAATTTCAGCAGATGAAAAGAACAATCCGTAAGCAAGTGCACCAACACAGAAAAAGGCTACGAATGAATTGCAAAGTCTGCATTCATAAGAATTCTGGTCTCTCTCTATACTTTTTTTTGGGTTTAGTACAAGGAATAAACCTACAAACATTTCCCGGATAACTAGCTTTTTTTTTTAGTGGAATTTAGTACAAGGAATAAACGTAGACCCTCAAAACACCCAGAATTTTGGTTCATAAAGCATCCAAACATTTCCCTGATTATTAGCTCATATCTAGAATTCCAAGTTAAGCCATTTGTTGAAATAGACACAAGTCTTTGGTGAGATAATTCCGTCTGGTGTGCATTCACTTATCCGAGGGCAAACTCCACAAGGAATTGATGATAAGAAACCTATTTTGGGACCTTCTCTACCTTTTAAGCTCCTGTAGCAAATCTTCCCTGACTGAACTTTAGAGAAATCACCTATCCCAGTACTCTTCAATTCCTCGATCTCCTTGTCCAGAACCATTGCATTAACAATTTCCACAATCTGCTGCATGGTGCATTCAACTTTAAAAACACGAGATTCTTGGATGGACTTGTATATATTCTCCATAGTGGCAACCTGGAGCCTTTCAATATGCTTCAAACACTGCTCTCTTAGAATCATAATGAAATCTGTGTCCAGGCTTCCATCTGAATACCATGTACCGCCTGATATTTCTTTTGATGGCTCAAACTCCACAGCCATGTAAATTTTTCTTCCCTTATTGTGAATGTTAACAACATCTTTTATAAGATTTTTATTTTGGAGAGACTTGAGGGTTTTGGTGACAACAGTGGTTTGAAGACCAGTCTCTCTTTTCATGTCAGCTGTCCATATTCCAAAGTTCTGCTTGCTCTTGATCAGCTCATAGAGGACACGCTCAGTTTCAGTGAGTGGAGGATGTTTTGTCTTCGGGTCAGGCTGGGGCCGCTTTTGGGGTAATATTGAAGAGGCACTCATGGCTACTGCTGCTCACAAAGAATTCACAACAAAAGCAGAATAAGTAACATAGGTAAACTAACAAAATACAAACAGTATTATAGTGCCTTTTTGCTCTTCATTGACCTTCAACATCCAAGTGTATGATGCAACACAAGATTTTGCATCCAAAGAAACCCGATGATTCATTAAACATTATGTTGTGCTAGAAGAGAACTTGTTTCGCTAGAAAAGTACAGAAGGTTAAAAAGATAAACAACTTTCTGGTGAAAGCAAATTTAGAGTCTTCATAAAACAAATTAATCCTTTAGGAATTAGAAAAGAAAACAAAATAACCTTTCCTCCAAAATGTCTTAAAATGTTTGACTATGATTATCTATTTCTAGAAAAGTGTTGAGGCCCTTAGGCAAATGATGCTGGCCTTTTTATGAAATGACAATAAACCCAGCATCTATACATTTCTTTGTGCGTTTCCAAGGTTGCACATAACTAATGATGTAATAATCATGATGAAGAAATAATCTCAATATTAATGTGGTCATTGTCTAAGTTGCAAAGTTTAAACATCAGAAATCCATACATACACAAACTCCAAAGAAGCAAGTTTCATTACAAGGAAACTTTAGTTAACTCTTGGACACATGCACGTGCCCCAATTTTTTTTCAAAAAAAAGATAGCCAGTCCAAAGCGTAGATGAAATGGTTGAGAGCTGAAAAATATGTCAAACTAAGAAATAGATCCAAATTCTAAATCAAGTTATGGAAGAAAGCATCAGAATATAATGGCTTGAAATTCAGAAATATGAAAAAAGGGTATGTAATGCAAATTTAATGAAAACATTAGAATTTAGATAAGGTCCCTGTCAAGACTATAGACCTAACTACTCTTAAATATGTCAATTACCTAGATACATAACTGAGTCATCAAGGATTTGGGTAAAAAATTTATACTCAATCCCCTAAAGGGTCCAGCTTTGGGTGGGGAGGTACCCAAACCAGTCTTCATCAGATCACGCCCTTACTTGACATTGTTCTGGAAAGGCAAGCATACATTGCCTCTTCTCAAGTAGACAAATGAGCACATCGCAGGATCACTCAGCATAGGTGTATGGTGCAAGGCAAATTCACTACCACCATTGGTTATCGTTGCTGCCTGTAATGAAAGAGAAGTTGAGATCAATAATCAGGCAGCATGGCACAAGAGAAGCTAAGGCATCTTGATGGGAGGGAGGAGTGGGGAACTGAGAGGGAGGAGGAATCCTTGGAGGCATACTAGGTGACCTTAGATGAAGACAAGGGGAAGCACCCAGGAGGTGTCACCACAATTCAATATGGTGCCATGGGAAACCTGACACAATAGGGACTCAAAAATATCGAGGCAGAGAGGCATTGAAATTAGGAAAAGATTTCCAGGGATCGAACATAGGTTTTTCTAAACTATTATGAAACATGCCTTGTTCATTGCATGTTTTTCCAAAGGCCAAGAATATGTCCGGTGAGCAGTGACTTGATAGCTACGTGGTCCTCATGACCAAAAGTAAATCAAGATCAATATCCAAATCAATTCTGATGCAAGCATCAATGGTAGTTGACGTGAAGGAGTTTTTAGAGGATGTGGAATGTCAGGGGAGTGAGGCTGTCAAGCCTTTGGACTAATTTTATTGCACAGTCTAGTTTTCAAGGCCACATTATTCTGGAAATAAAGCTTATATATTGGAATGTGATTGGGGCAGCCTCCAAAAAGATCCGTTAGAAGACATTTTTTTCCTGCTATTGTGATAACTGCATTTTGGGTCTATGATATCTGTGAAGCCCTGTTCCATCGGCGGATCCTCACGTGGTTAGGATCCGCCATTGTTGACGGAGGAAGGGGGGGCGCCGCCCCCTTCCTCCGCCATTATTGACGGCTGCGGCAAGGGGTGCCGCAGCCAGTCAAGGAAGGGGGCGCCGACGCGCCCCCTTCACGTGGGTACAGGGGAGGGGATAACCCTCCCCTCGCCGCTATTAAAGGAGGGGGGAGCACCCTCCTTCCCCACGAGCCCTCCCTCGGCGCTAGGCACAGGTAAGGGAGAGAGAGAGTTGCCGAGAGAGAGAGACAGAGAGAAAGGGGAAGAACCAAGCCGGTTCACGGCTTGGTTCGGGCCCGGCGGAGTGCCCGATGCCTCGCCGGGCCTGGGCGTCGGCCAGGAGGCCTCACCGGCGACCGTCCGGTGAGGATCCGGCCGGCCACGGTGGCTGGCCGTGCCACCGGCACGAGTCGCGTGCCATGGATCAAGCGAAAGAGAGAGAGAAATAGAGGGAGAAAGCCGGTCGTCGCCGCGGCCGGCTCTGGCCCGGTCGCCGACGGCCGGGCCATCCAGAGTTTGGCCGGCGGCGGCCCTGGCTGCCGGCATGGCCTCCCCTGTTTCGGGTGAAACAGGGGAGGAGGCGGGGGAGATGACGAAGACGTGGGCTGGCTTGGGCCGTCCCACGTTGGGCCCTATTGGGCCAGCGCATGAGCTGTTTTGGGGCTGCGATTTGGGCCCTGTATTGGGCCGGAAATGAAGAAATAAAATATGGTCCGATTCGGCGTTGATTCTAGTTTCTCGAAATATTTTTATTTCCCCATTCGGGCTTATTTGAGATATTCGAGCCCAAAGTTGGGCCCAGGATTAGACTGGATAGACCTTAGGGGATGCTGCATTGTTCCAATTTTGAGATTTAATTGTGAAAATTAATGCTGTAGGTAACCGGATGTCCACATAGCTGATTTACAGTTTGGAATTAGCGTACTGAGGTAAGTAAGCCATTTATTATAATTTTCATAATTTATTAGAATATGAAAATTATGGACATATTACATTATTGAAAAAAATGAGACAAAATGGAATTTTGTTATACAATTGGGTATCTACTATAGTGATTACTGATATTTTGCAAAGTGATGGATTATAATGTGCAAAAATTGAATGATGTGATTATTTTGGCTTTGCAAAAATACTAGTATTATTGATGTATTTATGCTATGAATGTACAAACCACTGTATATATGATATGAGGAGCTTATGCTCATGATGATGCATGATGTGCTACATGCAAATATGATGATGATATGTGTCGCTGCGGTTCTCATATGATGTGAAACGATGTGAAATGCCGAGAGATACGGGACCCACCTCTACAGAAGGAGATATGTGGAGGACACATCTAGAGGATGTGATGTGATTGATATATTGCATAACGCACACATCTAGAGGATGTGTTGTGATTGATTATGATATGGCATAATGCTGGTACCAGGACCCTTCCTTTTAGGGGACATTAAAGAGTGATACACTAGATGGGTGTTGTAGGGCCGTGGGACACATAAGAAAATAATAATTATATGAATACAATGGATTTGTTTACATTGCATATTTCAGCATTTATTGTATAATTAAGCTTCCAAATTATTGAGCTGATGATACATGTTTTGATAACATGATGAATGTATTGAAGTTGGAAGTTTTATACATGGAAATATGGTTTGATAATACCTGACGAACTTACTTATTGAGTGTAAGCTCATATAAATCTTACAATATTTTTCAGAGCCACAGGACTGAAGAATGGGATCTGAGGTAGTTGGAGCTTCATTCAGAGGAAACTAAGATCCAACATTTTGTTGTAACCCCAGTGACTTATGTATAATGGGCATGTAGCCTAAAACCTATGATTATGATTTGTATTAAGAACCATTTAAATTGGACGATATAATTACCCCTTCTGGTATTAAATGTTATATTTCGGAACGCCTTGCATGCCAGGCATGCGGCGGGTTGCCACCCCTAGACCCAATATAGGGTCTGGGGCGTGACAATATCTGATCTTCATCAAATCAGTTGAGGGTGCTCTTTTGAACTCCTGGTCTTGGATTAATTGTGATGATGCTTTTGGGAGGTTGTTAACTAGTTGGAAAGCTGATCTGGTCTGTTTGCTTTTTTTGTCAGTGGCATTCTCTTTTAGCAAGGATAACTTTCTTGTATTCTTTCTGACATATGGTTATATGGTTCATCTGTTCACCTGTCAGGCCAAGTGGAATAAAACAGTGACATCATAATGAGATGATCATAAATATATAGTAAATAATTTTTGAGAAGCTGCTAGCATTCTTTTCTAACAACCTGTAGCAGTCTTTATTATCACATAGCATTACCATAATGTATAATATCATATTATCATCAGGAAATGTTAAGAATAAGTATTAAAAAACATGAATAAAAACATACCATACGACAACATAAATTCAAGAAAAATCTCTAAACTTATGTAGAAGATAGCCATGAATCATAACCATGAATCGGTTATCAAAAAAAAAATTGTAATATAACAAACTGAAATTAGAAATGTGTTAAGAAGTTTACCGTTCCAGGAGCAAAGAATCTTACTATGCAATCTCAGCTTCCTTCAATTTCTAAGACTGAAAATCTGAAAAAGAGGGAAAAACAATAAAATATTATACCAGATTTGAATTGAGAATTGACTGCATTCATTGAAGAAGGAAGGGAAATCGGCCTATAGGAACGCATCAATGATGGGAAATCAACCCATAGGCCTGCTGTCTTGCCTCAAGGCTGCTTTCTCCAGCGTCCAGCCCAAAATGGGCAGAGACAAAGAGAAGCAAAGGAAGAAAGGCGGGAAGGGGAAGTATACACAGGTCTGAGCTGGCTGCCGCCATCGATTGGCGTCTGCTGGCCGCAATGATTAGAGGAAGAGGAAGAGAAAGAGGAAAAGGGAGAAGACTGAAAGAGAGGAAGAGAGGCTTTGTCATGCCCCAGACCTAATGGTGGTGGCTCAAGAGTGATAACCTGCCGCATGCCAAGCATGCAAGGCATCCGTAACAATACCATTTATACAAGGAGGGATAATAACTATATGTTATTCAAATCCAAAACATTCTTAATACAAATCATTTAATATCTGAGCAACTAACTAAAATTATAAAATTATATTGGGGTTTACATGTGACAAAATGCTATCTGTTCACAGATGTAGCTTTAAACTATCCCAGTTGTTACCCTTTTAATTTTTGGTTCTGAAAAACATTATGAGATTTAAATGAGCTCACACTCAATAAGCCTAATATAAAATAATATAGTCATTTTAAGTTTATAGCACATCAGTTTTTATATGTAAAAACACATGTCTAGCCTCCATAATTCAAATAAATTTTATCATATTATCCAATCATGCATATCATAAGCTCAAAATAATTTGAAAGCAAATGCTACATAGTATTTCAAGAACATACAATTTCAAACCAAAACCAATGTACCACTGTAATTAACATATAAATTCTATTTTATATCAATGTCCCACGTCCACATAAGCAGAACACCACAAAGGTGTATCCTTCCTATACGTCCCTTATGGAGGAAGGGTTCCGAAGTCATGTAGCATATCATGCTGTATCCTGTCACAGCATACCTAGGGATGTGTCCTTCACATATTCCCCATATGAAGGTGGATCTCGATGTACCGGAGTCATGTAGCATATCATATATATTCTATCACAGCATTTCTCAAGAATGTGTGTTCACATATTTCTCTATGGAGGTGGATCCCCGAATCATATAACAAATCATGTCATAGTGGACCGTGGTGGCATATAATAGTATATTAAAAAAATCACTTTTATGCATTGTTGCAAAAATATACTTCAAATACATGCCAAGCTTCCATATTTCAAATACTTTTTATCATGCTATCAAATCATGCATATCATATACTCAAAATAATTTTGGTGGTAGATAGCATTTCAAAAACACTATTTAAATCAAAACCATTGAACTAATGTAATAAACATATAAATTTCGTTTGATATAATGTCCACGGTCAAACACTACGTCCACGTAAAAAAAGATATATCCTCCCTATACGTCCCCTATGGAGGCATGGTCCTGATACCAATGTCATATCATAGCATATCCTAGGAGTATGTGCTCTCTATATATTTTCCTACGAAAGTGAGCGCCGGAGTCATGTAGCATATCATGCCATATCCTATCACAGCACGCTCTATGAGCATGTATTCTCCACATTTTCCTTCTGTGAAGATGAGTTTCGATCTCATATAACATATCATGTCATAGTGGACCGTGGTGGTACCTAATAGTATATTCACAAAATATCATTTTATGTGTAGAATAACATGTAAAGTTGCAAAGCTATGCTCAATATACTTTTCATGTTTATAGTGGTTTGAATATATCAAAATACTCCTATACAATTATACATTTATATACTAAATCTTGATATACCAAATATTTTACCAAAATTGATAATTCCAAAATAATCATGTCAATAATCAATTGCATGTATAAAATGCTAATTATTTGCAAAAATTAGCAATTTCAAATAGTCGTGTCAAACAATCATTGCATGTATAAGGTACCAAATACTTAACAATTTCAAATTAACCAAATCGAACAATCATTTGCATGTATGGGGTGCCACAAATTCCATTTTTTTATTCTTCAAATAATATACTATGTATACAGTATAGCATATAAATCCATGATTTGCATTTTTAATAGTTCATAAAAATCATAATAAATGACTTATTATTTCTCCAAGCTAATCCAATGATGCAAATCGGTTATTTGGGCTCCTGGATACCTACAACATAATTTTTTGAAATTTGTAATCTTTAAAATCAGAATGTCACATTGACTCCTAAACTCTAGGTCGTCTAATTTTGGCCTTGAATATCTTTAAAGATATAACTCCAAATAGAAAAATAAAGATTTCATCGCAAACTAGAATCAAAATCGGTCCAATTTTCATTTTTTTATTGGGTCGGCTCAATTTAGGGCCCAACAATAGGGCCTAAATGGGCTTACTGGGCTGGGCTGAAACCGGGTCAGCCCTCATCTCCCTTTCTTCCTCCCTGGTTCAGGGGAGGTTGCCGGCGGCCTAGCGCCGCCCTGGCCACTGGATCGGCAGCCGGCGACCTGCCCAGCGCCGGCCACCTCCCTCCTTTCCTTTCTTTCTTTCTATCTTCTTCTTCCTCCCATCTCCTCTCCCTGGGCGGCGGCATGGCCGGCCACCTCCGGCCGGCCGGACCCCACCGGACGCCGCCCCAGCGCCGATGGGAGCCGCAGCCCGCGGCCCGGGCCCGGCGAGGCGGCTGGCATGCCGCCGGGCCTGAACCAGGCGCGGGAGCCGAACGGGAGGGCCCTCGGCGGCCCTCTCCTCCACTCCTTCTGCCGCGCGACCGTGCCCCCCCTTCTCCCTCCGCCGGGGGGTCCTCTCCATCGCGGCGGAGGGGCTCCAGCCGGTGCCCGCGGCCGCGCGGCGGCTCGGCCTGGCCACAGTGCCGCGGCCGCGGTCGGAGGACCTTAGCTGGCCTTCCATCTCCCATCTCTCTCTCTCTCGCCAGCGTGAAGGGTGGAACGTACCTGGGCGGCGGCGAGGTGTGGAGACGGTGGGCGGAAGCGGAGAGACGGCTGGGGGCCGTGGGGCAACGAAGGGGGACCGTTGAACCGCCTTCCTTCTTCTTCTTCTTTTTTATTATTATAAAATGCAGGGGATTACGGGCTTACAACTGGAGGGCGTCCGCCGCCCGCCGGTCGCTTGCAAGGAGGAGGAAGAAGAGGCGTGGAGGTCCGATTCCTCGATCCTTTTGAGCCCTAGTTCCCAGTTTCCGACCCACCTTTGGACCGCTGAAAACGGCCGCGTCAAGAAACTCGTTCCGGTTCGGACGGATATCGAACTCAACCGGCGGTTATTCTTCTTTCCTACGGGGAAAAGACTTGTTGCACAACAGTGATGCAGCAAAGCGATCGCGTGGATTGGTCATTTACCCATGCCACTGTGCATGCGATGCACAATAAGTCCATTAAGCTTTGACATACAGTATCGGTATTTACTTACTGCAACGTAGGTGTGTTCCTTCCTCTAAGAAAAAGTCTTATTATAGCGGTTTAACCAGTTCAATGGGTCGGATATGTTTGGGCTTTACAATAATATCAAAGACTTCAAAGGAAGATGGGGCTAAGGAAAAGATTTGTTGCACCGAAGGGCAGTGCAGTAAGTGCACACCGGGTGCACGGATAATCGCGTGCATATGTCACCGTGCGTATGGTGCGCGACAAGACTCATTGGGCCTCGGCAAGCATAGCGGCATGGGCGCACGGTCAATTCGCATGCCTGATGCATACTTGCTACATCATCCTCGATGATGCAACAAGTATTTTCATGACGCTAATAGATTTTGGGCTAAAAATTTAGCTCGATTAATAAAGGGAGGTCCCTAATTTTGCTAAGCTTGATAAGGCCGTGAATTAGAGGCAAAGTGTTCGGTTTAATTAGTGGCTCTTCTAAGATCATGCCCTAATGTGTCCATCTATAGTAGATGGAAAAATTTTTGATAAGAGATTTTATTTTGAGAAAGTTTGGGCACATGATTTTAGAGGAATGTTATGGTGCTTCTTACAATTTTTTGAGTAACTGTAATTCCACTATCTGACTTGATTTTTATAGGCTCAATCATGCTTTTTTTATCGACACCAATCGGTTCTATTCGTGGCTATTGTTATAAAATCTCAAGGGCATTTTTTATGTCATTTTAATGAGGTTTCCACCTTCCATTAGGCAAAGTCTCCTTTGTACTTCTCCTTTGCTCTTCTGCTCCGATCATTCTTGCTGGCTCCCATCGTCCCAACATGCTCCGATCATTCTTGCTGGCTCCCATCATCCCAACATGACATCCTTCTTGCTGAACTCCCATTATCCTTCCTTGTTCAGTGTCGGCTCTCCTTTGGCTTGTCGATTCGTTATTGGTTTGGCATGCTCTATCTTGTTCTCCTTTGACACACTCACCACTATCCCGACATACTCCATCCAGATAGTTGTCCTTCCTGCTGGCCCCCCACCATCCATCCTTGGTCACCATTGGGCTCTCCACTATCCCTCGATCACTAGTCTAGCACACTTTATTTTGCCTAAGGGTGGCAAGTCTAGACATGACTTGAATCCAATATGAAGTTAATAGGTTCAGATAAATCGAGCTCACTTATTAAACATGATTAATGAATAAGTCAAGTCTCGAATCGACTCGCTAACCCAAAATTGACTTGCAATTAATTCAGATTATTAAACAGACAACTTGACTTGTCAATCCCGAATATGACCTACTAGACCTAGTTATCCAAGTCAGTGTCATCCCTTAATTAATTATTATTTATAACAATGATTACATGTTTCTATAAGGATTGTATGCTTATCTCTTTTTTCCCTTTGAATGGAAAAACTCTAATTATAATTTTTGATATATAAATACTTTATAAGTGAATTGGTATTAAATATATTACACGTGTTATATGGGTTATATGGATTGTACGAGTGCATTTGTGTCAACTCAAATACAGGTCTCATCATGTAACCTATGTAATATACTGAATGGGTTTTAGTTGACCTATTTCTCATTATACCTTAAAGTTGATCCAATTTGTTTATGGCCCATTAACTCAATTTGCAACCTTTGTCTTGTCCTCCTTAGGCTCATCGTTGGCTCCTCATCCTTTGGCTTTGTCGAGCACCCTACCGTCCATCCTTGGTCATTGGCTCATCAAACCTGTTCTCCTCCTAAGCTCTCCACCCTCCCACCCTCCATCTAGTTGCTCACTTATTTGGTGTCTGGTCTCCTTCGATTGGTTATTGATCCATCTATCTCCTTTGGTTCCATCAAGCTACTATCGTTTGGATGGAAATAATCTAAGTGGTTCACTGCCTCGACATCTTATGTTTGGATGGAAATATCTAATCGTATACGGTCTTTACATGGTATCATATTTATTTCTTTGATAAAGAGTTTCTCCAATTCCTTTTTTATCTTTTTGAGCTAGAAAATTTTTCATATTCAAAGCTAAAAACTTAGACAATTTAATAGATTGGCTTGGCCAATCCAAATCAATTTTTAATATAGCGAGTGAAAATTTCGTTTCACTTATCAAGCTTTAGAGCAAAATTATAACTTTCATGAGTTAATCTTTCATCAAACTCTCTATTAAAGCTCAGATTTTTCTCTCCTTTACCACAACTACACCTATATGAAGAAGAAGGAGAGACTACTTTCTCTAAAAGAAAGTGACTTGAACAACAGCACAAGGTGAGCATCAAAGCTCAAGCTTTTAAGCTATGCAAGATTTAATAAGTTGTTTGTTAAAGCTTAATCAGCTTGACTTGTCTAGTAGCAAATTATAGGATTGCTATCAGAGATGCATCAATCTTCCTCTCATCTAACTTGTTACTCCAATTCTAATCCATTCAAATTTTTTTATCCTCTTATTGTAAATATTTTTGATCTAAATTCGTTTTCTTTGTGAATTTTATATCTAATAGACATCTCAAGATTGAGCAAGTTGAAGATCCTTGATCTATACTTTAATAGCCTTAGTGAAAATATGCCATTATCTTTCAAAAACCCATCTTCACTTAGTATCCGAATCTAAAAGACAACATGCTAAGTATATTTATTACGAAAGGTAATAACTTTAATTTACAGAGTATTGTGTAATTATTTATGTCAAGTGATCATTAGCATATTAAGTATAATGATTTATATTATTTTCTTAACTAATATCTATGGCTCCTTATTATATGTTTGCAAGGATTGCAAAATGTTAGTGATGACGCCAATCACCGGTCTTGAACGTCGAAAACGGACTAATTCTCGAACCTTCGCTTCACCAGGTTGCCTGCAAAGAAGTCCCAGGACTGGAGAGGATTCTTCGGTGGGACCCTCCGATGCCCAAGTTAGCAATTAAGGTCACAAAAAAGAGGAGCTCGAATGAGCTCTGTTTAGATGAAAAAGGGGGAATCCCGGGGAAAAGGGATTCCTCTTTGGGCCTTAGGATAGCGATTTTTGGGGGTTATCGCGCATACCTATTTATTGAGTGGATTCACCTTTTTATAGGGGTTGACCCTGGTATGATTACATGGGATTCCGTGGAGAAAGAATGTTCGCAGAATTTTTGGGAGTTGTGTGAATCTGCGCTGGTTGGTAGGTCATGTCCCATCGAAAAGGAAGAAAACGACGGTTGGTGGGCTAAGTCCCATCAGCCAGTGGGGCTGTTGGATAGTTGGGTCCAGTTCCCATCAGCAGCGTGGCCAGTGGATAGTTGGATCTGGTGTTGTCAGGTGGCGCGGGTCAGAGAGGTAGCGCCCCGAGCTACCAGGGCCGTGTTGGGGCAGATTTGAAGGAAACCGAAAAGTCTCGACTCTCCTAAGGGAGCCGAGGCTTATCTGGGTCGGTCAGGGGTGGACGGGGCCAGCCTCGTCGACTAGGACGTGCCGGGGCGGGGCCAACCAGGAATGGTCGGGGCTGACTCGGTAGGCTTGGAGACGCCGGGGCTGAGAGGGGCCGGCCAGGAATGGTCGGGGCTGACTCGGCGGGCTTGGAGGCGTCGGGGCGAGAAGGGCCGACTAGGAAAGGCCAGAGCTGACTCAACGGGCTTGGAGATGCCGGGGCCGAGAAGGGCCGACTAGGAATGATCGGGGCCAACTCGGCAGGCTTGGAGACGCTAGGGCCGAGAAGGGCCGACCAGGAATGGTCGGGGCTGACTCGGTGGCTTGGAGACGTCGGGGCCGAGAAGGGCCGGCCAGGAATGGTCGGGGCCGACTCGGGGGCTTGGAGACGCCGGAGCCGAGAAGGGCCGGCCAGGAATGGTCGGGGCGGCTCGGTGGGCTTGGAGATGCCAGGGCCGAGAAGGGCCGGCTAAGAATGGTCGGGGCCGATCGGCGAGCTTGGAGACACCGGGGCCGAGAAGGGCCGGCCAGGAATGGTCGGGCCAACTCGGCGGGCTTGGAGACACGGGGCTGAGAAGGGCCGGCCAAGAATGGTCGGGGCCAACTCAGCGGCTTAGAGACGCCGGGGCGTACTAATATTTAGTTTTGCCAAAATTACCCTTGTGCTACATTAGCCACATCAGATGCCCCCCTGCCCCTGAGCGCTAAGGACCACGCGCTTGCAATCCTTTAGGCGAAAGGGGTGCAAAAATTCAAAAAGAATGATTGCTTCCTTTAGTGCGCTTTAAACGGGTTGATAAGCTGGCACTTTGTTTTGAGGCAGTGTCGCTTCGAAGATCTCCCGTAATCATGCGTTAGGTGGTGATGATGTTGGCGCCGGATGTTCCGGAGAAGGAGCTCATTGGGTGATGGAAAAAGGCAAAGACATCATTGCCGCTCTTTTTTCATGGCCCGCGATTGGCCGGGGATCACGTCTCCTGGAGCGGATCAAGGCGGCACGCCTCGGGCGTAGGCAAGATTTTTGGCTGGCAGCCTGCAACGCAATGGACGCGCGCTAGGTGGTGGGATCTTGGGGCAGCTTTAGCTGGAGACGGGGCTATAAAACCTTTCAAGAGTCTGTAGAAACTTTTACACTGCCATTGCTTTCTTCTACTTTCTTTCTCCCTGAGTTCTTCTACGACCTGAGTCTTTCCAACTCCCAGGTTAGTTTCATCCCTTTTTTTTACCTATGGACCACCGTGCCATTATGGAGGGCAAGAGACCCATAGAAGAGTCTTCCCAATCTAGTAGCGAAGACCATGCCCCTGAGCTAGTAGTCGAATGCCTCAGTCGGTGGACGACGTTGTCATCCGTAGTCAATCGGGGGCAATAGGACCTCTGACCACCTCCGGTCCTCCTATTAGGGCAGTCCCCTTGTCCTCCCACCGTCCGGCGCTTCCTCCGGCAGTGAGTTCCGATCCAGCGGATCCCGTAGGGGTGGCTTCAACCATGACCTCAAAGGACATAGAGGCCGTTAGAGCTAAGTACTAGGTCCCCGACTTCATTGTCTGTCCGTGCCGGGGCCCGAAGACAGGGTGACCTCTGACCATCCAGGCTGGGTCACTCTGTACGAGGAGTTCTTCTGGTGCGGGTTGCGCCTTCCTTTCCACCCTTTTTTCCTTAATCTCTTAGGTAGGTATAGGTTAGTGCTGGCACAGTTGACTCCGAACTCGATTCAGATCATCTGCGCCTTTGTAATCCTTTGCCATTTCGAGGGGGCTCGCCCAGGGCTATCTTTGTTCCGAACCTTCTATAAGCTCCATCGCCAAGGTGAGGGTGCTTGGTGGGCATTTACCGTCAGGCCAGGTAGAGCTTTTCCCTTAGGCCTCCCGTCCAAAGTTAGGGGGTGAAAACCTAGATTTCTTTTTGTCCATGTCGAGGGGGTCAGGGCCGCTTGGAGGGAGCCCGATACTAGCTCCAATGAAGATTCCACCGTAGGGGATGGGATAAGGAATTATTTACCCAACTGTCCAACTGTCAAATCTCTGGCTACAAGGAACTCCTGTTCGAGGAGAATCTGGTAGAAGCCGAGTTAGCCCCAGCAACCGGTGAGCTTGGTGCCTGAATCCTTCTGTCCGTCCTTCGATTTACTGTATGCTATTACTGATGCTCATTATTCTTTTATGTGAAGCAATGAGGGTTTCCGCCAGTGATTTGAGGCCGTTTTGAGGTAGAAAAGGCGGGCGACCGGAGAGTCATCCAGGCCGGTGAAGAAACTCCGGGGAAGGGAGCCGGCCAGGCCGACCATAGCCAAAAACCATAGCCATAAATTTTTTTTTTTTCAAAATAACACACTTAAGTCCCCGGCAACGGCGCCAAAAACCTGATGCGTGTCGTAGCGCAACGATTTAAACACCTTAATTTTACTATTAGAATAGCGAGAGTAAGGGATCGATTCCACAGGGACTTTAGCGATTATCTTGAAATAATTTTATAATTTACTAAATATATAACTAAGTCGATAATTAATAGTGTAAAATAATAAGATATGCTCTATCTTATAAGAGCACGGCCCGTACCCGTAGATCACGGCCCGTCCCTTTTAGGAATAGATCAGTCTAAATTATTTTTACTTAATTATAATTTAATAACAACTAAACATGTATAAAATTTTATTTTAATAATATTCAAAAGTGCATATTAAAATCTAAAGTAAAAGAGTTTTAATTTCTAACATGCAATAAAAAGTAATAAAATAAACTGGGATGAACCAAGCCACGATCGTTCTGGTATGCAGAGCAATGGACGAGAGCCCCCCTCCAATCCACGGACGAACAAATAACGGCCTTCATGAACAGAGTCTCCACGGAACGGCTGGAAGAAGAGCAGAGCCTTCCACGGACGCCTTGCACGCTCCACGGACGTACAGAGAACTCACGGACGGCTGCTGGAATGGACCTCCCCACGATGCCCCCTCCATGGATGGCTGCTGCTGCTATTTGTAAAATCTTTGATGCTGAGAAGACGCAGAGAAGAAACTATTTCTGTAACAGAAAAAGAGACGCGGAAGCAACGAAGAAAATCCTTGATAAATCGTAATAAAATTCAAATTCCTGAGGATTTTAATTCACTCAATTTGATAACTTCCAATCTAATCTATTCCTTAATTAAAGGAGGAAATGGTTAGAAATTGATTTAGGGAAGAATCGGCGAAAACTGAAAAACGATGAAGTCGGTACTTGGTGTGCCGACTTTGCTTTAAAATCCGTGCTAAATAGATAAATAAATGAAAAATCAATTCCGGGCTCATCTTAACTCCGATTTGAGTGCCGTTTGCGTCATTAAATCCCTAAAATCGAGCTCTTTAAACTGATAAGGTTTTATCAAAAATATTATATAAAATATTAAAATATTAAATAAAATAGGTACGTTAAATTATTAATTAATAGGTTTAATGATAATTATTTATGCGTTTATCACTCCCCCCAACTTGAATCTTACTCGTCCTCGAGAAAATAAAAAATTTAGAAACATGTACCAAGCTAGTCCAAAAATTGATAGTTATCTTATAGTTCTTTTTTTTTTTATTATTATTATTATTATTTAAATCATAAGGAAGGTACTTCATTGGATTATTAAGTTTTTTTTTTTTTTAGTGATAAAGTGTAGTCCATAAGAATTTATAGAAGTCTTTCTTCACAACTTTCACTTCTCTGATTAAGTCTTCTAACTTAATTTGGGTTGGGTGTAATGTCTTTTGTACTTTGGTTCCCTTTTTATTTATTTATAAAGTCAGTGCAATGTCCTAACCCCTTGCTTTCTAATTAACCTTGTAACGAGCTTTAGGCCAATGGCTCCCAAACCAATTGGTTTTAGGGCATTAGGTGTAAAACACCCCTCGAACTTACTTACTTGAGTTAAAAAGGCTTTAGGTAGGACTGACTCTACTTTGGTTCTTTTACATTCTCACCTTTTTACGCGAACAACATCACTTTCTTAGGTGACGGGGCCCGGTTACTCAATGAAAAATGCTAAGAACCTAATCTATTAACTTTAAGAGAGATTTTTTTCTCTTTTTTTTTCTTCTTTTTTTTTAAATAACATTTTCACCCATACCCTTATTAAGTAGATTGTACTATTAAGATCAGTGGTCAGAAGGGTCTGAAATTATTCTAAAAATTATTCTGGGCTAAACCCTACCTTTTATTAGGTTTACTTAATAATTTATTCCTCGGTATTTCAAATAATAATAATAATAATAATAATCTAACCATTAATTCATTAGTAGACTGCTTGATTAACTTCAAATTGAGACAGAATTTGGTACACATCTGATTATAGTTTTACTCGAGGATTTATTTTCTTTTTCCTCCCCCCCAACTTAATTTCCATTGTCCCTAATGGAAGAAAAATAATAATAATAATAATAATTTCAAGGAAAGATACTACCTGGTAGAGTATTTGAAGGTTGGAAGTTTCATTGTTGCCATCTTCTTTCAATCTGCTTCTGTTGCTCTTCTCTCATCATGCTAAAAGAACATACTAAAAGAAAAGAAAGTTAAAAATAACTAATAAACTGGGTTGCCTCCCAAGAGCGCTAAGTTTAAAGTCTTCAGCCAGACTGTGCTACTTATTATGATAGTGTTGGGTTCACAAGATCAATTGATTCAACAATTTCTCCATCATTAATTTCTTCTATATATGGTTTCAAACGTTGGCCATTTACTTTGAATATATTTCCTTGCTTGGGGTCTTTAAGCTCTACAGCTCCATGGGAAATACTTGAGTTACTATAAAAGGTCCATTCCATCGTGAACGAAGTTTTCCAGGAAAAGTGTAATCTTGAATTGTAAAGCCATACTTTTTGATTTGGTTCAAAAGTTTTTCTACTAATAAATTTGTCATGATATGCCTTGGTTCGTTCTTTATAAATTTTTGAGCTCTCATATGCCTCATTTCGTAGTTCTTCTAACTCATTCAATTGAAGTTTTCTATTGACACCTGCATTTTTTATATCATAATTAAATTGCTTGATAGCCCAAAATGCACGGTGTTCTAATTCTACAGGTAAATGATAGGCTTTTCCAAATACGAGCCTATAAGGAGACATTCCTATGGGAGTTTTAAATGCAGTACGATAAGCCCATAATGCATCATCCAAACGTTCTGACCAATCTTTCCTATCAGGTCTCACTGTTTTCTCAAGGATATTTTAATTTCTCTATTTGATATTTCAACTTGGCCACTAGTTTGGGGATGATAAGGTGTAGCTACCTTATGAGTAATTCCATATTTGTTCATTAATCCTTCAAAGTGTCTATTCGTGAAATGTGTACCCCCATCACTAATTATAGCCCTTGGGCATCCAAAACGACTAAGGATATTATGCTGAATAAACTTGATTACACTTTATGGTCATTGTTCGAGTTGCCATGGCTTCAATCCATTTTGACACATAATCAACTGCCACTAGAATGTATTCAAATCCAAAAGAGGAAGGAAATGGGCCCATAAAATCAATACCCCATACATCAAAAATTTCTACAACCAAGATAGGGTTTAGGGGCATCATGTCTTTTCGAGATATATTTCCTGTTTGTTGACATTGGAGACAATTACGGCTAAATTATGTGCATCTTTAAAAAGAGTTGGCCAATAAAACCCACTTTGCAGTACCTTTGCTGCAGTTTTCTTTCCACTAAAATGTCCTCCACAGGCAAGAGAATGACAGAAGTTAAGTATACTTTTGAATTCACTTTCGGGAACACATCGCCTAATCACCTGATCTGAACAGTACTTAAATAATTCAGGGTCTTCCCAAAAGTAATATTTGATTTGTGAGAAAAATCTATCTTTTTTTGTTTTGTCCAGTGGGAAGGTACTTTTCTGTTGCCAAATAATTCACAATGTGGCAAACCAGGGAAGACTGCTATGAAAAATTGAGAATAGTTGCTCATCAGGGAATTTATCTCTGATTATTTCTTTATTGTATTCCACTGAGATCCTAGAGATATGATCTGCTACCATATTTTCAGAACCCTTCTTATCTAAGATTTCTAGATCAAATTCTTGTAGTAGTAGGATCCATCTAATCAGTCTGGGTTTTGTATCCTTTTTTGATATAAGATGCCTCAACGCTGCATGATCTGAATAAACTAAAACTTTAGACCCTAACAGATATGATCTAAACTTTTCTAGGGCAAACACAACTGCTAGTAATTCTTTTTCAGTGGTAGTATAGTTCATTTGTGCATCTGAAAGAGTTTTGCTAGCATAATAAATTACATGGGGTTCTCGATTGAGTTTCTGTCCTAGAACTGCTCCTACAGCATAATCAGAAGCATCACACATGATTTCGAAAGGTATGGTCCAATCTGGGGGCTTGATAATGGGTGCAGTGGTCAAAGCAGTTCGAAGAATGTTATAGGCTGTTAGACAATCTTTATCAAAATTAAAAGAACTATCCTTGGTCAAAATTACACAATGGTCGAGAAATTTTACTGAAATCTTTGATGAAACGTCTATAAAAACCAGCATGACCAAGGAAAGATCGTACTTGTTTAACTGAGGTTGGGGGTGTAGATTTGAGATCAATTCAACCTTGGCTTTATCAACCTCAATACCTCTCTCTGAAACAATGTGTCCAAGCACAATTCCCTCACGAACCATAAAATGGCTCTTCTCCCAACTTAGGACTAAATTCATTTCCATACATCGTTTCAGTACCTTAGTCAAGTTTTCGAGGCAGCTATCAAATGATGCACCAAAAACTAAAAAATCATCCATAAATACTTCCAAAAATTGACCAATCATATCAGAAAATATGGCCATCATACATCGTTGAAAAGTGGCTGGTGCATTACAGAGACCAAATGGCATACGTCTAAAGGCAAATGTTCCAAAGGGACAAGTGAAGGTGGTCTTTTCTTGATCTGCAGGAAATACTGGGACTTGATTGTATCCTGAATATCCATCTAAGAAACAAAAGAAACTTTGTCCCGCTAGCCGTTCTAGAATTTGATCGATAAAAGGCAAAGGAAAGTGGTCTTTCCTAGTCACGGCATTCAATTTTCGATAGTCTATACACACTCTCCAACTAGTTGATGTGCGAGTAGGAATTGATTCGCCCTTTTCATTTTTAATCACGTAATACCCAATTTTTTAGGTACTACTTGGATTGGACTGACCCATTGGCTATCTGAAATTGGATAAATAATACCAGCATCAAGCCATTTTACTACCTCTTTCTTAACAACATCCTCATGTTTGGATTTAGCCTTCGTTGCATGTCTCTATGTGGTTTGGCTTCAATTTCACTATGAATGTGGTGCATGCAAACGGAAGGATCAATTCCCTTAATATCAGCTATTGTCCATCCAATCGCCTCTTTATGTTCTTTAAGTACATCTACCAATTTATCTTCTTGCTCAGAGGTTAGGGTAGATGCAATGATTACCGGAAGGGTATCATTGGGTCCAAGGAATGAATATTTTAAGTTATCTGGAAGAGGTTTCAATTCTAGTTGGGGTGGTTCTTCCAGGGAAGGTATTAAAGGACTTGGTTTAGTTGGAAGTGGTTCATATTTTATAGTCCATGGAGGGATGGTGTCGATCTTAGGTGGTTCTAATAACATGTTTATCTCTTTGGTATACTCATCAATATCAAAGTCATCTATTCCAAAATGTGTAAGACATGTTTGTAAAGGATCCGAATCAATCAAACTTTGGAATTTTTTATCTACTACTTCCTCTATCATATTTACTTCATTTAAATCATACACAGGTGGTCCTTGGGAAGCATTAAAAATATTTAATCTCATCTTCTTGTTTCCAAAAGATACATCCATCACACCTGTTCTACAATTTATACATGCATTAGCAGTAGCTAGAAAAGGTCTTCCAAGGATGATGGGAATTTGGTTAGGATTACCACTAGATTCCATATCCAACACAAGGAAGTCGACAGGAAAATAGAATTCATCCACCTTTACTAACACATCTTCCAATATTCCACGAGGTTCTTTGACTGATCTATCTGCCAATTGTAGTGTTACTGTCGTGGGTTTCAACTCTCCAAATCCAAATAATTCATATACTGAACTTGGGAGAAGGTTTACACTCGCACCCAAATCTAATAATGCTTTCTTGATTGTGAAGTTTCCTATGACACATGATATAATCGGGGTACCAGGATCTTTTAGTTTGGGTGGGGTTATTTGCTGAACAACTGAGCTAACTTGCTCAGTCAAATGTATCTTTTTTGGTATTTGTATCTTGGCTTTCCGTTTTTGTGTGCATAAATCCTTCAAAAATTTAGCATAAGCTGGAACTTGCTTGATAGCATCGAGAAGAGGTAAGTTTATTTGGACTTGCTTAAATAACTCAAGCATCTCATTCATTTTTATATTCTTCTTATCTAAGGCAAAGAGATTCTAAAGCACTAGGGAATGGGGCTTTAGGTATGATTGCTTGATCATTGAATTCCTTTTCTTTTTCATTTCTTCTCTCTTCTGTTTAGCCACTTCTAATTTCTGGGTTGGTTCAGGTGGGTTTAATGCTTTTCCACTTCTGAGAGTCATGACTGATTTAGCATGTTCTGGGAATTTGTCAGGACTATTGGAACCTTCAGCCATGAATTGTCCTTTTGGGTTGTCGATAGGCTGACTAGGTAACTTACCCTCCTCCCTTCTACTAAATGCTGTGGCTAATTGACCTATCTGAGTTTCTAGTTTTGCAATAGATTGTGTGTGGGAGTGAAGGATTTGAGTATTCATTTCTAGCCCTTTCAATGCTTGTAACACTTTGTCTTCAAAAGTAGGCTGATTATTCGGTGGAGGTTGGGGGACGTTTGGATATTGTGAATATGGCATGCTTCTAAAATTAGTTTCTTGGTAATTAGGTCTGATCGATGAATTGGTTACAGATTGAGGTTTCCAAGAAAAATTTGGATGATTTCTCCAGCCAGATTGTAAGTATTTGAAAATGGATCATTTCCTGTTCTAGGAGCTAATCGGGTTTGGGCTTGGTGGGCTTGCTCTTGAACAAGTTCAGGAAATTGGTATGCAGCTGGACATTCACCTATAGAATGGGTTGGACTCGAACAAATTATGCAGACCTCATGTAATTGAGTAGATGGGGAAGAGATGTTTCCAACTTGTAGAATCCGATCAAGTTTATGGGATAATTCATCTACCTTAGTATAGATATCTGTAGAATGACCTATTTCATATATTCCACCTCTTTTAGGTTCTACGGGAGGGTCTCGACGAGCAACTGACATATGATGTAATGAATTCTCACTCAATGTCTCAAAGAGTTGCCACGCCTCATGTTCATTTTTTAACATAAATGTCCCACCACATGAAGCATCAACCATTTGCTTATGCTTTTCTGATAATCCATCATAAAAGCACTGAACTAGTTGCCATTTGGGTATAGCATGATGTGGACATTTTCTAATTAGTTCTTTGAATCTCTCCCATGTCTCATGGAACATTTCTCCATCTGTCTGGGAAAAACTTGTTATGGCTTTTCTAATTTGATTCGTTTTTTCTATAGGAAAATATTTCTTAAGAAATTCTCTCTGAAGATGATCCCAAGTTGAAATTATAACCATGTCTAATGAATTTAACCAATACTTGGCTTTATCTTTTAGGAAAAAAGGGAATAACTTAAGCCTAAGTGCATCATCGAAGAAATTTTGAATCTTGACAGTTGAGCAAATTTCCAAGAATTCATCTAAGTGTTTGTAGGGATCCTCATTTGTAAGTCCATAGAAAGATGGTAACATTTGGATTACACTTGACTTAATTTCATATTGGGCAGCCTCTACTGGAGGCACTTGAATGCAGGGAGAGTAGTATACCTTGAAGGAGTGAAATACTCTTTCAACTGTCTTGGTTGATTATTTTCGTTATTATGATCCATAATTCTAAGTCTGTTTGCTCTAATAGTTCTTTCTATCTCAGGATCTAAGGGTATAAGGTTGGGTTGCAACGATCGGCGACCAAGCATACACCCTACCAATGACTCTAAAGCAAACAATTTTTATTTATTTATTTATTTATTATAATAAAAGAAAAAGAAGAAGATTCTAAAAAAAAGTATCCTAAAAGATTCCTAAAACTAAGGCAATGAATAATTTAATTAGGGTTTAATAATTCTTAGCAATCAAGTTAGCAAAGATTAGACTCTCTATTCTAGGTTTACCCTAGATCTAGACAGCTCCTAACTTCCAAGACCGCCTTGGAGCCCTCCAAGTCAAAAATTAGCTGATCAACTAGCCAGTTGAGGATAAGGTTAGTGGGGGTCCCCCGTTGCCTACTAGGTAAGCGAACGGAACCAATTAAGTAACCACTTTCCTTTCCTTTTCTAGACACCAGTTAAGCAGTCAATCTCGACCCGGTCCAACTCTTTTGGGTGCCTTGTCCTATTGAGCTCAAGTTCCTTAGGGGCTGATGTCTAATTAATTTTAGAGTTAAAGGTTTGGGTTAATGCAGAATGAAGGATATGGTTTGTGGGCCAAGGAAGGGTGATGAAATCCCCACCTTATCTTGATTAGGGATTTGTGCCCTTAAAGTTAATTATGATAATGCTATGCAACAAACAGATGTCCAACTTTTGAAATTATCAAACAAAATTAATCTAATTACTTTTTTTTAAAAAAGATTTTTGTGATTAGGTTTCTAATTTCCTAATAAATTATGAGATGTCAATGGAAGAATTTTGAGTTTTGCAGAAAATAAATCTACCTAAGTCAATCTAAGCATAAAAATAAAATAATTATTTTATTTTTATATTTTATTTTTATATTTATAATTTTTTATGTTAAAAAGGAAATAAGAAATTCTAACAATTAAAGAAATAAAATAAAGAGATAATAACTATTCAAAAAATTAAGAGAAAATTAATCTAATTTTTTTATTTTTTTTATTTTTTTAATTTTTTAAATTTTTTTTAAATTTTTTTTTCAAAATAACACACTTAAGTCCCCGGCAACGGTGCCAAAAACCTGATGCGTGTCGTAGCGCAACGATTTAAACACCTTAATTTTACTATTAGAATAACGAGAGTAAGGGATCGATTCCACAGGGACTTTAGCGATTATCTTGAAATAATTTTATAAATTTACTAAATATATAACTAAGTCGATAATTAATAGTATAAAATAATAAGATATGCTCTATCTTATAAGAGCACGGCCCGTACCCGTAGATCACGGCCCGTCCCTTTTAGGAATAGATCAGTCTAAATTATTTTCACTTAATTATAATTTAATAACAACTAAACATGTATAAAATTTTATTTCAATAATATTCAAAAGTGCATATTAAAATCTAAAGTAAAAGAGTTTTAATTCTAATATGCAACAAAAAGTAATAAAATAAACTGGGATGAACCAAGCCACGATCATTTCCTGGTATGCAGAGCAATGGACGAGAGCCTTCCACGGACGCCTTGCACGCTCCACGGACGTACAGAGAACTCACGATGACTGCTGGAATGGACCTCCCCACGATGCTCCCTCTATGGATGGCTGCTGCTGCTATTTGTAGAATCTTTGATGCTGAGAAGATGCGGAGAAGAAACTATTTCTGTAACAGAAAAAGAGACGCGGAAGCAACGAAGAAAATCCTTGATAAATCGTAATAAAATTCAAATTCCTTTAGAGGATTTTAATTCACTCAATTTGATAACTTTCAATCTAATCTATTCCTTAATTAATGGAGGAAACGGTTAGAAATTGATTTAGAGAAGAATCGGCAGAAACAGAGGTGTGGCTGAAAAAACGATGAAGTCGGTACTTGGTTTGCCGACTTCGCTTTAAAATCCGTGCTAAAATAGATAAATAAATGAAAAATCAATTCCGGGCTCATCTTAACTCCGATTTGAGTGCCGTTTGCATCATTAAATCCCTAAAATCGAGCTATTTAAACTGATAAGGTTTTATCAAAAATATTATATAAAATATTAAAATATTAAATAAAAATAAGTACATTAAATTATTAATTAATAGGTTTAATGATAATTATTTATGCGTTTATCGCCCTCACAGCCCCAATGCCCGCGGGAGAGCCGGCTGAGAAGAAGCCGGTTGTAGGAGTGGCCCGGAAGCCAGCGAGGGCCGAAATCGAGGAAGGGAAGATCTCGGCCACCACCGAGACGATGGTGGTAGTTTTGGATGGAGAGGAGGAAGCTCCCGCCGCCGCCGATGTGCCCAAGGCGGGGCAGGTTACTGTTGCTGTTGGCCCTTCGTCTGCTGTAGAGCCGGAGAGAGAAGGTGCTCCCCCAACCGCCAGCGAGGGGGAGCGGGTCTCCAGGGAGGCCCGAAACGGGGCGGAGGCGACCGAGAAGCAAAGGGGTGAGTCGGGGAGCTCATTCCGCCAATCGGCTCGGCGCCCGACCCACCCCCAAGCCGAAGGCCTGCAGGTGGGGCAGACGAGGCTGGTTTCCTCGGTCGGCATAATGGCGGATGCCACGCAGGCCTTCCGCCTCCTGTCGGGAGTCCGAACTGCCGAGTTCGAAGGGAAGACGCGAGGAATGAGTCACTCCGCACTCCTAGATATGGTCATGGTCTCTATTGTCCAGGTAAATTTTGAATACTTCTTATTTTTTCCATATTTCTTCTTCTTCTCGAAGCTGACACGCTTCCTCCGCTACAGCTGGTCAATGGAGCATTGGGCCTCCGCGAGGCGTTGGCCCATTCTTCCAACGCAATAACCAAGGCCCTGGCGCAGGCCGATAGATATAAGAAGGAGAGCATGGCGCAGGCCGAAAGCCTTGCTTGCCTTCACCAAGAAACTTCGGCCCGTGAGGAGAGCTGGGCTGATCGCCTGAGAGAGATGGAGGGCCGAACTGAAGCCGAGAGCGGCCGGGCCTCCGCAGCCGAGGCCAAAATGGAGTTGGCCTTAGAGAGATTGAAGGCCGTCGTAGTGCAGAACGAGGAGTTGACTCGGCAGCTTCAACGCGCCGAGGAGGAGACTCGTATTGCGGCAGAGAGGGCGGCTGCCGTGGAGAAGGCGACAGCGGAGGCGGGCTCGGAGAAGGCCGGGGCGGTGGCTCGCGCTGATGAGGCCAGCGCTCGTGCCGAAGAGGCCGAGAGCAAGGCCCAGGAGGCCGAGGCCAGAGCACAGTGGGCCGAAGCCGAGGTGGGGCAGGCCGTCTCCAATTATAAGGCCTCACCGGAGTTCAAGCAGGAAGTCATCGAGGCCAGCCTTGACGCTTACGTTCAGGGCTTCGAGATGTGCAAGGGCAAAGTATCCGCAGCCCTCAAGATCGATATTGCTGAACTTGAGGACATCCGACCTGGGTAGTCTGATGAGGAGCACGTGGAGAAACAGGACGAAGGGAAGCTCGGCCCCGGCAAGCCCAAAATTATTTTTCTTTGCTTTATTGTGTATAACCGGCCTCGGGCCCAATTTTGTACTTTTCTTCAGTAGTTAATGAAAAATACTTTTTCTCCCAATTTCTTTCTGTTTTGATCTATCCGGTCTTTCTTCTTCTGAGAAAATGCCTTACTGTGCTTTATTTCTTGTGGCCAAATCGTATATGCTGACGATGTCATAGCCGAATATAGTATCTTCTGAAATGTTCCGCGACTCCGGATTTAGCCCATATTTGAATGTGTCTCTAAGATATAAGCTGGTCATATGAGCGGTCACTTAAGATGTTTCGTGCTATCGTAGGCTGTTTGCAAGAAGGCTCATTTACGTATGAACCTTCCAAAGGCTTGGAAAGATCCCCGGGCGACTCAATGCCAAGCCTAATTTTGGAGGTGTTTGGATTGACCAGAGATGGCTGGGGTTGATTCTGCCGTTATAAGGGGTTTGCGTGTTACCTGAAGGGCAACTTGACCGGGTACGGGACTGTTAGGGTCTTAACTGATTCGGAGGCACCACCGTGCCGGGACCGAGTGGTGTCCCGTTAGCCGCAATGCCGGCGAGCTCCTTTCGAAACGCTTCAGGGGTTTGTGTGCCCCCTGAAGGGCAACTCGATCAGATACAGAGCTACTAGGGTCTTAACCGACTTGGGAGCACTGCCATGCCGGGGCCGAGTGGTGTCCCGTTAGCCACGATGCTGGCGAGCTCCTTTCGAACCGCTTCAGGGGTTTGTGTACCGCCTGAAGGGCGACTTGATCAGGTACATAGCTACTAGGGTCTTAACCGACTCAAGGGCACCGCCATACTAGGGCCGAGTGGTGTCCCGTTAGCCGCGATGCTGGCGAGCTCCTTTTGAACCGCTTCAAGGGTTTGTGTGCCACCTGAAGGATGACTCGACCGAGTACGGAGCTATTAGGGTCTTAACCGACTCGGGGGCACCACCATGCAGGGGCCGAGTAGTGTCCCGTTAGCCGCGATGCCGGTGAGCTCCTTTCAAACCGCTTCAAGGGTTTGTGTGCCGCTTGAAGGGCGACTTGATCGGGTACGGAGCTGCTAGGGTCTTAACCAACTCAGGGGCACTGCCAAGCCAGGGCCGAGTGGTGTTTCGTTAGCCACGATGCCGGCGAGCTCCTTTTGAGCCGCTTCAGGGATTTGTGTGCCGCCTGAAGGGCGACTCAACCAGGTACAGAGCTGCTAGGGTCTTAACCGACTCGGGAGCACCGCCATACCGGGGCCGAGTGGTGTCCTGTTAGCCGCAATGCTGGCGAGCTCCTTTGGAACTATTTCAGGGGTTTGTGTGCCACCTGAAGGGCGACTCGATTGGGTACGGAGCTCCTAGGGTCTTAACCGACTCGAGGGCACCGCCATACCGGGACGGAGTGGTGTTCCGTTAGCCGCGATGCCGGCAAGCTCCTTTCGAACTGCTTCAAGGGCTTGTGTGCCGCCTGAAGGGTGACTCGATCGGGTACGGAGCTACTAGGGTCTTAACTGACTTGGGGGCACCGCCATGCTGGGACCGAATGGTGTCCCGTTAGCCGCGATGCCGGCGAGCTCCTTTCGAACCGCTTCAGGGGTTTGTGTGCCGCCTGAAGGGCGACTCAATAGGGTACGGAGTTGCTAGGGTCTTAACCAACTTGGGGGTACCACTGTGCCGGGGCCAAGTGGTGTCCCGTTAGCCGCGATGCCGGCGAGCTTCTTTTGAACCGCTTCAGGGGTTTATGTGCCGCCTGAAGGGTGACTCGACCGGGTATGGAGCTGCTAGGGTCTTAACCGACTCGGGGGCACCACCGTGCCAGGGCCGAGTGGTGTCCCGTTAGCTGCGATGCCGGCGAGCTCCTTTTGAGGGACTTGGTCCTTGGATGCAAGGGAGAGTAGGCTGTTGCGTCAGAAGGGACCTCCTTTATTGCTTACGCCCCAAGGGAATACATCATTGATAATATTGGCGAAGGTTGTCCGCATTCCAGGTACATGGAATAGGTTGCCCGTCGAGCTCTTCTAGTTTGTATGCCCCCCGATGGAGTATCTCGGCGATGCAATAAGGACCCTCCCAGTTGGAGGATAGTTTGCCCCTCTGTAGGCTTTGAAACCTCAGCTTTTCTCAAAACCAAGTCTCCACGGTGAAAATCCTTAAGACGAACTCGAGCATTGTAGTACCTGGCCGCTCGCTGACGAAAAGTCACCATGCGCAGCCTCGCCTGATCATGCGCCTCGTCGATGAGATCCAAATTAGCCCGAATCAGCACGGAGTTTTTTCCTTGCTGAAGGACTCCACATGTGGACTGGGTAATCCGATCTCGATAAGAATGACGACTTAGGATCCGAAGGCAAGACTGAAGGGAGTCTCGCCCGTTGGGACTCTGGGGGTCGTGTGATAGGCCCATATCACCTGGGGAGCTCCTCCACCCATCGACCTTTAGACCCGTCTAACCGGGTTCTGAGTCCTCTAAGGATGGTGCGGTTCATAACCTCGGCCTCCCCGTTGGTTTGGGGATGGCCGACAGAGGTGAATCGGTGATGAATGCCTAGCTCGTCACAGAAGACTTTGAATGCTTCGTTGTTGAATTGGCGGCCGTTGTCCGTGATGAGGGTGTGAGGCAGGCCAAAACAACATATGACTGACTTCCAAAAGAAAGCTTTGACTTTGCTTTCAATGATCTTGGCTAGCGCCTCGACCTCGATCCATTTGGTGAAGTAGTCAATGGGACTAGTAGGAACCTCCGTTGCCCGGAAGCTGGGGGGAATGGCCCGCGAATGTCCATTCCCCACTGAGCGAAAGGCCATGGGGCCAAGAGTAAGTTCAGCGGGGTAGATGGTTGATGTTGGATGTGTGCGTGGCACTGGCAACCATCGCATTTCTGAACTAATTTAGTCGCATCCTCCCTCATAGTGAGCCAGAAATATCCCTAACGGAGGGCCTTTTGGGCTAAGGATATGCCCCCCAGATGGTTTCCACAGATGCCCTCGTGATTTCTCTAAGGACGTAGTCGGCATCGGCAGGTCCCATGCACTTGAGCAGGGGATAGGAGAATGACCTTCTGTATAGACGCCCATCGAGGAGGATGAATTTGGAGGCTCTCCACTTGAGCAACCTGGCTTCGTTGCGGTCATCAGGGAGTGTGCCGTCAGTGAGATAACAGACGTAGGCGTCCATCCATGTGGGCTCTTGGGTGAGCAGGAGGATTTTCTCGCTATCCTCTATACTGGGTCTTTCCAAATATTCAATGTAAGCATCCCTTGCTATACCGTCGGCAAAGGTGGCCAGACGAGAAAGGATGTCGGCCTTGGCATTTTCGCTCCATGGAATATAACTGATATTGAAATAAGCTAGCAAGGAGGTCAGGAGCCGAACCTTGCCCAGGTACTGAGTCATAACGGGGTCACGCGCCTCGTACTCCCCATTGATTTACCCGGAGATGAGTTGTGAGTCCGTGAAAGCTCTGAGATGCCTTATTCAAACTCCTGGGCTAGCCTTAACCCGGCCAGTAGGGCCTCGTACTCAGCTTGATTGTTGGTGGCTTCGAATAGAAACCGCAGGGCGCATTCTGTCCTCTCTCCGCCTAGTCTGACAAGAATGAGGCCGGCGCCGCTCCCTTGAGAGTTTGATGCACCGTCCACATGAAGGATCCAAGTTTCTCCATCTCCACCTGGTCCAGGCTCGAGCTGTTCCTTGGTAACCTCCTCAGTCACCTCCTCTGCACAAGTGCATTCGACTAGGAAGTCAGCCAAAACTTGGGACTTTAGAGCCGGTCGAGCCTGGAAAGAAAGGTCGAACTCTCCTAGCTTGATGGCCCACTTGGCGAGTCGGCCTGAGGTATCTGGACGAGCCAGGATGGCTCGCAGGGCTGATCTGCGAGCACCACAATAGGATGGGCTTGAAAATACAGGCGGAGACACCGAGCAGAGACTATCAGGGCGAAATAACCTTCTCTGTTTTGGAGTACCTGACTTCTGTGTCATGGAGAACCTTGCTCACATAATAGACATGCCTTTGAGTTCCATCAGCGTCGAGACGCACTAGAACTGAACTAACGGCTTCCGAAGAAGCGGCTAAGTAGAGGAAAATACTTTCCCCGTCTCTTGGCTTGGACAGGAGCGGTGGAGAGGACAGAAATGCCTTCAATCCGTCGAAGGCCTCTGGCAATCGTCTGTCCACTCGAAGCTATTTATCTTCCGCAAGGCCTTGAAGAAAGGCAAGCATCTCTCGGCCAATTTGGAGAGGAAACGACTTAGAGCCGCTATCCTCCCGGTTAATCGCTGCACTTCCCTCTTACTGGATGGTGGCCTCATATCGAGTATGGCGCTGATCTTCTTTGGGTTTGCCTCGATCCCCCGCTGGGTCACCATGAAACCCAGGAACTTGCCTGCCGTGACCCCAAAAGCACACTTCTTGGGGTTCAGCTTAACTTGAAAGTGATGGAGGTTGTTGAAGGTCTCCTCTAAGTCAGAGACGTGATCAGAGGCGCGGGTGCTCTTTGTCAGCATGTCATCTACATAGACTTCCATATTCTGGCCTAGCTGGTCCTAGAACACTCTGTTCATCAATCTTTGGTAAGTTGCCCCGCGTTCTTGAAGCCAAAAGGCATCACTTTGTAGCAATAAATGCCTTTTTCCGTCACAAAGGAGGTGTGCTCTTCGTCGCTGGGGTCCATCCTTATCTGATTATATCCTGAGAAGGCGTCCATAAAGCTGAGGAGTTTGTGCCCGGAGGTGGAATCCACCAGCTGATCAATTCTTGGCAGAGAAAAGCTATCTTTTGGCCACGCCTTATTGAGGTCGGTGAAGTCTATGCAAATCCTCCAGCTCCCATTTGCCTTACGCACCATGACCATATTAGCCAGCCAACTAGGGTAGTGTGCCTCCCGGATGTGGCCGGCACTGAGTAGCTTGCCGACTTCCTCGTCAATAGCCTTTTATCGATCAAGAGCAAAGCTTCTCTTCTTTTGGCGGATTGGACGGTGCCGCGGGTCAATGTTGAGCTTGTGGACGATCACTTCCGGAGGGGTGCAGGGCATATCAGATGCTGACCAAGCAAAATGTCTGAATTAGCCCGCAAAAAGGCTAAGAGATGCTCCCGATCTTCTGGGGGAAGGAGTCCGTCGACACGGATGGTCCTTGCCGGGTCATCTCCAAGAGGGAAGGTTAGAAGGTGCTCAGCTGGTTCCCCTCCCTTGTTAGAGTCTCTGGGGTTAGATGCTTCAAAAGCTGGTTTAGCTTCCAGAGGACTTGATGCCGCCTGATAACAGGGCAGGACTGAGCTGACCCATTGCGCATATCTCCGATCCCTTCACTAGTGGGGAACTGCACCAGTAAACACCGAGTAGAGATAACTACATCCAAAAGGTTCAAACATGGGCACCCGAGAATGGCATTGTACGCCAGGGGAACCCTCACAACCAGGAATTTCATGATCACTGTGCTTTGACATGGCGGCATTTCGGCTATCACAGGCAAAGGTATTTCACCTTCAACCCTTACGGAGTCTCCAGTAAAACTGACCAAAGGGGTCGCCACAGGCTGAAGGGAGTCCAAAGATAATCCCATCTGAATAAAAGTGTCATAGGTAAGGATGTCAGCTGAGCTGCCACTATCAACTAATATCCTCTTTACAGGGTGCTTGGCGATTGTCATAGAGACGATGATGCCTTCATTGTTCACATTTTCTACGATAGTAGACCCCTCCAGGAATTACATTACTCGACGCCTCCCCCCCCCTCGGCCACTTAGATGTGGAGGCTGACCCCCAGGATACCATTCCGACCGTCCGCTCTGTGGGGGCGTTGTCGACCGGGGCCTGAACAGGCGGAGGCCCCATGAGGGCCGGCAGCGGCTGCTGCGCCTTCTGAACATACTTGCCGAGGTAGCCCCGCTGAATGAGCTCCTCGATGGCCCACTTCAAGTTGTAGCAGCTGTCAGGGTCATGGCCATAGTCCCGGTGGAATCGGCAGTAGCAGCTTTTGTCACGGGGAGGACCTTTCTTCATGGGAGGAGGGTGCTGGGGGTAAGGCTCGCCTTCGATCTCCATCAGAATGTGAGATCGAGGGGCGAGAAGAGGTGTGAGCTTGCTCTCGTCGGGGATAGGGCTTCTACGCCTATTGTCGGATCGGCGAGGCGGGTCAGCTCGCCGGTGTCGAGGGGGCCCGCTTGGATTAGGGCGAGCAGGCTTGTGGCTGGAGCTCCTTCAAGATTCTCGGCGGGTGAAGTTGGCTTCTTCCGCACGGATATACTTTTGAGCCCGGAGGAGAAGGTCGGAATAAGAGCTCGGGGGCTTCTTATCCAAAGAAAAGGTGAAGCGGGATGGGAGGAGTCCCCGCTTCAACGCCAACGTTGCTACCGCGTTGTTGAGATGGTAGACCTCGAGGGCGGCAGCCTTAAACCGGGACACAAAGTCTCGCAGCGACTCCCCCTCCTTCTGGCGCATGGAGAAGAGGCTGTCCGCTACCCTTGGAATTCATCGGCAGGCATCGAAATGTGCCAGGAAGGCCTTCTCCAGCTCTCGGAAGGAGTCGATGCTGTGAGGGGACAAACGCGAGTACCACGCGCGAGCGGCCTTCCGCAAAGTGGCGGGAAAGGCCTTGCAAAGAAGGGCGTCTAAAGCGCCTTGGGCCTGCATCATTGCTTTATAACTCTTGAGATGGTCGAGAAGATCTATCGTACCATCGTACGGGTCCACCTGGGGGAAGCAAAATCTAGAGGGGATAGGCTCCTCTAATATCTGGCGGGTGTAAGGAGGACGGGTGTCGAACTCTTCCTCCGGCTGATGATTGATTTTTCTGGCGAGCTCGTCCAGCCGCCTGTTTACTCCTCCATGCGCTCCTCCGCCTGTCGGCTGATTGTTGGGGCCCTCCGAGATGGCTCGGAGGAGGAGGAAGAAGAAGAAGACAGAGAGGGAGACGGGAGTTGGGACTTCCACTTTGGCTCCTCTTGGTGACGCAGCCCATAAGGGATTTTGCTAGGGCCACGATCAGGGGACCGTGGCCGCTTGGAGGGCTCGTGATGAGGCTTCCTTGGGGAAGCTGGGCGATGACCGGCCTTCCATCGACCGGCTTCCCATCGTGGAGAGCCTCCCCTTGCCGACTGCTGACTAGCAGGGGGAGCGGTTTGGTGCTGGGTGGCCATAGACTGCTGCTGCTGGAGCCCGTGGACCATAGCAGTGAGAGTTTGGACTTGCTGGGAGAGGGTCGCCAGTTGCTCCGCTGTTTGGATGGCTGCGTCCGGTGGTGGGCAGGTGACTGAAGGATTGGCAGCAGGGGGGTTGGCCTCCTGCTGCCTAACTGGCGGGGGAAGCCCCGCTGGACAGCTGATGGAAGCGTCCTAGGCTCGTGTTACCACCATGGCTCCAAGGAGAGAAGAGAGGGGGGGGAGTAGAGTTTTTCGAGATGTAGCACAGGGAGGCCCTGAGATACTTGCTGCGTCCTACACCAACTTCCCCCTTCCTGGCGCGCCAATCTGATAATGCCCAATCACTGGTCTTGAACGTCGGGAACGGACTGATTCTCGAACCTTCGCTTCACAAGGTTGCCTGCAAAGAAGTCCCAGGACTGAAGAGGATTCTCTGGTGGGACCCTCCGACGCCCAAGTTAGCAATTGAGGTCACAACAGAAGAGGAGCTCGAATGAGCTCTGTTTAGATGAAAAAGGGGATTCCCGGGGAGGAGGGATTCCTCTCTAGGCCTTAAGATAGCGATTTTTGGGGGTTATCGCGCATACCTGTTTATTGAGTGGATTCACCTTTTTATAGGGGTTGACCCTGGCATGATCACGTGGGATTCCGTGGAGAAGGAATGTCTGCGGAGTTCTTGGGAGTTGCGTGAATCTGCGCTGGTTGGTGGGTCATGTCCTATCGGAAAGGGAGAAAATGACGGTTGGTGGGCTAAGTCTCATCAGCCAGTGGGGCTATTGGGTAGTTGGGTCCATTCCCATCAGCAGCATGGCCAGTGGGTAGTTGGATCTGGCATTGTCAGGCGGCGCGGGTCAGAGAGGTAGCGTCCCGAGCTACGAGGGCCGTGTTGGGGCAGATTTGAAGGAAACCAGAAAGTCTCGACTCTCCTGAGGGAGCCGAGGCTTATCTGGGTCGGTCAGGGGTGGCCGGGGCCAGCCTCGCCGATTAGGACGTGTCGGGGCGGGGCCAACCATGAATGGTCAGGGCCGACTCGGCAGGCTTGGAGACGCTGGGGCCGAGAGGGGCCGGTCATGAATGATCGGGGCCGATTCGGTGGGCTTGAAGGTGCCGGAGGTGAGAAGGGCCGACCAGGAAAGGTCGGAGCCGACTCGGCGGGCTTGGAGATGCCGGGGCCGAAAAGGGCCGACCAGGAATGGTCGGGGCCGACTCGGCGGGCTTGGAGATGCTGGGGCCGAGAAGGGCCGGCCAGGAATGGTCGGGGTCGACTCGGCGGGCTTGGAGACGCCGGGGCCGAGAAGGGCCGGCCAGGAATGGTCGGGGCCGACTCGATGGGCTTGGAGACGCCGGAGTCGAGAAGGGCCGGCCAGGAATGGTCGGAGCCAACTCGGCGGGCTTGGAGATGCCTTGGCCGAGAAGGGCCGGCCAGGAATGGTTGGGGCCGACTCGGCGGGCTTGGAGACGTTGGGGGCGAGAAGGGCCGGCCAGGAATGGTCGGGGCCGACTCGACGGGCTTGGAGACGCTGGGGCCGAGAAGGGTTGGCTAGGAATGGTCGGGGCCGACTTGGCGGGCTTGGAGATGCCAGGACCAAGAAGGGCCGGTCAGGAATGGTCGGGGCCGACTCGACGGGCTTGGAGACGCCGGGGCCGAGAAGGGCTGGCCAGGAATGGTCGGAGCCGACTCGATAGGCTTGGAGACGCCAGGGTCGAGAAGGGCCGGCCAGGAATGATCGGGGCCAACTCGGCGGGCTTGGAGACGCCGGGGCGCACTAATGTTTTGGTTTTGCCGAAATGACCCTTATGGCTACATTAGCCACATCAGTTAGTGTGCTTGATCTTTAATCTAATATGCTCATAGGAAGGATACCCAAAGAATTGGGAAACTTATCTTCCCTTAATATCTTATATTTAGATGAAAATAATCTAACTGGTTCACTACCTTCACAAAGTATCATATTTATTCCTTTGACAAAAGGGTTTCTCCATATTCCCTTTTTTTCTTGAGCTAGCAATTTTCTTCATATTCAAAGATAAAAACTTAGATAATTTGACCCATAGAATTGGGAAACTTATCTTTCCTTAATATATTGTATTTGGATGAAAATAATCTGACTGGTTCACTACCTTTACAAAGTATCATTTTATTCCTTTGACAAAGAGTTTCTCTATATTTCCCTTTTTTTTGAGCTAGCAAATTTCTTCATATTCAAAGATAAAAACTTAGATAATTTGACCAGTTAGCTTAGCCAAGCCAATTCAAGTTTTCACTGTGATGAGCTAAAATTTGATATCATTGATCAAGATTTAAATAGAACTATGATGTTCGGCCAAACTTTTTCTTGACTTGGTAATCAACTTGTTAAGTTAGAACATCCGTCAAACTTATTTTTCCTAATTTTACTCAAATGATGTTTCTAAGTTGGCTTCAACAAGTTAAAATGAGTTTTAATCCATAATCTCAAGCCACTTGCACCTTTTATTTGCATCATTTTCTTGTATATTTAAACATTAATTCTATCAAATATTCTAATAAGTTCACACCATGTGCAGCCATATTTAATCAGTATCTAAAATTGATAAGTGAAGCATATAAATTATAAATGGACATTATTTTATTATAATATTTAAATATTACTTTCTTGATTACTCGCAAACTTAATATTTTTTTATTTATTCTATTTCATATTTAATATTTGTTTAAATATGCATGACTCACCTGAGTTGCCAAATTGACTGACCAAGTCCAAAGAAAAGAAAATAGAAGTAGGGAAGTATTGATTCACAAGTTTCTAACCTTGTTCATATTATGGAACAAAATGTTTTATTTTTATTTATTTATTTTTTTTTTTTTCGGTGTTCGGTGGACTACAAAACCTGCAAGAATTACATCTCTCTAGCAAGCTACTTGATGAAAGTCTTCCTCATCTCTAGGGAAATCATGTTCTTTTCAATATTTAGATCTTTCTCATAACATCATGATGGGTAATATTCCATCGGATACTTTTGTAGCGTTAACTTTACATTGGCATCTAGATCTTTCTTACAATCGATTTGATGGGCATTTCTCATTTTTGTCCTTTGCTAGGCTTTCAAAGTTAGAAACTATCACATTTTCTAGCAATGAGGAATTACAGATACATCTTGACGGTGGAAAGTTTCTATTTCCAACTATGGGCCATGATGTCATCCAATTGGAAACTTGATGTGAACGTACCCTTGCAACACCACCAGCTTTTCTTGCTTCTAAATACAAGTTTTTTTTTTTTTTTTTGAAAACAAACGGGCGATCACACAAGACGAGCGTGAGTCAGCCCAGTTAGATCAGAATACAAAATTTGATGTAAAGGAGCAGGGCAGGGGTCACCCGGAGACAAGATGCAAGGGCCAGAAAGCCGAGCCACAGAAGCAGCAACCCAATCCGCTGCCGAGTTGGCTTCGCGAAATATGTGTCTGGTCTGGACGCATTCAATCTGCCGCAAAATTGCCCAAATATCCAACAAAATAGGATTAGAAAAAGCAGGAGGGCAATTCTGCATCTGGATCCAAGAAATAACCGACATGGAGTCGCCCTCAATGCAAAACCTCTGAGCATGAAGAACCCGGGCAGCATAAGAAATACCCGCCCAAGCCGCTTGAAGCTCAGTCATGGGGACAGAGGAGTCAAGAGTACCAAAACCTCCCGCCGCCAGAAGGTCACCATGAGGACCTCTGATAATAAACGCGGAACCTGCACTTCTACCACGGACACTCCCGTCAAAATTGACTTTGATAAACCCTGGAGGGGGGGGTTCCCAAGAGATAAAAACCGTATGCCGGTTTGCTGCCGAAGCAGCAGGGGATCCCCAGTGGCCAGAGATATCAAAACCAATACGAGCACAGTCCGCCGCCAATAATCTGATCTTTCTAGCAGTTTTACAAAGAGAGATAGTGTCCTCAGAGAAAATAAGCTGATTTCTAGCTAGCCAAATCTGATAAGCTGTGACAGCCCAGAGACATTTCTTATACTGAGGGCACCTCCGAAGGTCCAGAAGGAAAGAAGAAAGCAGGGAGCCCGAGCCATTATGTCTGACCGAATATCCCATCATAAGCCAGACCCTTCTAGCAGTGGGGCAGATGAAAATAGCATGTTCAATAGATTCCTCCTCTAAGCTGCATAGCGGGCAAGTCGACTGAATAGGAAGACCTCTCCGGGATAGGAGAGCACAGGTAGGAAGAGAGCCCCACAGAAGCTTCCAGATAAATAACTGAACTCTAGGAATAGTAGGAAGCTTCCAAATCCACGCTGCGTCCTCTATGCGCTGAGGCTGGGGTCTAAACATCATCATCAGATCCCTGGTCGGAGCCTTAGAGAGACAGGATCTCTGCCAGAGTCTAGCATCAGAAGATCGACCCGGAAGAAGCGGCATCGATAAAATCCGCCGGGCAAGCTCAGCACCAAATAATCTGGTAACAGCGGGGATATGCCAAGCAGGAGGGTCAGAGGAGATCAAGTCCTTAACCCTTAAGCTGGGAGGGGTCTCAATACTGATAAAGGAGGGCCACCGAGAGAGAGGAAGCTCCGAAATCCAGGTATCCTGAATAACATTAATCGAAGAACCATCTCCGATCATCCAGGAGATATTGTCCAAGATAGCCTGACCATAGCAACAGACCTCCTTCCAAAAAGAGGAACAACCCCGGGGAGCAGATATCTACATAGCAGCCGACCATTCTCCATATCTACTACGCATCAGAGAGCTCCAGAGACAATGTGGTTCTAGAAGAAATCTCGAAGCATGTCTGGCAATAAGGGCTTTCCTTCTAACAATCAAAGACGGGATACCAAGACCACCCTCACCGATAGGCATGCAGACCAAATCCCAAGATAAGAGGTGAATCCCATGACCATCCTGACCAGAAGCCCATAGGAAATCACGGAAGCATCTCTTGATCCTTTTCAAACAAGTAATAGGAATGGCAGTATTCGACAGGATATGCAGGGGAAGAGATGAAAGAACTGAACGAATAATGGTAACTCTAGCCATCATCGAAAGGCCAGTCACCTGCCATCCCTCAATGCGCTGGCGCACCCGTCTCTCAATCTCGGAGAAGTCAGAGCAACGAGGGCATCTCCCCGTTATAGGGATCCCCAAATACATAAATCTATCCGTCTGAGTGGTGATACCCGACACCCTGATGATGGCTTCTCTAGTGGCTCTAGAGGTCTTCGGGCTAAAACAGATAGAAGACTTCAGAAAATTGACCTTTTGACCTGAAGCCTGGCAGTAGTTCTGTATAATAGAATGAAAGGAAGCCGCATTCTCAATAGAAGCTGAGCCTAGAAGGATACAGTCATCAGCAAACAGGAGGTGGGAAACAAAGGGTCCTTCAAAACCAGCTATAACTGGGGCAATCCGCCTGTCCTGCTGAGCCTGACGTAAAGCACGAGAAAGATCATCAGCAGCCAGGATGAACAACAAAGGAGATAAGGGGCAACCCTGCCTGAGACCAACACTAGAATGGAAGAAATCAGTCGGGTTTCCATTTATGATTAGAGAAAAGGAGGGCTTGTGAATGCATGCCAAAATCCATTCTATAAATAATTCATCAAACCCGAACTCCAGTAGAGAGCGGTACAAAAAAACCCAGCTCATTCTATCATAAGCACGCTCCATATCGAGCTTAACAGCCATAAGACATCGTCTGACCGGAGCTCTATGAAGAGCATGCATGAACTCCTGAGCAATAAGAACATTGTCCGAAATAGACCTCCCTCTAATGAAAGCCCCCTGCTCCTCCGATATAAGACGAGGAATAACCAGACAAAGACGGCGAGCTAAGAGACGAGCACAGATTTTATACAATGTAGTACAGAGGCTAATGGGCCGAAAGTGCTGCGGAAGAGAAGCATCCACTCTCTTGGGCACCAGGGTAATGAAAGTTCGATTCCATTCAGAAGGAATGTGTCGATCTCGAAAAACTTCCTAAATAGCTTGGACCACCTCCTGTCCAACAATATCCCAGTAATGCCGAAAGAAAAAAGGCGGAAACCCGTCAGGCCCAGGGGCCTTATTCGGACCAAGCTCCCACAGGGCTGCCCTAATCTCGTCCGAAGAGATCGGTCTGACAAGCATATCATTGTCCAGAGAGGAAACCTTCCTAGAATCCGGAACCTGCATAACCGGGTCCCCATCACCTGAAGAGTCAGCCCATCGAGCCCGAAAAAAACGAAGAAGAAGGTCACTGATAGAGTGGAAATCCTCCCGAGTATGCCCCCTTCATCAACAATCCTCCGAATCCGATTGGCAGCTCTCCGCTTGAGAGTGGCCTGATGAAAAAATCTGGTGTTACGATCCCCATCGCAGATCCACTGAGTCCTAGATCGCTGCCACCAAAACATCTCCTGCTGCCGCAAAAGGGAGTGGTGCCGGGCCAGCAAATCCCTAAGGAAAGAGAGATCCGAGTCAGCCAAAAAACCATCATGATCCTCCTTAGTCTGAAGAATATTAATATCATTTTCAACTTGTTCCACTTGTCTAACCAGATCCCCCACCTCATTCCTATTCCATCTGGAAAGTCTATGTCTGGCTATCTTAAACCGACGAGATAACCGATAGACAGCATTACCCCTAACTGGAATATGCCAGATCTGAGAAATAATAGAACGAGCAGCTGAAAGACCAGTCCAAAACTGCTCAAATCTAAACTGCTTCCGCATAATATGATCAGCCTCTGTAGAAATCAAAATAGGGCAATGATCAGAAGCAATCCTAGGAAGATGAGTGACAGTAACCATAGGGTATCTTTGGAGCCATTGGGGAGTGGCCAAGGCTCTATCAAGTCTCTCCCAAACTCGAGCAGACCCTTGCCGATTATTGCACCAAGTGAATTGGGATCCCGAATACCCCATATCCATAAGACCTGACGAGCCGATGAACGTTCTGAATTCATTAATATCAGCTGAGCCTGAAACCCGTCTGCCTCCACGTTTTTCATTAGCCTCAGTGATACAGTTGAAATCCCCAGCAACAATAGACGGCACACCTTGAGCAAGGAGGGAAAGCAATTCAGACCAAAGAATTCTTCTCTCCCGATAGTCCGTGCTAGCATAAACAGCCGAAAGTAACCAAGGGGCAGAAGATCCCTCAGATATCATGAGACCAATATGCTGATTGCACTGATGAGAAGTATCAACCCTGACAGCAGAGGAGCGCCATATAGCCAAGATACCCCCGACAGACCATCAGCCTCCACAGCATAAGATGACCAAGTGCAGGCTATCTGTCTACGAAAACGGAGAAGACTATCCCCTGAGAGTCTGGTCTCCAAGAGGACACATATATCAAAGTGGTGAAGTTGCAATAATCTACTGAAGGAGGCTCGAAAGAAGGCTTTCGAGCTCCTCTAACATTCCATAGTAAAATCTTCATTTATAGGATAGAGGAAGATGGGATCCCTCCTTGATCCTCTATCATATCACTATCAACAAGACCCCTATTCAATTGAGGGCCGTCGTCAGGCTTCAGTAACGGGTTGGTCAGCATTCCACCCGAATCTAGATCAGACACTTCTAAGCAGGAAGACTGAGCCTGAGAAAAGGACCCAGGGCACACTCCCTTAGGTTCACCAATAGAATCAGCAAGAGGAAGACCGGCCCCCCCAGCAGATTGGACCCTCACTGCATCCTGGGCACCAACCTGAACACACGGAACCTGATCCGATTGGCTTGGAGAGAAGCAACTCATCTCATTCTTTTTGAAGAAAGAAACTTTCCCTTTTTCCTTCCTCTTATCAGTTTTGGATAAAATCCTAGGAGCCGGGGAAGCCTCCGGTCTAGCACGCTTGAGGGGACCAGAGCAAGCATCCCTACACCCCAATTGACCATCCTCAAGAGCCACTGAATCTAGAGAGGAGAAAGGGTTTTGAATGTCAATTGGGTGTAATTCGGGATTCAGAGAACTCAAGTTCTCTTCAGCTGGAATGTTCAGACCTGGGGCCTTTGAAACGGCACGCAGGTCTTTAACCGGCACGGGGTCTTTAGCTATGACCAAGCCATCTTCTTCCTTCCCAGGGCGCGACACCACAGCCACATCCCTTGATGTCGAACGCGAAGACGAAGAGGACCTCCGGCGAGCAAGCTTAGCTGGAGCATTCCACCCTTCAGCTGAACCTCCAGCGATCGAAGCGAGCCCCTTCTTCACCGCCTGAGACGATGAACCAGAGCCTGGGGATGAGGACGACGCCGGCACCGAAGTCTTCCCCTTCACCTCCGTCTGGGGAATAGAAGGAACCGCCCTCTTCCATAAAGCCACCATCCACGGACCAAACATGGAAGTGGAAACAGAGCCAACCCCAGCAGGACGATCCGATTGGGAACAGGGGCCATCCAGATGCAGAGAGGCACATCTCCAACATACACCCTCCAAGCTTTCATACACGAAGCTTTGCCAGAACGGTTGGAAGATCCCCTGAATCCGAGAGCCTGGCCGGAGAGGGCAGTGCAGGTCAACGCGGAGACAGGCCTTCGCATAGCCCCCCCGAGATTTCGCCAAGGTTACCGCATCAGCATAGACGAAATCACCAGCTGAAGATAGAATGGATCTGAGGAATTCCTCCTTCCAGAACTCAAGAGGCAGCATCGGCAGACGAACCCAAACCAGAGCAGAGGAAACGGAGTCCTCCGCCGGAGTGAACTCAGGCCTCCACGGCTCCGTGCCAACCACCTGGCCATTGATCACCCATGGACGTTGAAGAACCAGGCTGCAAGCTTCTATGGATTCGAACCGGAAGACATGGTATCTGAATGCCAGAGAAATGGGAACGATGGCGCCAGAGATTCCAGTTCTCCTGAATTCCCTGACGAAGGCATCAGCCGGGATCCAACGGTGGAACGACCGGACAATCACGGCCGACTGCTGCCAGCCCACCACCTCCGCATCAAGCTCCGCCGCCGGAATTTGACAACCTCCGGGAACGATGCCTGCAGCAACTCCACAGCAGCCGGTGAAGGGGTCTCCGTCATCCACTGGAAACCAGACGTCGAAGACCTCCTCCCAGAATCGGCGGCCATAGGAACAGAGGAAATGACGAAGGGAAGAAGAAAAGACGAGCCGATGCAACAGGGACGAAGAAACTGGCAATGATCGGGGACGAAGGTTACGGAAGCACGAATCTTAAAGCTAGAGGAAAAAAAGAACCGGAGCACTAGGGTGCATGATTCTTAAAGCACACACGATAAAAGGTAAAAAGTGATCTTTCTTGCAGTAACCTATTAGAAAAATTTCCAACTTGTGTTTGGAAGCAACAAAAATATCCAGCACTATTTTCAACAAAAGATTCCCTTAAGAACTGAAATGACAGAGGAAAGGTGAAGTAGATGAGAGAGATTTACGGGATGGATGGAGGCTTTGATGTGCTTGATGGTGTGGAAGAGGCAATGATGGAGAATGCCGAAGAACCGTCAACTTTCTGAATTCTGAGAGAGGGGATCATCGGATCACTAGATCCACCTCAAATGCTTGAAATCGCTGGAGAAAATGAGCAATAGCTAGAGAATGATGGAAATCGCCCTGGGAGGATGAGGAAATTCTAAATACACCCCAAAATTACTCTCTCCACCCCAAAAATTAAAAAAAAAAAAAAAAATTGATCACTCCCCACATCCCTAAATTTTCTCTCTACACCCCCTTAATTAAAAATTTTTTTTCTAAACTACCCTTAAAACCCTCCCCCACCCTTATTCCTTCTCTGCACACCCATCTTCCCCTCACACCCCACCCAATAGCCTCCTCCTCTTCCTTCCCCTTCCCTTCCCTTCCCCTCACACCCATGCGACCAACGGTGATCAGTGGCGGCAGCAGCAACGGTGAGCGGCAGCGGCAGCAGCGGCGAGCGGCAGCTTCCTTCCCCTTCCCCTTCCCTTCCCCCATCCGGCTCCCCTTCCTCCCCGACGGCGAGTGGCGATGGCGTTCGACTCCGTTTTCTCCCTGGTGGCAAGCCACGACGATGGCAACGTCTGGCAACAAGCTTTGAGCGGTGACGGGGTGCGGCAACGAGCAGCGGTGAGCAGCAGCGAGCTATTCCTCCCCCATTCTTCGGTGGTGAGCGACGGTGAGTAATCCCAACACGAATCGGACTGTTCGGCCTGACTAGGCCGAACATTCATGCTCTGTTCGGCCTGGTCATGCTGAACAGAGGAAGAGTGTTCGGCCTGGTTAGGCCGAACAACACGATCCAAAAAAAAATATTGCTATTTCATATTTTAATCTTGCGTGTTAATGCTTGCTAATGCCATGTTTCAGATATGGTTAATGCTCTGTTCGGCTTGACCAGTCTGAACAGTCGTGCACTATTCGGCCTGGCTAGGCCGAATAATATGTTCCAAAAAAAATTGCTATTTCATATTTTAATCTTGCGTATTAATACTGGTTAATGCCATGTTTCAGATATGGTTAATGCTTCGTTCGGACTGACCAATCCGAAGAGTCGTGTACTGTTTGGCCTAGCCAGACTGAACAACATGATCAAAAAAATTGCTATTTCATATTTTAATATTGCGTGTTAATGCTGGTTAATGCCATATTTCAGATATGGTTAATGCTCTGTTCGGCCTGACCAGTCTGAACAGTCGTACACTGTTCGACCTGGCTAGACCGAACAATATGATCCAAAAAAAATTTGTTATTTCATATTTTAATCCTGCATGTTAATGCTGGTTAATGCCATGTTTCAGATATGGTTAATGCTCCATTCGGACTGACCAATCCGAACAGTCGTGTACTGTTTGGCCTAGCCAGACTGAACAACATGATAAAAAAATTACTATTTTATATTTTAATCTTGCGTGTTAATGCTAGTTAATGCCATGTTTCAGATATGGTTAATGCTCAGTCCGAACAGTTATGCACTGTTTCGCCTGGCCAGGCCGAGCAACATGATCCCAAAAAAAATGCTATTTCATATTTTAATCTTACGTGTTAATGCTGGTTAATGTCATGTTTCAAATATGGATGTTGGTCCCTAGAGAGTTAGACCCATGGCGTTAGCCAAAAGACGTCATGCCATGCATGCTAAGCTTAAGGTTCCTGATGCACCATTGCCCCTAGTTAAGATAGTAGATGAGGACATGTCAGCTAGGGACGTTGAAGATGAAGCGGTTGGGCCATGTCTAGGAGGTCCAGAGGATGAGTCTGTCCTGATTAATTTCAGAACACATATAGCAGCCTCCATATGAAGAACAACAGGTATTGTTTGTTTGTTATTGTGTTATATTTTCTTTAATATATGATTGCGATGCTGTGATATAAATTATTAATGTTATCCATTTATATTATAGGAACGGGCTCCGCTTAAGTGCATAAATTATGCTGCCAAAGTAGGTGAATGGTAATGGTGGGCATCAGGACAATCTAATAGGAGGTTCAGAGCAATGATTCAGTAGTCGGGCCTGGTAGAACTAGTACACTGCTCTTATTGGTTCACCGATAAGATTCTTGTCTTGGGCTTTATAGAGAGATGGCAGCTCGAGACAAACACCTTCCATCTTTCCTTTGGTGAGATAACTATCACCTTGGATGACGTGGTCGTCATATTAAGGATTAATTTCATGGGTGCCTCAGTTTCACTACCATGTGATAGGGCGCAACCATCATATTAGGGATTAATGTTATGGGTGCCTCAATTTTACTACCATGTGATAGGATGAGTGATCGAAATGTTGAGAACCTACTTGTAGAGCTGTTGGGTGTATCATAGGTTGGTGCACGTCAGAAGGTGCTATCAATACGCGGTCAGTCTGTGAAGTTAGTATGGCTGAAGAGTCAGTACCATATAATCTCATGAGCACATGGTAAACCATGTGTGCGTCGAATAGCATACCCACAACCTGAATCATCAATCCCAACTGAATTGGCTCGGTTCGATTGGGCGAGGATATGATTTAATGCACTTATAGATATGAAACCTCGCAATTCTTTGAATTCAGCAGGCTTAAAGTTGTATTGCACGATTGTCAAATTCTTCTCGAATGAAGCTTTAATGTCACTGTGCTGCAACTCAATCAAACCATGTATTTTTGTCCAAGATGACTCAAAAGTTTCTTAGCTTGATCCAAGCTATCTTTTAAGCTTTGCATTTGCACTTTCAGCCCTAGTAAAGTAAATAAAATTAAATCAAAGTTAAATAACAAAGACGTAATTAAATTATATAGTTGTTAAATGAATCAATTTCTTGTGATACCTATTTGTTATCATATTTTCATAGTGCCTACATGCGTCCGTCCACGCCATGATAAATCTTTCCTTATATTTGCTTAGCTAACTATCTTACACATACCGTAAAGCATCTGGATAGGTACTGAACTCTCTCTGAAGTGTACTTCAGTGATCATTATACTCATCTTTTGTAGAGGACAATACTAGTATATTCCAATTCATTATAAACTTATCCCATTTCTCCTTCGTTTCAAATAATCTTTTGCACTAGACCAAAACATTTCTATTAATATGCCATCTATACAACAAGTGTGTTGTCGTAAGAAAAACCCTCTGAATTACATTCAATAGAGCCAAGTCTCTATCTGTGACTATCAATTCAGGCAAAAGATCAACATCCATGACACTGCACAATCTCTCTAATGCCCATGCATGGTTATCTTCTCGCTCAGAGTCCATGTATGTAAAAGCAATAGAAAATGGGAGGTCAGTTGATGTCATCCCCATAATCTTTAAAAAAGGAAGACAATATCTATTCATCTTGTAGATGCAATCCATTATCAAAATACGAGAAAATACACATAACAAATCTATGCTGCCAAGGTGTGCCCAAAACAAGTCACGCACAACAGCAGCATTATTACAATTCCTATGCCACTCAATGTATTTAGCCTTGACTAATTTACCCAAAAGATGTTGCATTTGTGATCTCCCAACTTTCTCTACAATCTTACACCTTTGACGTGCATTATAGATTATCTTGATTATCATAACATTGAGGGCATCTCTTTGCTTCAATGTGGACAATATGTCCTTTGGCTAAACCAAACTTTTCGACATATCCACTAATAATGAAGTCTCCTGCTTAGATAATCTTCTAGTATACGAGTGCCCCTCAAGATGCTTCACAGCCGGATGATTGTGCACTCCACAAACGATCATTAAGATCCAATCATCTGCAGTGTCCAATTTTCTTTCTCTTAATGCAAAAGGGCATTCACACTTCTTTGTGCCACTGGCCCTAGTCTTTAATCCCTTTTTCTTTATGCTTGTGCTTCTGTAGGTACCACTCCTCTCGCAACTAAACATAATTCTTGGTTTCCTAAAATTTCTACCCGAATCAGATGTTTTAATTACAACAACAAATCCATTCCTCCTCCCAGCTTTTCGACACCAATTACACAAGTCTTCTCTACTCTTGAATATCTACACATTAAATAGTTTAATGTGAGTCGACAATTTTACACATAGCTCAGTCAACTAATAAAATAATTACAATAAAAATTATCAGATCTCGTAAGTTGTAAATTCATTTGTGTAATCCATCACACATTCAGAGCCAATCATGCTGCATTTGGTTGAAGCATCGCCCTACATGTATAAAAAATCATGTTAAATTGACATTTGACCCATATAACTTTCGTTTGGCCCTATGGGGCCGAACATTTACCCTTTGTTCAGCCTAGGGGTGTAATCGAGCAGAGTCGAGTTGATACAGTGCCGAGCTCGACTCAACTCTAAAATTTGAAGTTTGAAACTCGATTCGAGCTCGATCGAGTTTTTTATTTAGAGCTTGAGCTTGAACTCGATAAAATACTCGGTATACTCGAGCTCGACTCAACTCGACTTGAATTTCTCTATAAAAATTTAAAAAATAATTTTTAAATTAAAACAAAATATTTTCTCAACTAAAAATTCAAAGGAGCTTAAGATTTACAAATACAATGATAATATAGGTTCAAAATGAATGGAAAGGACTCAAAAGTGATGACATAATCAAAACAAAATATCAATGCACATTTACTCATCAATATTTTTCTACAAACATAATTTTCAGCCACGTCAAGAATAAAAAGAACTTATTTTACTAGGATGAGAATTAAATAAATAGAGTTTGATACATGGCAGTGGGAAATGGAAAGGACTCATTTTACTGCACTGAGAATCATTCGATAGACATGAAGAGCACACTGAATTGGTATTTGATTACAATATTCCAAATCTTAATTGACCAAAACTATTGTTGCAAAAGATTTTCACCCTTATTGTTTTTTGTGTAAGGTTTTTTTTGGGTCAGGTACCATGTTTTCTTAGGTAGCATCCCCATGGATAATGGACCGCTCTCATTCTGATGCCACATCTGCTAGATTAGTAAGATCTGCTTCACTAATCACATGTAATGAAAGACAATGTGATGTTAACCAATGGTGAAGCAAGTTATCCCATCAATTGACTGTCAGTGTTGCAAAAACAGAGGCATGATGGATTTACAGTGCAAATTTTTGGATGATAACTTCATGCTAGGGGAACATCCAATCATCCAAGGAAGCCAGATTTTACAGGCTTTAGGCATTATAAGCATACCTTCCATTGAATCATGCATCATTCTTTGCCCTCGGGCGAACATAAATAACATCAACCTGCACTCTTTCCCTCCTAGTTTAAGATTAAATACCTGCATATATTGTGCATACATTTGCTAAAATGCACACTTTTCTTTGGTAGATGGAGACTAAGTTTTTTGACCCATTCTGTTATTTTTCCAACCTATGATATTTAAATTTATTGAAAGATTATGAAGTCTAGCAGGCTTTTGTTTACATAGAAGCAGTAATATTGAGCAGAGGAAAAAAAGAAAGGACAAGGAAGGAACAAAAATAGATCAATGAATGCTCTCAAGCACAAGTTTTGCATAAGACTATAATCACTTGAGGAATTTGTTGAACCAATCGCGCTTCCTTCACCATCAATGCCATCATTTTATGCCCAATCCTAGGTTCTGCTATTGCAAATTAGAATTTAACAACAGAACCAGATAACAGCACTACTTCATCTGACCAAATTGTGAAAACCATATTCATATTTGCATGCCTGTAGCCTTGACATACAAGTTGGAAGTGTAGGAGAAAGGAGGTAGAATTACCTAAAGATGGATAGAGGTTTTGCTGAAATTATACAAGATACTCTGTTTCAGGGGAGTTGACCTTAATAGGAACTCATGACAAAGCAGAGATCCATAAAGCAACCCCTAGTTAATGGGATAAGGTTCGGTTATAATCGATATTATGCATCAGTTGCTTGCTCTTTGATGCAGGGCGATATTCAAAACGCCTGCAACTCAAGAACGATCTAATCTGCGAGAAAAGAATTCGTCCAGGTTTGGTTCGAATCTTGACAAGAGAAGGGAAAAATTTCGAATTTGATCACTCACAATCCGAAGTTTAAAGGAAGATCAATTGAATTTTCAATTCAATTGTTTTGAATCAGAAAAAAAAAAAAGAAACATAGATCTGAATTCAAGAAAATAACATCTAAATAGCATCTTTCTTCTCTCCTTCTGACGGCGCCCAAAGCCAAGCCTAAATAAAAGAGATAAAACCCTAACATCATAAGTTTAGAAAAATTACAACTATGCCATTAAAAAATAAAAACAGGCCCAAAACTCCTATCAGACAAGCCGGATGGCCAAAATCCACAGCAGCTCATTGCCTAAGGCAATGACTTTGAATCAGCAGTCCGTTTCTATAACCAGCCAAGTTTGGGCCCAGTCCGACACAGTAGCTGACCAGATTCGATTGACCCAAAGTGTCAAAACGAAGTCGGGTCAATTCCGTACACTCGGCCCAAACATGAAATTTCAAGCTCGTTTGTTCTGCAACCTCTTAGACCTTCGTAGATTACCTGGTGTGGTCTTCCCTGACGTGGCCTGCTGACTCTGGGTTGCTGGTATAGGAACATCCAAGGACTGGTTCGACTGACCCGAACTCTGATCCGAACTGATGTCCTCATCACTCTCCCCTTCCTCTGAAAAGCTTGACCTCAAGCTCGAATTCTCTCCTGCATAAGGGGTCAGATGCCGAATGTTGAATACATCCGAAATGAAGACATCATCTGGTAACTCAACCCGATAGGCATTGTCACCAAATTTCTCCAATACCTGGCATGGACCTATCTTCTTCGGCTTGAGCTTCGTTAAAGCTCCCTGTGGATACCGCTCCCTCGGTAAGTAAACCCATACCAAATCGCCCACTTCAAAGGACTGTTGCCAACGCTGCTGATCAGCTTTCGTCTTGTATTTGGCGTAAGTCTGCTCCAATTTGGCTCTAACAGTCGCATGTATCTCTTGCAAGTCAGACACTCTATCTTCGACCTTCTGACTCACCTTGTCTGACGTCTCAACTGGCAGAACATCCAAAGGACCTCTTGGCAAGAACCCAAACAGTATCTGAAATGGAGCAAACCCTGTAGAACGGTTTACTGAAGAGTTGAACTCAAACTCAATCTTCGGCAAACACAAATCCCAGCTCCTGAATTCATGCACATTTGCCCGCAACAGATTACCCAAGCTACGGTTGACAACTTCAGTCTGTCCATCCGTCTGAGGATGATATGGACTGTTGAATTTCAACTTTGTGCCCAACTTCTTCCACAGCTCTCGCCAGAAGTGTCCCATAAACTTGTTGTCCCTGTCTGACACTATGGATGCCGGTATACCAAAATGCCGAACCACTGAAGCAAAATATAAGTCAGCAACCTTTGACGCATCAAAAGTAGTTTTGCATGGCAAGAAACACGCCACCTTACTGAACCGATCCACAATCACCATAATCGAATCCAGTCCCCTTGCTGTCCGCGGCAATCCTACAACAAAGTCCATAGAAACATCTCGCCATGGTGCCTCTGGGATAGGTAAAGACGTGTACATACCTTGGTTCGTGTCTGTCCCCTTCGACTCTTGACACAACCTGCACCTCTTCACAAAAGCCTTGACATCTCGGTCAAGACCAGGCCAATAAAACCGCTGTCGAATCAACCAGGCTGTTTTATCCCTTCCGAAGTGACCCTGGTTATGCAATTCCTGGATGATCAACACACGAAAAGATGTATCAGGAACACATAAGCAGTTACCTCGAAATAAATATCCATCATGGAGAACGAAATCAGTTCGCTCCCCAGCCTCAATTTCGGCTAAGATCCCCTTGAAGTGATCATCCACACGAATGTCCTCCCTTACACTCTCAAAGCCGAGAGTGTACACATGCATAGCGCCAATCAAAAAGCTCCGCCTACTCAAAGCATAAGCCACTCTATTCAACGTACCAGACTTGTGCTTGATGCTGAAAGTGTATTCCTGCAAGGCACTCACCCACTTCGCATGCCTTGAACTCAGTTTATGCTGACCCTGTAAAAACTTCAGCGCCTGATGGTCTGAATACAGTACAAACTCTCACTGAATCAAGTAGTGGCGCCAATGCTGCAAGGACCTCACAATGGCGTACAATTCCAGATCATAAACCGAGTAAGTCAGTTTAGCTCCTCCCAGCTTCTCACTGAAGTATGCAACTGGTCTTCCTTCCTGGCTAAGCACTGCCCCAATTCCAGTCTTCGAAGCATCACAATCCACCTCAAAAACTCTATCAAAATCAGGAAGAACCAATAAGGAGCTTCGGTCAATCTGACTTTCAGCCCATCAAATGCCTCCTGTGCGGCATCATTCCATCCGAATCTGGCTCCCTTCAACAATTCCGTTAAAGGTGCAGCCAGCTCACTATACCCCTTGACAAACTTGCGATAAAACCCTGCAAGTCCCAAAAAGGATCTCAATTCTGTCAAGGTTGAAGGTACTGGCCATTCCACAATTGCATGCACCTTATTCCTATCTGGGAGAATCCCCTCTCCAGTCACAACGTACCCCAGAAAAATTAGTCTCCCAACCATCCAAATGCACTTCTCTGGGTTAGCAACTAACTGGTTCTCACGTAACACTGACAAAACCTATGCCACATGGCCCACATGCTCTTCGGCTGTCCTGCTGTATATCAAAATATCATCAAAGTAGACAACCACAAATGAGCTAAGAAATGGACATAAAACCTGGTTCATTACGCGCATGAACGTGCTCGGCGCATTTGACAACCCAAATGGCATTACCAACCATTCATACAGCCCTTCCTTAGTCTTGAAGGCTATATTCCATTTGTCTTCAGGCTTCATCCTTATCTGATGGTACCCACTCTTCAAATCAATCTTCGTGAAGACCTTAGCACCACTCAATTGATCAAGCATGTCGTCCAACCTCGGTATCGGAACCTGTACTTCATAGTAATTTTCTTAACCGCGCGGCTGTCGACACACATGCGCCACGTACCATCCTTCTTCGGTACCAAAAGGGCTGGCACCGCGCACGGGCTAATGCTCTCCCGTATAAACCCCTTGTCCAAAAGTTCTTGGACCTGCCTCCTCAATTCCTCATGCTGTTGCGGTGTCATCCGATAGTGAGCCTTATTCGGCAACACTGAGCCCGGAATAAGGTCAATGCCATGCTGAATATCTCGGAGAGATGGTAATCCAGCCGGTAGCTCCTTTGATACAACATCTTGGAATTCCTCCAAGACAGACACCAACTCCTCAGGAATCATATTCGGCCTTTGCTCCTCTTCCACGCCGAAGTCCCCTGACTTGCTCATCAAAGTAAAACAAACATCCTCTCCATCCAAACTCGCATCGAATTCTGGGCTTGGTAAACAAATTACCGTATTCTGTCCACTCACTTCCTGAAGTGGCTTCAAAATAACTTTCCTCCCATCTGGATGCAGCATATAACTGTGGGTGTACCCGTTGTACACTGCCCTGTTATCAAACTGCCACGGACGCCCCAGTATGATGTGAGTAGCATCCATTGGAACAACATCCGCCTCAATAGTTGTCTCGAAATGAGGACCAAATACAGTGACAACTTACACCTTTGGCTGACCTGAATGTCTGCATTTTGGTTCACCCAACCGAGCTTATATGGATGTGGGTGAGGGTCTGTCCGCAACCCCAGCTTCTTCACAGCCTCCTCTGCTATCACATTCTCCCAACTACCGGAGTCTATGATAACACGACATGTTTTGCCAGCCACAAAACATTTCGTTGTGAAGATGTCATGCCGACGCCAATCTTCATCTGACCTCGGTGCCAGACACATTCTTTGTATCACTAAGCTCTCCCCTTGAATATGGTCCAGATCAATAACACACAGCTTATCATCAAATTCCTCATCCTCAGGGAACTCTCCTCCATATTCGTCCTCCATATACTCCTCCATATACAACTGAGCTCGCGCCTTGGGGCATTCATTGGCATAGTGCCCCAAATTCTGACACCGATGGCAGCGAATGTTAGCCCTGTTGCTGCCCACTCTCGCCTGAGAACCTGAGGTTCCATTCGACCCTGTTGGTCTTGGAGGTATTGCCTGCGGCCTCGCTACTGGAGGCATAAATTTGCCCCCTGAATTCTGCCCTGAACTCTGGCCCGTAATAAAATCCCCTCTGCTNGGAATATGATCAATATGCATATTGTAATCTCTTAACGTTTTTTTTATCTAAAGAATTTGTACATATCAACCTTAGCTACAATGTATTCGATCTCATCATGGACAATGCAATTGAATTTTGCTTTTTACTAAACTATGATACTAATGATTGACCTAAAAAATAACATGAGCTACTAGTGCTCTTATGATCATTTTGCATTCAGCAGAGTATCCAATTAGGTCAAAACTAGTGTTCTTTGGATAAAATAGACCTAAGTCCATTGTATTCATTAAATATCTAAAAAAATTTTAATAGCTTGTAGGTGTGATTCTTTAGAATTAGCTTGAAACCTAATACACATGTAGTAAGGTAAAGTAAGCTTCCTATCAGACATCTATATCACTTTTCCTTGATGCTTACCCAATGTTCATCAATATCCAGTTGGGTTGTCATGTTTATGGAGGTGCCAATTGGGTTTTCATTCTCTATCCCAAACCTCTTGAATAGTTCTTTGATGTACTTGGTTTAATTGATGAAGGTGTTTTCTATGGTTTGCTTGATTTGGAGTCCAAGGAATTTTTGATTGTTGTAGGACAGATATCAGGTATTTGACAAATTGAAGTAGAAAACATGATGAGTAAATTAATGAGTATGGGATATGACAATGCTGGGAGTGTTAGGGATTTTATTATGAATATGGTATATATCACACCAAAGAAAGCCCATGGCAATACCTTTTCAAATAAATTTATAGCTTATCGTGCCCTTAATTCCCTACCTATTGAGTTTAGTCATATTAAAATTGCTTATAATACCTTAGATGAAAGATTTTGGAAAGGCATCTTTTGTTCTTGGTATTGAGATCCATAGGAATAGATCCCGTGGCTTGCTGAGAACTCTCTCAAAGAACCTACCAATTAACCTGTTAGGGGGCTAAAATTAATTGGCCCTAAAAACTTGAGTGAACATTAATTGGTAGCAGAAAAACTTGAGTTATAAGCACTTCAACTTTTCTTTTTCATCTAATATAAGACTATTTTTTAGGGTATTATAATATCCCATCTTTATGAAATGACATCCTTATCGCATGCCATAAGCTATCCAAAATCTATACCTTGACTGGTTCATTAGTGCGGTAAGGATGACTTTACGCGATAATGTAGTAAGAGCTCACTAACTCCGTATACTCGGATTGATTCTCATACTATTTGTAATGCTCCAAGCCCATATGTTGGTCCAATTAACCTGTTAGCAAAGAAAAATCACTTGGTCCTAAAAACTTGAATGAAAGTTAATTGGTAGTAGAGGAACTTAAGTTATAAGCACTTTAACTTTTCTTTCCCATCCAATGTTGGACTATTTTTGGGGTATTACAGAAATTCTATGAAAGATATACCTTATACTAGTGCATGCTATGGAGATGCAACATAGGCTATATGATTAAAGAATTTTATTTAGGTTTTGAATTATTGATTCCATTTAAGACCACTAAAGATTTATTGTGATAGCAGTTTTATAGTGTTATTATAAAAAAAAATACAAGAGTACTAATAGGTCTAATTTTTCAAGTGTAGTCATACTTCAACCGGCCAAGTCATAAACAACATATTGCCATGGACGGAATTCATGCAAGTTATAAAAGGATATATATCAATGCGTCGTCTCCTCCCCTTTTGAGTTGGCCATCTCGATAGACATTAAACCTATCTTTCTAAAGACCAATGCATGCATTTTTTAGGTAACCATCGTCTTTAGATGAGTCTATACTCTACAATAATAATATGTATACATATTGTGTGCGGTGTTTGGGTGGCCAACTTTCAATCCTCTCCCCTTATAATTCCATGTTAAACCATAAGTTAATCACATTAATCTTAGATTTGTGATGCTAAATTTAATCCACATAATAAAGTTATTCGGATATCTTTAAATAGAGTTATAGTTTTTTTTGAATGTATATAAATATGAATTCATTAAATAGATTCGAATATATTCAAGAAAAAGTTTTTTAAATTAAATAATTTTTTATAAAAAAATAACAAACCAAACCAGCTTTTCCATGTGACATTAAGTGCATTTGGTCCATGAACCCTAATCTCGCTCGACCAAAAAATAAATAATAAAATCGCATTCACTTGGTACGAAGAGCAAGAAGCTGTACCTATCTGTGATGCAACCTTTAGTTGCATTGTATTTAATAATGTCATTAAGAGAGAGAGAGAGAGAGAGCATCGTTTTATCCAAGTTTAGGCACATATTATTTATAATATGTATACATTTTTTAGTATGCACATATTATTGATATATATAACATGTCATGCTTTTGGAAACTTGAGACTTGGTGTTAGTCTTGAGTGTTTATTATGGGTCTCTTAGTAACATCACAAAGAAAACATTGTAATTAATTTTTTTCTATTAAAAGTCTATTAGGCTAGGTCTCCTTTTTCTTTTTTATCTCTGTAGTTGATTTTTTCTATTAAAACATTGTTTAAGGAAAAAATAAGAAGACAAAGATCTAACCTTTTTTTTTTGGAACTTCTATTGCTTTCCTAGCACAAATGGATATAAAATTTTTATTATTATTATTATTTAATATTCTAATTATAAGTATATGATCCTTAAATCCTCAGCATTGAAATCTATGTTTTGAGAATATGTGTCACATATGGCATACTCTAGTTTGTCTGATCATAGGCTACGGTTCTTTATTAATAGGCATCTAAATATGTTATGCTTCCAACTACTTTAAAATGAAGCATTTATATTTGACTTAAAGGCTGTCAAGATGTGTATAAAATGATTTATTGCATCATGTTGGCATGTACTGCTCCATTAATTTTCATCAGGAAATTCCTTTTCAAACCAATTAGTGTAATTTTTAGTATACTTCGACATAGTTTATGGTGAACCGCTAGCCATAAAATGCATGATAAAGGCTTCTGAGCTACCCATCTCGGACACAGTGCACAAAAATATGGTTTGTTTCTCATTGGAGGTGCACCCTTAAGGCCACTCATATATATCAATCAGTATACTCTTTTAACTTTCATGGCTCTAAGTCTAAGGGCATCCATCAATACTATAAATTTTGTTAGACATAAATAGCCATCAAAGTTGACAGCTAGCATGCTGTCTAGATAAATGAAAAATAAATAAAAGAAGTGCGTCACGAGACCCTTAAAAATGGATATTTTATATTGAGGTTCAACTAGAAGACGCTTGAAAGGAGTCATTTCTCAAATCAATATAAAGTAAACACAACAGCCTCTCTTTTTCCCCCTTTTTTTTTTCTGAATAATAATATCTTTATAAACAGTTAAGTCAATAGATGACCGATCTTGATTATATCTAAATAAAATTATATTTAAAAATTTATTGATTAGATTAGATCCAAAAATTACATACAATCTAGATATTAAGATAAATGTAAAAAAATTTATTTTTCAACCTAACTCGACTTAAATTAATTTATTTATCATCTAAATCTAACTTAGATCAATAAAAAATTTAATTTAATTCAACTCTTATTAGGGTCAACCCAGAAATAAATATTTTTAAATATTTTTTTTCTAAATTTATTGAATGAACTAGTTTACTTTTTTTTTTAAAAATCTAAACAAATATATTTTTATCGATTTTATTTAATTATTTTTAAATATTTATATCTTATTAATGCTCAAGTATTTTTGTACATGTGCCTAGTGCATGTATATGCACTAAAAATCATAGTTTAGATCGAACTAAGTTTTAAAATAAAAAATTAAACTTATTTTTTTTAAAAAAAATATTTTTTTTGTTATAATAATATTATATTAAATTATCAATTATTTTTATATAATTGTAAACATATGGCCAGATGCTTATGCTTAAAAATTTGACTCGACTTGGATAGTTAATGGATTAACTTGAATAGTTAATGTATATAATTGCATGGGGATTGAGCAATATGTTCGATCCATTTGCAATCCAGGGTATGAATTTCATGGCAGGAGACTTCAATTAAATTTAATCGATTACATACTGTTATATTTTGTTAAAAAGGTTCGGGGCCCCACGCCGTGCCCTTCTAAAACTTCAGAAGTAAGTCCCAACCCACCCCACCTTCCCTAACTATCCTTGAACTAAATCCCAACGGCCTCATTTACTTGTATTAAATTTCCTTGCTTTTTCTTCTTCTTCTTCTTCTTATCGTCTACTGTGTGTGTTCGTATTGGCGGCCATGGCGTCGATCGTCGCGTCGATGGTGGTGGTTCCGCTTGGCCTCCTCTTCCTCCTTTCCGGTTTATTCGTCAACTTTATTCAGGTAACGTTAAGAGAGGAAACAAAAGAAATAGAAGCCCTGGTTTCCGTACTGTGTCAGCAGTCCAATTTTCCTACTCGCTTGTGTTCGTTTAGGTGACTCCGATTTACAGCTACTGAAGCTCTTACGCATGTCACTGGGTTTTGGCTTATGAATCTTTCGATCGGTCTCTGGAAGGAATTTGCTGACGGACCCTTCTTAACTTATCCATCTTCTCGTTTTTTTTTTTTTTAAATTCATTTAATTTTTGATTTGGATTTCTGATTGGACTGTATATCGGCAGTTAGTATGGTGTCAGTAGATTTGTTTGTTCTGCAGTGATTCCCCCATGAGGAGCTTTGACACTTTGGTTTCGTAGTTTCTTCATTTTTGAGCCCTTTTTTTTTCTTTCTTTCTTTGGATTGCTGTCTCTTACGCACGATCTAGATTCTAGTTGTTGGTATTGTATTAAACTGTTGTTGTATCTTCTTTCATGAAGTTTTTTTGGTTTGTGATTTTTTTTTTTTTCCCCTCGCTGCATCCCTGCTATGGCTTTCCTAATTCAGGAAATTAGGGAGATCTAATATCCTTTCTTTTTTTCCCCCTCTATCTGCTACAGGCTGCTTGTTTTATCGCAATACGTCCTTTCTCAAAGAGCCTCTATAGGAGGATCAACAGAATTGTGGCTGAATTGTTATGGCTTCAGCCTGTTTGGCTTGTGGATTGGTGGGCAGGTGTTAAGGTACTAATCCCCCATAAGGAAAAAAGGAAAAAAAAAATAAAAAAAAAGAAAAAGTCAATTAATTTTACCAGTCCTGGCTATTGATGCGAATCTGGATTGGGTTATATAAAACTTTCACCATCTGCATGGCTTTGTATTTTCTGTGAGTTCATACGCATGGTTTTTCCCAAGCCAATCAACGAATCATATCATATTTGATCTGCTACAAATGTGGAAGTGTGTAAGGTGACCCAAGATAGCACTTCGGGGGTTAAGGAGTAGATCTATGAGCAACAAGTTGGATGTGGGTTGGGATATGGAAAAAGGATAATGAATCCTAAAATTAATTAATTATTTATTTCTTAGATAGTTGGCTTGAGCTACATCTAAAGGCTTTTATAGAACAATATTGTAAGCTTAGGGAATCGTGAAGTAAGGAATCAAAGTTGTTTGGTGGAAAAAAGAAAACAAAGAAGGTGGTTCAAGGAAAATTGAGTAAAAGTGATCAAGTGGGTTCCGTGTAATATACGATAAGATTTTTGTTGAATCCAGAGAAAAAAGAAACGACCATAAGGAAAGTTGAAGGTGGAACATTGTTATCCAGGGTAATCATTAAAAATAAAATTATGCTAAGTCTAAATAACTGCTTGAAAATCATAAGTGTAAAGGAGGTTGAGCTGTTTCCAAAAGGTTGGCTAGGAGACTAAGAAGTTTATTTTAAAATCGTTGAATCTTCCAGAAGGAAAGATTAAGACTTGTGTATTCTTGATGTAAAAATTTAAGATATTTTTTATGATGTATGAGAAGTTGATAAGACATATTTTGGTATATTACTTTAGTTGTGATGACTTTCGAAATAACTACTGTTTTTCTTGTTGCAGGTTAAACTGTATGCTGATTCTGAAGCTTTCCAGTTAATGGGTATGAGCTAAATATTTCATCATGAATCTCTAGTTTTCTTTATGTGTTATGAAATGAAAATATATGTATTTACAGACAAGCTTTGAGCATGTCTTCTTTGCTACATAAGCTTATGTTACCAAAATCACAGGTAAAGAGCATGCACTTGTCATTTCTAATCACAGGAGTGATATTGATTGGCTTGTTGGGTGGATTTTAGCACAGGTTCTTCTCTTTTATCTTATGACCTATCAACATCTCTATTTGCAACCTCACTATTTGACAGTGTTTCTAGTAGTTCATGTCACCTTTTCTAGCTGTGATGTGTTGCATCTGAGATCATGCATTAAATTAACAACCTTTTCTAGCTGTGATGTGTTGCATATGAGATCATGCAATAGATTTTCTTTGTATAAAATGAAGGGTTCTCATGCTAATATCTTTCTATACTTGTTATATAATTTGATGTGCTTTTCCCAGCGTTCAGGTTGTCTTGGTAGCACACTGGCAGTCATGAAGAAATCAGCAAAATTTCTACCAGTGAGTCATTCTTGGGGCACACCATTCTTTTTACCAATGATGAGATGATGCCTCATGTTCCATCTGTTATATACTGTTGCTATTTTGTTGTGACCTAATAGTCTTTTCGATGCCATCAATTTTACTGAGCTTTTCTATTTTCCACAAAATTTCATTGGGGGTCTTTTAAGTATGCATCTAAAAAAGAGGGATGCAATGCTTATTCTTCCTGGATTAGTTTTCCATGTCATCTAAAAAGTTTGTATTTGTAAACATGTTGTGTTCTGATTGCTGTATGTCTGCTATATAAAATTTCAGTTTTGGATCATGTTTTGATCAAAACTAAGCCAGCAAGCTCTGGTCTGAATTAAGCTATTTCAGAGTAAATCAGAATATTTTGAACCAAATCACAATGCTTTATTTACAGTAAACCAAATTTAATAGATAATGGATATATATTTTAAAATTGGAATTTAGTCTATCGCAAAACATAAAAATAAAAAGAAAATATGCAGAAGTTTGGACATTGTAGAGTTTGAGAGTAACCATTTGAGTTGTAGATTACTGTATGCTACATATTGGCTGGGAAATTGTTTTGACTCTTTGTGGTAGTTAAGATTTTGCAAGTTAGCATTTTGACATGTGCTGGTAAGAGTGGTACATCTGCAGTCTATTGTCATGATTGACAATAGTTGTCTATGTCAATTTTTGTGGTGCTTTGGTAAAGCACCTGTGCTTTGAGCAGGTGCAGGCCATTATTTTGTGATGAATGTCTGTAGAACTGGATGTCATACATAGAGGACCTGCCAGTATTGTATATATGATATTGATGAACATCTCTATAAGTGGGGCACACTGAAATTGAACCCCAATTTTGGGTTCTGTTATTTTCAGCGATTCTGTCTAGTTTCAGCTGAAATGAGCTAGTTTCAGCCAAATCCAATGGTTTGTGCCAGTTTTAGCCAAAACTGATGGGGACTAGCTATAAATGATATTTTTTTAAAAAAATAGTGTTTTGGTGTTTACAATCATGATGGACTTATCTCTTTATTTATTTAAGTATATTGACTTTTAATTTTAATTTTCAATGGCTTTATTTTTCTTGGGTTAAAAGAGGAGATAGATGCATTGATAAGCCAAGACTTTCAGAAAAGAATCTTATTAAAACACATTATGAGGACTGTAGGAAACTAAATATCTTCTAAATACAAGATATTTCAACAAAATGACATCAGTTTTATGTAAAAAATGTAACATTATATAGCCATATGCATTATAATAAATAGCCATTTAACTTCAAAAATATTAGAATTCAATATATTGTGGATTCCACTAGAAAATGAAGAATTGAATACACTCAATACTAAAAGACTTCAAATTTGCCAAGTAATGAATTGTTGAACAACTAAAGTTCAAAAAGCATACAATTTTGTTTGTAATAAAAAAATGAAAATTACAAAAATAAGGAATCTATATAACACAAAATACTCTAATATTGTTAAATAACTTTTCTTGGCTTCTTTTATTTTTCTTCCTATTTTGCCTTTTTTTGAATTTTTCCTTGGCTTCTAATTGAAACTCATGAATCTTGGAGCAAAACTTCAAGAACCGTTGAAATTGTTGAAATCAAAACTTCATAGACCTCTCCAATACTAGAACTTGATTCGAACTCACATCCTGAGGATATTTAATAATCATTCGTGGTTTGTGAAGTTTGAACTTAATTTATGTTCCTACATATGCATGCACATTATGTATGTATCTATACAAGGCATACAAAAATTCATAGAAACATGCATGCAAATACATACAAACGTGTGTGCACATGCACTCATTCTATTATTGACTAGATGGATAATGCTGATAAGAATTACGCTTGTTCATTAGAGACATTATTTGATATAGGAAAATGATGAGGAGTCACTATTGTGCAAGGTGTTGGTTGAAAGTTCATCTCGAGCTGAATTTATACTATGTAATTAAAGAATGCTCTTATCCTAAATCTTAAAGTAGATGTTTTTATTGCTAGAAGGAAGATAGTAGTGAGAAATAACATCCACATCTATATGAAGTCATTTTGATATTATGTCAGACCTTTTCTTGCTCGTACGCAACTCAACTAAACTTATCTAAGCCTTTTTTCGACTATATGGGGTTGGCTACATGAATCTACTTTCTTCACTCTACTTTATTCAGAACTAAGTCGACACTCAAATTATAAATAGTTATATTTTTCTTAATTATTTGTTTATGTTAGTTTAAGTCTATCTCTACCTCTATCAGTACCATGAATTGTTAAAAGATCACTCTTTCTAACTGGAGCATCTAAAGGGTTTTCATTGTATATGTCCGAACCACCATAATCAGTTTTCTCTCATTTTATCTTTAATTGGGGCTGCTACTATTATTTCCCGCGCATGTTTATTTCTAATTCTATTTTTTAAAGTTTTACTACATATCCATCTTAACATGCATATTTCTGTTATACTTAATTTATTCACATGTTTCAGTATTGTCCAACACTCTCTGTAATTTGAATGTCGACTTAGTCTTGAATAGAGTAGAGTGGAGGAAGCATGTTCATGTAGCTGACCCCATGTAGTTGGAAAAAGGCTTAGATGAGTTGAGTTCAGTTGAGTTAAGTTGAGTTTTAGTATTGGCCAATACTTCGTTCCATGTAGCATAGCTGGCCTAATAGTGGTTTTATAAAATTTTTCTTTTAATTTTAATGGGATACATCGATCATACAATAGTTCCGAAGCACTCCTCCACTTAATCTATCCTGCTTTAACTCTATGATTCACATTTTCACCTATTTCACCTTTTTGTTGGATAATTAATCCTAAATACCTAATTTTTTTACTGCTTGATATCTCTTGGCTTGCAATCTTCACTGTCACTTTATTTGTATTTTTACTTTCACTAAAATTATATTTCATGTATTCAATTTTAGTTCTACTAATCTTGAAACTTTTAGATTTAAGCCTCTCTCCAAATTTTTAGCTTAGCACTTAATCCAGATTTAGTTTCATCATTCAACACTATATCATCTGCAAATAACATACACCATGGGATATCATCTTGGATATGTTTGATTAATTCATCCATAACTAGTGCAAATAGATACAGACTTAAGGCAGATCCTTGATGTAAACCTACAATAATTAAAAACTCACTAGTTTCTTCTATTGTTATTTTAACAATAGTTATTGCTCTATTATACATATCTTTATCAATTCTATGTACCTTTTGATAATTCCTTTTTTCTCTAAAACTCACCATATTATTTCTTTAGATACTCTATCGTATGTTTTCTTTAAATCAATAAAGACCATATGAAGGTCTTTTTTTTTCTTTTTCCTATACCTCTCCATCAATCTTCTTAATAAATAAATAGCTTATATGGTCGATCTTCTAGGCAATTTAATACAAATTTGGCAGTTGTCACACTTATCTAGCTGATTTACCTCTAGGCCGGATAAATGGGAATAAATCCCATTTTATACTTGAGATAACTGCCGAATGCCTTGAGTTGTTAGGTAGGATAATTTAACTTGTTATCCGGTTAAACTCCCCTGATTAATCTTATACCAGGTATGGTTTATACCTAGGTGTCTCATGGTATAGGTTAAAACCTAATTTAACTTGGTTTAAAAGCTCTCTTTTATCCCCTTTATTATTATAGAAAATGATTAATTTAGGCCTCCTACCATATTAATAATATTGGAAGAGATAGACTAGCTAAATTTGAATGTAGCTAAGCCTAAATCCAGTTACCTCCTCCACCATTGGATCTAGTCACTTCCTCCACTATTGGTTACCAATAACATGATGTTTCTTTAATTGGTTTCATGCATTAAGAATTTAGTTTAATCCATTTATCATGTTATTATCGCCTTGAGCAAGAGCTAATATGTGCATATGCATATCTCATTTATCTATTTGTGCATGTCTCATTTACCTATTTCTATAAGTCTCTTGACATGTCTAGCACTTTTATTTCTTACCTGTAGACTTTAATTTAGTTACTCTGAAAAGTGCTGCAATTACATGGGCATGAATTAATTGAAAGGCAACATTAATGGTTTTGTAACTTTATATTTGAGCACTTAAAGTGCTAGAGTATGTTAAGGATTATCTTCAATGAGTAAATCCACAAGCATACTACAAAAACGATGTCTTGATCTTGCAATGTGGAAGTGAAGCGGGTAAAAAATGTTAGTTTTACAAGGGTAGCTAATATAAAATTGGAAAAAAAAAAAAGAATATTGAGAGCAACTTGCAAGAAGTGGTTAAATCACCTGTACTATGGGCTATGATTTGAAGAAATTGGGTATAATAAGAACTGGCAGATTGCTATTGGGAGAAAGTTGGAGTAAGAGGTTTATAGGTATGTATGTCATGTCACTTATTGGGGTTTCTTCTTCTTGATCATGCCCATTTATGATTTTTCAAGATATGTGAGGTTCTGGCATCAATTTGTTTCTCATAGAAGTGCTGTATGGGTGTTTTTACCCTTGTGCTGTCCACTCTTATTATCATCTTATTGATGAACCTTATGTAACTCCATTCTAGTGGTGTAGAATTAGTTCTTTGTCGTTGCTTTTTGTTCTCTTTAAATGCCTAGGTATGCCATATAATATACACAATAATTTTTAACTATAAGCTTCTGATGGTTATTATACTTTTATATGAATAACCATGTGGTATAGGAAATGGAGTCCTTGCTTTCTTTTTATCAGTTGATGGGTAGTTCTTTCTTTCAGGTCATTGGCTGGTCAATGTGGTTTGCTGAATATTTATTTCTGGAAAGAAGTTGGGCAAGAGATGAAAATACGTTGAAGGTATAATTGCTGATGATCACACATGCATGCCCTTGGTGACTTTTAAATGTTACTCTAATCGTGTATGATTGTCATGCAGTCAGGTTTGCAACGGCTGAAGGACTTTCCTCAGCCATTTTGGCTGGCTCTTTTTGTGGAGGGAACGCGCTTTACGCATGCTAAACTTTTAGCAGCTCAAGAATATGCAGCTTCACAGGGTTTGCCAATTCCCCGGAATGTTCTGATTCCTCGTACAAAGGTTAATCCTTTGTCATCTTGTGCTGTTAAAAGATAATGCCATGTTTCATTTCTTTCCCTCCATTTTTCTCTAAAAATTACTCTTTGCTAGGCTCGTTTATTATGCAGTGACTTACAAAATTTTTTTCATTCTTTGGTGTTACAAATTGAAAATTAAGGGAAACTTAGAAGATCAAATATGCTGAATAATTTGTCAAAATCAAAGTAGTAAAAGTTATTGGACTGTGTATATCTTGAACTTCCATGCAAATTTAAATTTTTGACAAGAAATGTGATAATTGTTGCAGGCCAACATAATTTTAATGTTAAATGATATTGATTTCAACTTTGGTACAGTAACAACCACTAGCATTCAAAAGTGTTTCTGGAATGCATATAGATTCCACTTTTTAAAATTTTATGTGATATTTCCTTTAGGCTAATTAATTGAACATGATATGATTGATTGACTCAACTAATCATGTAAAAGAAAACAAATCGAGACTTGGTAGAGTAACAGTTTTAACATTTTCTGGTTTCCTTGGAATTATCTGAAAATTTATCCTTTTTTTTTCTTGATTATGAATAGTGGTTATATTATACTAGTATTACATGATATGATAACAAAAATTTTGACTCCAGGGTTTTGTTGCTGCTGTAAATAATATGCGTCAATTTGTTCCAGCTATATATGACATGACAGTAGCTATTCCTAAAGATCAGCCACCTCCTACAATGCTTAAAATTTTGGCGGGGCAACATTCAGTGGTAAGACTATCTCGCTTAGCAATTCTAGCCTATAATTTCTTTTTCCCTGCAAGTTTGTTTTAGTGCATATTGAAAGGGAGTTTTTCACAAACCTTTGCTACAAAGGATTGCTGTACCAAATTGAACCAGTTAGTTTGGCCCGAACTAAACCAAACCAACTATAATTAAGTGCAAATTACTCTTTTGGTTCAGTACAGCAGCTGATTTACCATTTTTTTTCTTTTTTTAATAATTTTTAATCTTTTTTCTTTTTTATATGGTATATGAGGCTGTGAGTCTTTCATGTGCTCATATTCTCTTTCCTCTCTCTTATTTTCATTCAAAATTATTTAAGTAAATATCCATTTACTTAAGATTTTCATGGAAATAAGGAAATATTCTCTATTTGAATTTAACAAAAATATCAGAAAAATTAAATTTCTTAAGAATAAAAGGTCAAACTCTTCCTTCTAAGAACAAATTTGGAGAATTTTAGGTAATAACATTTTAGTAAACATCAAATTAGGGTACTTTCACTTTAGATAAAAATATCAGAGAATCAATTTAAGTTGAAAATGATGAGGATATATAGACAAAATATCAGAGAATCAATTTAAATTAAAATGATAAGAAATTAGATATCCAAAAAAAATTAAAATATAATTTGCAAGGTTTTGGTTAATACTTAGTTAAATTTATAAGGTTTTCAGACTTAGGATCATGGTAATGATGAACCTCACATTGATATATGCTGACTTAATTCATAGCCCATCAAAATAATAAAATTAAACTTATCATAAAATTTTAATATAAAAATATATTTCGATCCATACTACGATGTGTCACTAGACTAGAAGTCCCCCATTAAAAAGGTCCCTAAGAAATGCATTTTAACATTAGGTTTTTATGGTAAGTTTAATTTTATTATTTTGATAGGCTATGGATCAAGTCGGCATAAGTCAGTGTGAGATTCATTGTTATTGTGATCTTATCTAAGTCTGAAAATTTTAAGTGTTGACCAAAGCCTTACAAATTATATTTTAAGATATATTTTTTAATATCTTTTTTTTATTATTTATAATTAGAATTGATTTTTTGAGATTTTTATTTAGAGTGAAAGTATTTTATCTTGATATTTACTACAGCACTATTTTCTGAAATTCTTCGAATTTGTTCTCGAGAGTGAGAGTTGACTTTTTTGTTTTAAGGAATTTGATTTTTTGATATTTTATTGAATTCGAAAGGAAGGTATTTCTTTATTTTTATGAGAAATGTTAAGTAAATGAAAAGTAAAAAAAGAAGGAAAGAGAAGAAATGATGACATTCAGTTAAGACTATGTTTGGATGGAGGATTTTGAGGTAGGATTTCATTTAAAGTGGACATTTTAGAATTTTAAAACTAAAGTTCTTTGTTTGGCTACCCCAAGAGGGAATTTCTAAAATTTATAGAATTTTAGAAATTCCTCAAAATGATCGTTTATAAATTCTATCTTTAAAAGTGTCATTTACAAATCCTTCCTAAAAAATCCATTGAAAGTAGTCAAAATATTTAATTTTTAATACTTACATAAATATTAAAAAAATTATTTACATAAAGTTACATAAATATTTATTTTAACAATTATTTTTATTTTACATGTAATATTTATCTTAAATATTTATGTAAATTATTTATTTATTTATTTTACATATTTATTAATTTTTTACTAAATATTTATTACATGAATATTTATTTTATTTCAAGATTAATATTTACATGATTATTAATAATAATCATCAATATGACAAGCTAAAAATAATAATTTTATTAATAATATGTTTAATAGATATATTATATAAATATACAAATATTTTCAAATTAAAGTATATATGTAATTAAATTAGTATATAAATTTATAATATATGTAATTAAATTTTATTTTTGTATTTTATAAAAATAAATATTCATAATTATTTTATGATCAATTTATATATTTATATGAAATTAAATTTATTTTAATTAATAAAATATTTAATAAATAAATTATTAATAATTACATTAAATAATAATTTTAAGTAAACATATTAATATTAAATAAATATTGTTAATTTTTACAATAATATTAATAATAAATATTTTATATCAACAATTATATGATTATAGTTAATAAATAAATATTGAAATTTTGATGAGTATTATTAAAATAAATATTAAAGTTCCTCTTCTAAATAACCTAAATGATTTGACTGTAAATAAGAGAGAGGAGGAAGCATGTGAGCTCACAGGAGGCTCTCAGCCTCATATACCACATAAAAATAAATAAATAAATAATCAAAAAAAATTATTATAGGTTTGGTTCATTACTGATCTGGTTCAGCATCGGTTTGTAGTCCGCAGAACTTGCTTCGCAATAATCTACATTGTTGTGCATTATGTCTATTTCCTGCAAGGTGATATGCCTATAAAGTGACGAGGCATGTAAATATCTAAGCTTTACCATTCTATTAATGAAATTTAATGATATAATCCTTTATCAATCTATGCTGTAGTCTAATGTATATGATGGTTTGGTTAGAGAAATTATCATTTTTAATACTTTCGTAAATTTCAATGAACTGTTATTTTTAGCATATGTTGCAGTCCTTTTAGGTCAAAGTAACAAGTTGTTTTGGGGCAGGCGATTGGTATTTTGTTTCACTTAGGGATGAAAATTTTTTCCGCTTGGCCGTTTATCTGGCCGGTAACAGGGAATCTCTGGTCTAATTGGCTTAACGGGTAACGGGGATTACTCGTTAACAACTAAATGTTAACGACTAAACGGGTAAACGGCCTGGGGACGGTATTCTCCGCCCCATCCCCGTTTGCTCATCCTTGTCCCAATTAGCTTTAATATAATATATTTAAATTTTAAATATATATATTAATATATTAAAAAAATTAAAATTTAAAATAAATAAAATATATATAGATTTATTGATTATGTATATTAGCTTGCGTGCTTAATGATAATTTATTGATTTTTTAAGATAAGATGGAGACCAATTGAGAACAATCAAATGATGATATTGATACATCTAACACATTAGATGACTCCATTAAAGATTCTTCGACTCCAGCTAAATTAGGACTTTTGATAACCAAATAATTGAAAACCCAGAATCCTATAAAACTCTTTATTTAAAGAAACCTAAAACAGTGAAAAGCCAACCCTAATGATTTATGGCTTATATAACCCAAAATTTTCCTAAGGTAACTCTTTCATTCAATCCTACTCAACATTGGACTCTGAAACCTAATCTAAAAATTTCCTAAATAGATGTTCCAGAGATACAAAAAAAGGTAGGGTCAAGCTAATGTTTTACTTCAACATCATGGTTTCATCAAACTCTTTAGTCACAAGATCCATAAGATTGTCCACTGTTAATAGGCCAGAGTTGAGAACTTTTGTCATCTTGTGAAAAAAATGCATTCTCTTTAATTAGGCTCTGTTAGTGAAGAGTGACTTAGGAGATGCACTTTCAGGTTCAGTGGCTTGGGAGCTGTGTGTTTCTTTGGAGGCTGGTAGTCTACTATTTTTGACCAGTCCTAAAGTCTAACTGAATGGTCAATTCAAAGCAGGAAGTCCTCTACTTGATGGTAATCTAGTATTTTTCAAGAGTTCTAAGGTCTGACTGAATTGTCAATTCAAAGCAGGAAATCCTCTACTAGATCTTTCTGATCCTCCTGCATTGAGGCTCCCAATCTGTATCAGTGCATGGATCCAGTCCATCTTGTTGATTATTATCTTGTTCTTTCTGTATATTTATCATAATTGATTCAAAATTGAGGAATTAAAAGCATGCCTTGATTCATTTCTTTCCTCAACATAAGTTTCAAAATTTTTTGTTTATATGCAGGTGCATGTTCACATGAAGCGGCATGCAATGAACAAATTGCCTCAGACAGATGATGCAGTGGCACAATGGTGTAGAGAAATTTTCATGGCAAAGGTTTGCAATTGACCTATTTCATAGTGCTGAAATAGAGTTGCTCCAAATTCTGAACCTGCAGAGCAGTTGGTGCGATAGAGTTGTGGATCATTGGAGTTGTTTCTGGTTGTCTCTATCCGAGAAGGCACTGCTGCAGGTTTAATATGGCATGGCTCTCAGTTTCAACATTGATGATGTAAGTTGTTTTTCTATTTGGTTGCATAACAGGATGCTTTACTGGACAAACATCTAGTGGAAGGCACATTTGGTGATGAAGAATATAAGCCAATTGGCCGGCCCAAGAAATCTTTGCTGGTAAGATAACTGCTTGAGTTAATTGGGTAAATATGATCTCTTTGCTTGCAATAATGAAATGATTTTTCTGTGCCAGGTGCCAGAACATAGATATATGTGTCACATGTTTTGAATAATAGAGTTGGTGTTTTGAGCAACTTTTTAGTACCATCTTACTTAAGTTGCTGGATAGACCATTTTGCAGCATGATTTATGCTGACAATGAAAATGGTAACTGAAGAGAAGAGGCAAATAAGTACAGGTTTCTTCTAGAAATTAATCAATTTCCTTGACCTGCGCTATTTGTTTTTTGAAATTGTCAAGGCAGGTTCTAGTCTATTGTCACTTAAAGCTGCGGGGTGGGCTTAACTCACACCCCTTTATGATGTTTGCCGAAATATTGAGTTTAAGGTTTCTTGTAATCCAATGAGGATTTGGGAATCTGATTTGACTACTGAAAACACTGTAAAGACTACCAGTTGGAAAGTCGGAGTCTTTGACAGCGTATTTACTAGTCCAGAGTTTGCAAAAAATGGGGAACTTTAATGCAGACATAAGCCTTGAAGATGATTAGCATTGAAGTTCCAAGTATCAATCCAAGTGGAGCATGCAAAGTCCACAACTGGAACACTGATCCTAACATGTTTTCTTTTCCTGCGCTCATTCTGTTCTTCTTTCTTTTTGTTCACGTATTTTATGTTCTAATTTTCAACAGGTCGTTATATCTTGGTCGTGTCTCCTGCTGTTTGCTGCATTCAGATTGGTCAAATGGTCTTCACTTCTATCAACAACAAAAGGGATTTTGTTCTCCGCACTTGGATTACTAGTTGTCACATTTGTTATGCATATCTTCATTGTATTTTCTCAGTCAGAGCGCTGCTCAACTCCTGCCAAAGTAGCACCCACAAGTCAAAAGAGAGAGTAGGCCGCCAGGGCCATCATGAACAGCTATTCTCAGAAGCTGATTGCAGCGGTACTCCCATCATGTGGAAATCTGTCTTTTGATGTGTAGCTGTTACTGTAAATTGTTGGCCAATGGTTACTAGGACATTGTGAAACCACTGGTATTCCTTCTTCCCCTTTTCCCAAGTTATGGTAAGATGTTTCCAGCAAAGTTCACTTTGTATTTGTATCATCAGTTCATCACCCTTCTTTGGATGTCAATCCATCAACATGAAATGATGCTTCTTGTAGAATTTTTGCACCCCTCATTTTTCTTAATTAGTTTAATCGTTGCTGGTGCATTTCTAAGAATTAGACTTCACAATTATAACGTGGGTAGGTCTGGCTTTATTTTTGAATAATATTTTTTTAAAAAAAAATAAGCGTTTTTGAAAGATAAGGTATATTTTAAACTATTTACGGAGAAATTAAGTTAGTTTGTCGAAGTGGTGCAATTGGGGGCCTTTGGCGTGACTGATATCATCTCTACAGATGACCTCACTCGGCCAAACTTGTTTGTTCAACAAATGACTTCAGGCCTGAAGATCTCGTCAGAAAATTGTGTTGAGCTGACCATTTTGACTCCACAATCATCAGTGATGGTTTTTTTAATTTTTTGTTAATAACATTGAGGTCCTCCCAACTTTACCTAATTTAAACATTGACCCTATTATTATTATTATTATTATTATTCTTATTATTCTTATTATTTTATTATTATTAAGACTCCCAAACACTCATTACAATGAGATCTATATCAATTAAGAGAACAAATATGCCCCACTTAAAAAAATCCAATGGAGGTGTCGTTTGGGAGAATTCGAACTATTCCATTCAAAAATTAGGGCTGCTCTGCCCTAATATGCTTTCTTGCTGAAATTGATCGTGCTCTTGTCTTGCCTTATTGAGCCTTCGAAATCTCAGGTGAGTTCCTTCGAGACCCTATCTCTCTCCCCTTTTTTTTTTTTTTTTTGATTGATGTGTTGACGCATTACTATCAACATCTTAACCCTATTAGGTTTCTGTTGATGGATCGATGTGCATTACTTTGACCCTCCTTTCGAGCAAATAATTCCTAGAAGATGATCAAGATTATACTCTGTTTCCAAAGAAACGGATAAGTTTTCGGGTTTAAATCATTGAAAAATCCTTGATTAATTTTTTTTTTTGAGCCTTTAGTATACTTAGTCTTCTAATCTATGGGTAAATCTATATCTTTTGAGTGTTATATTTAGTGTTTTATTAGCATTAACATTCAATTAACAATGCAAAATGAAATGCTAACATTGCTTAAGAATTATATAAATATATTCAGAATTAAGTAATTTATTAAAATTATTAATCTATAATTAGCCTACTTAGCTCACTCTCCAAACCATCAAACGGGATCAAAGTAACTTGATTGCTAATCACTTGCATTACAGTATTTTAATTTTAATTTTTACATTTACAATCATGATAGCTAAAATTATATTTTCTAAAACCCACCTACCCTAAGCTTTGGGCCTAACCTTGATTCCATTAGGACTTAGTTGGACCAAATTCTTGAGCTAGGATCTAATTAAACCTGAGTCTGCACCTACTTGGTCATTTGGATCCTATCCAACTTGGTCCACTAGACTGAATTCAAATTGATTCAACCTAATTTTTTATGACCTGGTTGAATAAAATGTAACTTAATCAACCCGGTTCACTAGGCTGAACTGATAAGACCGCAGAGAAGTTCACCTGGCTTCAAAGCCATCGCCCTCCTTCCGGGCTCTCAACTTGATCGATGCCAAGGGCCGATCACCGCCGAACTCTAGCCGGCCTTAGCATCGGCGTTAACGCTCCCAATTTCCGGCTATGGCCGGATCTCCTCAACGGTGAAGGTCCAATGGACCCAAAGCACGGTTTCAACCCACGGCGCAACCAACTTCTTCCAAAAACAGAGCACAACAGATTGAGGTGGAGAGAATTCATGAAATCAAAGGGAACTAAAAGTTTAGATCTTATCATAGCCTCCGACCATTGTCGAATCTTGATTTTAGAAGAGTAACTCCGATCGACTCTAGGGTCCCCGATGGACCACCAAGATGGCTGCAAAGGTCAATTTCCACAAGAACAGGGCATTGCTAACCGCACGGCTAAAATCCTCTCTCTGGCGATCACCGGCGATCACCGGTAAAACTATGGTGATGAATGTAAATAGAAGAGTCAAGACCCTTACCCACTCTCGTTGTCGGAGAGGAAATGGATGCCGGCGAGCCTAGCACAAGTGCTCTGTTCTTTTACCTGGAACGGAGACAACAAAGCTTCAATAAAACTCAGATTCCCATTGAAATCCCAGCAAAAATCCGACGACTGCCGGCGGCCAATACCTTGATCCCACTATCTAAAGCAAGGTCATAAGCAATGGGGGAAAAGGGGTGGAGATTACCCCGCGGAAAATGTCGCCGGAGCGGAGGAAGAAGCCGCCGAAGTGCCGCCACAAATACTCTATTTTGAAAGGCTGAAGCAGAGGCATCCAAAGAGCGATAAACCTCCAAATTCTAGCTGCAATTTAACCAGATTTGAGAGCTAATGCATGTACGAACCTAAGGAGAAGAGAGAGAACCTAAGGAGCTAATATGTGTTATCACAATATTATATCATATTATAATTTTATAATATTACTATCCTAATTCATAATATTGTAATATTGCATTAAGAAAGAATAATAATATTATACTTTCTAATAATAAATTATGATATAATTACTTAGTAATAATAAAAATATTATCATAATACTATCATACTATTATAATATAATTATGATGTTATCATAATTTATAAATTAAGAATATTATTAGTATTATTATTTTATTATTATTGATGTGGTGATCAAGCCACGTTATAGCAAACGACCAAGTAATGGACGGGGGCGAGATTGGATGAACCAGTTCAGCTCCAATGGACTCCCGAGTCCCCTCGGCCTCGGTCCTCCTCGGCCTTAGCTCCGAGGGACTCCGGAGTCCCTCTCGGCCTCAGCTTCGAGGGACTCCTGAGTCTCCCTCGGCCCTCCTTGGCCTCAGCTCCGAGGGACTTCCGAGCCCTTCTTGACAGTCGGCCTCCACACAGCCGATGGGTACTTGCAACCACCACGTGGTCCACCAACCTCTGCGGCCCACATGGCCACTGTCGGTTATGGCGCACACCCGACATGGTCAAGCCTACCTACACCTATAATGCCACGTCTATAGGGGTATGGCAGGCCAGGCTGCCCCTGACAACCTCAGAGGCAGTTGTATTTGTCCCTATCAGCCTTGCCGCTTATCCTTCGCCGAGCAATGACGTCTTGGATTCAACAACCTTCCAAAAGGGGTAAGAAGGACTTCGAACAGGTATAAAAACCTTCACTCATAACGAGACAAGGGATCTGAACCCCAAATTCTCTGGCTAAGTCTTTAGTCCACTTTTAATAACTGTTTTCCAAGTTTCTCACTTGAGCGTCGAGGGTTCCCACCGGTATAACCAGTTCCGAGGACTTCATTGCAGGACTTCTGCTCGAGGAGGAGGCGTCCGAGGATTCCTAGGACCATCTTCGCCATCTCTTGGACTTACGTCCTTTCCCAACATTCAAGGAATGATTTGGCGGCAACAATTATTATTATACTTTTACATCATAATCTATTATAATTAAATAATTAATTTAATTATAATGTAATTATGTTATTTTCCATTTAATCATATTGTAACTTGGGCTAATTGAAAATATGTATCTATTTCCTTTTTTTTCCGGTCCATGGCTTTAGAATGAGACCTATGATGTTACACATCTTACATATGTTTAGGGGTGCAACTCGGGCTCATAAAACTCGGGTTTTCTCAACCCTAACCCTAATCTATTTGTAAAATATCAACCCTAACCCTATTTGTAAAACCTCAACCCTAACCCTATTTTTAAAAATTGGGTTCGGGTTGAGTTTCGGGTTGAAATTCGGGTTGATGGGAAAAAAAATAAAAAACTTTTTTCAAAGTAAATAAACACTGGATTCGGGCTTCAACATTATATCTAAAAAAAATTTTACCTGAAACAAAGAAGAGAGGAGGTGCCGTAAACAAAGAAGAGGAGGAGGCGGAAAGTAAAACGAAATGTGCAGGTAGTATGCCTTTATGTTTGTCCTTCTTTTCCTCGCCTGCGACCGACGGCCTTGCCCTCTTCGCCCTTAAGTTGCCATCTCGTCAACCTGATTGGCACCCTCAATGCCCTCAAAAACCTGGTGCCGATAAGCTATCCCCCGTTCAAGTAACCCTTGGGTTTGGGTTATCTCGGGTTTGGATTGCGGTCAACCCAACCTGGGTCAATTGAAAATCAGGCTGGATTAAACCTGGGTCTTTCGGGTTTGGGTTGGACAAACATGAGTTTAAACACTACTGTAAATCAAGTTCAGCGGACCGGGTTCGGTTGAACCCGGCCCAAGTTGCACCCCTACATATGCTACCGGAGGAATCAAATCAAGTACAACACACGTGTCAACACACCTAACCCAAAGTTCTGAAGAGGAGAAAGTATCAAGATAGCTCAAGCTCTCCTTTATATCCATTGTGGCTATTATTTTAATATTTGCATGGACCTTTTTTTTTATGCAGATGGGCAGTCACACAAATTGATACGAGAACATTTTAAAAGAATAAGAAAAAGGTACATATGAAGAGAGAAAAATTCTATCTTTCCGAAATCAAGTCCAATCAGTGAAGTGCTGAGCCACACGAACCTTCTTCTTGACCTACTTACGCATTCAATTAGTAACGATAAACTAAATTTTGCCTTTATTTGGCAAGCGGCGACTCTTATAGACCTCCACATATCTTATGCTTTCAAAGATTACTGCACGTATTCATCAACCCAAAGAGGCTATCAAGCACCCTAACTCAACTAGTCTAAATACATAAAGCTAGTCTGAAGTCTGTGCTCTGGTCCATGCTTTAAGATTAGTGCCCTGAGTGCTTGTGTCTATGATCTTCGGCGAACCTCACCATCCTCCGTGATCCAACCTCACCGGATTATGGTAGATACTGTCTCCCCACTCCTTTGGCTGCGGATGAAGCTAAGGTGGGGCAAATGCCCTGAAGAAGGACAACGGAATCCACTTCACCTGGGTAACCCCTTCCCCTCCGCCGACTGTAGTGGTGGAATTGGAGTGTTGCTTCCCCGAGATAGTCCAAGTACCATCAAAGGCATTGGAGAAGGAAGTCGGAAGTTGGGAGAAGAAGGCTATTCTTGCGAGGGCCTTTCACCATTGGGTGCCTCCGGATGCAATCATCCACGAGTTCCAGTGGGCTGGTGTCCCCGGAGAAGTCAAAGCTGTATGCTTGGCTCATCGATACTACATCTTCCACTTCTCTGACACTAATGCTAAGGGAATGGTCCTAGGGAGGCCGTGGGTAGCTAACGGCCAACCGATTGCCATCGAAGACTAGAGAACAGAGTTCTTCCCAGCAGTGGACTCTGTGGCTACTGCTCTCCTCTAGGTTCGGCTGCCCAATTTGCCATTGGAGTTCTGTATTGACGATATTCTGAGCTCAATCCTTTCACTAGCTAGCTACTTTGTCTTCTCTAACACCTCAATCAGGGAGAAGAACAGGGTGGCTTTGCTTGGGCATGTGTGAGAATTGATCTTCGGAAACCTCTATGGCCGGGAGTACGAGTAAGGGGGATCATAATCCCTTTTGGCAACAGTTTGCTTATGAGCATCTTGAGAGGATTTGTTCCAGCTACGGTCACTGCATCTCTCAGGTCCTTGCTCACCACCGCCAGTATCAGAATCTTCTTCGGCTGCTTCCAATTTTGGACCTTGGATGGCGGCTCTTCGTCAGCAAGAACCTCCCTTGCCCATTCTCTAGAACCAAAGAGGAAGCCCCGATCGGCTACCAATTCCATTGACTCTGCACCTCGATCGGTCTCGACCGATGGTTGGTAAAAACCGATGAAGTTAGCTTGCCGGTGCATCCACAAACCTGCTCAGCCAGTGAACTCCCCTGTTGCTAATTTGGTTCAGAAGACTGATGGGAAGAAGTCGGGTCTTCAAGGCACTAGAGCTATGCCGATTGGAGGTCAGCGTGCCGGTTTGCCTGAAACTGAGCCACTCTCTGAGTCTGAAACTCAACCAGAGACTTGTGTCTTTCAGCCACATCTAATTACTAAGCTAACTACTGAGAACCCTTTTGTCCTTTTTAGTACCGATAAATGGGCTGGAAGGCCCACGGTTCGAAAAGATGCTCATTCGGGTCCATCAAAGCGGGCCAGGCCTGCAGAATCCAAGCTCAACGAGTTGTTTCCAAAACTAATAAAAGAAAAGGAAAAGTCCTATTATGTGGTTCAAACATCAAATTGAACAAATTTACTTTTTCAGTATCTTTGGACTCTACTCAGGGCCCTGTATCTTTGGCTAGCACGAGTGGTAAGCCTTCCTGCAGTCAGGGTATGGCCCAGGTTGGGGAGAAGGTTGTGCTATCTCAGCCAACCAAGATGGAGGGACAAGTCACGATTCCGTACTCTCTTGCCTCAAGAATGCCATCCAGGGTCAGGGTAAGGATACCCAGATCTTAACAGCATCCCCCCGGCCATTGGAGACTGAAGTTCAAATGGAGGATACCCTATTGATGGACTGTATTACACAGACGATTGAGGGTGGTACCCTAGCTTTGGGGTGCCCTTCTGATAATGACATAGTGGAGGACCAGCTGGGTCCCAGCTTTTCCCAAATAGTAAATGAAGATTCTAATTTGGAATGTTAGAGGAGATTGTAAACCTTCATTTTGCTCCTCTTTCGGGAGACTGATGAAGTTACACAATTTTGATATCTATGTTCTTTTGGAAACCCGATTGTCGGGTGATAACCTGGCCTGAGTTAGGAGACAGCTTTACAGATCACGGTATTCTTATGCAGTGGAAGTCTATAGGCCTATCTGGAGGTATTTTGGCTATTTGGCGCAACACCTCTATCAGAATAGATGCCTTTCATCAGTGCAACCAGCAGTTGCTCTTGTCATCTCTGAGGGGACGTTTAACCCCTAGCTCCTCTCAGATGTATATGCTAGCACTGATTTTTGGAAGAGGCATGTTCTTTGGTCCAAGATCTTCTCTCTTCTTACTCAGGGATTTCCATCTATCATTGCTGGTGATTTTAACTGCATTATTAAGGCCAATAAAAAGAAAGGAGGTCGATAGTTTGTAGGCTCAGCGGACATTACTGAGTTCAGGTCCTTCATCTCTTCTGCTGGATTGCTGGATTTGGGGTTCTCGGGTCCCTAATTCACTTGGTGTAATAGTCGCCAGGGTTCTGCCCATGTCTGAGAGAGACTAGACAAAGCTATGGCCATAGCCCAATGGCTTTAAAAAGTACCCTTTTGCTACTGTTACTCACCTGCCTAGGATTGCCTTGGATTATTGTCCTATTTTGGTATCCACTGAGGCTGATACTCAGCAGCGGAGACAATTTCGATTCGAGTAGTTCTGGACCTCCTACTCCTCGGCTCAGACCCTCATCTATGAAGTTTGGCGTACACCCATCAGAGGCAGTGCTACTTATAGGTTATCTAGGTGTCTTGAGCTTGCAAGGCATAGGCTATCTAGATAGAATAGATTGGAGGTTGGAGACCTAGTGAAAAAATTAAGTTGGTGGAAAATGATATTACCACTCTCCAATCCAAGGAGGATCAGGAAGGTTGTCTGTCTGATTTTGACCTCGCGTCTCTTCGAGTGAAGCTAGCACTTCATCACTCTCTTCTTCAGCAACAGGAGATCTTCTGGAGACAGAGGTCGCGGATACAGTGGATTTGCAATGGGAATCGTAATACTAAATTTTTTCACTAGGCCACTCTGAAGTGCCATGCAGCAAATAGGATTTGGCGGCTTGCTGACGAGGAGGGCCATTTTCAAGAGGATATACATGTCATCCAGGATCAGCTATTTCACTTCTTTTAGTCCAGATGGACTGATCACACTGGTCGGGGGGTTCCGGTTCGCTAGGTTCCGATTTCAAAGAAGGTTTCTGCACATGAGAATGACCTTCTTATCAGGCTGATCATTGCGAAAGAGATTCGGCAGGCATTATGGGACCTTAGGCCTGACAAGGCCCCTGGGCCCGATGGGTTTTTGCCCTTTTTCTTTCGCCGCTACTATAATATTGTTGGCTAGGATGTAGTCCAGGCCATTTAGATTGCCTTCCAATCTAAAGCCATTCTTGATGATTGAAATCGGACTTTCATTACCCTTATGCCCAAACGCACTGATGCTTCTACTCCTCAACACTATCAGTCCATCAGTCTGTGCACAACGTTGTATAAGGTTTGTGCGCGTATCTTAGTCACCTACCTGCGGCATGTGATACTCCATCTTATTTCTGCCGAGCAAGGAGGCTTTATCAGACGGCGTAGAATTTCAAATAATGTCCTTATAGCCCAGGAGTTCATGCATGATCTTCAGAGAGCCCCTACCAGATAGTGCCTCATGGTGGTTAAGCTAGACATGGAGCGAGCTTATGACAGATTGAACTAGGCTTTTCTGCATTAAACTCTTCATGAATTTGGGTTTGATGGCCTATTTATTGACTGGATCATGGCCTGCATTTATAGGCCATCCTTCTATCTAATCATCAATGGTAGCCAGACAAACTTCTTCTATTCGGCTGTGGGGCTGCGCCAGGGGTGCCCAGTATCTCCTTTTTTGTTCATCCTTGCCATGGACGATCTATCTCGTGCGTTATGTTAGGCACAGCAGGATCTTCGCATTGCCCCTTCATAGCGGGCCCTTTGGGCCCTTCGGTCTTTCATCTCATGTTTGCTGACGATTGCATATTGCTGGGCCAGGCCACTGTTCATAATGTGACCACCTTTGCTTCTATTATTCAGCACTACCATCGGGCTTCTGGATAGAAGGTTAACCTCCAAAAGTCTATGATCTATTTTAGTTCGAAGACCACTGGTGCTACCAGAGGCCATCCTCCAAACTCTAGGAATATATAGTCAGGCTGATTGACTATCATACCTGGGGATTCTATTACGGAAAAGTGACCATGTGATAATGACTACACTAATATTGAGCGCCAGATCTGAGACCGTATTAATGGCTGGCAGATCACTGGTTTATCCATGATGGCGAGGATCACCCTTATTCGCTCGGTTCTTACTTCCCTCCCTCTGCATCGTCTATCCAATGCTATTGTACCAATTACTTGTCTGAGGAGGATAGAGAGATGCTTCAGAGATTTTCTCTGGGCTTCTATGCAGGATGGTCATGGTATTCACTTGCAGGCATAGGACACTGTTTGCATGCCGATCTCTGAAGGGGACTTGGAATCTAGTTTCTGACTGTAAGGAGAGAGGCTCTGATTGCTAGGCATGCTTCGCGGTTCCTACTTGATCCATACTATTTATGGAGCTCTTTTATGCATGCTAGATATGGTGACTGGACGCCTTCTATGGATTTTCAGCCTTTTCGTAGTCATTCTTTCTTTTGGAAGGAGGTTTGTCGGTGTGCACCGACTATCCTGAGTAACATCTCGTGGATGATTGGAGATGGATCCTCGATTGATGTTGTCCATGATATATGGATTGCTGATCTTTCCCTCTCACGATAGCCTACTTTCATCAGCAATGATGTTCCTAGCAGCATGAGGGTTATTGATCTAATCTCTCAGAATCTCTCTTCATGGCACACTCCCACGGTGACCCATTTATTTGGTGAGCAGCTATCTCACCAGATTCTCTCTATTCCGCTCATTCCGGAGCACACATCTTACACCAGGTTATGGCGAAGATCTTGTCTATCTAGGGCTCCTACCATGGACCTTACGAAGGCATATAAGCCACAACCTCAGTGTACGATAAATGCTGCATGGATATGAAAGCTTCCCATTCATCTCAGGGTTCAACTTTTATATGGAAGCTTGCGTGGGACTATCTGCCCACCTATTCTCTGCTCTCTAAGAGGCGTATGCCCATTCTGGCTACTTGTCCATTGTGTGGATAGGAGGCAGAAACTACAGATCACACCATCTTCATCTGCTGTAGAACGAGATGGATCTGACAAATGATTGGTTACTACTTTAGAGAGGATGATACGGATCCTTGGCGATCCTTTTTTCTGAGCGATCTCCAAAGAGATAATCAGCAAAGGTCGCCCTATGGGCTGCTACTACCAATCAGATTTGGTTATCGCGAAATCGGCTTATTTTTACTGATGATACTATCTCTTTCCACAGGACAGTGCATAATGCCATATTATTATCGTCTGAATTTGCACTCTATCGCTATGCTTCTGATCTGACAGCTCTGGCCACTGGAGCTCCCCTGCTGCTTCGGCAGCCTCTCGGCATACGATTTTTATCTCTTGGGAGCCTTCCGGCATACGATTTTCATCCCTTGGGAGCCTCCCCTAGGGTTTGTCAAAATCAACTTCGATGGGAGTGTTCAGGGAAGACTAGCTGGTTCTGCATTTGTTATCCGAGGATTTGATGATGTTTTGCTTGCGATGGAAGAGCTTAGTCTCCTAGACTCTTGTGTCCCTTTGGATGAGCTTTACGCAGCTTAGACTGGCATTTTTCCTACGCTACTTGATCCTTCATGCTCATAATTTCCTCATCGAAGGAGACTCTCTTACTGTCATCCGATAACTTTGGAAGGAGTGGTGCAATCAAATCCCTACCAATCCACTGCTCTATGATATCTTGACTATCCTTCGGGATGTCCATAGAGTCCAAATCCATCATGTTTATCGAGAAGCCAATTATGTTATGGATTAAATGGCGACCTCAGTTGTTCATCATTCTGATTTTGGATCTGAAACCAGAAAGATCCCTATCTTTTTATTTTTAAATAAATACTATTTTCTAATCTATCTAGGTTGACTCGTACTAGACTAGTGTGATCATTTGCTTACTAAAAAAAAAATCAGTCTAAATATGATCTGCTCTCAACGTTCGGAGAATCACACTTCAACCGCTGCTGCTATAGGTTAAGCCACAAGCCATCGCATCTCAAGCTTCCCTGATGCTTATCCCAGGACCAAAAATAACCAGAAGACAAGCTGCAAGGCTCAAGATGTGCTCTATCCTACTCCATCTCTGCTAATGCCTACTGCCTCCACTACCTCCACCTCCTCTGCCACCACCAAGCCCCCTCTCCTCTCCCTTCCACGCTCCTTCTCTACCCTCCCTCAAACTCAACACTCACTCCTAATCCTTTCCTCTCTCCACCTCTCCATCCATTCAAGGCCATCACCTCCATTGCCCTTCCCTCTCCTCTCCTTCCTCACCTCCATCTCCCCCAACATTTTCCTTGCCCCTCCTCCATGCTTCTCTACCCCAACTTCCTCTCCTTTCTCCAATCTCTCTACCTCTTCACTCTACATCTCTACCACTCACCTCGATCTTCCCCTAGCTTTCTTTCAAATAAGAGACGTTCTTGCAACTTCATCACATGCAACACGAATTACGAGCAACTTAGACTGCAGTACAACTTGAATTACAGGATGCCAAACAGACCCTAAAAAATGGAAGCATTCCAGACCTATAAACAATGTTTTACTCGGTTGATATCAGTCAGATGCCCAATATTGGAATGCAGCTCTCCAATATTACAGGCACATATTCGTAAGACTTCACAGGAATAGCAAAGAGAAAAAACAATGAACCAGCAATGGTGTAGTAAAACAGTACACAAGTCAATCTCATGAACTATTGCAACCAAAAGAAAAAAAAAAATCTCTAAATTTACATTAGGATTTCATCCAAAAAAGCCAATTAAGAGGTCTACTGAATTTGCAGTCACTAGTCACTTGTCAGATGCTCTTTGAGACTTTGGTAAGGATTTGCAAAAGGATGAAAAGCCTTCCATAATGTTACAAGGGAGAGGGAGCGGGAGCGTAAAGGGAGGAAGAACATCTGGCGGTCCTGTGATGCTCCTATTACCTGCAGAGTAAGGGAAGGCCAATGCAGGTTGCTTCTTATTGAGGCCTTCGATGATGCATGAGAAAGCTCCAAAAGTGAGGCAACTCTGAAGTAGAGCTTGTGGTGCACCTGGCCAAGAAAAATGATACTGGACTAGTTAGTACAGAAGCATCGAGTCACCAGTCACCGATGATAACAAGGAAGCACAGATTTAAATCATTGAGTTGGTATCAACAGTGAAGCTGCAAGAATTCCAAACATAGATTTAAATAATGGACAAAATTATACCGTGGTCGGTCCTCCCGCTACACAACAGATCAAACAGCTTGTAGCAATTTGTCTTATTCAGGCAGGCATATCCTCTTTGGGGAGAAAATCTTCATCCTTTTTTCTTAAGGAAAGGTGAAAATCTTTGTTTTTACTACAAATGGTATGATCACCTGATCACCAATACTTGCATGTCATTAATTTCATCCAGTCACACAGCACAAGTGAATATAGCCAGTGCATAAGCCTAGAAGCTACATAATTTTCATCATGTAGCACATTTTTTTCAAATTATACTGACACTCATCCTTGAACATGTTCTGCAGCTATATATGACAACAATCTAGTTTTGTATTTCCCGACAGTTTTCTAAAGAAGCTTGTTTGGTAAGTTTGAAACAAAGATGATGACAGGATAAATTGAATTACTTACAAGGAATCTCAAGGTTGCTATTGTTAAGTTAGAATTGATTTAAAAAGAAAAATCCATGAGAGGAGGTCAACAGGCTGCAAAGAAAAACTTTCTTGTTCTCTCTTTTATATTTTTTAGCTATCCTTAAATGAGTTGCCTTTTTTGTAATTATAAACTCCAGTTAATAGAAATACAAATGTACCTTCAGAAATTCCATGCTTGTATCATGAGTTTAATATTTATCTGTCATATGGCATTTCAAGCCGGAAGAGTTGCTTTGTATTAGGATTGAAATTAATTATTTATTTGCAATTATCAGTCATCTCCACATGAACTTAATTCAAATATTCATGTAACAGATAAAGTCTGGGTTTGCACTCTGTGAATATCATATGATCTATTTGGATCTCTACTGCATTACAGGAACATCATGATTAACCTGTTCAACAGGATCTTTCACAAAGGTACCAATATTACCAAATATCATGACTGTAACTCAAAATCAATAAGCTTTACACAACCCACAATGAAAATAAAAAGCTATCAAGGAATCAATTCAATCAAATAGAAGTACTTCACATAAGTTTTTTCTTGTGACCACCACTCTTCTCTGACCCTTATTGTTTTCCTGTTGATATGGAAAGCAACGCCCAAGTAGTTAGAATTCTATTCTCATGAAAATACTAGAAGAAGGGCTACAAGGTACAATTATCATGCCATAAAGTTGTCAAACTGGATGTAATTCCAAATATGGACAGCCTGTCTGTCGGAGTTGCCTTTTCAATAGGCATGCTATATGAACTGAAGTTAACTCCTTAAGAATATTGATCACATCTGTCATCAATGGTAAGGATCAATCTTCTCTTTGGTACCAAACAAATTATCTCACATAGTAATAATAACAAATTTTCTATGTAAAGGTGGCATTGAATCAGGTTGAATTAATATAAGGCTGGGAAAACTTTGACTAACATATACATCCTAGATCATACTGAGTAGTTGATCATCTTGCTAGAAATCATTGTTGCTTCGCCAATGTGAGACAGAAAGCTAGAATAACAAGCCACAACTGACCTACCCAACCCAATCATTAACCCCAACACTAAGAATCCATCAAGCCATCTAATTGTCAAAAAGTCTTCAACATGTCCTTCCCCACCTCATGACTTAATTGACCATAATTGAGGGTGTTTGTACAAATGTTTTATTGGATGTGCATGAAATAGCTAATCAATCATTACACAAAAAACATACAACCAGTTTTCAATAGATGCAAGATTAACAAGTAAAACACAGCTAATCAATCAGCAAATGTATCCTCCAACGTTATCTTGATAAAATAGTCCTATAGTAATGTCCCAAGAAGATCATGAAGATGCCATGCATGGTCAATAATTTCATTAACTTGTATGTAATAAATACTTGATAGGTACGGGAACCATAATGAAGACACTCTCCATGCCAGCATTTTATCATGTTTGGTCGAGAATTGCAACTTTGTCTGAGAGAAACATGCTTAGGTACTTTCTTCACTGATTTTTCCACTTAGATGGCTAGAGATATCACTTTTATAATATCTTACAACTTGTTCAAAACTGTATTGCACCTACTACTGTAGTGTGTGCTGATATCATACTCAGCTAACTTGTGAAATAGCATTTTAATTGTAAAGTTTCAATATTAGCACCTTACTGCCAATAATAATTTAGCAACCACAAGCAACTTTGATACAGAAAATAGAGTGGCAACCAGTATTATCAAAGGTGCCAGGTGCCCTTAAGGCACCAAGACCCCGTATCACCTGAGGCACAAGGCGCAACGCCATGCATCCACTTAAGTAAAGTGATGCAGTAGTTTTTGAAAAAACACATTTTATAGAAAAAATAATCAAGACTTAGATCTTTAGAAATCATTATCAAATCAAGACTTTCATGCAAAATATAAGCTCCAAAAAATCAAAACCCAAATCTCTTACTTTCAAAGATATAGAAGAATTAACAGAGACCAAAAATATAATAAAAATTTAATCTTTTCACAAAGCAAGAACAACAACACCAATATCAAAATAAAAAAGAGATCTTTTATCAAAAATAATATGCTCAGGAGAAGAAACAAAGAAACAAAAGAGAAAAGAGCTTCGCAATGGACCCAAGATACCCCAAAAAAATGAAGAACAAGGAAAAGAAAAAGAGTTAAAAAACCAACAGAAGCAAAGGCAAGAAAGCAATTCATCAACTCGTTTGGTATTCAAATAACCCATTACCTAGTGATATTGATATACTCCTCTCCCTCTCCTCTCTACTACCTGATGGGGCCAGTAAACCCCATGGGCAATGGTGATGCAGGTCGGACTCTCAGTTAGCCACCTAAGTCGGCCCTCTTTTGGTCAGCCTCGGCCAACATACCTCGGCCAGCTTAAGCCTCGGTCAGCCTCAGCCTCGGCCAGCTTCAGCCTCGGCCAATATACCTCGACCAGCCTCAGCCCGGCCAACATACCTCGGCCAGCTTAGCAACATACCTCGGCCTTCAGGCCAACATACCTCGGCCAGCCTTCGGCCAGCCTCGGCCAGGCCAGCTTCAGCCTCGGCCAGCCTTAGCCTCGGCCAACATACCTCGGCCAGCTTCAGCCTCGGCCAGCCTCAGCCTCGGCCAGCTTCAGCCTCGGCCAACATACATCGGCCAGGTTCAGCCTCGGCTAGCCTCAGCCTCGGCTAGCTTCAGCCTCGGCCAACATACATCGGCCAACCTCAGCCTCGACCAGCTTCAGCCTCGGCCAACATACCTCGGCCAGCCTCAGCCTCGGCCAACCTTCAGCATCGGCCAATATACCTCGGCCAACATACCTCGGCCAGCCTCAGCCTCGACTAGCTTCAGCCTCGGTGAGCCTTAGTCTCGGCCAACATACTCGGCCAGCCTCAGCCTCGACTAGCTTCAGCCTCGGCGAGCCTTAGCCTCGGTCAACGTACCTCGGCTAGCCTCAGCCTCGGCCAACATACCTCGGCCAACTTCAACCTTGGCCAATCGGCCTCAGCAACCAGCCAAGCAGTTCCCCAGCAGCCACATTGTGGGGTCCACGTGCCTGACTCCATCGCTGTCCGCACAGGACAACAGACGTGCGATGTGGGGCACACATCTAGCAAGCACCGTAATGGCCGCCCACGCCCTGCAAGCCTGCAACAGCCTGCAGCAACCATCCAAATCAAGTGGCCATCCACTCTGATGGAACTTGATCCACCAACTATGCAGCCACCCATATTTGACGGACATGGCCTGCATCTCTGACAAATCACATGGAGGCCAGCCCCACTGTATTGCCCCCATCATCAATGCCCTGACAAGTGATCATGCCCCAAGGCTAGCAGGCTCTAAGCACCAATAAAATAAGTAAGAGGGACCCCCGACCAGGTAACTCCAAGGACAAACTCCAAGAACTAATAACTCACCACACTCTTAAACGCTTGTTCTGGCTCACAGAGAGCTCTAAGCATCTCTCTTTTTTTTCTTCAAGCTTCCTCAAGCTCATGGCTGTTGCCCAGAGCACTGACTTGAGCGTCGAAGGATCCCCACCAGAATCTCCAGTCCCCGGGACTTGTTTGCAGGCTCCCCGGCGCAAGAAGCTCGCCGCAGGATCCCGGGCTCACTAAAGGTGGCGACTGGACGCTCGAGGACGGTGATTTGGCATGATTTGGCGTCAACACTACCCATGGCAGTGAACAACAAGGAAACAAACGAAAGATGGGAGAACAAGACCTAACCACAGAGACTTCCAAGCTCCCAACTCCCTCGAGACTCATAGGAATCAGACAAGGGTTCTGGAGAGGCTGCGTGGAAGGCCTTGTTGGTAAAATTGGAGAAAAGCTAGGGCAAGAGAGGTTGAAAGTAGTGGGAACAAAGGGGAGATGGTAGTGGGGATAGTGATGGTGGTGAGGGATAAGGAGATGTGGACAGCAACAAGGGCAAAAGGGAGATAAAAGTGGGGAAGTGGGTTTCAATCGGCCATAGAGACCTTGTGCTATGGACTCTGGATTGATCCAAAGTTGTGGGAGATGATGAATCTTCATCTCCACAAACGATAGAGAAGAGTAGAGGAAAGTACGAGGTTGCTCATTGAAGACGATAAAGCCACCAAGGTTATGATCTCTACCATGGACGACGAGATCAAGGAGAAAAGGAGGAAGAGGAGAGAAGGCTTCCCCATGGTGCCAAGGATGGGAGATTGGATTTGGATTCTCCAGAGGCGATGGCAGCGAAGGTAGACCCTAGTGTCGAGGTCAGATCTGGCTTCCAATGAGATGGTGAAGGCAAGAAGATAGTGATACAGAGACGGAATTGTTTTAATTCACCAGAGAAGATGAAGAAATTAGGGATCAGATTCAAGTGGCGTGGACCCAAGGCCATTTGCTTTCCATGGCGTTTCATGTGATACGGTGAAATGTGGTGGATTTTAGTGGCGTAATGAGCCTATGATGCAATGAAGTGGAGCAACTAAGAGGTGAGTGCCTCAATGCTTGGTGCTTGCTCAAAGCGCTCACCTAGGCGATGCTCCCAAGTGAGATGCTAAGGGTGTGCCTAGCCTTGCCTTATTGCCTAGGCAAGTGCCTTTTGCAGCTTTGACAACACTAGCGGCAACATAAGCAATGAAATAACTGTAGATGGAAAACACATATTTTTCGTGGATGCAAAATATAGCTCTTGCCGATAAAGGTAGCATTTGCCACTATCAATCAATGGATCCACATGCACTACTAGGTTCAAGATGGGTACAAGTAATGTAAGGAAAAATCAATATGAAAATAAAATAAAAGCTTTAGACATTCAAATTTGTTTTAAATGGTTAGAAGAGAGTTAACTACCTGGAAAGCTCAAAGCAAGACCAGTGCAACAACCTGCTATGCCAGCATTGATAACTGCAAACACCACCAAATTTCTATTAAGAAAAAATCTTCACTTAATAAATAAATGCTCAGAAAGTTTAATGTTGATGACAAATACCATCATCCTTCCCTCGCAGTCTCTTCAAGAAGCAGACAACAAAACTGTGAACTCCAGACAAAACTGCAAATGTCTAACACACGATAGAGAAATAATAAAGGAGATCACATCAAACATCTGCCTGCTCAGAAACTATGTCAATCAAAGGAATACACCAGAAAGTTAAAAGATATCAATTATATGTTGCAAAACCTTAGCAGAAGACCCTGCATCTGCCAAAGATCCTTTAAATCCTTTCTTCTTAAACAAGCCTGAACCTGTCCAACGGAGCCATCTATGAGCAAGATCACAATAGTTTAAAAGATAAACTGAAGTTTTAAATGAGTTCAGGTCTCAAAAGGATAAAAAGTTCAAATCCAGCAGTTGATAGTCAAATAAGTGAACTTAATTCAATATAGCACTTCAAAGTGTTTTGTTTCTTTGTTTCCCAGATATATAGTGGGTAGCACTAGTTAAGGAAGAAATAACCAGCACAAGCAAAGCTCAAACCCCTCCTACCCCAGGAAGATGAGAAAAAAATCATCATCAGATCAATTTTGGTGACAAGAAACAAGCCAACATTTTGAAATTTGGTTGGCATTCCAACAGAGGGCAGGAAGCACAGGAAGAAAAGATGAGAAGACCAATATATAAGTCATGAGGGAATAATTTGATTATGATATGGATGGAGAAATTATAACAATAAATATCACGAAAACAAAGAGAATTTATAACAATAAGGATTCGATAAAACAAAGTATAATTAAATTATTGCACGGGCATTTAGTTTCTAATTTGTGCAATGCCAATAATAAGACCTATGTCGAATCAAAAGATCCTAGATTGCTACCAATGGATTATAAAATAACACATTTATTAGACATTTATCATATAGTAATATGGGCATCTAATATAGAAATTTCAGGAAGGTTGATGGTAGATAACTGGTTGCAAAATCTTGCTTGACATGATTCAAGGCCTTCTCACCTCTCTTCTTGTCTTCAACCTTCACTATTATTTTTCTCCTTTAATCATTTCATTTTTCCCTTTCATGGTAGCAGCAGCAACATCTATAAGCTTATTCACAACAAATCTAATGTTTCAAACTCAAGAAACTTGGTATTACCTTCCCCATCCTTGTGTTGTTATTTGTTCAAATTGTCCTTAATAAAGAGTAGGAAAAAAATATACATAGGGATCATTCCTTCACTCCATGAACCAAGAATATACATAAGTCACCTTACCTAAGTAGTCACAAGGCTGCATGCATTGTAATTAAAAGGAAGTACCAAACCTAAAACAGATTGTCTACTATGTAAAATGCTCTTCTTTCACTTTCACTTCTCTTTATATAATAAGCTTAATAACTACTTTGAAAAAGACCAATGTTCACTCCCACTACAACTCCTCAAACTAATGAAGTTTCCTTGTATGAATAACATAGGCCCAATATATCAAACTTCTGGCAGATTCTCCCCTAAACTGAAGTGCATGCACAACAAGCAAGATAAATAACAACACTCAACCCCACATCCAGCAAACATGTTTCCAATTCAGCTCCAACATAACCAGCCATGCAAAATCTAGGAACTCTGAAGAGATATTTGAGTTATAAATCCACCAAAATGAAGTCTACCATAACAATGACAGTGAAGAAGCGCCCATAGGGCGGTGGGGACCACAACCACCAACATTTACTGAGACCTCACCTGCTCCTTGCTTTGTATAGGAATTCTAAGTCCAACCACTAATAGGTCAAAACCCAAATTCCACTCCAGTTCAATTCAGCCACACAACCCATCCTACTAGAGAAATTCTCAAGATTTATTGCAATTTGCTGGCCACTTGCATAGGGTTCCAAAACATAGAAAAGTGCTTGCAGGAATAAGTCAATTTTCATAAAGAAAAGGATCTTCTTCTCAAAATGAGAAAGAGCAGGAAAAAGGAAGTATTTTGCAAGAAAAACCACTTTAATTTCATTTTTGTTAAAACATGGCTCTGGATAAAAAAGGAGCTGGACCATTGGGAACGTAATAGGACCATCACACTCCTGACTTCCTTACTACAACAAAAACATTATTATGTGCATTGGCCTGTATTATTTGTGCACAAATTTCCAACAATATATGCGCATTCATTCGATGATAGGGGCATCATGGTTCCAGTAAACCACACAAAAGACCATCTTTGTGGAAAAAATCAAGTGATTGGGCTTTGCCAATAATGAAATAGTGAATCGGAAAAAAGAGAAAGAAGAAAAATTTTCTTCCCATCAAGGTGTCCTACTACATTGAATCATAATCATGATTGAACTTCTTCCAAAGGCATAACAGAGTCAAAAATTAACTTCCCTTCAATTATGTTCCTACCAACACCCAAGGGACCATACCTACGTGCCTAATTCAAATCAGCCTAAAAATCTGCAAATTGCCTACCAATCAAAACATGATTTCCGTAAGCAGGACCAACTTTGTATATATTATCCTTAAAAATATAAATTTCTTCGCAAGAAAAAAAAAAAAAAGGTACGAGATGATATAGGAATTTCTACTCATAGATAACACATCACGCACATCTCAACCATGGAAGGTTAACATATTACCCGCTTCTCTAAGCAAACTTCCATTAGATTTATTATTTTACCATATCAAAGAGGTCTGAGACACCACAAAATTGACCTGACTCGCAAGCACATGAAAATAATTCGATCCTTTCCCACCCATCAAAGAATTTATTAGACGCCTAAATTCATGAGAACCAGAACCCCTTTTTTTTTCCCCAACATCCTTCTATAAACAAGGATATATCGACACTAGAATACGCAAAGAGTAAAACCCATCCATACTGCGACGAGAGGTAGAAGAAGAACGTACCGAAACCAACGAAGGAGCCTAAGAAAGCACCGGCAGCGGAATCCCCCGCGAACCTTGTGAGGCAGACGAGAGGAGCAATAGGGTCGTCTCCATTAGGGCTCTTCCTTTCCACGCCGAGAGGTTTGCCAATATTGGAGCTAGGTTTTATGTCTTCATCGCTATAGCTCTCCTCTCCATCCGTATCGATTTCAGGGTTCGGAGAGGCCGCCATCGCTTCTTCCTCGCCAAGCTATATCTATCCGTGGCAGAAAACACCGCTGCTCGCCGTCGAGCGAGCGATATTCCCTGCCTCGTTGGATGATGCTTGCGTCCTTGCGCGCTTTTACGGGTATTTCGGCCGTTGGATTTTGATCTCATGGTTGCTCGGTTGGTCGCGTTTAGATCGTTCCAGGGACCAGCTCGAGACCTGGATCCATACGCCTGTGCATGCCAACGGTCCCGGACCGGAGCTCAGCTAATAAGGGTGTCTGAGAGGGGAATGAGAAAAAACAAAAATATATATATATATTCTTTCTCTTTTAATAGCCTAAAATTTTTTATTTCTTAAATTAAAAGGTAAAGAACGAAAGAAAAATTTTCTAATTTTTTGCTATTTTCTTACTTTTATTTTAAATTTTTTTTTATGTTTTTATAAAATAGAATATACTTGTAATATATAATATAATTTTTCTTTTCTTATTTTATTCTTTTCTATCTCGATCATATGGGTTTAAATTATTCTTTCTTCTTTCTCTATTTTTTCAAATAAAAAAATAATAATAACCATCTTTTTAACTCTCTTCTTCCCTTTCTTTTCTTTCACTTTCTTCAATTTTTTTCTTCTTTTCCTTTCAAAGATGCATAAAATTTAGCTACTCTTTCATTCTTGATAAATGGTTCGGAGTAAGGTTGGGGCTCAGTTGGAGGAATATGGTATTTATGCAATCCAGTACGCTGTCTTTATAGCTACCAGATTTTAATTTACATCAATAAGGTAGAAACTTTTATTATCCATCGTCATCACGTCATCATCCTATATGTTTATTAATGTTAAGAATGTCGGATCGAGTTTTGTACACCTTCCTCGAAGGTAGCTAGATAAGTGGAGCCGTGAGAACCAACCCTTTTGGCTATATTACTTTAAATTAAGATTCAATTTAATTAGATTAAATTAAAAATTATAAAAAATTTATAAAAATTTTAGATATTCAACCTATATTCATAATGTTTGATATTGAATTAATTTTTAACACATCTTGAAACACTTAAATCAAGGTTTAATTGAGAAGTTAAAATAATTTTATTAATATATATTATAGTTGATGAACTAAAAAAAATTATGAAAATGAATTGATTAAGATAAGGATGTTTACCCATCAATTTTATATAGAAAGATAAGTAATTTAATAATAAGTTAAAATATTTTATAAATTATTCAGGTTTGTTAAAAGGATTTCAAACTTCTATAAATAATTTAATTATAAGTTAAAATATTTTATAAATTATTCATGCTTGTTAGAAAGATAAGTTTGAACTATAAATTAGGATTTTTATAATGTTGCAAGATTGTCAAAATTTTATTTATTAGTTAATGAATGATTATTTGAATTAAAATAAATGCTAAACTTTAACATAATCAGTTATTTTGAAATAATGAGATTTTGTGGTAATTTTTGAAATGTTATTAATGGTTTAAATTTTGCATAGCATGTTTATTACAAATCTGAATAAAGTAAGTGGACTAATTATAAATTAGAAGATGTACATAAATTGCTTGACTATAATATCTATTCAAAATTTACAAATCAGGGTTAAATATTACTATTTTATTTTCTTATGTGCTATTAATGTTTTAATACCTATTGTTATACATATATTTTTGTGTAACTATTATTGCAAATACTAGAGAATTATTGTTATTATGAAAATTTTATGATATAAATAAGTAAATATTAATAAATATCAAATTATTGATAATAAAATATGACTAAAAGCATGTAACTCTTAATCCACTATGTAATGACTAATAACTAATACCGAGTTCCACTTTCACAAGAAATATATGTGGATGATCCACCTTCATCTACAAGGTTAAATGTGCTCTCGGCCTTGTCATAGGGATATATGTGATCACAGTAAAAGTATTAGTAATAAGATGATGACATAGAAATTATTGATTGATGATTTACAAATTTTGAATACGATGACATGAAAGATATTGCACAAAATGTTTTGAGTACTAATTAAAGATACCTTGAAATTTATAAATATTACTATTAGAGGTGGGCATTGGGCCGTGCCTGGCACGGCATGACCTGAGCCCACTGGGCCACACAAAAAATGGGGTCATGCCTGGCACAACCCTTTAATAAATGGGCCGTCCCGGGCATGGCCCATAAAAAAATTGTTGGCCTAGCACGGCACGTTATGGGCCATGCCATGCACGGTCCATCCGTACGGTGCCTGGCACGGCTCGCCAGGGGCTGTGCTAGGCACAGCCCCTAATGGCCTTAATTGGGCCATGCCTGGTACGGCCCAGTTAGAGCTGTTTCTAGCCGTTGAATAGGGATGGCAATTTTCTTCGTTTCCCCGTTTACCGGTCGGTACCGTTTTTAATGGGTCAGAAAATCCCTTTTTAAATGGCTTAACTTGGATTTTTCATTAACGACTAGACCGGTAAACGCCCGGGACGGTATTCTCTGCCCCATCCCCGTTAGCTTTATATAACCGTCTCTTGCTCTTCCTCTTTTACGTAACCGATATGAAGTTCTGAAGTCGGAACCTACTCCATCATCTCTAATCGCTGATCTGAACTCTGAAGTTCTGAATCTACTCCATCGTCTTCAATCGCTGCCTTATCGACGCCCTCCAACACCTTTTTTTTTCTCTGGTATGCTTATCTCTTTCTTTTATTTTTAAAGAAAGATATCTTTTTATTTTTTACTTTAAAATTTGAATGTATTCTTTTTTACGGTTGTTACGTTTTCTTTCTCACTTTTTTTGTTCTCTTCTTCCTTATCTCAGAGAGAGAGAGAGTGTGTGTGTGTGTATATTTTTTTTTTTAAAATATTATTCTTCTTGAAATGCAATTAGAATTTGATAGATCATTCCTATCTGGTTTGTTACTATTAAAGCTAATGTGTTAGATGAATATCAATGATTGGTTGTTGACGTTTGATATATCTTATCCTAATTAATTTTATTTTATTTTTTATGTAAACGGGTAAACGGATACCCTTGGGTACCCGTTTACCTGATCGGGTATCCCCATCCCATCCCGTTGACTATAACGGCTTAACGGGCGAGGAACGGGGATTTTTTCCTAATGGGGACGGGACTATCCCGGTCCATCCCCGAGCCATTGCCATCCCTACCGTTGAAAAAGGCTAGAAACGGCTAGAAACGTCATATGGGGGGGTTTGACCATTTTAACCCCCTAACAGCTATATTGAAGGATATTTTTGAAAAAAATTTGGGACTTCTATAAATAGTACATTCCTCTTCATTCTCACCACACCAAAAACTCTTCTCTTTTTCTCTACTACTATTATTTTTCTCTTCTAGCAAGTGCTCTAGCAATTTAAACAGTTAGAAATCAATATCCTATTATGTCTCTCATTGCACGGATATTTTAGCTATGTCGATGTCTATAGTAGCATTAAATCCGCTTTCAATGCAGGTCGACATGTTCTGGACGAAAAGAGAAGTAAGATGATTGGCGAGACGGTTGAGATGCTTCTCTGTTTCAAAGATTGGTTGGATGTTGAGGCGAGGCTTCAAGATAAAGGTAACCATCGAAAATGATAATGATACAAATACTATTGATGAGTAAATCATCTCTATTTTTATAATTATGGATTTTTATTTTTTAATTATTAAAGTGAGTCATCTCTATTGTTTTTTCTTTCTTATTGTATTCTGAAGGTCAGGCCTAGCCCCCCTTCCTTCATGTACCATTTTGATTTTAAATTAATAAACTGGTAGGGGTCTATGCCAAACCCCCCATCATTAAGGTGGCTTCATATTAATAAATTTTTTGTTCTTAATAAATTTTTTTAATTTATTAAAAAATATTTTTTGACTTTAATTTTTTTATCAGGCCCTTACGGCCCGTGCTGGCCCAGGCCTTACCGTGCCGTGCGGGCCGGGCCGACGGGCCAAATTTTTAAGCCCGGCACGGCATAGTTTAATGGGCTCATGGGCGGTACGGTCCGATGCCAACTCTAATTAGTATATCAATAATATATGATATTATGAACTAAAGTTTTAAGTTTTTAATAAATGGCATGCATTGTTTCATAAAAAGTTTTGTAAATCTTTACTTATTTGATCCACTAATTTATGCTTAATATTATTTACTGAGCAAAGGCTCACAAAACTTTGTCATTATCATTTTCTTTTTAGAAACCGAGACATAAGCATAAGTTGAATAGAAGGTGGTCCTTTATCTCAATTAATTGTGTGAAATTACTTTGCATATGATACTTGTATATTGGGGATTTATTTTTAAATATATAGTGAATTGTTATGCTTTAGATTCATCCCAGGTTTGAGGTATGATAGGACTTTTTATGCTGGTTGATTCACTCACCTATAGTAGCCTACAACGAGATTTTAAATCACATGATGTTCTAATATCTCCATGTAATATGGTTGGACACCTTTATTCTGCCTAGGAATGATAATTTTCTCCGTTTGGCCGTTTATCCGATCGGTATCATTTTTAACATATCGAAGAATCCATTGTTTAAATGGCTTATGGGTAACGGAGATTACTCGTTAACGGTTAAACAGGTAAATGGCCCGGAAATGGTATTCTTCGCCCCATCCTCATTTATACATCACCATTCACATTAGCTTTAATATATATTTAAATTTTAAATATATATATATATATTAATATATTAAAAATTAAAATTAAAAATAAATAAAATATATATAGTAAAACATTTTGAATCATTCTCCCTGTCACTTCTCTTATTCTTTCACACATGTAAATGGCCAAACGGGTATCCAGTGGGTACCTATTTATCCGGCCGGGTATCTCCATCCTCGTTCCGTTAACTATAACGGCTTAACGGGGCAGAGAACGGAGATATTTTTTTAACGGGTATGAAAACCGGTAGATGCTGTCCTGGGCCATCTCTGGACCGTTGCCATCCCTAATTCCGCCTAATTAAGCATGCTGACATGCGCTTGGAACATTTTTTTTTTTTTTTCTAATTTATCTATCAAATTTTATTATTTTATTTATTTTTTAGATAGTTTGAATTTTAAAAATAATATATTTCAAATAAATTAGTCTTACTCTAAAAAACTAGTGAGAAGCTATATAATTGAAATATAGTTATATGTACATTGCCTATTAATATTTCTTTGTTGATGAAGCCATGCTAACTAATATTATGGTGCCATATTAAGTCAATGCTGGCTAGATTGTATGAAGATATATTATTAATGAGGATAAGTCCTACTAGCTAATTCGATTCTTACAGATTTGGTCTATCCTGCGGGAGGTTGACTGTGCCCTAATCCGCCATATTTATCGTGAAGCCAATTTGGTGGTGGACTGGGTGGCTTCTTCTGTGGCTCAGCATACTGGTTCGTGGATCTGAAGGCCGATGACCCCTGTCTTTCTCTGTTGCAGCAAATTATGTATTCGGATCTTTCTAGGCTGATTCGCACTAGACTTGTGTGATCGTTTGTCTGTACCAAAAAAAAAAAAAAAACATCATCTATGACCTTTAGACGTAACCACACTAAGACGATGCATCTAAAGGACTAAAGGATGACATTTCTTAGCTAGTGAGGCTGCCCACACCCCAAAATGAATGTGACTCACAATATCAAGCATAGGTGCCACAAGACCTTTTGTTATGCTAGGCCACATCATGTATGCTCCATATCAATTGTTTTGCTCTATTATTTGTCAAATTTAGGTTTTGTTCTCAATGCCCTTCTTGTGAGGGTTGCTCACTTTATATAAAGTTGTCGGACTAATTACAAGGCTAAAAATCAGCCATTACATAAGATACACATGATTATGTAAGGTAAGAATAAATGTCTATCAATTCTATGCATATATACAATATACTTATACTTATGGCAATGATGCTGATTTTTGCCTAAACAATTCTCCCCTTGATGCGCCCTTAGTTAGCCAATTTGAATTTCAAAATTTAAATTCAAAAACTTCCGCTTAACTGGTCATTTGGCTCACCAAATTAGTCATGAAATCTATCATTTTTGCATATCAAATCAGCCTTGGAATCTGCCATTTCTGAGCACCAAATCAGCCTTGGAATCTATCATTTATGCTCCCTTGACTAGCTGTTAATTTTACAAATTGATGCTGGGCGATTGAGAAGCATCAATTTGTCAATTAAGAACTGATGTCGGGGACGAGAGAGAGCCTTGGTAAAGACATCAGCAGTTTGGTGTTCAGTAGAAATGTGTGGAAGAGTAATCTCCTGACGAGCAAAAGCTTCACGAATGGAATGATAATCCACTTCAATATGTTTGGTGCGCTTATGAAAAACAGGATTGGCAGCAATTTGAATAGCACTGGTATTATCAGCATGAAGAGGAGTAGGAGTAAGCTGTGGAACACTAAGTTCGCCTAACAACCCTCGAAGCCATATAATTTCAGAACAAGCAGACGACATAGCCGATATTCAGACTCGGTGGATGACTTCGATACACGAGCCTGCTTCTTACTCTTCCAAGAAATGAGGGCGTTGCCAAGAAACATACACCAACCTGTAACAGAACGACGAGTATCCGCACAACCAGCCCAGTCGGCATCACTAAAACCCTTCAACTGTAAAGAATTCTCAGAGAAAAAAAAAAGCCACGACCAGATGTCCCTTTGAGATATCGAAGAAGACGACGGACAGCGGCCAAATGTGTCTGGCAAGGAGCCTGCATAAACTGACTGACCTGCTGAACAGCAAACGAAATATCAGGTCGAGTAATGGTCAAATAATTCAAACTGCCCACTAGCTGCCGATACATTAAAGGATCAGATAAGGGATCACCATCCGCCTGACGCAATTTTAAATTGACCTCCATAGGTGTAAGAACCGAATTTGCGTCTTGAAGGCCTGCTAAAGAAAGAAGTTCTTGGGTGTACTTATGCTGATGTAAGAGCATGCCATTTGGGCAATGGTGAACCTCCAGTCCAAGAAAATACCTCAGTGGACCAAGATTTTTCATATGAAATGAAGATTTGAGACGCTGTTGGAGTTGCTCAATTAACTGGAGATCAGATCCAGTAATCACAATATCATCGACATACACAAGAAGTATAACAATCCCAAGGCTAGTCTTGCGAAAGAATAGAGAGGAGTCATACTGACTCTGAGAAAAAGTGAAATCCAGTAGAGTAGTACGAAACTTCTCAAACCATGCCCGCGGTGCCTGCTTCAAACCATACAGAGATCGCTTTAAGCGACAAACCTAAACAGAAGAGGAAGGAAACAAGCCAGGAGGAGGAGACATAAATATTTCTTCCTTCAGATCACCATGTAGAAATGCATTCTTCACATCCATCTGGTGAAGCGACCATCCTTTCGAAACAGCAATGGCCATGATAGTGCGGATAGTAGTCATTTTGGCAACGGGAGCGAATGTTTCCTCATAATCAAGCCCATACTCCTGTCTATTCCCGAGTGCTACTAGACGAGCTTTATATCTTTCAATAGATCCATCAGCACGTAGCTTGATGGTGTAGACCCATTTATACCCAATAAGTTTAACTCCAGCAGGACAAGGGACGATGTCCCAAGTGTGATTGTCCTGAAGAGCCTGAATTTCATCATGCATAGCTTGGCGCCAACACTCTTGAGTAGAAGCCTGAGAATAAGACTTAGGCACAAAAGTAGTATCAAGAGTAGCCTGAAGAGCCGAAGAAGAAAAACCATACCAATCTGGGGGCCGGGAAATCCTAGTAGATCATCGTGGCTCATGCAAGACAGGATCAGGTGGCGGTTCAGAGGAAGGAAGAGGCAGTGGGCGACGTTGCTGATACACGATATCGGGCTTAGAAGGAGTATGAGATACATCATCAAATGCAGGAAGTGAAATAGAGGGAGAAACAAGATTAGTACGAGATGAAAGAAATATTGATTTTCAAAGAAAATCACATTGTGAGAAATATGAAGCTTGTTAGCATCCGCATCATAACACACAAATCCTTTATGAGAGTTACTATAACCAAGAAAAGCACACTGAACAGATTGGGCAGAAAGCTTGTGACGTTCAATGGGAGGTAAATGAACAAAACAAATGCAACCAAATACATGCAAATAATTATAATTAGGAGAAACACCAAACAAACGAGAATATGGAGAATCAAGATGCAAGGTAGGAGAAGGTAGACGATTAATCAAATATACAGCTGTAGATAATGCTTCTACCCAAAATCTAGAAGGTACAGAAGATTCAAGCATCAATGTACGAACAACATCTAAAAGATGTCTATTCTTACGCTCGGCGATGCCATTTTGTTGAGGGGTGTAAGGACACGAACGTTGAGAAAGAATACCCTTCTGTTGGAGAAAAGATTGAAAATCATGAGACATGTATTCTCCCCCAGAATCTGAACGGAAGATCTTAATACAGGTAGAAAATTGAGTTTCTACATAGGCAACAAAAGTTTTGAAGGTTGAAAACACATCAGCTTTAGAACGAAGAAAATAGACCCACGTGAAACGACTGTAATCATCAATAAATGTCACAAAATATCGGTATTGAGCATGAGAAAGAACATGACTCATACCCCAAACATCAGAATGAATAATATCAAAGCATGTAGAAGCACGACTACCTTGCAAAGGAAAAGGTAAAGATTTGCTTTTTCCTAGTTTACAAGGAGCACAATCAAAAGGCAAGGAAGAAAACTCATTTGTATTACTCAAATAACCATGTTTCATAAGATGTGTCAAAATTACAGAGTTGGGATGACCCAATTTCTTATGCCAAAGATGGCTATTATTATTAGCAATAGCAGAACAACCAACAAAATTTGAACGAGGAACGGAAAACGACTGAAGAGGAAAAAGACGTCCCACTTTAGGCCCCTTCGCTATCTCCTGTCCCGACGCTTGATCCTGCACACGACAACCAGAACGATCAAAATGAATAGAACAATTATCTTCTACTAATTGTCCAACAGAAATGAGATTGGCAGATAAGTTAGGAGACACAAAAACATCAGTAAAGGAAGACCCCAGATTTCCAACTGCAGTAATGGGAAGAGTACTGCCATCTGCAATCTGAATATGTTGCTGACCATCATACTTACGAACATCTTGTAAAGCTGCCAAACTTCAGTCATGTGATTGGAAGCTGCAGAGTCAATTAACCAAGGAGAAGGAAGGATGTTTCTTGCCTTGGAGACCAAGAGCAGAAAGGGCAGAAATAATCATCTGTTGAACCTGCTCGGGCGTAATGTTGGAAGAAGAACTTGGAACTGTGGGCAGAGTGGAAGACATAGGCACAGAAGCAGACTGAACAGCAGTATGAAAAATAGGAGCAGATTTATTCTGAGGGCGTATACGACAATCCTTAAGGATATGACCCTCCTTCTTGCAATAATTGCAGAATTTCTTGCTGCAATATTTTGCAATATGCCCAATTTCCTTGCAACTATAACATTGTGGTGGAGATCTAGATCGTCCTTTGCCTTGAGCAGCGTATGCCATATTAACCATCTCAGAACCACCAGTGTTTTGATCAAGGCCAAGCTGTGAGGCAAGACGCTGTTCTTCACGCAAGAGTTCACCCAAGCAATCCTCCAAAGAGGGGACAGGTGTGCGATTGATTAACCCAGCTCGTGCACTTTCAAACTCGGTCTGAGCTTCATCAAGAATTGATCCCGTTGGCTCTCAGAATGAACCGCTTGTAGTGCTGCCAAAGCTTCTTTGGGAACCTGAGAATGCACCAATCCAGAATAATCACTCCATAAATTAATAAAACCAGAATAAAATTGCTCAATAGAAAGATTCCCCTGGCGATAGTTTCCAATGTCTAACTCCAATTGAAACTTTCGGACAGAATTATTTTGATAATAAATTTGCCGAAGGTAATCCCATATTTCCTTAACAGTAGTGAACCTACGAAGATTATTGACCATATGAGGTTCAACAGAGCTGAGTAGCCAGGAAGCAATTTTAGCATCCTTGCTTTCCATAAACTAAGCTCCTTGGAATCAGTTGGAGCCTTAGAAGACCCATCCAAATGACCCCATAACTCCTTCCCTTTCACAAACATCCTGAACTGGAATTCCCAACTGGTGTAGTTCTTGCCATTAAGGCGAATAATAGAATTTTCTCCAGACATAATAAAAAATTGACAGAGCAGAGAAATCACAACAGTTACTCTTCAGAATCTATCGACAGCTACCAAGCAACAGAAAAAAAAGATTCGACAGTCACCAAGAAACCCTCAAGAAATCAAGAATTCAAACAAGCCAAGAGAAAACCACGAAAATAATTTGAGGCTCTGATACCATGTCAAATTTAGGTTTTGTTCTCAATGCCCTTCTTGTGAGGGTTGCTCACTTTATATAAAGTTGTCGGACTAATTACAAGGCTAAAAATCAGCCATTACATAAGATACACATGATTATGTAAGGTAAGAATAAATGTCTATCAATTCTATGCATATATACAATATACTCTACACTTATGGCAATGATGCTGATTTTATGCCTAAACAATTCTCCCCTTGATGCGCCCTTAGTTAGCCAATTTGAATTTCAAAATTTAAATTCAAAAACTTCCGCTTAACTGGTCCTTTGGCTCACCAAATTAGTCATGAAATCTGTCATTTTTGCATATCAAATCAGCCTTGGAATCTGCCATTTCTGAGCACCAAATCAGCCTTGGAATCTACCATTTCTGCTCCCTTGACTAGTTTAATTCTACTAATATTAAGTATGAATGACCCATATAATCTAAAGATACATGTGAGACGCTTTCTTTCTTTAGCCTCTTCTCTTCTTACTTGCTCCATCACACAAATAATAAGCCTAAGAATCTTTGACTCTTCCTCTCTAGCTCCCATCCATTCCTCTTTCTCTCACCACAAAAATCACTATAGGATTTGCTCTTTGATCTCTTCTTTCTTTCGTACTAACTTGAGTATTGAAGGGGTTTTAGCTAAGTAGCCCCATTGCTCCTTATGCTCACTATATATCCTTGCAGAGTATTGACTCGAATGCAAGGTCATCCTTATTGGTTAGTTGCTACTCAATCACTAGCTCATCATCCACGTCATTATCATTGTTGGTGCCTCGGGTCCCCCAATCAATTCCTTTTACTATTTGGTTGGTATCATCTATAGAAACAAGGTGAAAGTATGCTATCAAAATCCAAAATGAAGGCTCTGCAGTAATAATGGCACTGCTTGTTAGGGGAGTGATGTCATAGCAGTTTACTCATCTCCTTACTAAAGAAAATGTCAAATCCCTCAAGAGGAGTGACACCGTGGTTGCTCATCTCTTTATTTCGAAAAAGTCAAACCTCATGAGGGGAGTGATGCCATTGTTTGCTTGTCTCCTTGCTGAGAAAATCAAAGCCCGTTTGGGAGTGACGCCATAACAACTCGATCATATCTTTTTTTTTTGTTACAAGCGGGCGATCACACAGTCTGGCATGAGTCAAATCGAGAATCAGAGTACATGATTTGCTGCAAAATAAGGGCATGGGTCACCCATATGCCATTCCCAAGGGCCTGGATGGCGAGCTGCAACATTCGCAACCCAATCAGCCGCCGCATTGGCTTCCCTATAAACATGGCGAATCAGAGGCACAGTTGTAGTCCGGAGAGAATCCCAAATTGCACGGAGTAGGGGATTGGTGGAGTGAAGACACCCATCCCGACGAATCCATCGAATAACCGTGAGAGAATCTCCCTTAATAATCAATCTGCTCGAGGCCAGATAACGAACAGCATAATTGATTCCAGCCCATGCAGCCTGAAGCTCCGCCATAGGGACCGATAAATTAAGGGAACCATGGCCACCGGCTGCAAGAAGCTCACCCTCAGGACCCCTAATAACAAAGCGACCCAGCAATACGATCGAAGACAGAGCCATCAAAGTACTCGATCATTTCTTCACTAAAGAATGTCAAAAGCCCACTAGAGAGTGATGCCATAGTTGTTTGCTTGTCTCCTCAATGAGGAAAATCATAGCCCGCTAGAGATATAAAGCCATAGCGGTTTGCCTATTCCCTCACCAAGGAAAGTCAAAAACTTGCAACAGGGGCTACATCATAGTGGTTCAATCATCCTTTACAAAGGAAAATCAAAGCCCATCAGAGATTGATGCAATAGCAGTTTGCTTATCTCCTTACTAAGAAAAAGTTAAAGCTTGCCAAAGGAGTGAGACCATAGCAATTTACTCATCTTCTCACCAAAGAAAAGTCATAGTCCATTAGAGGAGCAATGCCATAGCAATTCAATTATCTCTTTGCTAGTGAAAAATCAAAGCCTACTAGAGGGCTACGCTATAGTAGTTCAATTTTCTTTTTGCTAAAAAAGATCAAAGCCCATCATTGAGTAATGTCATAATGCTTTGATTGTTTCTTCTGTTGGTTATCTCAAACTGATTTTGAAATATTTAAAAAACTAGATAAGAATCAAATCGTATATCTTAAAATTTTTATTTGATGATCTATACCTATATTAATTTAATAATAAAAAATAATAAAAAGATTAACAAATTGACCTTCATCAAATATCTTGTACTCCAACTATCTTGGAATCACCAAATCCTTTTGATTATCACGGATCTTTCCAAACGTTCTCCAAATTATGATGAACACGAATGAGTGAGCATTTTTTATTTGGGTTGAGATCACACAACTAAATTTTTGAGTCACTTTATATTCTCAACACATAAGACAAAGTGAGGATGAAGGAGAAAACTCTTGTGGGTGATGGAATCATCTTATGTTATTTTTTTCTCATGAATCTTATATTCTAAAGAATAATGACTACAATTTATTTTAAATAATTAATTAATTAAAATTTAAGATAACTTTTAACTCTTGGAGATTACTTTAACGTGGGATGATGTGAGAGAGAAAATCCCTTCCATAATTCCATATATCTATCCAACAACCCATTGTTGGTTTCTTTTGATATCTTTAACGTGGGATGATATGGAAGAAAAAAAATCTCTCTCATAATCTCATATATCTATCTAATAATCATTGTTGGTTTCTTTTAATATCTTTATTATGGGATGATATGGAAGAGAAAAAAGCTCTTCCATGATCCCATATATTTCTTCAACAATAAAATAACTTTCGCATGGACCCTCCATGTGGAATATGCTTATGATGTGTTCGCACCATATAATTTTTAATTTAAAATAATTTTAAATTTATTTTAAATAATTATATTATAAAATAAAAATTAATCAAATTAATTTCTGTATGAAAATTAATTTAGAATTCTTAATTCTAAATTAATAATTAATCCAACATATCATATAGTTCACATAATTTAATGGAGCCATTTAAAGAACTATGGACATTATAATTTTAAGCTCCAATAATATTGATATTAATTAACACCTTAACTAAAATATCAAAATTATTAATTCCAAATTACTTCACTAAATATTTGAAACTACACTCATAAAATTATAAAATTAATTATATTCAAAAGAATTTGAATTGTCCATTGATAAAGTCATTACATATAAATCAATCCTCCATAAACGGTTCATAATTAAAGCTAAGTATTTTTTTAACCTCTTTAATTATATCTCTCTCTATAAGTATCATTGATTCTATAATGAATAATATCTGTGATCTAATCATAAATTGAGCGCTCTTATTATTTAAACCTCAAATCAACACTTATGGAAACCTTTCATCTGACTTCTTTATGAATGAATGAATTTTATCTTGTATATTAATATTCTTGGCTATTTATGTTATTATATTTTTAATATAAAGAATTTGACATACTATTTTTATGTTATTATCTGATATGTTAAAAAATATAATACAATAAATAGGAGTTTATTAATTACTTAGAATTAGATCGATTTATATGATCATCATTGATTAATTTTGAATGCTCTATTTTAACAATAAAATTTATTAGAGATTCATAATTAATCGTGTTTCAGTCCTATATAATAAAATTATATAAAGCGCTTTCATTCTGATAATCTCATTATCAATAATTTGGATAAGATCGTTTCATTCAGAATGTAATGAACTGCGTTAGTAATTTTAAATTAAAGATTTCAACTTTAATTTATAATTACATATAAATTTAGATTATTTTACTTTAAATATTATCTATGTATATAACACTTATATATAATATTTAAAGTCATAATTAAATAATCCAAGATTTTTGATATTTATAAAGCATCAAAACATGCATGCAAAAATATTATTTTTTTTTCAAATTAATCAGCAAAATAATACATCTAATTTATTTATGGGCACATATCTAAATAATCTCCTACTTATCCTAAAGCAAATGAGACATGTCTCCAAGTCCCATCCCTTCAAGATGTAGCTCAAAATTCCGAGCCGATAATGTCTTAGTGAATGGATCAGCTATATTGTTTGCAGATGCGATCTTCTCAACTGAAACATCTCCTCTATTGACAATCTCTCTTATAAGGTAAAATTTTTTCTCTATATGCTTTCTTTCATGGTGGTTTTTGGGTTCCTTGGCATTGGCTATGTTTCACTGTTATCATAGTAGAGTCTAATTGATTCATGCATATCTAAAACTACTTTCAAATCTTTCAAGAATTCATGAAGCTAGATTTCTTCTTTAGCTGCTTCACAAGCTGCTACATATTCAGCCTCCATGCTGGAGTCAATAATGCAGGTTTGCTTGACACTTCTCTATATAATGGCTCCTCCTTCCAAAGTGAACACCGCTCCAGAGATAGACTTTCAGAGTCTCTATCTGATTAAAAATCAAAATCTATATATCCAATAGGAATCAAATCCCTACGAGAATATACTAGCATATAGTTTCTCGTCCTTCTTAGATATTTGAGAATATGCTTAACCGCAACCCAGTGATCCAATCCTGGGTTTGATTGATATTGGCTAACCACTTCCACTACAAGCATATATCGGTCTTGTACACAATATTGCATACATTAAACTGTCAACTACCGAGCATAGGAAATCTTATATCTTCCTCCTCTTACAGTATTTTAGGATACTGCTCTTTAAAAAGATGAACTCCTTGTCGAGTAGATAAATTACCTTTCTTAGAGTTTTGCATCACAAATCTGACAAGCACATGTCAATATACGATGCATGAGACAATGCCAAAAGCCTATTCTTGCGATCCCATATAATTTGGATGCTAGGAATATAGCTTGCTTCTCCCAAATCCTTCATTTGGAATTGGCTGGCTAGCCAGTTCTTTACTTTGAATAGAGATCCTACATCATTCCTAATGAGTAGAATGTCATTCATAAAGAACTAAGAAGACCACTTTATTCCCTTTCATTTGCTTTTAGACACAAGGTTTACCTAAATTTTATTCAAAATCATAAGATTTTATGGCTCATTAAATCTGATGTTCCAAGATCTAAGAGCTTGTTTAAGCCCATAAATGGACCTTTACAATTTGTAGACTTATTGTTTTTAGCCTTTAGCCACAAATTCTCTAGTTGGACCATATGATTAGTCTCTTCAAGATGGCCATTCAAGAATACCGTTTTGACATCCATTTGCCCTATCTCATAATCATAATGAGCAGCAATAGACAAGAGAATCCGAATGGATTTTAGCATGCTACTGGCGAAAAAGTATCCTCATAGTCTACTCCTTTTGGGTAAAATCCTTTGCCACCAATTTAGCCTTAAAAGTCTTCACTTTCTCATCAGCTTCTCTTTCTCTTATAAATCCATTTGCATCCAATAGGCTTAATGTCTTCTAGTAGATCTACAAGCTCCTAGACTGAATTGGAGACATTGACTCCATTTCGAGCTTCATGGCTTCCTGCAATTTCTCTTGATCAACATCCTCCATTGTCATCTTATATGTCAATGGATCATCATCACCGCCATCGGTGACTGCAACTTGTGCTTCTCCATCTTGACGATAGCGGATGGATAATCTTATTTTCCTCCCACTATTGATGGTGGTGTTTGATCTGAGTAGTGGTCTCAACTCTTTGTCATTTAACAACTTTTGTTGATGTGGGGCTGATCTCATCAGCTAGCAACTCTTCCAGAACTACTTTACTTCTAGGTTTGAAGTTGTCATATATTGTACTAAAAAAATGTAGCATTTGTCGATACAAATACTTTGTTATCTTGAGCACTCTAAAACAGACATCCTCTCGTTCCCTTAGGGTACCCTACAAACATGCATACTTTCGAATGAAGTTTTAGCTTTTCAGTCTTTTACTTTAGTACATGGGTTAGACACTTCCATATGCGGATGTGTCTCAAACTAGGTTTGTGATCGTTTCATAACTCTAAGGGAGTGTTAGGGATAGACTTAGATGGAAATAAGTTTAGAATGTATACAGCTGTTTGTAATACATATGCCCAAAATGAGGTAGGCAAAGAAGAATAGCTCAACATTGATCTCATCATATCAAGCAATGTGTGATTCCTTCTTTCAGCTATACCATTTTGCTGTGGTGTCGCAGGTGCCATGAGCTTTGTTAATATTTCATTCTCAATCAAGTGGTTCTTGAATTTATAATCAAGGTACTCTCCTCTCGATCAGATTGAAGAGTTTTGATTGATTTCCTGAGTTATTTTTCTACTTCAGCACGAAATTCTTTGAACTTTTCAAAGGCCTCGATTTTCTTTGCATTAGGTATGCATATCCATATCTTGAATAATCGTCAATAAATGTGATGAAGTATTCATAGCCCCATTTAGCTTTGACATTCAAAGGCCCACATACATTAGTATGTCTGATCTTTAAAGGTCCTTTTGCTCTTTTGTCTTTTGCTAAAAAAGGCCTTTTGATCATTTTTCCTTCTAGACAGGATTCACAGACTGATAGAGTGCCAACTCTTAGCTCTCTTAAAGGGCCATCCTTCACTAGTCTTTCTATTCTATCTATATTAATGTGACCAAGCCTCAAATGCCACAAATACATGTCATTGTTATTTGCAATTTTTCTTCTTTTAGAGGTTGGTTTAACGACTTTAAATATTTTGGTTTGAAGTAAGTTGTTGAAAATTGGTTTAACAATATATAGACATTTTCAACATAACTAGAACAAATATTCATTCTATTCTTATAAATTGAAATAGAGTCAATACTAAATGAAACATAAATAAATTGTTCATGCAACTTTGAAACCAAAATCAAATTCCATTTGAAATCCAGAATATAATAAATATTATTCAAAAATAAATATTTATTATTAGCAAATGATAGTCGCATGTCCCTACTGCTGTCGCTGACACCTTTTCCCCACTATTAACTCTCACCGTGAAATCTTCCACTTAAAGATCTCTGGCAGACTCAAGCATCTTTAAAGAAACACAAATGGTTAGATGCTTCTGAATCAATAATCCAGCTTGAGAAATCATTCTCAGTTAAGCATGTTTATATTACTATAAATCTAGTTTACCTTGTTTCCTTTTGTGTTTCAGCTCATCAAGGTACTTTTTATAGTTTCTTTTTCAATGGTCATCTTGATGATAGTGGAAACACTTTTCTTTAGGTTTAGGCTGAGCAGCCTTCCCCTTTTTCTTCTGAATCTTCTTCATGTTGTCCTTTGCTTTCCCACATTCTTCTTCTCAGTTGTGTTGAATTCAGCAACATTTGCCTTGCCACCCTTATTATTTATAAGGGTCTCATAAATTTAAACTTATTCAGGAGTTCAGTTAGATTACACTTCTTATAATTCATAATGTAATTAGTCCTGAATTAGAAAAAAGCGAAAGATAGTGTCTCCAGGATCATGCCAACCTGAGTCTTTTCATTAATTTTAGCTCCATTGATTTTAATCTCATTGAAATGATTGACCATTTTGAGGAAATGCTCATGAATAGAAGAGCCATTCTTCATTTTGTCATTCATAATGGCTTTTATAGCTTCATGGCGAGCCTAATCAGATGGGCATCCAAACATCTGGTATAGAGACTCCATAATCTCTCTTGCAGTTTCAAGGGCCTCGTGCTTAGTTCTAAGCATTTTATTCATTGCTGCTAATAAATAGTAGCGGGTCTTGTTGTTTGCAACAACCTAACGGTTGTACTATTTAGTAACAACTTTGGAGGCATTGGTTAGAGGCAAACAATCTTCTTTAAGGACATAATGGTAGTTTTCATTAATGAAGAGGATATTCATGTTGTTTTTCCACTTAAAATTTTTTTCACAAGTTAAAACTTAGAGACGAGAAGTGAGAAAATCGAGTTTGACATATTTGCTAAAAAATAAGAAATATTTTTAATAAATAATTACATAAATTCATTACATTATTTAAGGCAAAGTAAATATGATGCACGAATGCACAAATTAAAATACACAAAAATATATCTACTTTAAAGGCATAAGAAATTTTAATCTCCAAAACTAAGTATCGAGTATATCAAATAGTTGCTAATTAAAATAAAACTTTCTCAATTAATAAGTATCTCATGAAATATCTTATATTTCAATTACTCGTTAATTTTCTTAAATTTTGGTAGAAAAATAATTAACTAATTTAATTATTTCTTCATGAGTGCGATCCATCGTATCAGATTTTTAAAACTTAAGTTAGAAATTGTCGGTAGGTCAATTCTAAAATACATCTTAAAAATCCTATCTTATATAAGACAATCTTGTTATTACCATTAGTAGATACCATCAAAGGATGAAATCAAAGCATATCAAGGTGCTACTAATAACTCACGATGCTATATTAACGATGGAGACCAAAGGCCTATATTGTCATATTACCCCTTCCACTCATTATTTTTGCAAAAGTTTATTTTATTTATAAAACAACTCTTATTTCATAAACCCTTAGTTATAATTTTAACACCAAGATTTTATAATTTTAAATATTTTAAAATTATAAAAGAAATTAAATATGATAATTTAAAATTTAACACTTAAATTTAAAAATTCACATTTGGCCCATTAATTTTGCAAATCCAATTATTAAGTTAATTTATAAATTTAATCTCATTAAATTTGTTGCAAAGTGCATTAAATTTAATTTACTAAAACCTTCTCAGTGAAAAATAAAATAATAATGCGCTTGAATGCAGGACATACAACAAAAGGTAGGCACTTTCCTATCTAATATGCATATTATATGCATGGCAATGTAATTATTATCAACATCATAAAAATATTTAATAAGAAGCAAAATGGAAAAACTTGATCGGGTTCTATGGAATCTTAAAATTATAATTCAAAATAAATTAACAAATAATAAAAAAATTTGAGTTTTCTTATAATTTTTTTTCTTATGAGTGATGAAAATATTAATTGTTATATAAAATCAAAAAAATCTTAAGCCACACGCTCATGATAAATTTTTTAACCAAAACCATTAACACATTCCCTTAGCCATCGCTACTGAACTAAAAATGGCTAAGTCAGCAAAATGTACCTTTACCATCCTGGTCCATAAAGCTAAAATAATCAACCACCCATTGCCCCTAATGACGCCAAGTCACTTCTTCAAGCGCCGGGGAAACGGACGTCCTCTTCATCGGACTCCTGCAAAAAAAGTTCCGAAGACGGAAGCTCCGGTGGGACCCTCCAATGCTCAAGTCAGTCACTTGGAAACAGATGATAACTGTCTAGCTGAAGGGAGCTAAACAATTAGGGCTTAACTAGTGGAATAGAGCTAGAAAAACCAGCGTTCAAGTCCCCTGCCTACGGCATGGGTGTATGCTTTATACATTTCGAAGATCCCCCTTCTGTTCCCGATTATTGCTGACTTCTAGGAGCCCAGTTCGATAGCGGACAAAATATGAGGCTGACAATGACAGATCATATCGTCACCGTACATGCTGGTGGTGTCTCACGTCATTGGTCAGCACGGCCTCACAGGTGTCCTGCATTTGGGGTTATATCTGGTGCGCGCCACCACTGGATGTGACCGCGTACAGTAGCGGGCAGGTGGCGGACTGCACATTGCAACGGGGTATGGTCACGCACAGTGACAGACATAATGGACCATACGCCGTTATGAGGCATGGTCACACCTGCTACAGATGTGCGGTGGATCGCATGGGCATGCTAGGTGGCCCAGAGCGGGCTGGATTGTGCGTCGGGGGTCAAAGTACTATTCATGTGGCCGAGATCGAGAGGGGGTCTCGGGGGTTGAGATATCTTCATGTGGCCCGAGACCGAGAGGGGGTCTCGGGGGTTGAGATACTGTTCATGTGGCCCGAGACTGAGAGGAGGGTCTCGGGGGTTGAAATACTATTCATGTGGCCCGAGACCGAGAGGGGGTCTCGGGGGTTGAGATACTGCTCATGTGGCTCGAGACCGAGAGGGGGTCTCGGGGGTTGAGATACTTCTCATGTGGCCCGAGACCAGAGGGGGGTCTCGGGGGTTGAGATATTGTTCATGTGGCCCGAGACCGAGAGGGGTCTCGGGGGTTGAGATACTGTTCATGTGGCCCGAGACTGAGAGGGGGGTCTCGGGGGTTGAAATACTGTTCATGTGGCCCGAGACCGCTAGGGGGTCTCGGGGGTTGAGATACTGTTCATGTGGCCCGAGACCGAGAGGGGGTCTCGGGGGTTAAGATATTGTTCATGTGGCCCGAGACCGAGAGGGGGTCTTAGGGTTGAAATACTGTTCATGTGGCCCGAGACCGAGAGGGGGTCTTAGGGGTCGTGAGAGAGCCTCCGTCAGTCACCGTTATCATTGTCGTTCATTCCGATGGTGTTGGATCAGCCATATCAGATGCCCCCTCACCCCTAAGGCGGAGTGGGCCCACCCCAGTAAGGCGAAAGGGTGTCCCCCCAAGTGGCTGATCCCCGCCCATCACAAACCGTCTCTGGACACGTGCCTATGGGCACTGCAACGATTTTATGCGGGCGGTGTGGGGATGTAAAAAGGCGGCCAACACTGTCCACCCGATTTGCGGCGATCGTCCTCGAAGCAGGGTTGATCCATCGGAATCCATGAAGAAAGTCGTGCCAACATTACCCATCATAGCGGCGACATCAGAGGCGTCCCATCATTAGCCAGAAGCAAATCGTATCCCGCGCTCAGCGGTTTCTGAGGCGGTCCATCCTATTGTGAGAGTCCACATGGTGGACGAGGCACAGCGGGACGATTTGAAACTGAATAAAACCTGGCAGTGGGTCGAAAGCAGCCATTCTGTTCCTGCTATCGTCTTCTTCCTCTGCTTCCTTGATCTTTGCTCCTTGGTCCCCCCTGCAACCTGAGAGCCTGCGCACGTCACTTTCCTCCCAGGTCAGCCTTTTGCTCCTTCTAGGTTCCTCTATTTCTTCTTCTCGCCATGAGTTCCCAGTCCTGGTCTGTGGAGGACGATTCAGAGAATCGTTCTTTGTCGGAGAGGCCTTGAGCCTCTCCTTCATCTCCTCCTTCCCCTTCCCCTCCCCTCGAGTGGTCCTCCGATCCGAGGACTGCGTCCCTCTGGCCCAGCGGAGGGTCGCCGGGGAGGCTCCCGTAGGGAGGCATCCTGCGGCGACTGGTAGGGCTCCGTCGAGGGGCCACCAGGCGGGGCCAGCGCCTCCTCAAGAGTGGGGGCGAAATCCCGGAAGGGGTCGCCTCCACGGTAACAGGCCGGGATCTAGTAAACATCCGGGTCCGTTACCAAATCCCTCGGGAGATTGGGCTTTATCTTCCAACTCCCGACGATCGGGTGATCTCTTCTCGACCCGGTCAGTGGCTATCTACGAGATCTCTTTGAGGGTAGGCCTCCGTCTACCTCTCCCTCTTTTTTTGCAAGCCTCCTCGATTACTATTCCCTGACCCCTTCACAGTTGGTTCCAAACTCCCTTAGGGTCGTCAGCGCCTTCGTTGTTCTCTGCCACCATCTCCAAATCACACCCCGGGTTTCTCTTTTTCGCTTATTCTACATTCTTCGGTCTCAAAAGGGTTGGTGGCTATTTCAGCCCCATCGGCCGAGTCTTGAAACTCCTTCTTCCCTCCTCTATCAAGGGATGGAAATCCCGGTTCTTCTTTGCAAATCTTGACCAAGTCAAGGCCCGGTGGGGGGACCCCGATCTCCGAGCAATGCAAATTCCACCGTCCACCCCAGAGACAAGGAAGCATTAGGGCGGCTATTGGCTACCGACATCTCTCGGTACACCCTGCTCTTAACAGAAGAGAACCTCCAGTCGGCGGGTCTCATTTCCTACCGCGGTAAGTCTCCCTTATACTTAGCCAAAGTCTTCCTGTGTCGTCGTTCTCCCTTCTTTCTTTCTTTTTCTTTTTTTTTTTTTTTACCGACCCTGACGAAGTTGTACGGCCATGAAGGTCCCAACAGAAACTCCTGAGGGCCGTCGCCAAGAAGAGGACCCGGAAAGGACCAAGTGAAGATCAGCGAGCACCACTCCAAAATGCCCGACGGTGCAGGTGCCCAAGCCACCGGCACTGCAAGAGCCCCTGGTCACCCCGAGATTGACCTCACAGCCGACACCCCGCCAGAGAGGGTGGTGACCAAGGGGGTACCAACGGAGGAGCCGCTGCGGCGGAGCCGGCTGCGGAGCCGGCGGTAGCAGAGGAGCCAGCGGTGGTGGAGGAGCTCTTAGCTCCAGCAGACCAACCCTCCCCGGGGCAGCCAGGAGCTGGGGTGAGGGGCCATCAGGGGCAGCAAGCCTACCCCCCGAGCAGACGCCAATGAGCAGCCCGCGCGCCGAGTCTGGTAACGCCGAGGCAGCTGAAGGGAATGGAGCCAGACCGGGGCCGCCTCGGGACTCCATTTGAATGACGGGTGCTGGGCAGAGCAGGTCCTCTCGCCAGTCTTCATGCCTGAGGTCTTAGAGGAGCTTAGTCACTTGAAGGCGGCTACATTCTACCGAGAGTCCTACGCCCCTCATCAAAGTAAGTTGTCCTGCAACCCTTTGCCTCCGCATCTCTTTTTCTTCCTCTTTTTTTTTTGACATGAAACTGCACGCAGCTTGCGAACTCCCTAAGGGCTACAAGGGAGGTCATTCATGGAGGGAAGGCCCTTTTGTGGGAGGCCTAGAAGGAGGCCGAGGAAGCTTGTCACCGTGCGGAGGAGGCCGAGGGGGCCCTGGAGTCAGCCAAACCGCCTGGGCCAGCGAGGTAAGGGCTGCTGAGAGCCGAGCGGAGGCAGAGGCCAACCGCTTGCGGCGGCGCTCCCTAATGATGGACGCGAAAATGCCGTCGCAGCCAGAGATCTGCACATCTCTAAGCTGACCTTGGCCATCCAAGCAACCAGAGTCGGGCGACTGAGGCCGAGGAGAGGGCAAGGGCAGCGGAGGAGAGGGCAACAGCGGCGGAGGAGAGGGCTGATAAAGCCGAGGAGGAGGCACGTCGCGCCCAGGAGGCCGAGAGGGCAACAGCGGCAGCTCTCACTGCAGAGGAGGGAGTTCGGGCTGCCAAGGTGGAAGCAGCCATCGGCTATGACCGCCAGGGTCATAGAAAATTCAAGGCATCCGAGTGCTTTATAGACGAGCTGGCGGAAGCTTCGGCGGGGGCGTTCTTCCAAGGATTCCAGCATGGGAAGGAGAAAGTCGCTCGGGACTTAAACTTTCCTCAAGCCCTCGAGGTCGAACCGAAGCGTCTCGGAGTTGGCCTCATCCGACGACGAGCCCGCACCGGCTGAACCGTGAGCCTCCACTTGTATTTTATTTTTGTAAGTCCGACTAGGTCGGCGCTTTTGTAATCACTTTAAATTAATGAAATATCACTTTCCCTCAAGAAGAATTGTCTTTGTCCATTTACAATCTCTACCCCAAATTCATTGGTTAATGGCATGCATCTCTCGGGGCTTCATCAGCGCCGTGGGTTAACCTTTAATTCATTTCTCAAATCGTTGACTTGACTAGAGAGGACCGAACCTTAGGCCAGGAAGGACGGGCTTCCGGGGGTTAAGGCATTGGACTCAGGAGGTCGAGGTGATGGACTCCTAAGGACTGATGACACTCCGCTTTGCTGGGGGTATACCGGGCTTTATACCTGGCTGGCCCAGGGCCTTAAGTGCCAACGGGGGTCCGGCTTTATGCCTGGTTGGCCCAGGGCTTTAAGTGCCGATGGGGGTCGAGCTTTATGCCTGGCTGGCCCAGGGTTTTAAGTGCCGACAGGAGTCGGGCTTTGTGCCTGGCTGGCCCAGGGCTTTAAGTGCCGACGGGGTCGGGCTTTATGCCTGGCTGGCCCAGGGTTTTAAGTGCCAATGGGAGTCGGGCTTTGTGCCTGGCTGGCCCAGGGCTTTAAGTGCCGACGGGGGTCGGGCTTTATGCCTGGCTGCCCAGGGCTTTAAGTGCCGACGGGAGTCGGGCTTTGTGCCTAGCTGGCCCAGGCTTTAAGTGCCGACGGAAGTCGGGCTTTGTGCCTGGCTGGCCCAGGGCTTTAAGTGCCGACGGGGTCGGGCTTTGCCTGGCTGGCCCAGGGCTTTAAGTGCCGACGGGGGTCGGCTTTGTGCCTGGCTGGCCCAGGGCTTTAAGTGCCGACGGGGGTCGGGCTTTATGCCTGGCTGGCCTAGGGCTTTAAGTGCCGACGGGGTCGGGCTTTGCCTGGCTGGCCCAGGGCTTTAAGTGCCGACGGGGGTCGGGCTTTATGCCTGGCTGGCCCAGGGCTTTAAGTGCCGATGGGAGTCAGGCTTTGTGCCTGGCTGGCCAGGGCTTTAAGTGCCGACGGGGGTCGGGCTTTATGCCTGGCTGGCCCATGGCTTTAAGTGCCGACGGGGGTCGGGCTTTTTGCCTGGCTGGCCCAGGGCTTTAAGTGCCGACGGGAGTCGGCTTTTTGCCTGGCTGGCCCAGGCTTTAAGTGCCGACGGGGGTCGGGCTTTATGCCTGGCTGGCCCAGGGCTTTAAGTGCCGACGGGAGTCGGGCTTTGTGCTGCTGGCCCAGGGCTTTAAGTGCCGATGGGGGTCGGGCTTTGTGCCTGGCTGGCCCAGGGCTTTAAGTGCCGACGGGTCGGCTTTGTGCCTGGCTGGCCCAGGGCTTTAAGTACCAACGGGTCGGGCTTTTGCCTGGCTGGCCCAGGGCTTTAAGTGCCGACGGGGTCGGGCTTTATGCCTGGCTGGCCCAGGGCTTTAAGTGCCGACGGGGGTCGGGCTTTAAGTGCTAAGAGCCGATGTACATCGCTCTGCCAGTGGTACACTGGGCTTTGTGCCTGGTTGGCCCAGGGCTTTAAGTGCCGACGGGAGTCGGGCTTTGTGCCTGGTTGGCCCAGGGCTTTAAGTGCCGATGGGAGTCGGGCTTGAGCTGTTGAGAGCCGATGGTACATCGCTCTGCCAGTGGTACACTGGGCTTTGTGCCTGGTTGGCCCAGGGCTTTCGTGCCGATCGGAGTCGGGCTTCATGCCTGGTTGGCCCAGGGCTTTAAGTGTCGACGGGGGTCGGGCTTTGCCTGGCTGGCCCAGGGCTTAAAGTGCCGACGAGGGTCAAGCTTTACGGAAAAACTGAGACTAGAATTTAAGTTCATTGATGAGAAGTGAAAGGTGAAAACCCACAAAGATACTAGCATGGTATTTAATGCCGAAAGAAAATGTACTACTGATAGTATCGACGGAGGTTATCGGTGTTCCACGTCCGTGGGAGCGGCCTCCCATCCAGCTCTTTGATCTTGTATGCCCCGTGACGGAGTGTCTCGGTGATCCGGTAGGGCCCCTCCCAATTCGGAGCTAGCTTGCCTCCTTCCGCTGGCTTCAAGACTTCAGCTCATCGAAGGACCAAGTCTCACGGTAAGAAAGTCCTGGGATGCACACGGGTGTTGTAGTACATGGTAGCTCGTTGTCGGTAGACCGCCATCCGCAGCCGCGCTCGGTTTCGCACCTCCTCCACCAGGTCGAGGTCGGCCCGCAGCCGGTCCAAGTTGTCTTCCTCATTATACGGCTCCACCGAGGACTCGGGGAGCCTATCTCCACCGGGATGACAACCTCGGACCAAAGACCAGGCTGAACGGAGTTTCTCCAGTGGGGGCTCACGGTGTCGTATGGTAAGCCCATAGCACACTATGGAGCTCCTCCACCCAGCGCCCCTTGCAATCATCTAGTCGTGCTCTTAGTCCTTGGAGAATGATGCGATTAGTCACCTCGGCCACTCCATTGGTCTGGGGTGTCCGACGGAAGTGAATCTTGGTGGATACCGAGTTCGGTGCAGAACCCTTGGAAGGGCGTTATCGAACTGCCGACCGTTGTCGGTGACCAGAGTATGGGGTAACCCGAACCGGCATATGATAGACTTCCAAAAGAAGGATCTCACCTTGCTTTCGGTGATTTTAGCAAGGGCTTCGGCTTCAATCCATTTGGTGAAGTGATCGACGGCCACCAGGAGGAACTTGCGCTGTCCGGAGGCCGGGGGGAATGGTACCAAGATATCCATACCCCACTGGGCGAAGGGCCAAGGTGCCACCAAGGGAGTTAGTTGAGACGTCGGCTGTCGCTGAATATTGGCATGGCACTGGCAGCTATCACACTTCTTAACAAGCTCGGTCGCGTCCTCCTTCATGGTCAGCCAGTAGTACCCATGTCGTAGGGCCTTGTGAGCTAGGGCTTACCCCTCAGATGACTCCCGCAGATGCCTTCATGGATTTCCCGCAAGATGTAGTCTGCCTTCGTGGCCTACACACTTGAGGACCGGGTATGAAAATGACCTTCGATAGAGCCTCCCGTCCATTATCAGGAACCTTGGGGCATGCCGCTTGAGCAGTCTAGCCTCTGCGGGGTCCTCAGGGAGGGTGCCGTCGGGGAAACGGACGTCCTCCTCGCCGGACTCCTGCAAGAAAAGTACCCGGAGACCGAAGCTCTGGTGGGGACCCTCCGACGCTCAAGTCAGTCACTTGGGAACAGATGAAAACTGTCTAGCCGAAGGGAGCTAAACAGTTAGGGCTTAACTAGTGGAATAGAGCTAGAAAAACCAGCGTTCAAGTCCCCTGCCTATGGCATGGGCGTATTCTTTATACCTGTTCGAAGATCCCCCTTCTGTTCCCGATGATTGCTGACTTCCAGGAACCCAGTTCGATAGCGGACAAAATATGAGACTGACAATGACAGATCATATCGTCACCGTACATGCTGGAGGTGTCTCGCGTCATTGGTCAGCACGGCCTCATAGGTGTCCTGCATTTGGGGTTATATCTGGTGCGCGCCACCACTGGATGTGACCGCGTACAGTAGCGGGCAGGTGGCAGACCGCACGCTGCAACGGGGTATGGTCGCGCACAGTGACAGACATACAACGGACCATACGCCGTTATGAGGCATGGTCACACCCTGCTACAGATGTGCGGCAGATCGCATGGGCATGCCAGGTGGCTCAGAGCGGGCCGGATTGTGCGCCGGGGGTTGAAGTACTGTTCATGTGGCTCGAGATCGAGAGGGGGTCTCGGAGGTTGAGATGTCATTCATGTGGCCCGAGACCGAGAGGGGGTCTTGGGGGTTGAAATATTGTTCATGTGGCCCGAGACCGAGGGGGGGTCTCGGGGGTTGAGATACTGTTCATGTGGCCCGAGACCGAAAGGGGGCTCGGGGGTTGAGATATTGTTCATGTGGTCGGAGACCGAGAGGGGGTCTCGGGGGTTGAAATACTATTCATGTGGCCCGAGACCAAGAGGGAGTCTCGGGGGTTGAAATACCGTTAATGTGGCCCGAGACCGAGAGGGGTCTTGGGGGTTGAAATACTGTTCATGTGGCCCGAGACCGAGAGGAAAGTCTCGAAGGTTGAAATACTATTAATATGACTCGAGATCGAGAGAAAATCTCGAGGGTCATAAAAGAGCCTTCGTTAACCATCGTCATCGTTGTCATTCATTTCGACGGTGTTGAATCAGTTATATCAGCCCCCATTGTGGGTTAGAGGCTCATGCAACTGGCATGAGGGGCTGAGACTTGGGTGGAGAAAACATAAACAAGTGCTGCTTACATTGAATGCAGGTTATATCAGAGAGCTGTGGTTTTGAAAATTAAAATATTCTTCTTTAGTGTGGCACTCGATTTTTAACTCAAAAGCTGGACTGCCACCTAACGAGAAGACCTTTTGTGCCTCTTTGCACGGTACTCATCAAATTTTATGCCAGGATTTGAATAGTCAGGCGGAGTGAAATAATTATCCCACGAGCTATCTCAATAATATGAAAAACTCTTCTTCATCAAAATAAATAAAAAATTATATCATAAATTTTATATATAATTAATCTAATAAAAAAATTACATAACTAATTCCATAGAACAAAAAAATTTATAATCAATCCATTCGCACATACATTCATCATCATGAAAATATTAAAAATATAGACCATAATGCATGAGTACCTATTCTATCATATAATGATTACTACATAATCAATTATTAAATTAATAAGGGTATAGCCTGATACCATTGCTGGTTATCTCAAATAAATTTTAAAATATTTGCGAAAGCTAGCTAGATAAGGATCAAATCACATATCTTAAAAATTTTTATTTAGTGATCTATATACCATATTAATTTAATAATAAAAAATAGTAAGAAGATTAAGAAATTGATCTTCATCAAATATCTTGAACTCCACCAACATCACCTTGTAATCATCAAATCCTTTCGATTACTATGGATCTTTCCAAACGTTATTCAAATTATGATGAACAGAAATAAGTGGGCATTTTTTATTTGGATTGAGATCATACAATTAAATTTTTTGACTCATTTTATATTCTCAACACATAAGACAAAGTAAGGATGAAGGAGAAAACTCTCTATGGATGATGAGAATCATTTTACGTTATTTTTCTCTCATGTAGAGAATAACTACCATCCCTTTTAATTAATTAATTAATTAAAATTTAAGATAAATTTCAACTCTTGGAGATTACTTTAATGTGGGATGATGTGAAAGAGAGAAAATCTCTCCCATAATCCTATATATCTATCCAACAACCTATTATTTGTTTCTTTTGATATCTTTAACGTGGGATGATATGAAAGAGAAAAATCTCTCCTATAATTTTATATCTATCCAATAACCCATTGTTGGTTTCTTTTGATAACTTTATCGTAGGATGATACGGAAGATAGAAAAGCTTTCCTATGCATAGTTGTCAGGCCTGGATATCAACCCGGCCAGGTCATCAGATCACTGCTTGAACCATCGATCAATTATTTTAATATAAAAAATATATTATATTAATAAAAATTATTTTTAATAAAAAATTAATATTAATATAATAATAAAATTGTGACCCCATCCAGTTCGGGCTGGGTTGATTGGTTCATGGGTGAATCGGATGGATTGACCGAATTATTTCGGATCACTTACATATCTAATTTTATGTTAGAACCGGACTGGCTTGGCCTCTAAGTCCTGGTTCAACCGGTCTAACCGACCGGTTCGGTTCGGTTCTGATAACTATGCTTCCATGATCTCATATATTTCTTCAATAATAAAATAACTTTCATATGAACCCTCCTTGTGGAACATGCCTACGATGTATTCGATCACACGGTATAATTTTTAATTTAAAATAATTTAAAATAATTATATTATTTAAAATAAAAATTAATTCAATTAATTTTTGTATAAAAATTAATTTAGAATTCTTAATTTTAATTAATAATTCAACCCAAATATCATATAATTCACATAATTTAATGGAGTTGTTCAGAGGAACTATGGACATTATAATTAAGCTCCAATAATTTTAACATTTATTCAAAATATCAAAATTATTAATTACAAATTACTCCACTAAAAGTTTGGAATTGCACTCTCAAAATTATAAAATTAATTATAGTCAAAAGGACTTGAATTATCCATTGATATAGTCACTACATATTGGTGCGGGCACCAGGATCAAACAGAGGTTACTGAGCTCATTATGAAATTTTTAATTTATATTGGTTTGACTTTAAGTATTATAATCAAGTTTTATCAGTATTAATTCAGTAATTTTATTTGAGTTAAATATGAGTCCAATAATTTTATTTGAATCAAGTCAAGATATATTGAGTCAAAGTGTAATAAGTTGAAGACCCAAGACCATGAAGGACTACATTCAGTGTGACACCTTAGCCCCATATAAAATTTTGTCAAAGTATGCGTCATCTACCCAATTGGGGCATTCCAAGATTTTCATAAAGTCATCTCGGCATAAAAGAAAGCAAATAAGCCCCATATGGAAGGTGACCTGCCGCCCACTCGTTATGGAAAGAAGAATACACCATCTCCTGATCTCTTTTCCTTGTTTCAAGATGCTGCCTATCTTTTTATTTGGAAAAGTTATCCCCTGATCTCTTTCCTTGTTTCAAGATGTCGTCTATCTCCTTATTTAGAAATAATATGGCGTCCTTATTTTCTTTTTTTATATGTAATTCAAGGGTTAAGGTTTATTATAAAAGCGCCTCCTTTTTTCTTGTAAAGAATAATTGATGATTAATGAAAAAGAATCTTCTTCTTCTACACTCCACAAGGAAAAGGGTGAGAGGCCTAATAAATACCCGTTCCAATACTTGTTCTAAGCATCGAGCCCCAGAACGCCAAGGTGCTATGATCCTTAGATGAAGTCCTTGTCTCCAGAACCATCTAAAGGAAAGCCGAAACATCTGTGGTAGCCAGCTTCGTCTTTTGGGTGCTCATCTCAAGAGCTGTGTGATCCAATATTTTAGGACAAAGATCATCATTTCCTAGTAATCAGACCCATCTCCTCTCATAAGTTCTGTTTTGTTGAAGAAAGAGCACGTTTTACATAGTGATTTCTCAACCCTAGGATATGTTTTCTTTATTACTTAGTGAATTATATTCTGCGGATAGTTATTTTGCTCTTCTCATATTCATCCTTAGTTTATTTTTACTTATTTTGGAAAGTAAAGCACCTTAAAATATGATTATTGCTCTACGTTAATATCTTGCATGGTACATCCCACATCACATATAAATCAATCCTCTATAAACGGTTCATAAATAAAGCTAGGTATTTTTTCGTTAACCTCATAAATACTATTGATTCTATATAAATAATATAATTATGATCTAATCGTAAATTGAGCGCTCTTATTATTCAAGTCTAACTTTTTTACGAAAGAATAGATTTCATCTTATATATTAATATTTTTGGCTATTTATGTTATTATATTTTTAATATACCAAGAATTTGACACATTATTTTTGTATGTCAAAAAATATAATACAATAAATAGGAGTCTATTAATTACTTAGAATTAAGATTGATTCATATATACCCTCATTGATTAATTTTGAATGCTCTATTTTAACAACAGAATTTATTAGAGATTCATAATTAATCACATTCCAGTCCTATATAATCAAATTATATAAAGCGCTTTCATTCCGATCTCATTATCAACAATCCAGATAAGATCATTTTATTCAGAATGTAATAAACCATGCTAGTAATTTTAAATTAAAGAGCCCAACTTTAATTTATAATTATGGATAGATTTAGATTATTTTACTTTAAATATTATTTATATAATACTTATATACAATATTTAAAGTCACAATTAAATAATCCAAAATTTTTTGATATTTATAAAGCATCAAAATATGCATATAAAAATAATATTAAATTTTTTTTAAATTAATCAGTAAAATAATAACTTATTTGTTTATAAGCACATATCTCAGCATCTTTCATGTGAAGCCAAAGCTTGTTGAAAGCAATGCCATAGAGTTTGCTCATGCTCATCTCCTTGCTAAAAAGGCCCATTAGGAGAGTAACGCTATAGCAATTTACTTATGCTCTCGCTCGAAAAAAGAGACAATCCGCTAGGGGAGTAATAATATGATGGTTTAATTATCTCTTCATTAGAAAAAATCGAAGCCTATCGATAGGGCTAGAAGTGGGCTTGATTGGGTCAAGCTACACCATAGCCAGAGCTTGGTCCAAATTTCTTTTTTTGGGCTTTGGACCCAGTTTAGGTCTAAAAAATTGCAAAATCCACGCCCGAGCTTGGCCTAATGCCCTGTTGGGCTAAAATCAATAATTATGGTGGGTTCTAATTAGACAGTTTCACGGTAGGATCTCACTTTTTTTTTTTAATTTTGAATTAATTACTACAAGGCACTATAACAAGTTTTATGATTTAATAAGTTTTCTTTTTCTAAAAATCTTAATAGTACAAAGCAAATTAAATTTGTATTAAGAATTAATGAAATTGTAAACGTATATAAAGGTGTCAAATGGGTTGTGTTGGCTTGATGCGGCCTTAGAGGTAATGGCCTGTTGGACTATTCAGTCATGCTAGTCGGGAATTTCTATTTGCACCGCTCAAATTACTCAATACTTCCTTAAATTTTTTAAAAAATTTAAACTTTTAAACTATCCTTAAATCTCTTTTCCACCGTAAAAAATTCTTTCCACACCCTCTCCTTCACCCCACTAAATCGATACCCTTTTCTTCTCTTTTCTTCTCCTTTTCGGCCAGTCGCGGCGAACGGCAACAGTAACAGTGGCAATTGCAGTGGCAGCAGCGGCGGCAATGAACGAATGTGGCGGCCCTTCCCTATCTTCCGACTTCTTCTTGTGGCCGAACAGAGGGCCTCTGTTCAGTCTGGAATGGTCGAACAAAGACATTCTGTTCAGTATGTTCTCTGTTCAGTCTTGATAGACCGAATAGAAGGCTTTTATTTGATCTATCAGGGCTGAACTATGGCCGAATGGAAAGCTTTAGTTCGGCCCTGATAGGCCAAATGAAGGGACGTGGAAAGGGGCGAAGGGGCAGAGCTTTTCGTTCGGCCTACCGAATGAAGGGGCGTGGGGAGAGTTTATTTTCACGGCACATGAAGTTGTGTTTTTACGGCATAAGCTGACAAAAAGAAAAAAAAATTTCATCTGCTAGTTTGGTTGGATAGAGATGGATGCAGGCTAGCATTACATTAAACCCGACAGGGAAGGGATGGAAGGAAGGGTTGTTCAAGCAGGGGATGTGAAGAGAAATTTTTACGAGGAGGAAAGATTTAATGGCAATTTAGGTTTTTTTTTTTTTAAACGAAGGATGCACTGAGCGGTGCAAATTGAAATCATGCTAGCCCGACATATATTCTGTTATGGATCATATTAGTATAATATGCCAGAGATAGAGGGGCGACCCTACATTGCCCATAGGCTCACGAGCATGTGGGCCATGTTATGCCAGGCTAGGCCTGGCCTGCAAGCCTGCATGATTTTATAAAAATAATTATTTTCAAAATCTTTTTAGTTACTATATATTTGGGTGCCAAGTATATATATTTGCTTGTCTCTTTGTTCTAATATGGATACTACAACATAATGATAGTTTCCATATTGGATAAATAGATCCTCATGCACATTTAAATCTAGTAGACTAATATGCTTCCTTTATAGCATAATTGTCAGACTCGGTCCGAATATTGATCCGAACAAAGGCTTGGGTCACTCAACGGTTCAACCATCGGATCACCGGTTGAACCATCAATCAATTATTTTAATATAAAAATATATATATATATAATAAAAATTATTTTTTAATAAAATGAACATATAAATACTAATTTTTATAATCTTCTTTTTTCAGAAATTTTTTTTGGTATCTTATTTAATCTTTAAAATTTACTTACTTTCAATCTGCGTACCCATTTAGTCTGATTTAACTTTTCTAAAAAAAATTTAAAAAATTTTCTATCCGAGTTTTCTTTATTTTCATCATTTTCTCTTTATGTCTCTATTTTTCCATCTTGATTCCCATAAAATTTTATATTTTTATTTTTATTTTTAATTATTCTTCTCTCATCAATGCTCTTCTTTGCATGATCTCCTTTTCTTTTTCTATAAAACTTGCGAGCATCCCAATGAAGAAAAAGTTATCATAAACTCTTAGAAATTTAAAACGCTAAAGATCAGAAAATTTGAAACAGCATTGATAAACCTGTAATCCGGTTTAGACCGGGTTGATCGGTTTACGAGTGAACCAGACGGGTTGACCGGGTTATTCCGGGTCTCTTATATATTCGATTTTATGTTAGAATCAGACCGACTTGGCCTTTGGGTTCCGATTCAATCGATCAGTCCGATCCAATTTTAACAACTATGTTTTATAGTCTAAGATATTATTATTGTCGATGTGTGATTTTGGCTACAAATTTATAGACCTCCAAATATAAAGTATCTTATCCTTCAAGTCAAGAGGTAACTTGCAAGTTGTGTGCCTAATTTACATCTCTATCCTTGAAAGTGCTTTGCAAGGTGGATTAATAGTATAGAGTGCTTAATACAATAGTGCACCCAAGTTTCAATACAAGATTATACCTTGATGAAAGAGGAAATTCATGAAGTCATCCCTACAATAGTCTTCTTACACGTATGATTCCCAATTTTATCGCTCAAGATTTAGTGCAAAATCATATCTCATAAAAAAAACTTTATGAAATAGCAACAATTAAGTCTTAATTCTAAACTAATTAAGAATAAATATATAATTTTTTTAATTTTAAAATTATATAAAAACATAAAGATATCAAATCCATATATATGTTTAGGAATGGTAACGGCCCGGGAGATGGCCTCTATCGATTTCCATCGAAAAATCTTTCTATTTTCTACTCTGTTAAATCGTTATAGTTAACGAGGCAAGGACGGGATGCCAAGTACTGGGTACTCGTTTGATTGTTTACATAAAAAAAAAAAAATTATTATTAAATTTATAATTTATTGAAAGCTTAAAAAATACTAATAAAAAGTTTTAGTTTTGATGTTCAGTGTGTTGTATGAAAGAAGAAAATAGACAGAGAGATTTAAATGTTTTTTACTAGATTATATATATATATATATATATATATATATATATATATATATATATATATATATATATATATATATATATATATATATATATATATATTAAAATTAACTGAAATGGATAAACGGGGAGATGGGGGCTGAGGATAATGTTCCAGCCGATTTATCTTCTTAGCCATTAATGAGTATTAATTCATTTAGATCGAAAATTTATTGATTTAGATCGGATAAACGATTAAACAGGAAAAATGTGATCCATGTCTACTGATACGGCTGACCATCTCCTCTGCGTGGTATTATAATCTTTTGCACGATTTCTGGAAATAATGATGTGACAGCAAAACCCAGAGATGGAATCTTGGCTCCGGCCTCCAGCGACGGCCTTTGGCTCCAGCCTCCAGCCACGGCCTTTGGCTCCGGTATTTGGCTCCGGCCTCCAGCGATGACCTTTAGCTCCGGCCTTTGGCTCCGGCCTCCAGCTCCGGCCTTTAGCTCCGGCCTTTGGCTCCGGCCTCCAGCGATGGCCTTTAGCTCTGGCCTTTGGCTCCAGCCTCCAGCGACGGCCTTTGGCTCCGGCCTTCGGCTCCGGCCTCCAGCGACGGCTCCGGCCTTTGGCTCTGGCCCTAACTTGGTGCCTTTCTTGCATACACAATGACCCGCCTCAGGTAACAGATCCCGAGATTCGAGATCTGTTGCCGTATACCTCGCTCACCGAAATCACGGGCAAGTGCTAGCACGCCCGGCAGTTACCGCTACAAGCGGTCCTCATCCAGCAACGGCTTAACCCCTTGCCGTTCGAAGGAGCTTATCCCAACGAGGAAGATTCGGCGAGGATGACAAAGAAGGGAAATAAAAGGTCCTCGAACTCAATAGAAAAGGGGATCTCTCAATCTCTCTCTCACTACTACAGAACTGAGCGACAAGTTTACTAACTTGAGCATCGGAGGGTCCTCGCCGAGAACACCGGCCGGGGACTTCTTGCAGGTTTTCGAAGAAGGAAGACGACCTCTCCATCCCATTTGGAAGCCTACGACAAGTCTCAGCATGCCCGCCGCTCATCACTGTTGATTTGTCCGTAATAGATTGGCGCGCCAGGAAGGGGGGCGTCCGCACGTGAGGAAGGCGAAAGTTCTCCCTGTGACCCCACCAATTCTGCAAGGAAGACAATGGTGACAACACGAGCATAGGAGGCTTCCTCCAGCCAGGCCGCGGAGCGCATTCCGCGGGCTGAGCAATCGGAGGCTAACCTCCGTGTTCCGCCCCCTGCACAGATGAGCCAGCCTGACCGGCTTGAGGTTCTGGCTCACCAGGTCCAGGACCTGATGACAATGGTACGGGGACTGCAAGAACACTGCTTGGCCGCTGCACCTCAACCCCCTGCGCCTGGTGAAGGGGTGCGGGGGACAATTCAGTCTCACCAAGGCGGGACCCCACCCGAGGTCTTCCGTCACTCACCTCCTGAACCTCGTCGCCGAGAGGCCTCAAAGCGACGGCGGTCCCCCTCCCGTCACTCCGATCGTTCCCACCATCGGCCGGATGAGAGAAAACCCAAACGGGTGCGTTCCTTACGCCGGCAATCTTCTTCGGCTTCCTCTTCTGATTCATCTCAAGACGGCACCCTCAAGAAGACTACCCGTCGGGCCGAGCAACGGCTCGATGAGTATCATCGACGGTTGAAGGAGCCTAGCCGCCGGATCGCTAACCCTCAAGGGACGGAACCGGTCCCGCTCCATTTCCGTCTCCCCCAACTGGACCCATACGATGGCACAACGGACCCACTGGACCACCTGGAGAGCTATAAGGTCCTTATGCAGGTCCAGGGAGCGACGAACTCCCTTTTATGTGTCGCCTTTTCAGCCACCCTTCGTAAGGCGGCACGTGCATGGTATTCCCGCCTGCCTTCGTGCAGCATCAATTCGTTCCGGCAACTCGAGCGATCTTTCCTGGCCCACTTTGATGCGTGTCGAAAGATCCCACGAGTGGCTGATAGCCTATTTGCTTTCCAGCAGAGGAGTGGCGAGACCTTGAAGGACTTTGTCGCTCGGTTTAAGGAAGCAGCATTGGAGGTATACAACCTGGATGATTCTGTAGCCACTTTGGCATTAAAGCGAGGACTTCGTCCCTCTAGGTTTGCCTATTCCCTAGACAAGAAGCCTCCGAGTTCTTATGCCGAGCTTCTGAGCTGGGCACAGAAATACATCCATGCTGACGAGGCAGATTCTTCCAGGAGGGAAGCCGACAAGAACACCAGTAAGAAACCACCGCCTACTGAGCATGCCGGAGCATGACCCCGGAAGCCTGAGCCTCCTCACCGCCCAGATCACCGACCACAGATGCTTATTCCTAAAGAGCAATTCACTCCCCTCATGGCTCCTATATCTCACATCCTACTAAAGATCGAGGAGGAACCTTATTTCAAGCATCCGACTCCCTTGAAGTCTGGGACCCCCCGCAACAAGGAGCTCTACTGCCGGTACCACGAGACTATGGTCATGACACCGAGGACTGAAAAAGGCCATTGAGGAGCTGGTTCAGCAGGATCACTTAAGAAAATTCATTCGAAGGGGAAACCTTCCTACTCTAGGTCCATCGGTGCCTCCGACACTTCAGACCGGCGTGGACAATGCTCCTACGGAAAAGACCATAGCTATGATTTCCTGGGGGGCAGGTGGTGGTTCAAAAAGATAGCGAGAGGGAATAGATTCTGTAATTCCTTTCTTTGGACAGGATTTAGATGGGGTAGTTAATAAGCATGACGACAGCGTCGTTGTGTCCATGACCATAGCCAAACATCCTGTAAAAAGAATTTTAGTTGATAGTGGGAGTTCGGTGGATGTTTTGAGCTACGAGGCTTTTGTTTGGATGAATCTGTTGAAGTCTTCCCTCCGACCTGTCACCACGCCTCTAATGGGCTTCACTGGAGACTCGGTGAGCGTTGAGGGGGAGATCGCCCTCCCTATCACGGCTGGAACCCCTCCATATCAAAGCACTGTGGTCATAAATTTTCTGGTGGTCCAGGTCCTGCTGGCTTATAACGCTATATTGGGGAGACCATAATTGAATTTGCTAGATGCCGTAATCTCCACTAAGAGATTATTGGTAAGATTCCCCACCGACGAAGGAGTCGGAGAGATGAAAGGAGAGCAAAGCCCGCCACGCTTTGCTATCACTTGTCTCCCAGCCCACTGGAAGCGGCGTCGGCAATAGCCTCTGAGCCGCTCAATCCCCGGAAGCTGGAAAGGAGGGGAGAACCAGCCGAGCACCTCCTGACCCTCCCCTTGGGGGATGACCGGCAAGGACTGTCCAGGTTGGGGCATTGCTTCCAGAGGAGGCACGTGATCGACTTCTCACTTTCCTGCGTGCCAACATCGATGTCTTTGCATGGTCGTCCTCAGATATGCCGGGTGCCCCTGAGGAGGTGATCACCCATCGGCTCAACCTCAGGCCAGAGTGTCGGCCGATCCGACAGAAGAAAAGGAGCTTCTCTCCAAATAGACAGAAAGCTATCGACGAGGAAGTTCGCAAGTTAACGGCTGCAGGCCATATTCGGGAAGTTCATTACCCCGAATGGTTGGCCAACGAGGTGATGGTCCGTAAGACCAATGGAAGCTGGAGAATGTGCATGGATTTCATCGATCTCAACAAAGCATGCCTTAAGGACAGCTTTTCCCTGCCTTGGATCGATCAACTGGTGAACACTACATCCGGTCATGAGGTCCTTAGCTTCATGGATGCTTTCTCTGGGTACAACCAGATCAGGATGAACCCGGTGGATAAGGAAGCTACCTCTTTCATAACTGAGAAGGGGCTGTACTGCTACAGAGTAATGCCTTTTGGGCTAAAAAATGCGGGAGCCACCTACCAAAGGTTGATGAATAAAGTCTTCGAAGGCCAGATAGGACGCAACATGGAAGTGTACGTGGATGACATGTTGACAAAGAGCGTCCACGCACCGACCATATCACTGACTTAATGGAGACTTTTGACAACCTTCATCGGTACCAGATGAAGCTGAACCCACGCAAGTGTGCATTTGGGGTGACCGCCGGAAAGTTCTTGGGTTTCATGGTGACCCGGCGGGGGATCGAGGCAAACCCGGACAAAGTTCAAGCTATCTTGGATATGAGATCTCCCACCAATAAGAAGGAAATACAGTGCCTGACGGGAAGGGTGGCCGCCTTGAGTCGCTTCCTATCCAAGTCCGCTGAAAGGTGCCTACCTTTCTTCAAGGCGCTCCGCAAGGTCAATGGATTCGAATGGACGAAAGAATGTCAAGAGGCGTTCGAGGGGCTAAAGGAATTCTTATCTACCCCGCCGCTGCTATCCAAGCCAACAGTGGAGAAGAACTCCTTCTATACCTCGCGGCTTCTCCCGAAGCTGTTAGTTCTGTGCTGGTCCGTGTGGACACCAATGGCATGCAAAAGCCAGTGTATTACACAAGCAAGGTGCTCCATGATGCGGAGACCAGGTACTCGAAGATTGAGAAGATTATCTTCACGTTGATCGTGTCTGCCCAGTGTCTGCGGCCATACTTCAAGCCCACCCGATCGCAGTGATCACAGACCAACCTCTAAAGACAGTTCTCGCTCGCCCGGATACTTCTGGCCGATTGGCAAGGTGGGCGCTTAAGTTGGGGGAATTCGATCTATGTTTTTGCCCTCGGTCGGCCATGAAATCTCAAGTCCTGACGGATTTTTTGGTCGAGTGCACCTGGGGAGAGGAGCAACCCGAAGAACCTTCTACAAGCCCCCTGCCTCTCGGAACCAGTGATGATGAATGGGTTCTTCATGTAGACAGGGCATCGAATTCTCAAGGGAGCGGAGCAGGCCTCATCCTGGCCAACTCGGATGGAATTATGACCGAGTGTGCACTCCGCTTCCTCTTTCCAGCCACCAATAATCAGGCGAAGTATGAAGCTCTGCTGTCTGGAATAAGATTAGCCCGAGAGCTCGGGGTAAAATGCCTTAGGGCGTTCACTAACTCCCAATTGGTCGCTAGCCAAATCGCAGGGGAATATGAAGCAAGGGATCCCATCATGTCCCGCTACTTAAGTATGGTGCAATCGCTAGCTTCTCTCTTAGCTTACTTTAATGTTAGCTACATCCCTCGATAGGAGAATGCTAGAGCCGACGCCTTATCCCATCTTGCCACCTCAGCTGATGGGATGCTGGGAAGAGCTTATGTAGAGCACTTGGAGGCCCCAAGTATTGACGTAACAAGAGAAACTCTACCGGTCGAGCAGGAGCCTTCCTGGATGGACGCGTATGTCCGTACTTTACCGATGGTACCCTCCCAGAAGACCCAGCCGAGGCCAAGAAACTCAAAAGGTGGGCCCCAAAGTTTTTCATAATGGAGGGGAAACTCTATCGGAGGTCGTTCTCATACCCAGTTCTCATATGTGTTGGCCCCATAGAAGCGGATTATATCCTGCGAGAGATATGAAGGTATATGTGGAAGCCATCTGGGGGGCAGAGCTCTTGCATACAAAGCCCTACGGCAGGGGTATTACTGGCTGACAATGAAGGAGGATGCGTCCGAACTTGTTAAGAGGTGTGACAGCTGCCAGCGCCATGCTAACATTCAACATCAACCGGCATCCCAGTTGATCCCCCTGGCCGCACCCTGGCCCTTCGCCCTGTGGGGCATGGACATCCTGGGACCATTCCCTCCAGCCTCGGACAATGCAAGTTCCTAGTGGTGGCAGTTGACCATTTCACCAAGTGGATCGAGGCGGAGGCTCTCGCTAAGATCACCGAGGGCAAAATAAGATCTTTCTTCTGGAAGTCTGTGGTGTGCCGGTTCGGGCTACCGCACACCCTCGTTACTGACAACGGCCGACAGTTTGACAACACGGCCTTCCGGAATTCTGCGTTGGCTTGGGCATCCATCAACGATTCACCTCTGTGGGGCACCCCCAGATCAACGGCAGCCGAGGTGACCAACCGCATCATCTTCCAAGGGCTCAGGGCTCGGCTAGATGGCTGCAAAGGGCGTTGGGTGAAGGAACTCCCCAGTGTATTGTGGGCATACCACACGACGCCACGAGCCCCCACCGGGGAAGCTCCTTTCAGCCTGGTCTTTGGGACCGAGGTAGTCATTTCGGTGGAGATAGGAGTCCCCAATCCCTGGACAGAGTTATACCACGAAGAGAGCAACCTAAACCAGCTGCGAGCCGATCTAGATTTAGTGGAAGAATTGCGAGACCAAACGCAACTTCGCATGATGGCTTTCCATCAGCGGGCGGCCAAATACTATAATGCTCGAGTACGATCCAAGACGTTCCGCTATGGAGATCTCGTTCTGCGAAGAGCTGAAGTATCAAAGCCAATGGAGGGGGCAAGCTGGCACCGAAATAGGAAGGACCATACCGTGTTAAGGAGGTACTTCACCATGGGGCATACAAAGTTGAAGAGCTAGATGGGAAACCACTTCCTCGCACCTGGAACGCCGACAATTTATGCCGGTATTATCAGTGATGTGCTAACTTCATTAATTTGAATCTACTTGACAGATTGTTGTTCGAAATGTTTGCATTATTTTTGAGTGATCATGCTTTGCACCAAAGACCGGCCCCGCGTCGGCATCAAAGACCGGCCCCACGTCGACGATAAAGACCGGCCCCGAGTCGGCGATAAAGACCGGCCCCGCGTCGGCGATAAAGACCGGCCCCACGTTGGCACCAAAGACTAGCCCAGCATCGGCAATAAAGACCGGCCCCGCGTTGGCAATAAAGACCGGCCCCGTATCGACAATAAAGACCGGCCCTGCGTCGGCACCCAAGACCGGCCCCGCGTCAGCAATTAGGACCGGCTCCCCGCGTCGGCACCAAAGACCGACTCCGCATCGGCAATTAGGGCCGGCTCCCCGCATCGGTACCAAAGATTGGCTCCGCATCGGTAATTAGGGCCGGCTCCCCGCGTCGGCAATTGGGGACAACGTTTCGGTGCACATAGTCCCATTCTTCGCGACATATCTATCGAGGCACCATTGGTTGGTGATTCGCGATAACTCACACAGCCAAAGCTAATTATGACCAAAGGCACGTGTTGAGAATTAAAATATTCATTGATGGCTAAAAGTTTACAAAATTGCCGATCTGAGTCGGGCTGGAGCAATACAAAAAAAAAACTAAGGGTCATTTGGGGCCGGGTCATCATCTTTAGGGACTTCACCTGGCTCCAACCCTTCAATATCCTCGAGGTCGTAGAGTTCTTGGATTTGTTCCTTGCAGTCTTGGAAGCTGGCCTCGTAAGCAAATACCGTCGATTCGGCTAGCTCCTTACTAAAGGCTTTAGACTTCCTGAAATCCTCTATGGCCTCTGCAGCTCTTTTCTCCGCCTCGAGGGTTTTCCGCTCGGCCTCCGTGACCTTTTTATCGGCCTCGACGACCTCCCTCTTGGCTTCAGTCACTGCCGCCTCCAAGTCGGCAATCTTGGCGTTGGACTGGCGGGCGACCTCTTTGGCTGCATCTATTTCAATGGAGGCGGAATCCAATCGATTCTTCAAAATGTACATTTCTGATTCCACTACCTCCAGCCTCTCCTCGGCCATTCTTTGCTTCTCTTCGGCTGCCTGGGCGTTATCCAGCTCGTTGGCCGCACGACGCTGGGCAACCTCCAACGCGTACTCTGCCTTCTCAGCTCTCAGCCGAATGGCTTCGACTTCGCCCTTTAAGGTGGCCCAGGTATCCTCCAAGGCCATCTCTGCCTTTTCTGCCCTAGCCTGGAGTGATAGCATCTCCTCCCGCGACTGGTCGAGAGCAGCATCGCTCAGGGTCCAAAGGTCCCTCATGGCGATCAGAGAGTTCAGTGCCTGGACGGAATGTCAATGTTAAAAAAAAAAAAAAAACAAAACAAACAAAACAAAGAGGAAAAGGATAATGGGCAAAGCTCACCAAAGATGTGCCACAGACGCCTCGCGAAGAAGGTGGCCCTCCCTTGATGCCGGAGAAACTCCTGCACCTCTACCACAAATGCTTCGTCCAATGCCCGCTCGGCCCAGCGGCTGTGGTTCGCCAAAAGTGATTGGAAGGAAGGGTCGATGCCCCTCCTTTCCACTGGCACGGGGGCCGCAGGAGAGGATTCCGCCTCCGACTCTACTGCCTCCGGCCCCTTGGTTGGTGGAGGCGCTTCGGTTGTTGCCCCTATGGGGGGCATGATAACTGCTGGAGTTGGCCTTATTGTTACAGGGACCTGCTCCATCTCCACGGCTTCGGGCGGGGGTGACGGCGCTTTTGCGACCTGCTCTGGAGAAGGATCGAGTAGAATGACAGGAGGGGGAGCTGGAACCGAAGGTGATCTTCTTTCTCTACTTGGCTCCGCCCGACTTCCTCGCTGGCCTCGGCCCTTACCGTGTCTTTCCTGGCGGGCTCGTCGACTTGGGCTCTTGCCGCCTCGCACACGCGCGGGGGATCCACAACTTTGGCCCTTTTAGCATTGGCCTCCCCAGCGTCGGCCCTTCCAGTGTCGGCCTTCTTCAAAACCTTAGCGCGCAGGGGCTTCACAACTCTAGGCCCTCCAGCGTCGGCCCTCTCCGCATCGGCCCTCCTTGGAATTTTGGCGACGACCCTCCTTTCAGCAAGGGACTCATTCCCCGTTGCCTTCCTCTTCTTAGTGACCGCCTGCCTGAGCTCGCGAAGCGATGGCGTCATCCCTATAAAGGCAGGAGATGAGTAAAAAAAAGAAGAGAGAAGAAAGAAGGAAAAAGGTGAGTAATCAAGTGCTCACCACCAGAAGGATTAGGCCGGCGAGACGAAGGTTTTTATCGACCAGAAGCTTATTGCATCGAGGGACATCGGCAGTCAGAAGCTGCCCGAATGCCACTCGATCCCTTGGGAGGATAGAAGAATCCCTATTGGCATCAATGTTGGGTGTCCCCCAGCTTTCACTCACCCCTTCGATATCAGCAAAAAAGAACTTATCCTTCCACCCTTTAACGGAGGTGGGGAATGTACAACTTAAGGATCCTAGTGGGCCTAGGAGTGAAGGACCACCAACCTGACTGTTGCGAAGGGTATAAAAACTGCGAAATAAGGAAATGCTGGCCTCTATGCCTTGCAGGTGTCAGAGAACTAGAAAGCCAACGATGGTTCGGATTGAGTTAGGGACTAGCTGGGAAGGTGTTAAAGAATATCGGTCCAGAAGGTTGAGGATGAAAGGGTGGATAGGTAATTGAAGTCTGCCTTAAAGAAGGCTCCGTACAAGGCAACTCTTCCAGGATGGGAAGAGGTTACCCTGTCATCAGAAGCGGGGTAGGAAAACGCAGGTTTGGCGGAAAACTATACTTGGCTCTTAGGTTTACTATGTCTTGAGCGGACATAGTGGAAGCAGTCCCTTCGGGGGACTCCTTGACAGCGCTGAAAGGACCAGTAGCTGTCGGACGGCTCCGGGCGAGGTCCGCCCGCCGGTCAGATGACTCCGGCTATGGGGCGTCTGACCGGCCGCCGCTCCGGCAAGGAGTGGTCGAGGATGGGGTAGACCATTGGCTTGGTAAGGAAGTGGAAGGTTGAGAAGGAGTGGGGAACGCTCCCCGGAATCAAAATAGAACAAGAGGGCGAGGAAGCCATGGAGACTAACCTGGAAAACTTGAGCTAAGACCGAAGGAGCACGAGGAGAAAATGGACACGGGGGGCGGACGACGCTCGCAGACTCAGGGGAGGAAGCTGTAGCGTAAGGAAAGGGAGAATGGAAGATAAGGATGATTTTTTCTTTTTATAGCCCCATTTCAAATTATCCTACAGTCGTCTGGTCTGGCCATGTGTCCACCTTCAAATGGAAGCCGCTTCGGTGGCCTACGGCGCGAAAAACACGAAAAGCTCCACCAATAGAAAGATGGCGGTGGCCTTACCGCAATGATGACGCTTGCCTTTTTACGACTCATTACTCGAGGAAATCTTCTCCAATCCCAACAGCCCGAACAGACGAAATGATGGCGCGAAGGTCAGCCGCCCAGTGGATATTAACATCCCTTTCGCTGGTGATTGTGCGCTCACTCATCTCAGGGGCGGGGGGGGCATCTGTACGGCTGACCGTCTCCTCTGGGTGGTATTATAATCTTTTGCACGATTTCCGGAAATAATGATGATAGCAAAACCCAGAGATAATCTTGGCTCCGGCCTCCAGCGACGGCGTTTGGCTCCGGCCTCAGCCATGGCCTTTGGCTCTGGCCTTTGGCTCCGGCCTCCAGTGATGGCCTTTAGCTCGGCCTTTAGCTCCGGCCTTCGGCTCCGGCCTCCAGCGACGGCTCCGGCCCTAACTTGGTGCCTTTCTTGCATACAAATGACCCACCTCAGTAACAGATCCCGAGATTCGAGATCTCTTGCCGTATACCTCGCTCACCGAAATCACGGGCAAGTGCTAGCACGCCCGGTAGTTACCGCTACAAGCGGCCCTTATCCAGCAACGGCTTAACCACTTGTCGTTCGAAGGAGCTTATCCCAACAAGGAAGATTCGACGGAGGACAAAAAAGAAGGAAACCTTCCAGACAGTATAAAAGTCCTCGAACTCAACAGAAAAGAGGATCTCTCAATCTCTCTCTCACTATTACAGAACTAAGTGATAATTTACTAATTTGAGATCGAAGGATCCTCAAGAATATCAGAAGACTTTTATAATTTTGAAAAGAAAGACGACCTTTCATTCCATTTGAAAGATCACGATAAGTTTAGCATGCCCGCGTCATCGCTTACGTTGTCCGCATCAGTTACGTTGGACTCTTAGCGACCTTATAAGTACTGGACCTTATAGGAAGCCAAACCAAGGATTTGAAAAAAAGAAGGGTTTGAATCCAGCAAGGAAGCGAACTTCATCTCTCCACCCTCTCTTCCTCTATTTAAACCGAATGAATCTCTCCTTGGCCATTTAATCAAGAGGAGTAAAGGTTCTGACTGAGAACTTAATTGGTTCAAAGTCCGATTGGGAGGAAGGAGCCAGGAAGAAGAAGAAGAAGAAGCTTCTTCCGTAGATTCGATCCACGTTTTTCAAGTAATACTCCAAACTTTTATTAATTCCTTTTACCTCCCCTTTGATCCACGATCTAGTAGCATAGCATTTATGATGGGATTAATGGGTAACTCTTTTTTCAGGGAGGAATAGGGCTAGTAGTTCTCTGGTTTTATCTTCTGGTTCGGAGGTGGAATCGGATAGGTAACTCCTAATTCTTTCTTTCCTTTCCTTCTTGAGCCATCATAGCATAGGTTTTCTAAGTCTTTGGGTTAGCCACCAATTATCGCCGGAATTTGGGGAGGATTTTTATTGAAGGCCTTGTTTTTGGGAGAGAAAGACTGCTCGCATCAATGCTCTTTGGTCTAGCCAACACCTCGCCAAAACCCATCGTGATTGGAGTTTGGAAGCATTGCCGATGGCATCAAGGCTGGCTAGGGTCCAGCGGTGTTTGGTCTCTGGCATCAGATGGCTGTTGAATCGAGGAAGATGACCACCATCTCCCTAACTTCTTTAATTAGATCCGTGTCTCCCTCAGCGGATGCTTGAGGAGAGAGGTTTATAGATGAGGATGATGCTTGGAATTAATCTTCATTTTTTGAGTTTGGGTGGAGTCTAGGGATCATCTTCTCCGGTGAGTACTTTGGAATTAATCTTCATTTCTTTTTTTTTTCTTTCTTTCTTTTAATACATGGTCTCCAATCCGGCTGAAACCCCTTCTTCTTGAAAGTTGAAACATGGGCTAAAATAGAGCAAACAGAGTGTTCTAAGAATCTTGAACGAACCTCCTACAGACAAGGAAGATGATAAGAAGAGGATGGGAAGGGAGTCTTATTGGCTTGATTGGTTGCTGTGGCAAAAAAAGCTCTCCCGTGTTCTCTTGTCTCCCTCAAGCCTAATCGACTCCAGCTAACCCACCATTTTGCTTGAGGTTTCTGGGTGAATGAATTGAATAAAAAAGAGGTTGAGGCTGGGATAAGCCTCATCTTTTATTTTGAGTCCAGACCTTAGTAGGACCATTATATCTCCGATAAGTCCCAGTCCCAGATGACGGTCAATCGAATTAAGCCGAGGTTGACATTGAATGAGCCCAAAAGACCAGGTCTCACAATCTAAATCTATCAAAAAAAGAAGCAAGCCGATGAAAGAGTCAAAATCTATAAGAACAATCAAGGGAAACGCATTATATTTTGTCCGGAATTACATGCATAGATAATGTCATAGACAATGTTGTTTGCAACCCATTGTATTTATTCTCTTCCATTTTATATTACTACGTCTTGATGTTTAGGATTTTTCCCATTTTATATTGAAAGCGCCGGTTGACAAAATGGTTAGCAGTCCTCGATCGGATGCATAAGAGTCTCTGCCGGCTGAAATACCAACCAAGATGGCAATTTCAGATATTCTCAAAGCTTAAGCTCTATAAATAAATAAATGGCTCTGGCTTTCTTTCTATCAATGTCTCTAGTTACCAAAAGAGTATTAGAGCGAGCAACCAAGGAGAGCTCCAATGGCTTTTGAGAGAACGCTTGCAGTTGCTGCCATCATCGCCACTGTTCTCCGAACAACTGCTGTGCCAGCAAAATATGCTGTTGGTGATGAGAAGGGCTGGAACACTGGAGTCAATTATACGGCCTGGTCCGAGGGCAAGGAATTCAGAGTTGGCGATAGACTTGGTAAACCATATTATTTCATGCTTCAATATTGATGATGGGATCCAATTTCATCCAACTATTACGCACTTGCTGATGAGCTTAATTTGGCCATCTTTCTTTTCAAAAGGGGAAAGTGAAAATAATGCAGCCAGTAACGATCATAAATTTCATCAATATCATTATCTGCAGTAAAGTAATTTTGTATAAACCTCATAGATTTGATACACAAAGATAGGACGTACGGCTCCTATTTTTTCTCCAAAGTTATCACAAGAACTTTATAAATCTCACTTGTTTCTATGTTTTGTCATGGTACCCAAAGTTTTTCAAAGCTGCATGATACCATATCATATTCTTTTCTTGATGGATGTTCTACCACCATAATTAATTGCAGCATTTTTTCTACCCCAATGATAAGTAGTTTATGACCTCATGAAAAATTTCATATGATTTTTTTTTTTGAGAAAGAAATTTGTATGATTCATCCAATGAACGATGTTTGATATGTGTAATGAGATGTTTTCTATATATATATATAAAGGGAGGGAAAGAGTTGGATTTAACTACATTTAAATGTAGAAAAGTGCAGAAAAGTATGAAATCTGATTATTTTTTATCTTTAAGATTTATGAGCTATGTGAATCTAAGGATAAAAAAATATAATCAAATTTAAGTTTTATTACATTTGAATATAGCTATATCTAGCTCTCTTTTATATATATATATATATATATATATATATATATATATGACAAAGATAATCCATAAGCAGTACGTTGATTTTGTGAATAAAGTAGGTCAACTGTCCCAAAAACCAACTTATATCTAGTTCAAATCTTCATCATATATTAACGTGAGTTGATATATTTACTTTTTTTTTTTTTGTAGTTTTTAAGTACATTCGTGGCGATCACAATGTTATTGAAGTTGGTGAGACGGAATTCGAAGAATGCAACGTATCTACAACAGCTCGTGTTCTAACATCTGGCTTCGATGCAATCACTTTAACAACTGCTGGAGAGATGCGGTATTTGTGTGGAAAGGAAAATCACTGTTTGTTAGGACAGAAGCTTGCTGTCACCGTCCTTCCAAGCATCACTGTAGCAGAGAGTCCTCATTCTCTCCCTCCAGCACCCGGCTCATCAAAGAGGAGGATCACAACATGCAAGTACCCACTCTTGATGGTGGTGGTGGTTGCTGCAATGATCATGCTTTGAGCGAGATTATTAACTTCCATTACCAAAACAAAAAAAGGATATATATATATATATATGGCAGAAGCACTTTGATAGGGGTATCTGTTTTCATGTGCAGCTATATTATTCTTTTCTGCAATTAAGAAGGCATTTAGGGCTCATATGAAGGATGAAGATTAGGCTTTATACTCTTAGCCTCATTAGCGTCTTCAGATCTCTTGCTTTTCAATGAAACAATGTTATGCCTTGTGTATAAGCATGTGAAAGGAAAACACATACTTTCATAGTGCAAATACAGATAGAATAGTATTCTTTCTAGAGAGATTAATTTCTATTAGAGGAGAAGGAAAGCCCAGAGTCGACAAGAAAGAGGAAGTCCACCATATTTCCTCCGATACTTTCAACGAAATGAGAGTGGAATCACGAGAAACGTACAGTTAAAATCGTCTCTCTTTTTTCACCTAATATATCGAGTTGGCCGGGTCAGCCCATCATAGGTACCCGATCCTATTTCTAACATCTCCCATGATGGGCTAGACCCTATCTAGCATAATCTCAATCTATTAAACTATCTACATCCCTATGATAACTAAAATTAAATATATTAATCTCTATCATATATACGGAAATATGAAACCAATATATTTATTATAAAAAATAAAGTAAATCATGAATTGATACATAAATACCTTCAGCGATTGCTCCATGCCAATAGGTTGACTTTTTTTCAGATCAGATAAGGCTCTTCTACATCTTACGGTCTCTCGCAGTGATGGTGTAAACTTTTCCTTAGAGACGAGCAGAAACTTTTCCGTTTTATATTTCTTTATGCCTTACCTGGCCATCACAGAGGGCGCTTCAAACGGATATGGTTGAGAGATATTTATCTTAATTGTGGATTTAAATTTTGAATTCACGTAATCCCTCGATATCGAATATAGGACCACCTTAATTGTATCTAACCGATACTTAATGGAGAAAAAATCAATATTCTTCCACTTGGTCCATATATTCTATTAAAAAATACATGATCATAGCAATAAGTCCTCTTAAATCGAGTATTATTTACCATGTATCACAATCTATTATATTTTTCAAACATAAACCCATATAACTTAATGAATAAACCCATGTTATTCTAGGTCCAACTTAATGATGCTCATCACAAATAAATGTGTACACTAAATAACTGATGTGAAAAAATATCACAAGTTTCATTATACAAGTAGTTGTCATGCAACTAAATTATATCATGGGACCAACTCCCATTCATACCATATGATCCTTAAAATTATTAATTGGCATGCTTTTAGTCAAGGATCAGCTATCATCAATTCAGTGCTAATATGTTCTATGACCATTTTGTTTTCTTTAACACGTTCTCTTATGGCTAAATACTTAATATGATGTGTTTACTTCGACTACCACTCTTATGGTTTTTAGCCAAAAATACAACAGCTGAATTGTCATAGTACAATTTAATTGGCCTAGCAATAGAATCAACAATTCTAAGCCCTGAGATGAAACTCTTCAATCATACACCGTGCAATATAGCCTCAAAATAAGCAATGAACTCTGCTTGTATATATAGTAGAGGTAGCAGTCAGATATGTACCTCATGACCTTTTAGCAGCTCTCCGTGGTTTAAACCTGGATTACTCTGATATCTTCCCAACATCCCAACTGCAAATGCTATGTCAGGCCTTGTACAGACCTGAGCATACATCAAGCTACCAACAGCTAAGGCATATGGAATGTTTTTCATTTCCTCCCTCTCAAAGTCATTCCTTGGGCACTGACTCAAATTGAATCTGTCACCCTTGACTATGGGAGCTATACTCGATGAACAATCTTTCATTCGAAATCTCTCTAAGATTTTGTTGATATAGGTTACTTGAGATAGACCTAAAACACCTCAAAATCTGTCTCTCTGAATTTTAATGCCAATGACACAAGAGGCATTACCATATCTTTCATGTCAAAATTCTTAGAGAGAAATTGTTTCACCTTATGTAACATACCTTTATTATTGGTTGCAAGTAAAATATCGTCTACATATAGGATCAAAAAATAAATTTTGCTCCCATTGACCTTCTGGTATATACATTGATCCATGATGTTCTCTACAAATTCAAATGAAGAAATCATATCATGAAATTTAAGTACCATTGTCGAGAGGCTTGTTTCAACCCATCTATAGATCTCTTAAGCTTGCATACCAATTGCTTATTATTACTAGAGGAAAAACCTTCAGGTTGTTTCATATAAACCTCTTTCTCTAGATCTCCATTGAGAAATGCAGTTTTCACATCCATTTGTTGCAGCTCTAAATCAAAATGCGCAACAAGTGCCATGATAATGTGAAAGAAATCTTTCTTAGACACAGGAGAAAATGTCTCCTTATAATCAATTCCCTTCCTTTGAGTGAATCCCTTAGTAATGAGTCTTGCCTTATATCGCTCAATGTTGCCTAACGAGTCTTTCTTGGTCTTAAAGACCCATTTACAGCCAATGACTTTTACTCCATCAGGCAACTAAACAAGATCCCAGACTCCATTAAATGCCATAGAATTCATCTCATCTTTCATAGCATCATACTATAAATTGGATTCCTTACAATTCATGGCTTGTGAAAACGTTTCAAGATCATTTTCAGCTCCAATATTATAGTTCGACTATTGAAGATAAACAATATAGTCACTAGAAATTGCTGATTTCTTTTATCTTGTAGATCTTCTTAATGTTGTAATAACTTCCTCTGGCAAAGTTGATTGTTCAACTATCTCTGGTAACTCATGAGAGACTGGATCTACTAGTACATTATCAGCAAATTATGAAATTTCAATGACTGATTGTATAATGCCCATTTGATCTTGAGGGGCACTATGAACGATAATCAGTCTGTCACTTGAAGTAGAAGGTTGAGTAACAGAATGTTCCCTTTCAGGAATCATGCTCTGCAATTGATCACTTCCACTGATCAAGTCATTCTCAAGACATTTGGCATTTCTTGATTCCACAATCCTAGTTATGTGAGATGAACAGTAAAATCTATATCCCTTGGACCTCTCGGCATATCCAACAAAATACCAACTAATGGTCCTAGGGTCTAGCTTTTTCTCTTATGGATTGTACACTCTCACTTCACATGGGCATCCCCATACGCATACATGTCGCAAACTTGGTTTCCAACCTTTAAATAACTCAAATGGTATTTTGGAAATAGCCTTGGTTGGAACCCGATTCAATATGTACACGGCCATCTTGAGAGCTTCTGTCCACAAGGACTTAGGTAGTTTAGAGCTGCTAATCATGCTCCTCACCATATCCATCAATGTTCGGTTCATTCTTTCTGCTACACCATTCTGATCAAGTGAGCTAGGTAAATTGTATTGGGCAACAATCCCATGTTCTTGAAGGAACTTCGCAAATGGACCAGGCATTTGTCCATCTCTGTGTATCTCCCATAATACTCACCTCCTCTATCAGATCTCACAATTTTGATTTGTTTTCCACATTGTGTCTCTACTTTTGTCTTAAATACCTTAATGGCATCTAATGCTTCGTTCTTATTATAAACAAGTAGAGATCCATAAATCGTGAGTAGTCATCAATGAAGGAGATGAAGTATTTCGAACCATGAAAATCTATATCCGGACAACAAATGTCCGTGTGTATGATCTCTAATAGGTCTGAACTCCTCTTGGCACCTTTCTTTGACTTATTAGTCTGCTTGCCCTTAATGCAGTCCACACAAGTGTCAAAGTCAGTGAAGTCCAAAGTATTGAGTACTCCTTCATTCACTAACCTCTTGATTCTATCTATGGACATATGTCCTAATCTCCGATGCCACAACATAGAAGAGTTATCATTTACAACACATCTTTTCATGCCAGCCCTAACATGCATCACATTATGAGTGGTATCATTTTGTAAATTAATATAGAAAAGACCATCAGACAAAGTACAATTCCCAATAAATTCAGATTTATAATATAAACTGGAAGAAGTATCTAAAAAGTTGAAGAAATAACCCAAAGGTACAAGTCTTGAAACTGAAATTAAATTCCTAGAAAAACTAGGTACATAAAAGGTCCTTTCCAAATTTAAAATAAAACCACTACTAAGAACTAAAGTGCATGTCCCTATAGCTTCCATATGTGAGTGCATCTTGTTTCCTGAAAAGATATACTGCTCACTTTGCATTGGCTTTCTTAGGTTTTGCATACCCTAAAGTATTGCAAATGTGGATTATAGAACCAGAATCAATCCACCATGTGTTATAAATAACATTAGCCATATTAGATTCATAACAGACAAGTGAGATTGTTTTACCTTTCTTTTTAAGCCAAATCTTGAACTTGATGCAATCCTTCTTCATGTGTCCCTTTTTTTTACAGAAGAAACACTTGGATTCCTTCTGAATGTCAGATTGGGTGATATTTTACTTTTACCCTTCTTCTTCTTGGCCTATGCCCGATCCTTTCCGTTTGTAGTCAGCATTGCACTCTCACCAATTCCATCAACAGTCTGCCCTCATCTTGAACACACATGGTCAAAAGTTCATTGATTGATCAGTTTTCCTTATGTGTGTTATAAGATATCTTAAATGGTCCATACTATTGTGAAGGGTGTCTAAAATATAGTGCACCAGAAAGGACTCAGACATTTTAACCTCAAGAGTCTTTAGTTGAGCTGCAATGTCCCTCATTTGCATAATGTGCTCATGCACACCTCTCACTCCAGTGAGCCTCAGGGATGAGAACTTCAAAATTAGGGTGCTGGCAAGAGCTTTGTCTGAAGTACTGAATTGCTCATTAATGGCCTTTAGTAGCTCTCTGACATTCTCATGCTTATCAATTGAACCACGTATACCAACAGATATTTTTGTCTTTATGAACATTGCACTCAAGCGATTAGATCGCTCCCAACGTTCATAAATCGTAATCTCACTGGAGTGCTGGTCTGAGTTACTGAAGGTGGTTCATCCTTCCTTATAGCATAATCAATATCCATCCAGCCCAGATAAAGAATTCTCTCCTTTCAAACCTTATAGCTATCACCCCTTAATTCAGGTATGTCACATTTTATATCAGAGAAATTTATAGGTTGCATAACTGCAAAATTAAATATACATGCTTATTATAAAAATTAAGGCTAATAAAAATGCTTTACCAATGTAAATCATGCATTTAGAAAATAGTGAATCTACTGACATAAAACTTGCCTGTGGGCTAAAGCTCTAATTCAATTAGATTCACTTAAGTCTGTATGATAAAACTATCAAATTATGTTCCTTCTTTCTAATTCCTGTGGGTAGATTAGAAAAATATAATTTGATATTTTATCTTAATTAATTATACAAATATAAAACAGTAAATCTACTGACATAAAACTTGCCTATGAGCTAAAGCTCTAATTCAATTAGATTTACATAAGTCTGTATGATAAAACTATCAAATTATGTTCCTTCTTTCTAATTCCTGTGGGTAGATTAGAAAAATATAATTTAATATTTTATCTTAATTAATTATAAAATATAAAATAATAAATCTACTGACATAAAACTTGCCTGTGGGCTAAAGCTCTACTTCAATTAGATTCACTTAAGTCTTTATGATAAAACTATCAAATTATGTTCCTTCTTTCTAATACCTGTGGATAGATTAGAAAAATATAATTTGATAATTTATCCTAATTAATTATACAAATATAACAAAAATTTCTATGAAATAAAATTTATTATATCCATATAATTAATTACAATTAATATCTATTATTTATGTAATTTATTAACTTTATTATATAATTTTATAATTAAGGATGTTGTGGCTACTCCTCAATTATTCAATTGTATTTATTACTTAGATATTATTTAAATTTTATGCTAAATTACATCACTTAAATGCATGCATAATTCATAAAATTTATACACATAAATTTTAAATATAATTGAATATAAATAGGCCAGCCCAATGGCCCAACTACTTGATGGACAAGCCAGTAGCCCGTCATCCTCACCCAATTCTAATAGTTTAATTTAACCAAAAAATCTCTCAATCATCCCAAAAAATTTCTCAATATTGTCAGATATGGTATAGCCCAAGCTGTCGCAAGGCCCAGCCTGACGCAAACCAAGCTGGGTGCATGGCCTAGCCTACTAGCGGCTGGCCCAGCGGTCTGGGCCAACATGGCCGCTGGCCCAGGCAAATGATAGATTAAAACTAAATATATTGATCCTTATCATATATGCGAAAATATGGAATCAATATATTTATCATAAAAAATAAAGCAAATCATGAATCGATACATAAATACCTCCAGCCATTGCTCCATGCAAATAGGTTGACTTTTCTGCAGATCAGGGTAAGGCTCTTCCATACCTTACGGTCTCTCGCAGGCGCAGGACCTTCCCGTTGTATATTTCTTTATTATTATCTGTCCATCACAGAGAGCGCTTCAAACGGATATGGATAAGGGTGGATTCAAATTTTGAATTTACATAATCCCTCGATATCGAATATAGGACCACCTTAATTGTATTAACCGATACGCTTAATAGAGAAAAAACCAACACCCTCTACTTAAAGAAAATAACTCACGTAGTAAATAAACTATATGACCCACGAGTAGGGGTGCAACTCGGGCTCATGAAATTCAGGTTTCCTTCAACCCTAACCCTAACCCTATTTGTAAAATGTCAACCCTAACCCTATTTGTAAAACCTCAACCCTAACCCTATTTTTAAAAATCGGGTTCGGGTTGAGAATTCGGGTTGATGGAAAAAAATTCTTTTTCCAAAGTAAATAAACACTGAATTATGGATCCCAAAGACGAAAAAATAAAATCCCTTGCCAAATACATAAGCTGGACTTGGGGCTTTAACATTGTATTAAAAAAAGTCTTACCTGAAACAAGAAGAGGAGGAGGCGAAAAGTGAAACGAAATGTGCGGATGATCCGCCTTTATGTTTGTCCTTCTTTTCTCGTCTGCGACCGACGGCCTTGCCCTCCTTGCCCTCAAGTTGGTCATCTCGTCCGACCCGATTGGCACTCTCATCGCCCACAAAAATCTGGTGCCGATAAGTTACCCTTCGTTCGGGTAACCCTTTGGTTTGGGTTATTTTGGGTTCGGTTGCGGTCAACCCGAACCCGAGTCAATTGCATATCGGGCCGGATTAATCCGGATCTTTCGGGTTTGGGTTGAGCAAACATGAGTTTAAATACTGCTGTAAATCGGATTCAGCGGACCGAATTCGGATTGAACTCGGCCCAAGTTGCACCCTACCTACGAGTGCACCTGCACTTAAAGTTTTATGCACCTATTATGGATTACATTGTGGCTACCACCCAAAAGAGAAAAAAAAATCAGAAATCGAATTATATGTCTCGCTATGCCTCAGACCTGTTACGCTTAGCTCTCTTTCTTACTATGTACTCACAGTTATACTCATTTCTAAGGTATTATAGTTGGTCAATCAATCAGTGCATATATATGATTGATATAATAAAAAATAGTATTTCTTTCATCCTCATGATTTATCCATGTTAGACTAACCGCCTTCCTAGACATATCCCATGAGGCTAAAATTATTTTATTACCATCAAAAACATGCTAAAGTAGCATACATTAATCTGTTACCTCAAAAACACGGTTGAAAATCATATAGGGCACATTTTAAGGCATATAAGTTTTCTTCGCCTGATAGGACTTTCACAATGAGAAAAATATTCATTCTCTCGCTTCCTTTAATGGTCGCTCTAAGCATATGTAATATACAAATTACGTACTATAGTGGGATTCTCTTCCTAGAAGAGTATATAATCTCTCACTATTTATAACCACCGCACGTCTTAGACTAGTCGCAAAATACGCACATGCTTTTAGCTTGAGTTTTCTATTAGCTCACCATTGAAAAGGCCTAATGAAATATTCACATCCGATCTTTTAGGCTTACACGATTGTGGGATATCTTGTTCGGTCTCCGATATATATATATATATATATATATATAATTGGTGACCTCATCTTGACACTAATTAAAGCAACATTCTTTAGTTTATATACTCATATGCTTATAATACTTTCTTTTCATCTCATCTCACTGTCATTGTGCCTGAAGCGATTGCTTATGTAAGAGAGCTGATCTATATCCGAAGACATAACTTTCATTCCTAATGAGCATATTTTTGTAGCTTTATATCTCTTGATAAAAAAAATACACATCATTTCATTGATAACAGAATAATTTACAATTAAAAAAATTAAGTGATCCAAAAAATAACATATTACAACTCCGTGGTCCCAAAGATTCTACGTGAGACAAGAACAAGTCTCTCGGAATTAGCTCGTGAAGGAATTTGCTATCATCAAATATCTACAAATATATTTTTATAAAACTATTCATTTGCTGTTACAAATATGTCATCTTGAAATCTTCAAATCATATAATTTTTAAGATGCAAGTAGTTTAAAGTAAATGAAGCACATCTAATGGCTCAGATAATCAATATCAAGCACATATTGTCTACTCAAGACTGATTATATTTAACCTGAAATCTAGTCGATCAGATTCCAATCCACCTTTCTATACATACAAATATACATATGTATGCACATACATACATACATACATATATATATATATGATATACATATATATATATATACACACATATATATATATACATATATATATATACACATATATATATATATACACACATATATATATATACACACATATGTATATACATACATATACATATATACATACTATATACACACATACCTACCTCCATACCTATATACATACGTACATACATACATATGTTCATAGGTACATGCATATATGCAGGTACGTATATCCATGCATACATGTAAACATATATGCATGCATGCCTACGATCTATTGCAAGTTAAATATTTTGTTAGATGTTTATAGATGATTATTTCATTAAACAAACGTTCTATTTATATGGGAAACTACAGCCAAATAAATATGAAGATAAGATTTTAAGAGTGGCATGAACTGCATTTTTTAAGGGCCCCCTGATCTGTTGTGAGGACTAGCTGAATGCTTATTTTATGACAGGTAGGAAGTGAAGTTCAGAACGGTTATGATCAACCAGCCAATTATAGTGATGATGAATTGTTTACTTTACAGCGTATAGTTTTTCAGTTTCCTATGTGTAATGTCAGGTACGTTCCTGTTTTCTAATTGATGCAATCCAATGGCGTCTTTGTAGGCAAGGTTTAAAGCGAAAGAATTTCTTTCTGTTTTTTTTCATCTTCTTCATTTTCTCTCGTCACCCAGAAAGTGGAGACTAAGGTAGTGTTTAAAATAGGGGATAAGAGGGGATATCCCCTGGATATCCCTTCTTATCCCCAAAAGCCATAACTATAAGGAATAGCTAGGAATAAAGTTAACCAAAGGGATAATCTATGGTTAACCATGGTTAACCATGGGATATCCCCTCAATTTATTCCCTAGAGAATGCAGGAATAGCTGGTTATCCCTCCAAATAAGAGTAAAAAAAAATTATCTTATGGATTTACCTTTTTGCATTTGATATGATCAATGGGATAGCCAAGTGATATCCCTAGGGATAGCTAGGGGACAAACTCTATCCCGTACACTTATCCATGGATAATATTTTTTCTATCAAACACTACCTAAGGTAGTGTTTTATTGTTTCACTTCAGCTGATCTTCGAGTTAGCGAATAATTCTTTGTAAAATTATGCTATAAATACAGCAAGACAGGACAAAATTATTTCCAGTACAGCGACCAAGTTGTCCTAAACCAAGAAATCATCAACTCAAAACAGAGATAATCAATCCAATATCCAAATATCGGTTTCACCATAAGGATAGACAATAGTAATATGACATTTTGAAAATATAGGCGGAACGGAATGCAAAAGATGGATGGATCAGGCAATTACGCAGTCCTGCAGCCAGTCAAATAAACTGGACCTCAACCACAGTCCATATGACAAAATTGTAGACTCTGCATAAACTTCCAGCGGGAGAAAAGTGGCATACAATGTTTTATATGGGCAATATGATACATAAATATATGGTACATGAATTAGAACTTCAAGCAGTATTCAGATTAAAAATTTGAAATTCAAGCAGTATTCTGCTCAACATTGCAATGGTAATTTTAACTTTAGGCACTCCAATTTCTGTAGACATGAAAGGATGGAGGAAGCATGCATTCCATTCCACCAGCAACTCATATTGACAGCTGAATGAAACACCTGTCTAAAAATCAGTTTTCTTTAGCAATCCCAATTTTAACTGTCACCAAACATCATTACATTTTGGAAAACCCGTAATTGTTGCCGATTGCTCATGGGATCCTAGCTTTTGAGCATTAAAAAAAAAAAAACAAAGAGTAGTCAATCAGAAACCAAGTAATAGCATTTTAATTTGGCTTTCAAAATAATCGACATACACACACTGACAGAAACCTGTCCCACTAATCTTGAAGGACGAAAAGAAGCAGATAAAATTATAGAAATCAAATAGAGGCCTAACATGTTTCTAGCCACATGCCCAGCATAACAGAGACTCATTATTACGATCGAGTGAAGAATCTCTCTTCTTTAACTATTAAGTCATTGGGATTACCCACAGGCGGTGCAACCTTTTACTTTGCACTGGCCAGCTGGGTGCGGAGGAGCTTAGCAGCAGCGACCACGTTGGTAAGCGCGGGGTTGACCTCAGCATACTTGCGGGTCTTGAGCCCACAGTCAGGGTTAACCCACAGAATGTTGGTCTCAAGCACAGCAAGCATTTTATTGATGCGATCAGCAATCTCCTCCACGGATGGGATTCTTGGAGAGTGGATGTCATACACCCCTGGCCCAATACCAGCACCATACTTCACTCCCTCACGGAACACAGACAGGAGTTTCTCATCTGAACGGGAGTTCTCAATGGTGATTACATCAGCATCCATGTCGATGATTGAATGGATGATGTCATTGAAGTTGGAGTAGCACATGTGGGTGTGAATCTGTGTAAGAAAACAGGTTGCGCATCAAAAAACAATGGTCGTGGATATTAACTCAAATTTATGGAATTAGAACTCCAACTTTTAGGTTATTTCAAAGAAGGTAGGAGCATTTGAGGATAAGACAAAACCTGGGTAGTGTCCTTGACACCACAGTTAGTGATCCTGAAGGAGTGGACAGCCCAATCTAGATAGAAAGCCTGCTCAGACTTGCGCAGAGGCAGGCCTTCTCGGAGAGCTGCTTCGTCAATTTGAATAACCTACGCTCACAACCACAAAGCAACAGCTCAGGACTATTGAGCAAAGGAATTGATTATCTGCATATAATAAATTATTTAGACAAGAATGAAGGGCTAACCTGAATACCAGCAGCTTCTAAATCTTCAACTTCTTTCTTGATAGCAAGAGCAATCTGATAGCAGGTCTCAAACCTAGTAGCAAAGCATGCAACCAGTTGTACGTATATACTCAAAAGTCGAGAGGGTGCAAGAAAATCTTTACAGAACTAGAAACTCCATAATATGCATTGTGACAGGACCTGTCAAGAAAATATTTACAGAACAAGAAAATCTTACCTTGGCTGGTCATTCCTGACAAAGGACCAGTTAAGGATTGTGACAGGACCTGTCAACATTCCCTTCATTGGGCGAGCAGTCAAGCTCTGGGCCATTGTTGACCAGAAAACAGTCATTGGCTTGGGACGGCTCACATCACCATAGATAATGGGTGGTTTAACACATCGTGACCCATAAGATTGCACCCAGCCATTAACAGTAAATGCAAAGCCCGACAACTGCTCCCCGAAGTATTCAACCATGTCATTCCTCTGTGAAAACATTTAATTGAGATCATGCTTAGTATTGATGAAATGAGTTCATTCAGAAATTACACATAAACAGTGATGACAAAAAATGATAGAAGATGTCAAAAAACATCCAATATTCTCGAAACCAATTTCATATTTTTGACACATTGCTGTTCTCACATGCTGGAATTATTTCCAGACTATAAGGTAGTGTTTGAAATAGGGGATAAGAGGGGATATCCCTTAGATATCCCTTCTTATTCCCAAAAGCCATGACTATAAGGGATAGCAGAGAATAAAGTTAACCAAAGGGATAATCCATGGTTAACCATGGTTAACCATGGGATATCCCCTCAATTTATTCCCTAGAGAATGCAGGAATAGCTGGTTATCCCTCCAGAGTAAAAAAAGGTTATCCTATGGATTTACCTTTTTTGCATTTGATATCAATGGGATAGCCAAGGGATATCCCTAGGGATAGTCAGGGGATAAACTATATCCCATACACTTATCCATGGATAATATTTTTCCTATCAAACGCTACCTAAAAGATTAAAAATTGAATAAAGTATAGCTTAGGATGATGTAGCATAGGCAAAAATGCTCACCTCAGGCTCTCCATGGACCAGGACATCAATGTCAAGTCCTTCCTGAAGCTTGACAACTTTGTTAATTTCCTCTTTGATGGCCTTAATGTACTCCTCTTCAGAGATTCTGCAACAAAACAAAGTAATAAATAAAGAGAATTTACTGACAAGTAAAGCACTAAATAACAGCATAACAAACCATTGTTAAGAGAGCACCCACTTCTTTGCCTTGTATTCACGTCGTACTCTTCGGAGATCCATGGTCTGAGGGAATGAACCAATGGTGGTAGTAGGAAGGATTGGAAGGTTCAGCTTCTTCTGCTGTGCATCTAATCTGGCACTAACATTTGTGGCTCGGCGATGGTCAGAGCCCTTCAAAGCAGCAGCCTGAGCACGACGCCACGGTCAAATTGATAAGCAAGCCCCCTCCTCTGAGAATTTGAAATAAGTTGTCAAATTTTAAATACTTACAGCCTTCTGAACTTCTTCATTTGTCACCCTAGGGGATGACCTCCTTGAAGCCTGAGCAGCAGCATTTGCTGAGAAGAAAGCCTGTACATAGTGAAAATAACAGTGAGAGGCTATAACATAGAACTTGAAGTGCTTAAGATGTCAACATGATATTTATAAATGACTTGTTTAAGGTCTGTGCATTGCAATGTTGTTGAAAACAAAGCTGCTTGTAGAACTTGTTCTTTACATAACAATGAAACCTATATTTCCAGGTACAACATGACTAGCAACATGCACCATCTGATGATTCTAAAAGGTCGTACCTCATCTTTCTGACCAGCCAATGCCTTAGCCAGTGCATTCACTTCGACCACCTTTTGTGCAGCAAAAGCCAACCACGACTTAATTTCACTATCCAATTTGTCTCATTTACAAGATCAACAGCAGTGTGCAAAAGCGAGCAGGAAGTAGAGACCACAAGTTTGTCTATGAACAAGCAAAAACCGTTACCAAAATGCCTCAAAGTTCACCCAAAGACAAGGGGAAAAAATGCACGTGAGTATCAATACCTTTGCCTACAACAGCTTCAAGAGCCTGAAGAGTCTTGAGAGAGGCAGCAAGATCATTAGCCCAAATGTTCCTCCCATCAACAACTCCAGCAAAAAGAAATTTGCCAGCAGGGAAGCCAGAACTTTTGATCAACTCAAGTGTCTTGGTTCCACGAACAAGATCGAATCCAAAACCGGAGACACCATTCAAGGCAATGATAGTCCTGAAATAAACATGAAATATTAGTAAACTCTTTAACACCCCCATGGTGGGGAAAGATATACAGGTAAGCAAATGAGAACCAACTCACTTGTATGCCTCTGCAGACACATCAGCAAAATAGGTCTCAATTAGCACATTCAAACCAGAGAACGATGATTGTAGTTCAGAGTAGGCATCTGTAAATGCTTGCAATTGGTGAGAATCTAGATCCATCACGAGAGTGGGCTCATCAAACTGAATCCATGAAGCACCAGCTGCCTTCAACTCAGCAATAACTTCCCTGTGTATGATTATATGGTGAGCAACGAAACTACAGGACAAAAGAAGGTTAAGAATGACTAGAATCTTGTTTGGATCCTTACTTGTAGATGGAAAGAACATTTCCAAGAAGTGAAAGGAGAGAAAATGACTTGTCTACACCTTTAGCATGTTTTGACAGTAACAAGTATGTAACAGGTCCAATAAGCACTGGAACTGTGTCGATACCAAGCTGTACCAGCAAAGAAAAACTAAACAATGAGCAGTGAAGATTTGATAAGTAAAATAGGCCTTTCAGCAGGAAAGCACCACAAAAACATGCAAGAAAAATATCACGAAGCCATATGTATAGCATATCATGGAACAAAATGTAACAGGCATAATATGTAAAAATTCCCCCCAATATCTAGATTATTTTGCATGAGATAATTGAAAGCTTTACATCACTTAGCAAGTTATAAGATTTTATATTTTGGCATCTAATCAACAAGTATGTTTCATAAAAGTTCAAATTAACCGATTACACAGAAAGCACATTTAATTGAACTAGGTAGACCAGGCTACATATGGTGATCCACATTTCAACAAATAACAGTTCTTCCCCTTCATAGACACCATGTCTTCACTTCTATTTGCACATATCTTTATATGCCGTTCCCAAAGCAACACTTCTATTTGCACATATTTATATGCCATTCCCGAAGCAATAGACTATCCAAGTGAAATTCCTAAAACAGAGTAGTTAAAGTAAATGGCTAGAAATCTCCTCAAAATATCCTTGATTAAAAATTGCAGGTCTCTGTTCCCTATAGGAGTGTTATCTTAAAAATTAAGACGTCTTGCATTAAAAAAAAAAAACAACAACTGTAAATAAGCAGTTAAAATGTCAAACAACAAATACAAGATGAGAGCCATGGTTGTCAAGATCAATGTAGTGCCCAAACAAAAAGAGAGTTTCAAGCAAATAGGCCGACAAATACAAAAGTAATCAACATGGAGAAAAAAAAAAAAAAAAAAAAAAAAGTGATCTAGGTCCATACCGCCTTTGCTTCCTTGTACTCAGTAACCGCCTTGTGCGAAGCATAGGAGAACTTTGTGTTTGGACCCAATTCAGGTACAATGAAATGGCTTGATCAAGGGGAAAAATGAAAACATGTCAACAAACAAAAATAAACTAATGTGAAATAAAACTACCACCAAATTCGGTACTTCAGGAGTCAAGATGGGCCAGATGACTTACTAGTTGGTGTCAAACCACTTTGTCATCTCCATGGCAGGTACAGAGGCATTTCCTCTGGCCATAGAGAAGTAGGTGTCAAAACCAATCTCCTCACCGGTCCATCCATATCTGTCAGGAACTGCGCCAAGCATAGCCGTTGTATCTAGCACTTGATCATAGTATGAAAAAGTGTTGCTAGGAATGTATTTGATCCCAGCGTCAGCCTGTTGCTTCCAAATTGAAAACCTAAGATCTGCTGCAACCTTCTGCAAATCCTCGGAACTGCTCTTCCCATCCCAGAATGATTCCAGAGCAAATTTGAGCTCTCTCTTTGGCCCCATGCGAGGATAGCCAACTATGTGTGACGCCATCTTTCTGGTCATACAGATAGAACAAACATCATATTACCTCATGAAATGCAAGTTTAAATACATCCAAAAAGCTAAATAGCTTATGAATATCAAATGGCACCTAGCAGAATTCTTCTCTATTTGAATCTATACCTTCAGGGATCCTTTTAATCATCCAAAAGCTCATATATTTATTCCATTTAGGGGTCTGTCTGGATGGAGGTTAACAGAGGGAGGAGAGGGTAAGGAAGGAGAAGAGTTTTTAAAGACTCTTGTTTGGAAAGAAGAGAAAGGAAGAGGGGAGGGGAATAGGGTTGCTCATTCCCCCTTCATTCTCTTTCAAAAGGTTAAATTTATTTAACCCCAAATTGAAGGATAAAAGAAAAGAAAAGCTATAATTTTTACCTTATTTTTTAATTTTATTTTTATAAATTAATTTAGATATCTTTCGTAATAATACAGTCTATACATTGTAATTTTTTAAATACAATTATTCTTTTTTTTTTCCTTTTTTTTTTCTTTTTTATGAATGCAAATTAACCTCTTTTTCTCTCTTCTCCTTCTCTCCTTTCTTTCTCGTTCTTTCTTTTTTTCACCCTTTATCGTTTCCTTTCTTTTCCAATGATCCAAACAAACCTAAGAAAATGAATGCGCCATCATGTTTATTATCAAAAATCAGTGAATTAACAATGAAATCAGAGCACCTAAGAACTATATGGACATGATTAGTTTCCCTGGGAAAATCTTGTCGGAGTGAAAGCAGGTGCTTGCTTTATGTCCTAGGACCAAGTGCAACTACTGCTACCGAATACACAAACTTGTTGAATGGTATAAAGTAAGTACGTTAGCGGGGGGGGGGCAAGGATGGGTTGGCAGGACACCACTAATAGATCGGACTCCTTAACCTTTCCATCCAAATAGTAAAGAGTGGAAATCTTATAATGGCTTTAAAAGAACATATGAAGACAGAAGTCCTTGTCATATCAAACGACAAAATAAATAAAATAATGAATTCTAAAACATGAAGAAAATAACTCAAAAAAGAGGGGTATGAATCATAAGATTCATAACAAATGATAACGAATGAGACATTACACTGTGCAAAATAATCATTAAAAAAAACATATCTAGATATCTGGAAAACTAAGGAAAAAAGTGATCCACAAATTCCAAAGAACTAAAACTCTAGATGTAGATAAACACAAAGAAAAGATAAGAAAACAGATCTATAGCTCCAATGAACCAGATCTGATGGTAAACTTTCAGAGCATCTCAACAAGAGCCGCAGATTCGTCAACTAATCTAATTAATAATAATAATAATCCAGATCTGATCCACCAGTGAGCACACGTGAAATTATTATAGATCTGGAATAAATCGATGCTATAAAGATTTGAAACAAAATTGATTCGATTTCCAAAAACAAGACTAAAAAAAAACAAAAAAAAACCTATAACAGATATATGACGAGAAGGATGAGAAGGAGAGAGAATAACCGAGAGAAAGAAAGCAAGCGAAAAAGAGGATATAAGTTAGTGGAGATCTGGGGGAGTGCTTACTTTGGCGGCGATGGAAGCGGTCCAGAAGAGGAGAGGGGACGCAGGGAGAGAGTGGGAAGAAGGCAATGACGGCACGACACGAGGGGAAAGAGCGGTTATTTATAGGCACGGATTCGGTGGGTGATGGCCTGCACCAGAGCTTTTATGCTTTTGTATTCCCTACCAGAGAAGAATGGTATTGGTAACAAATTTTTGCTGCCGATTGTTTCGATTCAAAGTGTTTGAATTCTTAAATTCGAGGGCGTGGGATCGTGGAAAGATATGAAACGACGCGCATGGTAGTAGGTGGGGTGGGACTGGGAGGAGGAGGGTTGGTGGGATGGTTGGCATGGTGGACTAAACGTCATTCCCATCACGGCCGAACTCTTTTCTCCGCCGCTTCCTATTACTAATCTCAAAAAATTGTCTACATACTTAAATGTATAATAAAATATTCGCTGTTTTTATTTAAACTTGCCCTTTCATTCCCTTTAAATAGCGATGATTATGCTGTTATTTTGATATTATCTTCCCCAAAAATAGGTAATAACAAACTTTTAATTCCAGTAACAATAGAATGCCAACTAGTGATGCGGTAGTCCTTGGGCATTGATTACAAGATCCTGTATTTACTGACTTGTAGAAGTAAACTCACCTCTCACCACTTTTTTTTTTAATCAGATTTTCTATATTAATTAAATTAATAAAAAATTACATTTTCTATATTGTATTAAAAAAATTAATTTTTTATATTAAATAAATCAATAAAAAATCATATTTTTTATATTGAGTTAGGGATCGAATTTTTTATATTAGATAAATCAATAAAAAAATTATGTATTTTATATTGAGCAACATATATTTTCATTCAATTATATAAGCTCTTTAATATGGATTGAAATTACGTGGTTTAATATGGGTAACTCATTGATTTCTAAATTAATATGAAATTAAATTGAGTATATATCATTTAGGGGATTATGGGAGCTCTGTATAAAGACCCTATCGATTAGTCCCTAACATACCAAATAATAACACAGTTTCTCTTCTCCCCAATAGGAAGAAATACGACAGTCCCATTAAGGAGCTAAGGCGATTTAGTTGAGGAAAGCCACAAACCACACTATATTGCATCCATCTCTCAATGTTTGATGGTCATAGTAATTCTGCGATAGTCAGCAATCAATATCAATGGATCCAAGTATTTTTCGGTTAACATTCTTAATGATAAGCATGATAATCTTAAAATTTCATATAGTTTATGATTTAAAGAAAATTTTAATAAGTGATATCAGAGCAGTCGTGTTTGATCATCAGGAACATTTGTGTTGCCGCCGAGATCTGTCCTCCAACTCGGGCGTGGCCGGTCTCCTGATCTAGGCTTCCTTCTGGGCACACCTGCACGGAAGTCCTCACGCGAGAGACGTTGGGGGTGGCCCTCCGCGGAAGACCCTCCGACGCTCAAGTCAGCGGGGATCGACGATCAATAGAAATGGGAAGAATGATCCCTCTGGGGAGTCCCTCCAAGGGTGGCCAATCGAGAGCTCTGGGAGAGCACCGACGAGCAGCGGTGAGGGAGAGTGAGTGAGTGTGAGAGTAAGCCAGGGTCCGTGAGCGCATACATGAGAGAATCTGGGGATGTCGTATTTATAGGCAATCACCTGGATCTTGAGCGCCTTCTAGAAGGTTCGAAGGTTGTTAAGATACGGGAACGATTCGAATCAGGCCGTTGTAAGGCTGGTGGGATTCGTATCTTGTTCGTTGAAGGATCGACGGCTGGGAGAACTCTTTGATGGCCTGAGATCTAATAGATGCGTAGGTCCCATGTAGTTATACTAGATCCTAGACCACTTCTCAATATGATTCTCCGTTTGGGATTCTGTTACGATGGGCCTGGGCTCTCCCGCGTCGGGTTCCACGGAGGTGAGTGTCGAGTCACGGATTGCTTATGGAAGCCGAGCCATGGGAGGCTCGGGGGAGCCGAGCCGAGCTATGGAAGCTCGGGGGAACTGAGCCATGGGAGGCTCGGGGGAAGCCGAGCTATAGGTAGCTCGGGGAGGCCGAGCTATAGGTAGCTCGGGGAAGGTTGAGCTACGGGTAGTTTGGAAAGGTTGAGCTATGGAAACTCGGAAAAACCGAGCTATGGGTCGCACGGCCTACCGGACCACATTAGTTTAGCTTGTTCCTCGGGGGCGTATTGTAGCGGGCGGGGGGATGGGGCTGATCTTAGCCCCTTCGCACAGTTATCAACGCAATGACGATTCTACCCCTCAACACATGCCCCCCACTCCCTAGTTTGAAGCGTAGGTTCGGGCGTAGGGAGTATAGGCCTAGGTGGCGCGATCCGAATGGGGGGACGCGTATTTGACAGCCTGCGCTATAATGCCCTAATTAATGCCGTGGGACCGTCTTGCCTTTTCGAGGTGGATTCGTCATTCCTTAGGGGTGAAGGTAACGGCTGGGGAAGCGCCGCGTGGAAAATCTTGATTTTCATGGCGCCCGTAGTGGCAGTTCTGGACGCCTAGGTTGAGACACCTCGCCCTCACCCTGAGGCGGTTTCAATTGGAAAAATGGGGTCATGGCGGCGCTATCCTTATTTATAGTGCCCTTTTCGCTCTCCCTTAGAGAACTTTGTCTTCTCGTTTCTGCTGCGATCTTGCTCAGCATCTTTTGCGATTGAAGATATGGTGAACCCAAGTGACCAGGCTTCGGAGGTGACCTTGGCGGACCTGGAGCGGATACGCCGCTTGTACAAGATACCCCAGGATGTGGTCTTGTTGCTGCCGACGGCTGAGGATAGGGTGACATCCGGATTAGGGGATGGGGCGTTCTGCTATGAGGAGAGTTGAGGGCAGGTCTCCGGTTCCCTCTTCATCCGTTGGTGCGGGAAGTGATGAAGTTCTACAACATATGCTTCACCATGGTGGCTCCCAATAGTTGGCGCAATCTCATCAGGTTTATCTCGTTGTGCAAACGCCTTGGAGTGACCGCGACCCTTTCGATATTTAGGGTGTGTTTCAATCTGGTTTCCGGGAGGGCCTCAGAATAGCCTTACATCGGTCCCCGGAGATCCTTCAAAATGATATCGGATAACCCGTCGTCGATAAAGGAGTGGAAGTCTAGATTCTTCATAGTCAAGGGAAATATTGGTTTGGGCTTCCCTCGGGTATGGGAGCAGTACGTGAAGGATCCAGAAGCACACCCAGAGTTAACCGAGTCGGAGAAAAGGAATCTGATCGTGCTGCGCGGCAGTCAGGCGCTCCCAGCCAGCATTCTCCTATCGGAGGATGCTCTCTTTGCGGCCGGATTGTGCCCCGTCGATCCCAGCGGTGAGTATTACTCTGTGGTCGATAGTTTAGCGTGGTTCCATTTTTGATCTCTGTGCGAACTAATGGGCGAATCATGTTGCCCCTACAGCTAAAACGTCGGCGCTCGCGGATCACATGAGGGAGGAGCTGGGAAAGTGCCGCAGGAGATCTGGCTCCCGCAGCAAGCATCGGTCCGAAAAGAGGTCCCGCCCTTCTGGCTTCCGCTCTAGGGGATCGGGGGAGACGGTGATGACCAACGCTCCTCGTCGCCGCGGGCCGAAAGTACTGAAGTTCCAGCGGTGCATGATCTTTCGGCGCCGGAGAAGGGTCTGTCCAGGGGTGAAGATCGGGAATTTGCGGGGGTTTCGGAGGAGGCTGCTGAGGTTTCCACCCCTCCCGTTGTTGTTTTGTCTGACGATGGCGAAGGAGAAATGCCGGTTGGCTTAGGGGCCCCCGTGGGCGAGGTGGTTCAGCCTCGCTCATTGGAGGCCAGTGGCTCGGCGAGGTTACAGGCAAAGGTGGGAGCGACCTTCGCTTCCATCGAGGCGGGGGAAGAGGTTGCGGCTGCTAAGGTTCGGCCTGGGTCACTGGCAGGAGAGCCAGCAGGCGACGAGGAGATGACCGAACCTGCTGAACCAACGATCGAAATTTGTGGGGGGCTTTCTGGTGAAGGGCCTTCCGCCAAGGCACAGGAGGCTCCGGGGGGAGCCGAAGTTCCTGAAAAGTCTGTTGTCGGCAGGGGGATTTCTGAGGAGATAGAAGCAGAAGAAGAGGAGGAAGGAGAAGGAGGGGAGCTGGCGAGCGAAGGGAATGCTCCGGTTGGGGCTCTCCTCGCCGAAGTCGAAACGCCCGAAGCTTCTCAAGCGAGGGCCCTGGTGGCGGAAGCTGGCCTATCGAGGAGCTCATGGGTTGCGGGTGTCCAGGCTGGCTCTCTGGGCGCAGACTTCCACTCACGCGACCCAGAAGTGAGTGCCAGGTTCTCCGCTCTGATGCAGTCCGCATTCCAAAGGGGGGAGAGTTCCTCAACAGGAGGGGGTCATCCGGAGGACCTTGTTGAGATAGCCTTCCGTCGCACCGAGGTGCCGAGTGAGGCTTTTCTTCTTCCCGAGATTGACGATCTTGCTCTCACAAGGATCGCCACAGACTACGTGTCTCGGGTAGGTTGTTGCACCGAAGTTGGGTCTTTAATCAGTTAGTTTGAGTCTGTTTTTTATGCGTGTAATCCTTTTTTACAGAATACCCTGATCATGAGGGCACTAAAATGGCGCTTGCATCTGGCTGTTGGAGCTTGGGCTCGGGCCCGCTACGAGGCCGATCATTTCAAGGAGAGGGCAGATTCCACTGACAAACTCTCTCGAGCCCTGGTGGTCCTCCAGAGGGAGCTCGGGGAGGCTCGCAGGATTCTTGCGGTTGAGAGGGAAAGAGCCCCTCGACTCGCCGTGCAGGTTGGTGATCTTCAGAGGGAGCTTGGGGAGACTCACAGGATTCTCGCAGTTGAGAGGGAAAGAGCCTCTCAACTCACCATACAGATTGGTGAGCTCCAAGGCTTCGTGAGCAAACCGAGAAGGCTAGTCTGAAGCTTTCTCAGGCCAGGGCGGAGCACGAGAGCAAGATCAAATCCATGCAACTGTTCTTTGATAAGAGGTGGGATCAGCTGAAAGCCAGCCACGCCGAAGATAAAGTCAACTGAAGCAAAAGGCTCGAGGAGGAAGAGCATAAATGCCAGCGGCAGTAGGACCACCTCACCCGCCTAAACAAAGAGCTCGCCGATAGAAAGGATCGGCTAAAGTGGTCGGATGAATGAGCTGCCCGACTATCTGACGAGCTTGACTTTGCCCGTCAAGAAATTGGAGATACCCAGTCCCGGATAGATGAGCTAAAGAGAGCCTTCGCCAGAACCAATCGGCTAAGTCTAGAGCTCTCAACAGGGTCCACGTGCTGGAGGGTGAGCTAGCCCGGCAGGAAGAGCAGGTAGGGCGCTATTTGTTTCACTCATTTTGATCTTTTGACTTTCGCTTTACTTGGCTTTTTGCCTGCAGTTGAACAGGGTTAGCCAGGAATTTCAGGGGCGGTTAGCGGCGTTCGGAGAAGAGGCGGCCTCGAGGCACCGAAGGATCTCCGAATTGGAGAAGCAATTAGCCAAGGCAAATGCGCGGGCCTCTTCGGCGGTGGAGGAGTACAAGAAATCCACCGAATTTTCCGACGAATGCAGGGCGGCCTATGCCGACGCATTTTAGCTTGGCGAAGATGAGGCGCATGCTAAGGTTGCCCAGGCTTATCCTGACCTGGACTTGTCCTGCCTGGAGGTCGAGCATTATGAAGCGTGCACCCCGGGAGTCGAGGAGGACGAGTATGAAGAAATATCTGATGTCGACCTTGAAGCTATTCTGGGAGTCGATGCGGCTACCGAGGTATCGCGACGTGACACCTTCGAAAAGGGGGGGCCAAGTGATGCCCCTGCTGGTTCTGCCGCAGGAGATGCTGGGATTGATCCCAAGTCCTGACCCCTTGGAGGGCTATGTGTATTTTTCATCTTTTGTTTTGTAGTTCGACTGGAAATCAATAAATGGATCAACTGTTTTTCATTTGCTTGTCTTCCCTGGGTGGTTTCCTGTCTCGAATTTTGAAGGAACCTTCTAGTAGAGGCCAAGGCATAGGGATTGCCCCGACGGAAGGGTTGAGAGACAACATAGCCCGGCATAAAAGGAGGTTGAGAGACGATTCCATTCGGCTTAGGTCGAATGACGCGGTGGTTCGACCAAGTCCAAAGAATGAGATAGTTTGGCTAGGGCCGAGGGACGGAGTAGCTCGGTTAGGGCCGAGGGACAAAGTAGCTCGGCTAGGGCCGAAGAATGAAATAGCTCGGCTAGGGCCGAGGGAGTCCGTTTTATCAGTAATCAAACTGAGATTGCACCCTCGATGAAAAGAGGGGAGTTCGTCCCCGAACTGGGGGTTTGCTAAATCATCGCTGTCATCTCTTTATTCTTTTTGGTGAAAAGAGGGTTTCGCCTTCACATCTATTTATTACCCCTACCAGTGCTTTGTCTTTTCCAAGGCGGGCCGATTCTCGTTTCACCGAAGTAGGTGGTACGGCCTTGTGGCCAGCAAAAGGTCGCCTGGCAATTTTCGACGAGTCTTTATTGTGTCGACCTTTTCCAATGTAGGTAGCTTTAACGTGTGGTGCTAGTGCTCATTTACCATTAGAGGATGTCATTTTCGCAAGACGATCTCCCAGATCTGCCAGTATCCGCAAGGTCGGCAGACGGTTTTATGCATTTAAGGCTCATGATCCGGGGTCAGAAGTAATCTTTTGGCATGCGTCATGGTTCGGGCGACGTGCCTGGCGTGCATTGGGGGGCGCTGTTTTCATTTCAAGAGGCCATGTGGTGGCGTAGGCTTGGCGTTTTAAGTCTCGGGGCTTTCTGATAGCTGTTCCCGGCTCGTCTCTGCCTATAAAAAGAGGGAAGGAGGGCTGTGTTGGGCCATCCTGAAACTTTCTTTCCTGTGAATCATGAAGATACTCGTGATGCCTGTCTCTCCAAGGTTTAGAGTGGGAGAACCGAGCTTATCTCCTGGAAGTCACCGCTATCCTCCGGACAGCTGGGGTGACAAAGGAGCTGCCGAGGGGTGGCTTGCCCTCAAGAAAGGAGCTTCAGAGATCGTATGGAGAGCGCACAAGAGGTCCGCAGAGATCGTACGGAGAGCGCACATATACGCTTCCCGTGTTCTTTGTGGTTCCCCCTTGGGGACGTATGGTAGAAAGTGTACGCGGGCTCCCCATGGCTCGCATGAATTTCTCCTCCTCCCCTGGTTTGGATTCCTGGGCTTGCCCGCCGGGGAATCTTTCACCACATGGGGAGGGGGTGATGGTGTGTCACGTGCGGGTACCTTGCCTTTGAGTTTGGGCAAGGTGGAGCGGTACACACCCGATTTGGGGGAGCGCTCTGGTGCCAGGGTCTGCGAGCTTCCTTCCTACTCGTTGGGGGGCCTCTCGGTTGGGTGGTTTGGGGTAATATCCCATCCACCCTTTTCGATTTTTCTGATATCTCGATTGGGTCGCCGAGATATCATTATTAACCGAAGCTGGTCGCAACGGTTGGGCCATGTCGTCCGCCCATTATCGGCTCGAGCTGACTGGTTCATGGTTTGTCCGATTTGTCAGACCGGACATCGGAGCATCATAGTCGCTCGAAGCTGCTTTGGGGCAGTTTGCACGAGTTTTGTACCCATTTTTATTTCATGAGTTTCAATGCACTTGTAATGCCTTTTAGGCAGTTGTAATCAGTTTCGATGGCAATGAAATAAAGAAAGTTTTGTTCTTTCTCTTAATTTCTGTCTCTTTTGCGCCAAGAGTTGTTGTTGTTGGCAATGAAATGAGGCGTAAGGATATCTCGTTCGTTCTTGGATGAGGATCCCGTGCTGTTCGACCTAGTCGGGGCTCGTAAGCTGCCCGAATTCAGACGGAAATTTGGAGATTGTCCGGTGGTGGAACATATTCCTTAACTTTGGCTGAAGCTCAGAGATTTATTACTCGACCTTGCTAATGTTCGGAGATTTATGGCTCGGCCCTGCCGAGGTTCAGAGATTAGTTACTTGGCCCAGCCGAGGTTCGGAGATTTATGGCTCGGCCCTGCCGAGGTTTGGAGATTTATGGTTCGGCTCTACCGAGGTTCGGAGATTTGTAACTTGGAGAGATGACTTAGTCGCCACCACGAGTCACGATACCCGGTTCCTGTGAGACTCGATGAGGAGTGTCAAGGCAGAACGGGCGGCGCGGGGTACGCCCATCATTTATGATTTGGCTACTCCCGAGGGGAGTGAATCATCGTCAGGCGTCGGCGCTCTTTCTTTTTTGCATTTTCCAAGGGGCAGCCGATTTAAGGCAGCTTGAGGAGCATTGAGGGCATTTACTGCGCGAGGGGCCGGCAGATCGAGAGGAACCCTGTCTCTAGAGAAGGAGGAGAGTTCCCAAGCAATTCATCGACGTTTACCGATCTCCTCGGGAGGGGGCACGGCCCCTCAGGTCCTGCTGTCGCCAGCTAAAGCGGCGACACGTGACGAATTTCCATGGATCGGTATTTATGACCCGACTGATCGAGGTACTCGCCTGAGGAGTATAAATATGGGTGAGAGGGGTGCTAGCATTCACCGTCCTTTTGGTTAGCCTCACAACAGCTCTCGACATGGCTTTTCAAGGTGGAGAGAAATCATCCAATGGATTAGGCGTAGCGATCAACGGTCATGGGGGCTCCGAGGGGAGTCACCCCACCATCATGGTTGACGGCCTGGCCATGGCGTCAGCCTTCGCAAGCCACGAGCAGCTTGAGAAGGCAGTCGAGGGGTACCTCATCGTTTCTGCGAGGGAGACTGAGGCCCTTCGCCGGGTCGTTCGTCGGCAGAAGGAGGAGATTGCGTCCCTCCGTCAGCAAGTCGCCGAGCTGTCCCGGTGTTTGGAAGACCCGGCAGCACCTGGTGGGAGACGTTAGGCCCCTGCGATGGTCACTTTCTTTCTTTCTGTATTTTTTCTCCTTCTCTTTTTGTATTTACTTTTCCAATCAATGAAAAAGGCCTTTTTTGACAACCTCTTGTTCTCCGAGATCGTCGTTTAGCTCATAGAAGAAGAAAAACCACTTGTTTCTGGTTGAACTGTCGGGGGGCCTGGGTGGCCCCATTGGTTTACGCGCTGAGTCATGATCTCATCCGTGGGGCGAGACAAGCGTTTGGTTAGTAAGATTCTGGGTACTTAGCAGCAGGGGGAATTCCCTGGTTTTATCTAGGGCCCACGGGCGACCGTGTAGGGCCTGCCAAGGCCTAAAGGCCCATACTTTGTGTCTGTCAGTGGTTTTGCACAGCGTGCATTTTTTCAAACCGGCCGAAGTTCTAGGGACTATTCGGAAGTCCTTCGGCTTTAATCGGGGTTTGCGTGCTTCGATTTTTACCGGGGCTTTATGCACTCCGGCTTTAGCCAGGGCTCTAGAATTCATCGCTAGGTCTAAGCGAGATTCGGAGACTCGTTGTTTGGCCCAGCCGAGATTCGGAGAATTATGGCTCGGCCCTGCCGAGGTTCAGAGAATTGTTTCTCGGCCCAGCCGAGGTTCGGAGAATTGTTGCTCGGCCCAGCCGAGGTTCGGAGAATTATTGCTCGGCCCAGCCAAGGTTCGGAGAATTATTGCTCGGCCCAGCCGAGGTTCGGAGAATAGTTGCTCGACCCAGCCGAGGTTCGGAGAATAGTTGCTCGGCCCAGCCGAGGTTCGGAGAATCGTTACTCGGCCCAGCCGAGGTTCGGAGAATCGTTGCTCGGCCCAGCCGAGGTTCGGAGAATCGTTGCTCGGCCCAGCCGAGGTTCGGAGAGTTATTGCTCGGCCCAGCCGAGGTTCGGAGAGTTGTTGCTCGGCCCAGCCAAGGTAAGGAGAATTATTGCTCGGCCCAGCCGAGGTTCGGAGAATTTTCTGCTTGAACAGGTAACTCGGTCATGCCGAGGATTAGTAAGCAGCATCTGTTTCTTTTCACAATTTTTGGCGATATAATGTGTGTTGATTCATGTCATAAATTATGAAATAAGTGCTGACAAAAATTTAAGAAGGCAAGCCTATAGAGGGCGTACCCTACTGATAATACTTACGAAGATTGTCCGAATTCCATGTCCGAGGGATGGATCTTCCGCTTAGATCTTGCAGCTTGTAGGTCCCATGTCCGATGATCTCTGCTACTTGGTAAGGGCCTTCCCAGTTTGGGCCAGCTTTCCTTGCTTTAGCGGTTTGGAGACAGACGCTTTCCGAAAAACAAGGTCGCCGGGCAAGAAGGCTTTTCCTCTGACTCTGGAGGCATGGTAGTGGGCCACTCTTTGCTGATAGGCGGCCATTCTGATTCGAGTCTTTTCTCTGATCTCCTCTACCAAGTCAAGGTTGGTACGAAGCTGCTCATCGCTGGCTTCCTCCGAGTAGCTTTCCACCCGCAGAGAAGGGAGCCCTATCTCCACGGGGATAATGACCTCTGTGCCGAAGGCCATCCGGAATGGGGTTTCGCCTATGGGTACTCTCGGGGTGGTGCGGTAGGCCCACAGGACATGGTGTAACTTGTCTGCCCACCTGCCTCGGGCCCTGGAGAGCCGAGCTTTGATCCCTTGAAGCAGAGTTCGATTGGTTACCTCGGCCGCTCCGTTGGCCTACGGATGCCCGACCGAGGTAAGGTGGTGGCGGATCCCGTGCTCCTCGCAGAACTAGCGAAACTTAGGATTGTCAAATTGCCTGCCGTTGTCGGTGATTATAGTGTGCAGAAGGCCGAAGCGGCAGATGATGGACCTCCATACGGAATCTTTGGCCCGTGCTTCGGTTATTTGTGCAACTGCCTCCGCCTCGACCCATTTAGTGAAGTAGTCGATGGCGACAAATAGAAATTTTCGCTGCCCCGTGGTGAGCGAAAACGGGTAGAGGATGTCCATCCCTCACTTGGCAAAGGGCCAAGCGGAGGATATGGAGACCAGGCTGGCAGAGGGGAGCCTCTGAATGCTTGAGTGCCTCTTTGCTTTTGACCAGCATGTCGTCGACGTATACCTCCATATTCCGGCTGATTTGTTCCTTGAAGACTTTGTTGACCAGCCTCTGGTAGGTGGCTCCTGCATTTTTAAGACCGAAAGGCATAACACAGTAACAGTAAGTACCTGAGTCAGTTATGAAGGTGGTATTTTCCTCATCTTCGGGGGCCATCCGGATCTGGTTGTAGCCGGAGTAGGCGTCCATGAACGTCAGCATTTGATGACCCGAGGTGGCATCCACAAGTTGATCAATTCGGGGGAGAGGGAACTGTCCTTCGGGCATGCTTTGTTGAGGTCGGTGAAGTCGATGCAGATCCGTCACTTGTCGTTCGACTTTTTCACCATGACGACATTTGACAGCCAATTTGGGTAATTTACCTCTCGAACAAAATTCGCCCTGATGAGTTTGTTGACCTCCTCTTCAATAGCCCTCTACCGTTCTGAGGCAAAGCTCCTCTTCTTTTGCTTGACAGGCCGGTACATCTCGTCCACGTTAAGGCGGTGGACAAAAACTTCGGGGTTGATCCCTGGCATGTCAGAGGCGGACCATGCGAAGACATCAGCGTTGCTTCGGAGAAATTCAATCAACTCGTGCCGAGGTTCGTCTTTTAGCAGCGACCCAATCTTTATGGTTCGGTCGGAACGGGCCTCGTCCAACGGTACTTCCTCTAGTTCTTCAGCTCGTTTGCCTCGTTCCTCGACGAAGTCCTTCCGAGCGTCTAGTCCGTCAACTTCAGGCACCTTGGATTGAAGGCTAGTGACAAAACATTGCCGAGCCATGGTTTGGCTCCCTCGGACGACACCAATTCCTCGCCCGGTGGAGAATTTCATAGACAGGTGTGGGATGGAGATGACGTCTTTGAGAGACATCAGACCAGGTCTTCCAAATATGGCATTGTAGGGCGACCTGAGCTTAGTTACTAGGAAGTCTGTATGAACAGTGGCCATAAGGGGCCAGGTTCCTGCCTGAACTATTAAGGTCACGACCCCTTCCGGGACGATGATATCGCCAGTGAACCCCATTAGGGTGGAGTCCACGGCTCGGAGGTTTTCCATGAGCAATCTCATCTTGGAAAACACATCAAGGTACAAAACGTTCACGGAACTTCCACTATCGACAAGGATCCGGCTTATATCATAGTTATTCAAATCGAGGGATACAACCAGTGCGTCGTCATGTGGGAACTGTATCCCCTGGAAATCCTCGTCGGAGAAGGAGAGTTTGCCCGTTCGTGCTCTCTTTGGTGTCGAGCCTTTGTTATCATTTCTGGAGCTTGAGCCGCCGGCCTCTTCAATCATGTTAATATGGCCGATCACGGGCGGATTGGGAGGAGAAGGAGGCTGCTGAGGCTCGGGCTGGCGGTCACCTCTTTTCCCTGGCTCAGGCGCCCTCCTGAACTGGTTCAGCCGGCCTCGCTGGATCAGCCTCTCAATTTTATTTTTCAGCTACCAGCATTCCTCAGTGTCGTGGCCGTGCTCTCGATGGTAGTGGCAGTATTTGGCGGGGTCCCTTTGGGTTGGGTTCCCTCGGAGAGGAGCTGGCCGGGGGAGCTGGCGCTCTATGTCCATGAGGATCTGCGCCTTGGGCACAGTCAGCGGAGTGTACCGGTCGAACCACCTGAGCGGGCTCCAGGAGTGATTTCTTTGCGCGGCAGGGAAGCTCTCTGGCGATGAGGCGGGCTTGGCTGACGGACGGGTCGGTGCCTATCGGAACCTTTAGGTTCTTTCTTCTTCGCCAGCTCGGCACAGGCAGCTCTCCGTGACTCCTCGACCCTGGCGTATTTGTCTGCCAGAGCCATCAAATCGGAGAGGTTTGGAGGGTAGCTGACTTCCATCGCCAGGTAGAAGTCGCTCTCCTTCAAACCCCCCCCCCTCCGCTAGGGCAAATATAGCCACCTTATGATTGAGGTGGTCTACCTCCAGCATGGCCTTATTGAAGCGGCCAAGATAATTCCTCAAGGACTCCCCCTCTCTCTGCTTAACTTCAGAGAGGGAGTCGGACCTCCGTCGGTGATGGCGGCTGCTGACGAACTGGCCAATAAAAAGATGGCTCAGCTCATCGAATGAATCAACGGAACCTAGTTTCAAGGCGTTAAACCAGGTTCGGGCAGATCCTCTAAGGGTGAAAGGGAAGGCACGGCAGAGGATCGCGTCGGATGCTCTGTGGAACATCATTATTGACAGGAAGCTGCTGAGATGATCATCCGGATCAGAAGAGCCGTGGTAGGGCTCGATGGCGGGTAGCTTGACATGGGAGGGAATCACTTCCTCTATGATCCCTTTGGAGAAAGGGATGCCCTACTCCGCCTTGGGTTGGGGCGGATGGGCCTGCTTGGCAGCGTCTAGCTCCTAACGCATCTTCCAGATTTATCGATGGATCTCCTCTTCAGATGTAAGAGGAGGAGCTGGGCAAGGAGAGCACAGGGACAGCATCGAATCATGGCGGGAGGACACTGGGGAGAGGGTCCGAGCCCACCGAGATCTGGGGGATCCCGTTGTGACTACCTCGTGGGACCGGTTTGTCCCCTTTGGGTCGGTGTGGGGGTCCGCGGCTCCAGGCGGACCAGAAGAGGAGGTGGCCGGAGAGAAAGGAACTGCGGCCTCCTCGTGAAGGCATGGAGTAGGGGCAGTTGCGAAGCACTCCTGAACCAGATGGGTCAGGGCCTGGACCTGCTGGACCAGCATGGCAAACTGGTCCTGGGTCATCGGGATGGCTAGCGGCGACGGGATCTCGACTGGCGGCGGCTGCGGTGCCGCATTGCTTATCGGATCAGGCCTTTGAGAGACGACCTGGTCCTGGGCTTCAGAGGTTGCTCTTCTCCGATTAGCCATTGGAGAGGTTCCACTCCAGATCGAGATCCTTATCTCCTTTTTCAAGTTTTGATGGGACTTGAGGCCCTTCCTCTAGCGCCAATCTGTTGCCACCGAGATCTGTCCTCCGACTCGGGCGCGGCCGGTCTCCTGATCTAGGCTTCCTCCTGGGCGCACCTGCACAGAAGTCTTCACGCGGGAGGCGTTGGGGGTGGCCCTCCGCGGAAGACCCTTCGACGCTCAAGTCAGCGGGATCGATGATCAACAGAAATGGGGAGAAGGATCCCTCTGGGGAGTCCCTCCAAGGGTGGCCAATCGAGAGCTCTGGGGGAGCACCGACGAGCAGCGGTGAGGGAGAGTGAGTGAGTGTGGGAGTAAGCCAGGGGCCGTGAGCGCATACCTGAGAGAATCTGGGGATGTCATATTTATAGGCAATCACCTGAATCTTGAGCGCCTTCTGGAAGGTTCGAAGGTTGTTAGGATACGGGAACAATTCGAATCAGGCCGTTGTAAGGCCGGTGGGATCCGTATCTTGTTTGTTGAAGGATCGACGGCTGGGAGAACTCTTTGATGGCCTGAGATCTAATAGATGCGTAGGTTCCATGTAGTTATACTAGATCCTAGACCACTTCTCAATATGATTCTCCATTTGGGATTCTGTTACGATGGGCCTGGGCTCTCCTGCGTCGGGTTCCACGGAGGTGAGTGTCGAGTCGCGGATTGCTCATGGAAGCCGAGCCATGGGAGGCTCGGGGAAGCCGAGCCATGGGAGGCTCGGGGGAAGCCGAGCTATGGGAGGCCATGAGAAGCTCAGGAAAGCCGAGCCATGAGAGGCTCGGGGGAAGCCGAGCTATGGAAGCTCGGGGGAGCCGAGCCATGGGAGGCTCGGGGGAAGCCGAGCCATAGATAGCTCGGGGAGGCCGAGCTATAGGTAGCTCGGGGAAGGTTAAGCTACGAGTAGTTCGGAAAGGTTGGGCTATGAAAACTCGAAAAAATCGAGCTATGGGTCGCACGGCCTGGCAAACCACATTAGTTTAGCTTGTTCCTCGGGGGCGTATTGTAGTGGGCGGGGGGATGGGGCTGATCTTAGCCCCTTCGCATAGTTATCAATGCAATGATGATTCTACCCCTCAACAATTTTTATTCGGTTAATAAGTAAATACAAATTGGCTTTGTGCTTACAATGGGTTTTGATCTTTGGATTCTTCGACTATTGTTTGGTCATGGCATATATATGTATATAGTCTATATTCATCTAGTTTTTTATTTTGGCCTTTGACTTATTATGGCTTTATTCATTGGATACTATTTGGTACTTATATTTGATAGGTTTGATTCATATTACTTTTACGGACTGAGTTTCAATTCCTGATTCTATGTTACTCTAGGATTCATGGCTTTACTTTTAGTCAACGTATATTATTACTTTTAAATAAATTTTGGTATTGACTAAAATAAAGATTTAGATACATATATATTTACTTATTATTCGGATTAGAAAATACCAAAAGGATCGGACATTCTTGGTTCCTATTGTTCTCATCTAGGGATAGTCCAAGAGGAGGAGGCTACTAATAGCACCCCAAGCTATTTGACCCAATAAGCGTTTGATAGGAATATTAGGGGCGCACCAACGAGGAAGGCTATTGGTAGTACTTCAGTAAGTTGATCAACTACCGGCGTTCCGGAAGAGCCATAGGCTGCTAAGAGGGAGGGCTAGGCTGTGCAGCACTAAGGAGAGGCTAACTTGGGAGAGTCTCAAGTGCCACACATTTTGGCATATTTACAAGATCAGATATATGAATTTATGTGCATAATTTTGTTTTAATTTATCTAATATTTTAAAACAAATTAATCAAAATAATACGTTGCCAAAGTAACCTTTATTGTATAGATTTGTTTATTTAAAATATAAAATGTGTATGTGTGCTATTTATGTGAGTAATGACCGGCCCAAAGAAAGGTTATTATTTGGCCAAATAACAGATATACTTGTGGTGATAAATGTGTGACGATCATAAAGATTTTCATGTGAACAAAAGTTGGTCCAAAGAAAGGCTCTTGTTTGACGGTCCACTTACATTTAATTTCTTTGTCCAAAGATAAGAAATTAATGTTGTACTAGGTATCTTATGATGGGTTCCTAATTCAAATTATTTGTTCATGTATTATTTGTATGACATGCTTGTTGATGTGAGTGTACTTTTTTTATTTATTCTCTATTCAGTTTTTGATGCTACTGCTACTAAAGTTTCTGCCCAAGTTAACAACATCCCAATGCTAAGTGAGATAAACTTTAAGATCTAGAAAGAAACCATGAAGATTGTACTTGGTTATATGGATTTAGATCTTGTACTTAGGTCAGAGCATCCCACTGCTACTCCGAAAAATCTCAATGAGGTTAAAATTGAAAAGTGGGATCGCTCTAACCAAAATGTGCTTGATGATCATGAAACAATCTATTCCAGAAGTGTTTCGAGGTTTTATTGCTGAGAGCGAGAACGCTAAAAGGTTTCTTGAGGAAATTAAGCAATATTTTGCCAAGAATAAAAAATCAGAGGCCAGTAACCTCTTGAGTAAACTCGTCATCATGAAGTATAAGGGAAAACAGAATATAAGAGAGTACATCATGGAGATGTCTCATCTCGCATCAAAACTCAAGTCACTTAAGTTAGAGTTGCTTGGGGACTTGATTGTGCACTTAGGTAGTGTTTGAAATAGGTGATAAGAGGGGATATCCAAGGGATATCCCCTCTTATTCCCAAAAGCCATAACTATAAGGGATAGCAGAGAATAAAGTTAACCAATGGGATAATCCATGGTTAACCATGGTTAACCATGGAATATCCCCTCAATTTATTCCCTAGAAAATGTAGGAATAGCTGGTTATCCCTCCAATAAGAGTAAAAAAAGGTTATTCTATGAATTTACCTTTTTGCATTTGATATGATCAATGGGATAGCCAAGGGATATCCCTAGGGATAGCCAGGGGATAAACTCTATCCCGTACACTTATCCATGGATAATATTTTTCCTATCAAACACTACCTTAGTTATGATCTCTCTTTCTGCACACTTTGGGCAATTCAAAGTGAGTTATACCCTCAATAAGCTTATATCTCACTATATGCAGAGGAAGAGAGGCAACATAGGAATAAGACTGAAAGTGCTCATTTGCGACAACCTCTCAGAATAAGAAGAAAAAGAGAGCTAAGGATGCTGCGAAAGAATCTTCTCAGCAGAAGAAACAAAAGAAGTAAGATAAGGAGTTTGCTTGCTACTTCTGTAAGAAGCTGAGGCACATGAAGAAACAGTGTCCTAAGTACACTGCATGGCATCTAACGAAGGGTAAGCTTCTAACTATAGTTTGTTCTGAAGTTAATTTAGCTTCTATAACTTAGGATGCTTGGTGGGTAATTCTGGTACTACAGCTCACATAAGTATGCCTATGCAAGGTTGCCTATGGAGCCGACAGCCAAGTGATGCTGAAAGATTCATCTTTATGGACGATAGCAATAAAGTTGCAGTGAAGGCCATTAGGACTTTTAGATTACGATTAAGGATTGAATTTCTTTTGGATTTATTTGAGACCTTCGTTATATCGTCTTTTTGACGGAATTTAATTTCTATTTCTTCTTTGGACAAATCAGGATTTTTTTATTTATTTGGAAATAATAAAGTTTGTCTCTACCAAAATTGAAATCTTATTGGTTTTGGCTTCTTAATTGATAATCTATATGCTTGATGTTATTAGTTTCTATAATGAAATACTGCAAATAAGTTCATATGGTACAAAGAAAAAATTAAATAAGAATTCTGCTACCTTATGGCACAAGCGCTTAGGTCATATCTTTAAGCAGAGAATTCAGAGGCTTATATTGGATGGAATCATTGAACCCCTAGATTTAACAAACTTTCAAGTTTGTATTGAGTGCATCAAGGGAAAACAAACAAACAAGAGAAAATTAGGTGCCGAGAGAGTTACATATGTCTTAAAACTCATATATATGGTCCATTCCCTATGGCTTCTTGGAATGGACAACAGTATTTTATTGCATTCATAGGCAACTACTTTAGATTCGGTTACCTATATTTGATATATGAGAAGTCACAATCCCTAGACGTTTTCAAATATTTTAAAGCTAAAGTTGAACTTCAACTCTGAAGAAAATTAAGTTTGTCAAATCTAACCTTGGTGGCGAGTATTACGGTATGTATGATAGATCAAAAAAGCAACGTTCATGACCCTTCACACCTTTTCTCAAAGAATATGAAATTGTTTCACAATATACTATGTCGGGCAAACCCAGCATGAACAGTATTGCAAAACAACGAAACCGAATTCTTAAGGATATGGTAAGAAGCATGATTAATCATTCTTCTTTACCAGAGTCGCTTTGGGGAGAAGCTTTGAAGACTGCAGTTTACATCCTTAATAGGGTACCAAGCAAAGTAGTTGCCAAAACCCCTTATGAGCTTTAGATGGGTAAGAAGCCTAGTATTAGGCATTTGCGCATTGGGGGTTGTCCAATTGAGGCGCTGCCTTACAAGCCACATGAAAGAAAACTAAACTCAAGAATGGTTAGATGCTATTTCATTGATTATGTTGAACGCTCTTGGGGCTATAAATTTTATAATCTCACATCAAGATCTATTTTTTGAAATGGAAAATGTGAGATTCCTTGAGGATATTGAGTTTGGAAGGAAAGAAAACATAAGAAATGTTATTTTTGAAAAAGAATCTATTGTTGATGATGATCAAGTCTTTGTACCTATTATCGTTCAAGATACAACTTCAGCACTAGACAACAACGTTCAGGTTCCTATTCCTAACACTGTTCCAAAATAAGACAACAATAAAACCCTTCCTCAAGCACCACCTATAGAACAAACTCAATAACCTCAAAAAGTGCCATTGAGAAGATCCACTGGGAGAGAAGAAGCACAATTCTAGATGATTATATCATCTTTATCCAAAAATATGAGGATGACATTGGTTTAACAAAAGATGATCCGATCAACTTTTGTCAAGCCATGCGTAGTTCTAACTCCCAAAATTGGATTGAAGCCATGAAGGATGAGATAAAGTCTATGAAAGATAATGAGGTTTGTGATCTTATCAAACTGCCTGAACATACGAAGCCCATTGGCTATAATGGATATTTAAAATGAAAAGAGATTTGAACATCAATGTTGAGAGATATAAGGCACGTCTAGTCACTAAAAGCTTTACTCAGAAAGAAAGCATTAATTATAAAGGGACTTTCTCTCCATAATCTTTGAAAGACTCTTTTAGAATAATAATAGCACTGGTAGCTCATTTTGATTTAGAGCTTCATCAAATGGATATTAAGATAGTGTTTCTCAATGGAGACATTAATGAAATGATCTATATGGTATAACCAAAAAACTTTGTATTAGGTCATCCAAAGTCTATGGTTTGCAAATTGAAGAAATCCATCTATGGTCTCAAACAGGCTTCCCGTCAATGGTATTACAAGTTTCATCAAGTCAACTTCATATGTTTTTGAGGCTAATGTCGTTGATGAATGTATATATCACAAGTTCAGTGGTAGTAAACATATTTTGCTGGTAATCCCGTCAATCATTACAAGTTTCATCAAGTCAACTTCATACGTTTTTGAGGCTAATATCGTTGATAAATGTATATATCATAAGTTCAGTGGGAGTAAATATATTTTTCTGGTATTATATGTTGATGATATTCTACTTGCTAGCAGCGATATAAGCCTATTGCATGAAACCAAGAAATTTTTGACGAAGAATTTCAAAATAAAAGATCTTAGTAATGCCTCTTTCATATTAAATATTCAGATACTGAGAGATCATTCTCGAGATATTCTTGGGTTGTCACAAAAGGGCTATATGAGAAAGTTTTAAGTAAATTCTGCATTGAAGATAGTAAACCAGGAGACACACCTATGGCCAAAGAAGATAAGTTTAGTCTCAAACAATGCCCCAATAATGATCTTGAAAGAAAAAAAATGCAGAAGATTTCATATGCCTCAGTGATAGGGAGTCTAATGTATGCTCAAGTCTGCACTCATCTTGATACAACATTTATAGTAGGAGTTTTGGGTAGAAATTTGAGTGATCCGAGCATGCAACATTGGAAGGCAGTCAAACGTGACGTTGTTTAAAGAGAACAAAAGATTATACGCTCACTTATCAGAGATCAAACAGTTTGAAAATCATCGGGTACTCTGACTCTGATTTTGTAGAATGCCAAGATAGCAGACGCTTCACATCAGGCTATATCTATATATTGGCTGGATGAGCTATCTCATGAAAATATGCAAAATAGACTCTTGTGGCTTCTTCAATCATGGCTATGGAGTTTATAGCTTGTTACGAGGCATATAATCATGGAATATAGCTACAAACTTTGTTTCTGAACTGCATGTGGTAGATGGTTTTGGCAGGCCATTAAAGATTTACTATGACAATAACTTTGTAGTTCTTTACTCCAACAACAACAAGAGCTCGACAAAATCAAAGTTTATCGATACCAAGTTTTTAGTTGTTAAGGAGAGAGTTTAGAATAAATAGATATCCATAAAACATATAAGGACAGATTCTATACTGGCTGATCCATTAACCAAGGGCTTGACGCCTAAGGTCTTTCATGAGCATACTGCTCATATGGGTATTATTTATGATGATACCTTAGTTTAGTGGGAGCGTCCTTATTATATTTTACTTTGGATGTTGGGTTGTTTAATTTTCTGCAAAATAAAGTTGATGGTTTATAATTTTATTTCTGAACTTATTTGTGTTTTTCTATATGTAATATTTTATTGCATTTAAAAATTTTGAATTGATCTCACTAAAGATTAAAGAAGAACCAGTTAGAAATGGATATGTTTGAGATCATATTGCATGTAATTTTTATGCTACTCATCCATATTTGATCTGTGTCATTAAGTATATTAGTATGATGATCATGGTTAATCATGATTATATTATGATAAAAGCCATGATGATTCCATCATTAGTATATAAGATGGACTAGATTATTTAAGAAAATATTAAGAATAAATAGCTTACAGATATGCGCCTGAGAAATTTTGTGATATAATTGATTCAGAAATAATATGTAGCTCAAGTGGGAGATTGTTAGGAAATTGAATTTTCTATATTAGATAAATCAATAAGAAATCATGTTTTCTATATTGTGTTAGAAAATATGATTTTCTATATTAAGTAAATCAATAGAAATCATGTTTCCTATATTGGTAGGAAATCAGATTTTTTATATTAGGTAAATCAATAGGAAATCGCATTTTCTATACTATGTTAGAAATCGATTTTTATATTAGGTAAATCAATAAAAAGTCACGTGTTCTATATTAGGCAACATATATTCTCATTTAATTATATAAGCTATTTAAGATGGGTTGAAATTACATGGTCTAATATTGGCAACCCATTGATTTCAAAATTGATACAGAATTAAATTAAGTAGATACCATTTAGGAGATTATGGAAACCTATATAAAGGCCCATCAATGGATTCAAGTATTTTTCGGAATGATCAATATGATGATCTTGGGATTTCATATAGTTTATGTTTTTAAAAAAATTCTAATATTATTTACCTAAAAACTCTTATGAAGTGTTATATAATTAAAGAGTAACAATAGAAAAAGAGACTAAGAAAAAAAATATTGAAATATGTTCTTTCTTATTTCATTTTTTTTCTTATTTCATCCGTATCTTATTTCATCAATCCTTCTTATATAATTCCATTCCATCTATTTATAGGCAAATGATAAAGATGTTATAGGTAATACCAATAGACATAACCTTCTTTGGAATACGACACCATCTTTACAACTTGGCATAACCTCCCTTGGAATACCAATGGGCACCATCTTTATAACTTGACATAACCTTTCCTTAGAATACCAATGATATCCATTTTATTAGCAATATTATAACACTTCCTTTGAATGTTAATTTATTTGATCATGAAAAGTACATCATTCATGTCTTTTATTGAAAGGGGATACTGCCTTATTAAAAACCTTGCCAGAAAAACCTAATGGAACAAAACCATAGCTAAAGAAAAAGAGTATAGTATTTTGCTTCCCTTTTGACTACATCTCTTGATATATTTTCTTAAAATTATCACTCAAGATTAGTCATTGTAGTCCAATTTTTCGGACTAACTCTTCAAATCTCTTTGTAGATAGTATTTTAAATAAATCAGCAAGATTATCGCTAGATCGAACTTGTTGAACATTAATAGCATCACTCTTCTGAAGATCATGAGTAAAAAAGAACTTTAGGAATATATGTTTTGCTCTGTCACCTTTGATATACCCTTCTTTCAGTTGAGCTATGTAGGTTGTATTATCCTCATACAAAATAGTTGGTACTTTCTTTTAAGAGAATAATCCACATGTCTTCTTAATGTGTTGGATTACCGATCTAAGCCATACACATTCTTGGCTTGCTTCATGAATTGCTAGAATTTCGGCATGGTTAGATGATGTAGTCATAATTGTTTGCTTTGTAGAATGCCATGAAATAGCAGTGCCACCATATGTAAAGACATAACCCGTTTGTGATCAACCATTATGAGGATTAGACAAATATCCTGCATCTGCAAAACCTACCAACTCAGATTTGGATAAATTTGAATAATATAAACTATATTCATTGTACCTTTGAGGTATTCGAATATATGCTTAACACCTGTCCAATGCTTCCTTGTAGGCAAAGAACTATATCTTCCTAACAAGTTTACTGAAAAAGATATATCAGGTTGAGTGTGAGTCGCAAGATACATTAATGCACCTATTGTGCTAAGATATGATACTTTAGAACCAAGTAGTTCTTCGTCATCTTTCTTAGGTCGGAAAGGATCTTTATCGATTTCAAGTGATCTTACGACCATCAGAGTACTCAATGGGTGTGCTTTATCCATATAAAACCTTTTAAGTATCTTTGTTGTATAAGCAGATTGGTGTACAAAAATCTCATTCTTAAGATACTCAAGCTGCAGGCCAAAGCAAAATTTTATTCTTCCAAGATCTTTCATTTTAAATTCTTGTTTTAAGCAATCTGCTACCCTTTGAAGCTCTTCAGGAGTTCCAATCATGTTTAAATCATCAACATATACTGCAATGATCACAAATTATGATCCAGATCTCTTTATAAAGACACAAGGATATATGGATCATTGTTATAGCCTTGTTTCAATAGGTATTTAGTCAAATGATTATACCATATATGCCCTGCTTGTTTTAACCCATAGAGAGACTTCTGCAACTTTATCGAATAAAGTTTTCTCGAATTAGAGTTAGACTTTTTAGGCAATTGTAATCCTTTTAGGATTTTATATAGAATCATTGTCAAGTGAGCCATATAGATAGGCTGTCACTATCCATAAAATACAATTCAAGTTTTTTATACACTACCAGACTAATCAAATACCGAAAAGTTGTTACATCCATTACAAGAGAATACATCTTTCATAATTAACCGGATCTTTGTGAGAATTCTTGGGCAACTAGTCGTGCTTTATACCTCATAATTTATTATTCTTATTTCACTTTTATACGAATACCCATTTATATCCTACAGGTTTTACACCAGCAGGTGTTTGGATAACCGGTCCAAAAACTTTACGTTTTGCTAGCGATTTTAATTCAGAATCGATTGCATCCTTCCATTTTAGCCAATCTTATTGATGTCTATTTTGCCATAGATATTGTTCATGATTCTCATTTTATTTTTAATATTTTGCGCAACATAATATGCAAACTTATCTCGTCATCTTATATCATCTTTCCTAGTCATAGTCTCTTCATATTTTAGACATTTCAGACTCATTCTCAGTCTCTTCTTCTGATCTTTTCTCGCATCAGATAAATAAAAATGCTCAGGGTTTTATCTTTGGAACCAACTGGTCTACCATGCTTTACTTGTCCCTTTATCATTAGTAGTGGTAGGTTGTCCTTCAGTAATTTTGATTGGAGCATTTGCAGCTGTATATGACTTTGTCACTCTTTTAAGGTCCAGTTGATTTGCTAGTTTTTGCATGCGAATTATCTTCTGAAAAGTTTATGTTATTTTGTACCAAGATGGGACAACGATAATTCATTTCAACTAATTTCTTTTATAGCTGCTTATTTCAATGATTCCATGAAATAAAGTAAATTCATACGAGATGTTTTGGCCCATACATTGGCATAGTGCGCGACCATGATATGACCCTTCATTCCACAATAATGGCATGAGTTATCCACCAAAATTTTTTGACAATTAAGTTTCTTGTTAAGCCTTATCTCAAATTTTTTCTTATTTTTCATATATTTTTTCATCCATGAAATATCTTCAGATGGTGATAAGTATGAGTTTTAACATGACCACCATGAATAAACAAAATGTCATCGACCATGTCCACATTTCCATGACCACGTCCATGCCTTTGTTTATAAAATTGATATGTAGTTCATTCACTTCAGGGAATGGTAGAGAGCTAGTTGGACGGGCATTTATGGTTTTTTATTACAAAGTTTATTATTTTGTTTAGCCATAAAAGGCAGGAAATTAGTTCAAAATATTTCATTAAAACCCTTTTCACGATATTGATGCAAGAGTAAATTGGAAGCATGAAAAAAAAAAAGGTTTTTTCAGCATATTGACATTTTTCTCCACATAATTTCAATTGGAAAGTAATTTGAATATAGCTGAATTGTAATCCCTTACTATCTTATAATCTTGTAGACATAAGTGCATCCAGTTATAACGAGCCTTGGAAAGAATGACTATTTTTTGATGATCATAATGCTCTTTTAGGCTATTCCAAAGGATAAAGAACTTTTACTGTTAGGTATTCAAATTTCAATCCCTCGTCAAGATGGTGTCGCAGAAAGATCATTGCTTTTGCTTTGTCATTCCTCATTATCATTTTTAATTATATTACCAAGGGCATTAGCCTTCAGATGAATTTCAGCATCAAGTATCCATGATAGATATTTTTGCATGTGATATCTAGTGCCACAAAATCAAGTTTTGCCAAATTTGTCATAACAATACTATCAAAGCACACAAAGTAAATTAGTACACAACCTTTTATTAGAATAAAAATTATTTCAAATTTATCAAGGACTAAAGACAATCGTATATATATATATATATATATGATATTTACCTCATAAATTTTTTTTAACAAATGTAAAATGATGAGGTAAAGAATCGTAACGTGTTATATAATTAAAGAGTAACAATAGAACAAAGAGATTAAGAAAATAAAGTATTGAATATGCTCTATCTTATTTTATCTTTTTTTATTTCATCCTTATCTTATTTCATCAATCCTTCTTAAATACAATTTCATGCCATCTATTTATAGGCCAATGATAGAAGATGTTACAGATAATACCAATAGACATAACATCTCAATACCAATGGATACCATCTTTATAACTTGACATAACCTTTCTTTTGGATACCAATGGATATCCATTTTATTAGCAATATTATAACATAAAAGCAGATTTTCAAGAAGTTACAATTTAAGTTTGAGAGGAGAACAATGAACTCTAATTCAATATAGTTCACAAAGAAAAATATAATTTTGAATTTCATATGCCAACAATGATTATAACATAGAACAGATTCCTAACCCAGTAAAGTCTAGTTTCTCTTATTATAAAATGGAGTAGATGCGCAAACCTTTGAACCAGCTCACTTTAACTTAAAATTTAATTTAATTAAATTAAGTTAAAAAATATAAAAAAATTATATAATTAAAATTTTTAATTGAATCTATATTCATAATGTTTCGTATTGAGTTAGCTTTCTAACGCATCTTGAATCATTCAAATTGAAGATTAATTAAGGAAAATAAAAGTAATTTTATAAACACATAACTTTTATTAAATTATAAAATACCATTGATGGTAATTAAGAATAATTTTTAACATTGTTATCTAAACTTTTATATCTTAAAATTATATTGAATAAGTTAGAAGTTAGTTTTGAGTTAAGAATTTATTTTAAATATTAATAGATTTTTTTTATTTTTTTAAAGAAATCAGTAAGAAGTCCATTGGTTTTAAGAGATTGATATTAATACTAGGAATTCTATTTATTTTATCAGATTGATGTCTTGTGAATAGGGATCAAATTAGGCTGGGTCGGGTTAGGCTAGACCCTTGCCCAAGCCCAGCCTGATTTGGTTGGTTTTGGGTTGGGCCAAGGTCCAAAATTTTTTGCCAAATTTAGGCTCGAGCCTGACTTAAGCTGAAGCCTAGGTCTAGTCTGAAACCCTTTTGGTCAATCCAAATTAGCTAATTTGAGCCAAAACACTAAGTCAACCTAATTTTGGTCCAATTTTGATAATATATTTTAAAAACTATTTGCTCATTTGCTTAGAAATATAGATTATTTGCTTGAACTAAATTAAAGCATATATAAAATAGCTGTTTTCTTAGAAAATAAATATATGGATTTAATTTTATATAAATTAAAACTAAATGAAGACTTAACCAATTCAGCAAAGTACCTCATAATCAGACTTGATTCGAACTTTGTAACAAGGTTTAGATTGGGCTCAAATTCGAGCAAGACCAATCATCTACCCGAGCTTGGCTTAAAATTAATATGGGCCTTAATTTTGAGCTCAAGCCTAGCTTGAAGTTTAGAAAACCCGAACTTTAGCTCGGTCGAATAGGCCTCGGGCCCACTTCCAGCCCTACTTATGAATGATGGGAAACCTATTAGCTTTAAAAAAATCTATTTATAAATAAGGCTCAATAGAGATCTTTTAATATCAAATCAATAGTTTATATGGCAAAGGATTGATTGATAGAATCCTTGAGCATGAGATTAGTTCCTAATAATTTTATCTAGAGAGATAAATAATTTAATCATAAGTTATAGTACTTTATAAAATGTACATAATTGCAAAAGAATTTCAAAATTTTATAAATAATCTGACCATAATTGGAATTTTTATAATGTTGCATAATTGCTAAAAATTTATTTTATAATTGATGATTGATTATTTGAATTAAAATAATTATGAAACTTTTATATAATTGATTATTTTTAAATAATAAGATTTTGTAATTATTTAAAAATATTATTAAAGGTTCAAAATTTGTATAGCATGTTATTACAAATCTAAATCAACTAAGTAAGCTAATTATAAATTAGAGATTTTGGTAAATTGCTTAAATATAAATATATATATTCAAAAATATATAAATTATTGGTTAAATATTACTATTTTATTTTCTTTTGAGCAATTAATGTTTTAATGCCTATTATTATATATTTATTTTTACATACCTATTTATTGCAAATACTAAATCAAGTGAGAAGACTATGAATGTTAAGAATCACTATTATTATGAAAATTTCGTTGAAAGGAAAAATGAAATTTTAAGCTATAAAAAATTAATTCCATATTTTTTAAAAAATAAATTAATTTGCATGATTACACGAATAAGTAAATATTGATGAATACTAAATTATTGATGACAAAATATGACTAAAAAAATGAAACTCTCAGTGCATTACACAATAACAAGTGATAACTATTAGGATCCATCTCCACAAAAGATATATGTGTGCTCCATAGTATTAAATGTAGTGCATCGGCCCTATCATAGAAATATATGTGATCGTAGTTAGTAACTACAGAGCTGACCCTATAATTGGGAAAAGGTTTAGATGAGTTGAGTTGAGTTAGTAACTATAGTGTATTAGTAATATGATAATATAGAAATTATTAATTATTGATGATCTAAAATTTTAAACATTATAACATGAAAATTTTTACGCAAAAAAAATTGAGTAGGAATTAAAGATATTTTAAAATTTATAAGTATTAGTATATCAATATATCAATGGCATGTGAAGTTATAAATCATAAGCTATCGGTTTTTAGTTAATGATATATACTGTTCCATAAAAATTTTATAAATCTTCACTTATTGAATCCATTGATTTATACGTAGTGTTGTTACTTACTAAGTGAAAACTTATAAACTCTAATATCATTTTTTTTTGTTTCAGAGACAAAGAAATAAAATGAGAATCTAAGCTTAAAGCAAGCAAAGCACTTATCAAACCTTTACGTAGTTAGCATCTTTGTTCTAGTTTTTAGATATGATGATGCCTCTATATATTTTTACCAACTGTAGTAGCATTATAATGTATATAGTTCATGGATATATTAATTTATTAAACAAAGTTTAATATTTAGTTGGATTAAATAATGATGTATTGTGGTAGACGCCTTGCATGTCATGGGATATACGATAGATTATCGCATCCTAAATTCATCCTACGATTTGATACTAGACTTTCAACAAATTATAAAAATTAACTATTATTACTTTTAAAGGTTAATTATTTAAATACATATTTCTTTGCTAAATGCATTTAGCGTGATCAAACTCCTGATCCTATCTTATCGTTATGTTTAAGAGAAAAGTTGATTGATGTGTTAATAAAAAGTGCCATGTATGCACAAAATTAATAAATTAGACGAAATTTGTAGCTACGCATGCTTCTTCTGCATGCTCATCAAAATTTACCTACAAATATATAATAGAGAAATTTTGATACAACCAGCTTGGAAGCCCGAAGCGAGGTCCCATCTCAATTAAAGCGTCAAAATCCTCCATCTCTACACTTCCATCACGATGAACCACCATATAACATAGGAGAGGAGAGAGAGGGACATAGATGGAATGCAGTAGTGAGCTCATATTCTATTGAAAATTAAATCTAAACCTTTGGTGAAAATCATCATCATGAAGCTCAAGAATCATTCATGTTCAATCATTAAGAATGCATAAGCAATAAACAATAAATGGAAGCGTACCTAAATCCATATTGCTTAATTGCTCTTCAAAGTCGTGCGGTTGGCCTTCCAGATCAACACATACTCCCAAAGAGCCCTTTAGAGTTTTCTCTAGAGTTTTCTTTCTGATAATGAAATTCAGAGAAGAAGGTCGTACATGCAATCCAGGACCATAACCGCTATATATAGATAATTTCATCATTATCTTTTAGTATTTCTATTTTAGCCCATCATAAAATAAAAATAATCTCTTAGGTCTTTACACATTAAAGGCACATACCTTATCAGATACATTAAAACCAAAATCATCGAAACCTTAGAAAATCACTTTTAATTGGACTTAACCTTATTTGAAAGTCTACAATATATAATTATTTCACACATAAGCCTAATATTAGATTAATGATCCAACAATCTTTCACTTAGGCTATATGTGTAACCTTATAATTATGTTTTGTAAAAATAACCGAATGAGCTCAATTTTACTAACATTACCGAAATGCATATATAACCAATCTGGTCCATCAACCATACCAACATAGGATCAAAGCGGCCTTTGTTACATCTATCATAACTCGACCCATCAATGGTCACTTATGTTGTTACAACTAAATAACATGGATCATGATGTTGATGTATAGCATGAAAATTTTATGTAATGTGATCTTAACATGCCTATTTTCAATTGGCCCTCCTTAAACTTGAATGAAATCAAAACTTTAACATAATTGTACATAGTGTATTGAACTGAATAAATACTTTATTTCTGATCAGAAAATATCAAAACACATAAGTGTGTACAAACCAAACATAAAGCATAAAATAAAAGCAATATAAACTCCCACTAAATCTAAGCATCGTAACTCTGATAAGATTGAATGACTAATCATACTCCTTACCATATCTTTAAGAGTGCAATTTCATCTTTTAGCTACACCATTCATGCTACATAACCCTGGCATGGTGTATTATGGGATAATCCCATATTCCTCTAGGTATTTAGCAAAAGATCCCTGACGTTGTCACCTGATCCGTCATATCTGCCGTAGTATTCATCATCACGATCAGATCTGACTTCTTTAATCCTTCTGTTGAGTTGAAGCTCAATCTCAGCTTTAAATGATTTGAACACATCCAAAACTTAGGACTTTTCATGAATAAGAAATAGGTATGCATATCTAGAATAATTATCTATGAATGATAAAAATATTATTGACCATTCCAAGAAGGTGTAGGAAATGGTCCACAAATGTCCTATGTATCAACTCTAAGACTTTCGTAGTTCTAATATGCATCCAATTTCTTTTATTCAAAATTAAATTAAATATGAATTTAACTTTATCTGTAATTAAGCTTTATCTTATCATATGAAAGATCTCATCCCTGGATCAAGTGAAAATAATTTCACGATAATGCAGCGAATATTTTTCATTCTCAACATTGGAATACATGATCATCAGACTAGAAGTAAAACAAAGTTTTGATGCATTGACGTTTGTTTTATTTAGAAACTGGATCTACATATATAAAGAATGCTAATGGCACCAAAACAAAATTTATTATAAACTAATGAATGTTTGTGTCACGGTTGCTGAATTAAAACCAAAGAAAAGACATATGCACAAATACAAATATCAATGGCATATGACAAAAAAATTCAAAATTTCTTAATGATTTAACATGAATAGGGGCTCTGATATCAATTGTTGAAAATTAAATCTAAACCTTTGGTGAAAATCATCACCATGAAGCCCAATAATCAATCCATGTTCAATCATCAAGAATGCATAAGCAATAAATGATAAATGGAAGCGTACCTGAATCTATATTGCTTGATTGCTCTTCGGAGTCGTACGATTGGCCTTCCAAATCAATACGTACTCCCATATAGTCCTTTAAAATTTTTTGTAGGATTTTTTTTCTGATGATGGGATTCAGAAAAGAAGGTCGTACATGTGACCCAAGAACCATAACTGATATATATATATATATATATATATATATATATATATATATATAATTTCATCATTATCTTTAGATATTTCTATTTTAGTTCATCATAAAAATAGAAATAATCCTTAGATAGGCCGACACCTTATGAGATATATTAAAGCCTAAATTATCAAAATTTTAACAGATATTTTTAATTAAGTTTAACCTTATTTAATAGTTCATAATACATAATTATTTCACGCACAAGCTCAATATTAAATTAATGACTACTCCATATGGTCGGCTTTATTCCAATATGATGGTGCCAGCGAAGCTATGGTCTCAATAAATTCTTTGAATGGCACACGTGGCTCTCTATATATCCAACATTCAACCTCGTCCATCCAAAGAATTCCAATCGAAGAAAACTCAGAGTCTTGTCTGACGTGAGTACTGCTATACTTACGAAGCCATCATGTTTGTACAGCAATGCAGAGTATCCAGCAATCATTTACTCACGGTGACTGTGACTTTTTTTCCCCCAACATATATTCCTTTGAAATAATCTTGAATAAACTCGTGTAGGGATGGGAAATTTAATCACAGCTGATATCCTGGGAGGAAGATGAGATTTTTCATTTTAACTCTAGCTATGAATGAGTTTTTTATATACAGCCAATCCAAAGACCCAAAAAAAAAAAAGAAAAGGTTACGATAGCTGAAAATGGCAAGAGTAGCTATAAAGGCAGAGCAATGCATCACATCGACGTTTGGATATAATAAAAAGTAAGCAAAAAATTTTTATACCTTCATGAACGAATGATGATACCAAAGCTAGTCTTAAAAATAAGAATAAAATTAAATTAAATATATTTAGTAACTTAGAATATAGGTCAATAACAGAAAAGTTAATGAAAGTAATAAATACTATTATTAGAAGTAAAATTAACGTAGCTTACTTATAAAAGACCTAGTGAATAAGTGGAAAAGCAAAAGAGATTGATGATTCTAAACTTTGTTATTCGGCAAAAATATGAATAAAAATGTAGAAACAATTGGAGGTAAAAGTCTAAAAGATAAAATTGTAGAAACTATGAAGATAGAAAATAGAATAATTTTAATTAAGTTAGTGATAGATTAGAAGTCAATAAATATTATTAGTACTTATACTTCTCAGTAGGTTTAAATAGTATGACAAAATAAAGTTTTTGGAAGAATATGGATGGATTAATTCAAAAGATTTCTACTAGAGAAAAAATATTTATTGAAAGTGATTTAAATGGACATATAGGAAAGTATAATATAGGTTTTGAAAGAGTATATATAGGTTATGACGAAGAAAATGTTATTTTAGAGTTTGCAAATGGCCTATGATTTAATATTAGCCAATATATTATTAAAAAGAGAAACTCTCATTTGATAATATTACTTAAATAGATTTCTTTCTTATTAGAAAGATTGATCAAGTGTTTTATAAAGATTGTAAGGTTATATTGGGTGAGGGTCTAATTATACAATGTAAATGAATGGTTATGGATGTATCTATTCAAAAATAAAGGAGAAAAACTACAAGGTATAAGAATTCAAAAATTAGGTGATGAAATTTAAAAGAAAAGAAACTAAAAACTTTTAAAGATAGAGTAACGAAAGAAGAAAAATGAAGCATGGATGGAGGAATTAATATCATGTAAGAAAGATGACTAATAATATTAGAAAAGTAGCTATAGAAGTATTAGGAAAGTCAAAAGAAAAAAAGTTATATGATAAGAAAACTTAGTAGTAGAATGAGAAAGTTTAATTAGCAGTTAAAACTAAAAGATAGTGCTATAAAAAGCTACCTAAATATAAGAATATAGAAGGATATGCAAACTATAAGATGATTAAAAAGAAGTTAAAAAGACTATACAGAAGGCTAGATATAAAACATATGAGTAATTATACCATAAGCTAAAAAGTATAGAAGGAGAAAAAGATATATATATAATTGCAAGAGTAAAGGACAAAGAAACTAAAGATATGTTTCAAGTTAAATATATTAAAGATGATGATAAAAATATTTTAGTTAAGAAAAAAGAGATCAAAAAAAAAGATGAAGAAGTTATTTTAATAAATAATTAAATAAAAATTATGTAAATAATTTAGAAATTGCTATTAGCTTTATGGAGGATAAAGTTATGGTGTATATTCGTATAATTAAGATATCTGAAGTAAATGAGGATATAAAAAAATAAAAGTAGGAAAAGCTATGTGACCTAATAAGATTCCCATAGAAGTTTAAAAATGTTCAGATGATTCTGGATTAAAGTGGTTGATAAATTTATTTAATAATATTTTAAAAATTAAATGATGCCTAATAAATAAAGAAAATTATTATAGTACCAATTTATAAGAATAAGAAGATTCAAAGTTGTTGTAATCGTGGTATCAAACTCATGAGTCATACTATGAAACTTTGGAAGAATGTAATTGAATACAGATTGAGATGTATGATAAAAATATTATAAAATTAATTTGATTTTATATCAGAAAAATCGACCAAAGAAGCTATTTTTCTCCTTAAGAGATTAATAGAGATATATATACAAAAAAACAAGATCTTCATACGATTTTTATTGATTTATAGAAAGCATATGATAGGATACTAGAAAAATTTTATGATGGTTATTAGAAAAGAAAGGAGTATCTGTTAGGTATATTAACATAATAAAATATATATAATAGGACAGTTATTAGTGTAATAACTATTGATGCTAATATTAACGGATTTCCTATTATAGCATACTTGCATTTCTTAGTCTCTATCTTTTTTCTTTAGTTATATATATATATATATATATATATATGAGCTTACTAAATATTTACAATGATATTATATGGTCTATTGTTTATAGATGATATGCTATTAAGAGATGAAACTAGGGATGGAGTTAATTGTAAGTTAGAATTATGAAAAAATACATTAGAATCTAAAAGTTTTAGGTTAAGTAGGATAAAGATCGAATATATGGAATGCAATTTTAGTATAATTAGAAACGAAAATGAATGTAGAGTACAAATGGGGATCATGAAGTTACTAAAATAATTATTTTGATATTTAGAATCAATTGTTCAAAGAAAAAAAATTGAGGATGTTGTTTATATGATTAAAGTAGGTTGGATAAAATGGAGAAGTGCAATTAGAATATTATGTGATTGTAGAGTACGTGTCAAGTTAAAGATAAGTTTTATAAGCAGTCATAAGACCATCTATGCTTTATGGCATAAATATTGGGCAATTAGAAAAATACATGTATATAAGATGAATGTGGCAAAATAAGAATGTTAAGATGAATGCATGGTAATATAAGAAAAGATATAATAAGAAATGAAACTATTCATAAAAAGATAGGAGTAGCTCTAATTGAGAATAAATTAAGGGAATAATGACTTAAATAGTTTGGGCATGTATAATGTAAACTTCAAGATGTACCTATATGAAAAAATGACTTAGTACATGTAAAAATAAAGTGATAGAAGTAGATTGAAAATTATATAAAAATAATAATAATTAAAAAACTTAAAATTTTTATATTTTATATTTTATATTTTATAAAAACTATAATTTATAATAAAATTAAATAATTTTTATGATTAATTTTAATTAATTTAGACTTAAAATTTTATTGTTATGGTTATCAGATATTTTGTTGTTTGTGAGTAAATAGTGACCGCACAATATATTGGATTTAGTGGTGGTAATGCGTCAAGGTCCACGATCCAGCTTTGGATCCACTGAAGCGTCGCGTGTCCAGTAGTTTTAGTGGTCGGTACGCTTTGCGGTGCAGGAAAGCAAAAAGGGTGGCATCATGCTCCCGTCTTGCTGAGGCTTCGCACAAGCTTTCCGCGCTAAAATGAGTGCAGGCAGATTATATTATTATTATTATTATTATTATTATTATTATTATATTATTATTTATTATTATTCGAAGAATATTTGAAAGAATAACTATTTTTTAAATAATAATTTTATCATCAGTAAGAAATAGTCCTAGTTATTTTTTAATTTTTTAAAAAATAAGTTTAAAAAATAATTCATGATTAAACATGAATTATTTTTTTCTATTTAAACTTATTCCTCAGCTTTTGAGAAATATTTCCTATTATCCTCTCTTTTAAATACAGTCTGAAAGTATCCCTTTTATTTCCTATTTTAAACATAGTCTTAAAAAAAATAATAATAAAAAAGACTTCACATTCATCTCCAGCCTTAACTACTAAATTACTTTCCATTAACTACTGTTGTTTTATAAATTAATTTCATAATTCATAAAATCTCCATTAATGGGTGATGCAAGTGTTCGCTAAACCTTGAACCTACTACCTACAATTCATGTAAAATTCTCTTTCGGAAGTGCAAATTCCAATCCTCCCGTTAGAAGAGCCTCCGAGTTGGTGGGGAAGAAAAAGGCACGTTAAAAGAATGGACTTCCTTCGGTCACATACGTACGGTTGTAGTTCGTTTGGTATGATTAGATATTGAAATGGATTTCACCTTCCATGATTGCTACGTTTAGCTACTTCCTGCTCTTTTACTTTTCTCAAACTCAAACTCAAACTCAAGACCCGAGAAAAATGAAAATTTTATAATAAATAGCTAAGATCCATCCATGCATGATAAACTACAAGTTATGTTAGGTATTCCGATCACCCCTCACTTCTCTCGTGGTGGGTGATCCAACAAGGTGGACCCACCCTTTTAACCATCTCCATCAGATTAGGTAAGCTGATCAAATTCGATTATATATCAACTTGCTGGTGGGAGATTATATATATATATATATATATATATATGCAACCTACTCCACGAGCTGATTAAGGTTGTTTTCTGTTCTAAAAGTCAAAATCCTAATAAAAGTCGTCTACGATATTTCTTTTATTCTAATATTAATTCAGAAATGGAGAGTACGTAACTTTGTCTCTGTTCGTTGATGAAAAAAAAAAGCACCACCGGTGACTGGTCTGGTATACACTCTTTTTCTTTTATTTGATCTCCAGCTCGCTGAATCCGCTCGTCATGTAGTTCGCAGCCTTTTTCAATTTCCTTCCTGCATCTGTCCCTGTCCAGATCGGAATGGAACCGATCGATGATGACCTTTTTTTTCAACCGTGCATGGCAGTTGGCACCCAGTACTTTTGGACCAACTCACATTATATTAAAATATAATTAAATAATAATAATAATAATAATAATAATAATATAATGAAATTGAAATGTTCAAACCTCAACAATATACATTTATTACAATTAAATAGCAAATATATATTTTTCCTATATATTTCTGTACGTATTATATAAAAAATTTAGTACGCGTTGAAGGGAATTGCAACCCTGGTTCGCGGGTTTAAAAGAAAGAAAAACTCAATCAAGAAAGCTAGCCAATCATAAGAAGCACTCTTTATTAATTATTTGTTAATTTAATATTTAATGTGTTAACATGATGTGCGAAAATACCTTTGCCGGTAAACAAAACTGTAGATAGATATTTTATAATTCATTTATTTATGTGTGTTGAGAGAAGGGAGTTACTTAATTGCAAGTTGATTGTTTTTTTTTTTTTTTTTTTTTTGATATAGACCGGCGGTCAAAAAAAAAAATGACAACGAAGACAACCCAGAAGGTCAAGAAAGAGATACATACGAAGAGAGAAGGGAATTCTATCTCCCTGAGATCAAGTCTCGTCAATGAAATACTATGCAGCATAGGAAGCAACCCAGTCCATCGCGGTCATGCAATAGCGGCCAACTATCGCAAAGCAAAGGATGAGCATTCTCGCGGTCTGCTCTACCCTGGATCCATCCAATGATGGTAGCCGAATCTCCCTAATGAGGATTCTCTGAGCCCGTAATTGCCAAGTCGCTGACAATGCCCGTCCATAGAACTATGAGCTTAGCTTTCGAAACAGCACAATCCTGAAGGGAGATACCATCGGCCGCCGGAAGTCTTTCATCATCATAGCGAATAACATACCATGCTCCATTAGTGGTACTGCGTATGCTGCCATTAAAGTTTACCTTAACACACCCCGAGGGGGCTCCTAGGAGATAGAAATCGCCCGATGGGCCGATGCCAGAGCAGCATGGGAGGCCCAGGAACCTAGGGTTGTTAGATGAGTGGCAGCATCAAATAGTCGGTACTCAGACACCAAACATTTGGCTCGCAGAATAATTCGGTGAATCGAGATATTCTCTACCTCAAAGATCATTGCATTCCTAGCCAACCAGACCTGATATGCAATATAAGCAGCTAAACAGGCCTCATGTGCCGAACTCAGGTGGACGAATCGGAGAAAGGATTGTAGCCCAGCACTACCATCATCATCCTAAGACCATCTCCCAGCAGTCCTCCAAATCTGCCTCGCCCTAGGATAGCTCAGAATAGCATGCTCTATCGTCTCTTTATGAGCCCCACAAAATGGGCAAGACCCTGTAATGTTCATGCCTCTCCAACTGAGGAGAGCCTTTGTCGGGAGATGGTTCCAGGCCAACTTCCACCAAAAAAAAGTTGTACCCTCGGATGAATCGGGAGTCTCCAAATCCAAGCTACCCTAAAAGTGGTGTCAGATGGTCCCCTACATAGGTTATAGAGGGAACAAATTGGAGCTTTGGGCCAGCACAAAGAACCCCGGACCCTAAGATCATGCTTCCGGTGAAGAGGAATTGGGATAGCAAGGATCCAAGAAACCAGTTGGGACCCAAACAGCCTAGAGAGTTCCTGTGTTCGCCAGATCCTGCCATCTTCCCTTAACAAATCATGGACTCTGAGGTTGTCAATAGCTTCCACATTAACATAGGTTGGCCACCTTGATAAGGGGATCAAAGAGATCCATGCATCATGAATAACATCAATAGTGGTTCCGTTACCAACTAAGCATCTAACATGGGCCATCACAATAGGAGTGTAGGTGCAGATTTCCTTCCAGATGAAGGAGCAACCTCTGGTCGGCTAAATTTGAGCTCCCTGACTCCAAACACTGTACCGTGACCTCATCATACTGCTCCACAAACAATTGAGCTGAAGAATATATCTTGCGGCATGCCTGACAATTAGTGCTTCCCTCCTTGCCACTAGGAACTGGATCCCGAGACCTTCCTCTCTGATAGGGCGAGAAATGGTATCCTAGTCTAGTAGGTGGACACCATGGCTGTCCTATCCATGCCTCCATAGAAAATTACGGAATATCTGTTCCAACTTTCTCAGACAGGATCTGGAAACCATAGTATTAGCTAGAAGGTACAGGGATGGAGCTGAGTACAGACCTGATTAAAGAGACTCTACCCATCATGGAGAGTGTGGTAGCCTGATACCCCTCCAGACGATCATGGACATGTCGTACCATTGGCTAAACCTCCAACATCCACAGGCAACCTCCAGTCATAGGGACACCGAGATAGGTCAGAATCCCCTGCTGCTCCAGGATTCCCAAGGTGCTCAAGATTTTCAACTTAACTCTTGGTTTCATTTTTAGACTGAAAATGATAAAAGATTTGTGTAAATTTACATGCTGGCCTGACTCCCGACAATAGGATTCCACAGCATGAGCAAAGGATCTAGCATTCTAGATGGAACCCCGTCCGATTAGAAGATAATCATCTGCAAAAAAAAGATGTGATAGAGGCTGGGCTCCAGGGGCGACATGGTATGGCTCCAGATGTGATCGCTGGATCGTCTCACCCAGAGTCCGAGATAGAGCATCAGTGCATAATATGAATAGGTAAGGGGACAGAGGACACCCTTGATGAAGACCAATCATCAAAGGGAAGAAATCTGTCGTGGTACCATTCACCATAATAGCAAAGGAAGGCCCTTCCACACTGTCCATGGTCCACATTGTCCAACTGTCAGAAAATCCAAACTCATGAAGGTTCCGCCTAATGAAATGCCAGCTTATCCGATCATAAGCATGCTCCATGTCGAGCTTAATGGCCATGAGGCTTCTCTGAGATGGGGCATGCCTGAGATCATGCATAAATTCCTAAGCAAGGAGGACATTGTCAGTGACCTAGCGACCTCCTACAAAAGCTCCTTGCTCAAGGCTGATAAGACGGTGTATCATCTTTTGCAGTCGGCCAACCAATACTTTGGCACAAACTTTGTAAATGGTGGTGCAAAGGCTGATTGGTCTGAAATGGCAAGGAGAGGAGGCTCTAGCTCTTTTGGGAATAAGAGTAATTAGGGTTTTCTTCGAGTAAGTAGGGATGTTGTAATGGAATGCTGCCTAAACCGCCTCCACCACTCGCCCCCAACAATGGCCCAATACCTCCTAAAGAAAAAGGGGGGAAAACCATCTGTGCTAGGTGCTTTATCCTCCCCTAAAGACTAGAGAGCATCCCGCACTTATAGGTAGGAAACAGAGCACGTAAGGGTCAATTTTTCCTATTCAGTGACTTTGATAGTAGGCCGAGGAATCTACATAGAAGGACCATCCCCAAGATTTGGATTCCATCTGAATATGAAATACTGGAATATCCGATCTCTAATCACATCACTATCAATCAGCATGGTGCCCTCTTCCTTCCTCAGCTGCCGAATCTGATTAGCTGACCTCCTAACCATAGTGGCTTGGTAAAAGAATTTGGTATTTTGGTCACCTTTCCTAATCCACTGAACACAAGACTTTGTCTTCAAAAAGTCTCCTACTATCTGAGGAGAGAGTGATGAGAGGAGAGGCAAAGGCGCAGTCTTCCAAGGTCGGCATCCTGAAGACCACCTTCCTGAACCTCCCTCCTCTGGAACTCGGCAATATTAGTCTCAACCTCTTCGAGCCACCTAAAAATGTCGCCCACCTCCGTTCAATTTCACCAACGGAGTCTTTGGTGCCACACATGTAAGACGAATCTATCTTATAATAAGATCAATTGAAGGAAATACAACAATAGATCAAAGTGAAAATTCTTATTTTTCTATTTAGACTTTACACTTACATGAACATGCTATTCTTTGTTTATTTCTATTTCCTTGTACTTAAATCTAGCCCGGAACGAAATATCTTTTTTAGCCCAATATTCCTTGAAGTCCTACCAAATGATCGATGGGTGTATCGATCTCATGCTGATCAATTGTCGTCAGGCCAACTCCAAATAATTATATTCTTGGCTCGTTCCAATTAATGCCTTTAAACGAATACGAAGAATGTTCTATTTAATGTGTTGGCCTGCGTGCCAAGTCGGCACCCACATAGAATCCCAAAAGTCCAATGAGATGGGCCTTTTAGCATCCCTGGGACTCTTCATATCCCTTTGACTTATCCGCTCTCGTATCAATCCCGTTCTATAAAAAAAGACCTAATGTGTCTTCTCAAAAAATATGCTAGAGCTCTTCTCTCTTCACCGGCACCGCAGCTTAGGAGTATGGATGAACTAGAGACTCTAGTAATTGATGATCCTTGTTTTCGGCTCTTCAATTGGTATTAGAGCCTTGCTAGTCGTCACTGGCGAGGATAGGGGTTGTAGGAGTTCTGGCCATAGAGGCCAGACACCGTCATCTGTCCCTCTGCTGCGGCCATGGGTGCCACAGAATGCAGCAAAAGTAGAATAAAAAAAATAGGAAGGGGTTCTGCAGCAGCCATGGGTGCTGCTATGGATCTCTGTTTGATCGGGCCAGAGGGGAGGGTCTTTCGGATCCTCTCCGACGGCCGAGAGGTTCCTCTTCAACCGCCGAGATCTCTTTCCCATCTTCCCCGCCGTTAGTGGCCGAGGATGGCTTTCCCCTCCACCTGGTCTCGGATTCATCCACGTGACACTGATCGTTCTCACGGTCTTAGGTCATCGGACCCGTTCCGATGACTGGCAATGGACTCGCCAGTCGTTGGAGCGCGTTCGGCCTCTTCCCTGATCGCTTGGGGGCGAGGATGCCCCTGTTGCCTCCGCCTGCCCCTCTGTTGTGGCCATGGGTACCGCAGCGAGAGAAAATTAAAAAAATAAAAAATCAAAACGATCGTTCAAGGGCATTGGACCCCGAACGGCGACTATCCACCGGTCGCTGAAGACCATTTCGGTTCTTCCCGGCCGCCGAAGGGCCGAGGAAGCCCCGTCCACCGCCACAAGAGGCAGCGGCTGTCCTTGCATCCTGTTGAAGCCTCTTCAGTGACCATGGCCCCCTCTTCCCCAACCAAAGCTCCCCCTGGAGCTCTGTCCTAGCCGCAGCAGGGGTTGGGAGGCCGTGAGTTTATGAGTGGTACAACCCATAAATTCATGGAAGTCCAGGGGCATTTTGTTTTTCATGAGTGTACTGATGGCACCATCCATAAATTTGCAAAAGTTTAGGGGCATTCTATTTTTATCCAACCTGAAAAAAAAGGCCGTTAGTTTATGAGTGGCACCACCCATAAATTCACGAAAGTCCAAGGGCATTTTATTTTTCATGAGTTTACTGTTGGCACCATCCGTAAATTCGCAAAAGTTCAGGGGCATTCTATTTTTATCCCACCTGAAAAAATTGGCAGTGTTGATGTCGTTGCCACGTCAGCATTATGATAATGTGGCAAGACGTATCTGCCATGTGACGATTCGTGGCGGCCACGTGACAAATGTTTGGCAGCCAAATATCAGTTGACGTGGCGGCCACGTGACAAATGTCTGGCTATGTGTCAGTCCTGCTGACATCAGCAGCCTGCGTGGCTTTTTTTCTAATTTTTTGGGTTTTAAAAATTACAAAAAAATCCAAAAAATCAAGAAAAATCATAGAAAATTACATAAAAATTCAAAAAATTTAGGAAAAATCACAAAAAAAATCAAAATAAAATCTAAAAAATTCAAAGAAAAAATTATTAAAAATTTTATAAAAGTGGCATGATTATTTGTGCTTTGTGCATGGATATTATCGTTGCTTTTATACATGGATATTATCGTTGCCATTTTGCTTGAATTTTTGTGACTAATTTTTCTGGATGCATAATTATTTATGCTTAGTGTATAAATATGGTTTATGCATATTTCTGTATATTTTTTTATCGACATAATTAATTTATAGTTAGTGTATGAGAAAAATTTATGTCATTTGCCATAAATATTCTGCAAACATATTATTTTTATGGATTTTATAGATGTGTTCTATGAAATATTATCATATTATATGTTTCATCTTATTAAATTAGTGATGATTATGAGTTTAGCAAAGTTTTTGGTCTCATTTATAAGAAGAATGTTTGTAATCTGATTATTTTTCTAGATAATTTATACACTAATATATGCCTGATGTCTATTCCTTGCTTGACTATATATAAAAATGGCCTCCAAATATGTGATAACTGATCTCAAGAATGGTGAGAAGCTAGATGAACAAACTATAAAATATGGCATACAAAAATTTAATACATGTTGAATGAATTAGAAGTCTTGAAGACCTTGACAACTAGCATGACACCACTAGCACCTGCTGGCACTACTGAGCAACATCACCTTGATTGGGAAGCATGTGACAATTGGGTAAAGAAAGATCATTGTGCATGCTTTACCATGTTGAGCAGCATGCACAATGATCTTATTGGCAACTTTGAGCATTGTGAAACTGCTCAGGATATGTGGAACTAGCTCAAGATCAGATTGGTCAAACTTTGGCCACAAGGCTACATGCTTTGAACCTTAAATTCATGCAATATGTCAAGGATCCCAACTATTCCATCTCAACCCACTTTGTGTGATGGAAATATGATTAGGAATATGAAGGTTGCTGGAGTTGACCTTACTGATGAGCAACAAGTCCTAGCAGTGATTCGTTCACTGCTTGACCCTCAGTGGAGTCAGATGAAGCTCTTGATGACTCATAGTAAGCACATTAAGACTTTTGAGGACATTGTTCGTCACCTTAAGCTAGAGGCTGAGCGTATTGAAACTTTCCTTCCTTCGGCCTAGGTGGTTTCTAATGGGTCTTCGAGGCCCAAGAACAAAAATAAGGGAAATGCACGTAACAAGAGTGCACAGGGATATAAAGGAAAAACTATGGCCAAACCAAAGAGAGGACGTCGAGGGGGCAAAAAAAATATGACAAAGATTAAGTGCTACAACTATGGAGCAAAAGGCTACTTTGCTCATGATTATACTGAGCCAAAGAAAGTATGCTTCATATTAAGCTCTCTCTATGTTTATTATATGCATTAGTTGCTGGCACACTGCCTGATTGGATTGTAGATACGTGAGCGAACAAACATATAGTGCGAGATCGAGCTGGTTTTGTAAATTTTTACTGGATATCTGGAGATACCCAATTTGTCATACTTAGGAATGGTCTGCATGAGTAGATTTGGGATGTTGGAGCATACGTGTTACGCTTCGTGGTGGACATGTGTTGATCCTACATGATATTTTGTATGTCCCAACTATCCGTTGTAATCTTTGTTATGTTCTTGCGTTGTTGGCATTTGGTTACACTTTTTATTTTTCTGGTGACAGTATGTCAGTCTATCTGGATGGTGTGTTATTCTTTTGTGGATATTTGTCATAAGGGTTCTTTAGACTTGATGTTGAATTGTGTGCTTCTTATTCCTCTTTTTGTTGAATTGTGTGCTCCTTATTCCTCTTTTTCTTATGCTTCTATTTCTGCCTGTGATGATTGTCTTCTTTGGCATGCCAGACTTGGTTATGTAGGCCAAGATAGGATGGCATGAATGGCTAAAGTAGGGCTATTTGGCTCACTTACCAATATAAGTTTACCTATGTGTGAGTCTTGTCTAGCGGGAAAGGCATCAAGAAAGCCTTTTGGTAAGGCTACGAGGGCCTCTCACCCATTAGAGTTAGTTTACTCTGATATTTATAGACCCATGAGTGTCAAGGTGCGCCATGGCGCTTCCTATTTCTCACATTTATATATGATTTTTGCGATTCGGGTATGTGTACCTGATCGTCCATCGCTATGAAGCGATGAATTGTTTCAGACGATTTTTAGCTGAGGTAAAAAATCAGAATGAAAGGTCTTTAAAGACTCTTCGATCCGATAGAGGCCACGGATATCTATTTGAGCAATTTCAACAGCTTTGTAAGGAAAAAGGGATACGCAGGCACCTTACTATTACTGGGACACCGCAATAGAATGGTGTTGCCTAGCATCGAAACAGGACTTTACTAGACATGGTTAGGTCGATGATGGCGCAAGTAAATCTTTCAATCAATTTCTGGGAAGATGCGCTATTGACTGCTGCCTATATCCTTAACCGTGTACCTAGTAAAATGGTACCCTCTACTCCATATGAGCTATGGTATGGCGTGCGACCCTCAGTGGATCATTTGCACCCCTGGAGCTCAGTAGGATATGTGCACAATGCCTCTCATAAGTTGGGAAAGCTGGGTCTTAAAGCCAGCAAAAAGGTATTCATCAAGTACCCTAAGAATTTGAAGGGTTACATGATGTACGATGCATATCCTGATAGAAGGCTGACTGAAGTGGAGTCCAAAGACGCGGAGTTTATAGAATGAATTTCGAGCATTGGTGAAATTAAAAAGGACCTGTCCCTGTATGAGTTACAAGAGGACCTTCCTACTATCTCTAGAGAGAGGAAATTTTTGACCTATCTCATAGATCACCACAGATAGTGAGAATGCTAGGCCTAGTGGGAGTGTCGTACCAGACAGTGAGAGCGCACAAGCGGAGCCTAGTAGGAGCTCACCCATGAGAGTTGATGCGCCACCTGAGAGCGGTTCTCAGGATTCAGATATGCAGTTACGGAAAAGCAAACATGGTCATATTCCACGATGACATTTTGGGATTGAAGGGGTGTTTCTCTGCACTCTGTTGGATTCAAAAGAGCTTGCTTCTGTTGAAGAGGCGCTCGCTTCATGTGCTCATAGTAAGTAATTAGCTGCTATGAAAGATGAGATGGTATCGATGGCCAAGAATCATGTGTGGGACTTAGTAGACCTTCTGCCTGGGTGCAAATCTATAGGAAACAAGTGGGTTCTTAAGATAAAGCGCAAGACTAATGGGTCAATTGATAAGTACAAGGCCTATCTAGTGGTGAAGGACTATGCTCAGATTGAGGGTGTAGACTTTAAGGAGACATTTTCTCCTATGGTGAGATTTGCCTCCATTCGCCTGATCCTAGCTATTGTAGCCCATTTAGATTTGGAGCTACATCAAATGGATGTTAAGATAGTGTTTCTTAATGAAAGCTTAGATGAAGAGATCTATATGGATCAACCTTTGGGCTTTGTGACCAAAGGATAGAAGGGCAAAGTGTGCCATCTTTGAAGATCCATATATACTCAAGCAGTCATCTAGGCAATAGTACCTCAAGTTTCATGAAGCCATTACATCAATTTGCTTAGATATGATTGAGGAAGACCACTGTGTGTACATTAAGAAATTAGATGATGGGATTCTGATTTTGGCGATGTATGTGGATGGCATCCTAATAGCTGAGAGTTCTATAGGGGTGATCAATGCAACTAAAAGTGGTTGTACTCTATTTTTTGGATGAAAGATATGGGTGAGGCAAATTTTATGCTAGGAGTAAGGATCCTAAGGAATCGTGCTAAGAAGTTTCTTGGGTTGTCTCAAAAAAACATACATTGAGAAAATCTTAGAACGATTATGAATGCACTATTCTAAACCCATTGATACCCTAGAGAAGGATTGTACTTTGAGCATCGATCAGTGCCCTAGAACTGATGAGGAAAGAGAAAAGATGAGCAGAATCCCCAATGCTAGTGTTGTAAGGAGCTTGATATATGCTATGTTGTGTACTCGCTCTGATATTTGCTTTGCAGTCGGCTTGATTAGCCGATACCAAAGTAATCCAAGATTTGCTCATTAGGTTGCAGTTAAAAGGATTTTTTGTTACCTTCATGGTACTGCCAATTTTACCCTATACTATCAAGGTGGAGATTTAAGATTAAAAGGTTTTTGTGACCTGATTGGGCTGGTGATAGGGATGAGCGTAGATCCACCACAGGATATGTGTTCATTTTTGGAGGTGAAGCTATCACTTGATGCAGTAAGAAACAAAGCTGCACCATCCTATCCACTATGGAAGCCGAATATATTGCTTGTTCGGCTGCTGTTTAGGATGTCGTGCGGCTAAGGAGGTTCTTAAGGTGACTCAAGATATCAGCTAATGCACATGAGGCTATTCAGATTAGTTATGATAGTATGACAGCATTACAATATGCTAAGGATCCTAAGTACCATGTAAGGACCAAGCATATTGACATCAGATATCACTTCATTCGGGACATGATCAAGCAAGAAGAAGTTATCCTAAAGCATATCTCTACTAGCAGGATACTGGTTGAACCTCTGACAAAGCTCATTCCTAGGGATGTGTTCCAGGCTCATGTGAGGAGTCTAGGTCTGTATAGAGTGTGATAGACTGAGATATGTTTCAGAATTATGTATTAGTTTGTGTCTATTTTTTGTTGTTAGATAGGGATTGTATGGACATTAATGACTGTGTTAAAATTTATGAAATATTTATTTTTATTATTATGATGAGTTCATATTTATAGGCACATATGTGTATAATTATCACAGGCTTAGATCAGCCCACTCACACGAGTGATCGTCCTGACACTTTTATAGTGGATAGGATGAGACTAAAGTAGCCATTATAGATGCTTGAATAACAATGCATGAGTTGCATATTGCATAAGTTGCAAAATGGGCTACATAAATTATAATTGAATAGATTATAATCAAAGTTGCCTCAGTGTGGACTGAGATAAGACTCGGAAGAGTCAAGTATGGAGTACATATAGGCGTGTGCAGTGTATGAATATTGATATGTCCACTGATCCGTACTAAGCCTATTATAGCCGAATTGGAAGCATTGGTGTGTGCTCGAGTCAGACAACTTTTTGATGAATGGATTTGTGTTTGTACGGTGTTTGAGTATGATATAGCCTATTAAGTGAGAGCTCCACCGTAGCATATATTATGTTACATGTGCTAAAGTCGACCCTGTAAGGGGTAACGTGATATATTTCCTCTCCGTTACCCTGTAAGGGGTAACGTGATATAGCCCATTGAGTGAGAGCTCCACCGTAGCATGTATTATATTGCATGTGCTAAAGTCGACCCTGTAAGGGGTAACATTATATATTTCCTTTCCATTACCATGTGAGCCTTACAACTATGTAGTGTCCTTGGACTTGAACCTATACTATGAAGTTGGAGTTCAGGATGACTTCCTTAGCCTTGTTCTCCAGGGTCATGGAATTGATACAGCCACATGAGACAATCCTAGGAAGTCAATTGGACAAAGATGGACTGGTATGAGTGTTCAAGAAAGATTATTCGCGACCACACCTTATGTTTGGGATCCATTGCCTGGGCAATCATGTGTACGAGTTGCATATGATTATGGATATAAACATTATGATTTTGTGTTTTATCAAGTGCTGCTAAGGGAAGATCTCCTGAGGGATTGAGAGTACTTGATCAGGTGTGATCAGATTATCTGAGACACAGACGGGATTGGATTCATGTTTACTATATTAGTTATTTATTAACTTAATGCAATATATCCACTGTGTGTTACTGAGTGCGAGTTTTGTCGGGTCGCACACCCCATTGTACTGCAAGTTGAGAGAGTTAAGGTTATAAATCATTGTTTCTGTGTGGACGAGTAGAAGATTGTTGGCTTGGGTGTCAAGTTGGCGCTCACACAGAATCTCAAGAGTCCCATGAGACGAGACCCTTAGCATTCCTGGGACTTTCTCGTATTGATCCCGTTTTATAAGAGAAGACCTAAGGTGTCTTCGGTGAGGGCTTATATATACAAGCTTTCATTTCTCCTCTTCTTTCATCGGTATTGCAGTTAGTGGTGTGGATGAATCAAAAACTCTAGTAACTCTCGACGATCGATGATTCAATGCTTTTGTTGCTCCAAAACAAGGTATATTTTCTATTTTTAACCCTTCATAATGAAATAAAATAAAAAAAATTGCTGACAGCATTAAAGAAATGCGATGATTAAGTCTTTCTGATTGATGAGATCTCTCTTTGAAGCGGTGGCTCCGCTAAACTGAAGTTGAAGTAATAATGACTACAGTGAACGTGTCAGCAAGTAAAACGCAATCCAATGAACGTGGCAAACAAAATAATTTTTAATGCCTAACTATGATCAGTATTAAATTTTTTAAAAAGATTAAGATGTAATAAATCGGATCAAATGATGCTATAGGAGTACCATAACTAATAACTAAATAATAAAATTTAAATAAAGTTAATAGATAGAAAGTAAATTTGAAGCACATAATACTTAATTCCTTTATCATTAAACGTGAAACTAAATTTCATATATCAGACCATTTAAATAAATACCTCACAACCTCTACAACCCAATTAACCTTTTAATCAAATATAAAAGAAAAAATGACATTTAATCTAATTAGAAGAAGACAGCAAATAAAATAAAACGTACACCTGCTTCTTGTTTCCGAGCCAGTGCAAGGCCTCTCTTGGAATGCTAGATGAGACTCGGATCGGATGGTTGTGTCGACCGTTCTCCTGCAGGCTCTCCGTCCAACCACTAGATGGAGGGACAGAGTCGGGCAATGACGTCCGGATCGACAGACGATAGTCGGGAGTGACGGAGAAGCAACGTGTTTGTACTTCCGATGGCTGCATCATTCTCTACGTGACTCCCCGGCTCCGGCCATCGGATGAAGGGACGTAGTCGGGCAACGATGGAGGAGCTGGATGCTGGATGAGGACCTTCTTCGTACGAAGAAAAGCAAGGATGAAGAAGAAATGGATCTTTTGTTGGACAAAGCATTGACGTCATTTTCACATTACCTTCACCCCCAAGTCCAATGCTTGGAACTACTGGTCATTTTCACATTAGTTTTGCCTAATTGAGGGAGAGAGGATATATTCCCTAGTTTCACTGTCTCATACAGTCATACTTAGGGAGCTTCTATCTGCATCCAAAAAATTACTCTAGGCACTCACATATTTTTTTTTAAAATAATAAAATTTTAAACTATCCTTGTACTTTTTTTCACCCATCCACCCTCCTTCAACATCGGGCTCTCCTCTCCCCTTCGGTATCGGCTCCCCTCCTTCGATCGGCACAGACTCCTCTTTCTCCGTTGGCACCGGCTCCTCTCCATCCTTCGAGACCGGCTCTCCTTCCTTTTGACACCGACTCCCTCGGACTCCCTTTCCCCGTTGACATCGACTCCCCTCCTTCCCTCCGGCACCGGCTTCCCTTCGATCGGCATCGACTCCTCTTCCCCCATCGGCACCGGCTCCCCTTCCAGCACCGCCCCCAGCACCAGCTCCTTTTGGTCCCTCCGGCACCGCCCCATCAGCCCTGATCTTCCCTTGGCCTTCGGCTTCCCTTTCCTGTCCTTTTTACCCCTTCCCTCCTTTCCGGCACAGCACTGGCCCCTTTGGTCCTCGTCTTTTTTTATCCTATGTTCCATCCTGTTGGGCTAAACAGAGGTCTTTCGTTCGACCTATCAGGGACATGCAGCTTTTATTTGGTCCTGATACATCGAACGAAGAAGGATGAGAAAGGAAAGGCCAAGCGATCGAAGTCGGAAAGAAAACGAAAGCCGAAGGGTCGAAGCTAGAAGGAAAGGATAGCCGATGCTAGAAGGGGAAGAGGAAGGGGAGGAGGGAAGGAGAGTTTGTTTTAAATGGTTATAAAAATATATATATAATGAAGAGTAGTTTAGAAATTTATTTATTTTTTTAAATATAGGTATCGAAAGTAATTTTTGGGGGTGCAGATACAGAAATTCCCCATACTTAAATTCCTATCAACTTATAATGATGTTAAGGAAGCTTGTTGTTCTCTCTCGCCCCCTCTCCCTCTTATCCTATCTCTCAACAATTTTAAATTAATTTTAGTTGGACCTGAAAATTAACAAGTTGACCAAATGTGTTCTATTCAACTTAACTCAATTTTATTCTCCGACAACAGATTCTCGTTTCACAGGATTATGAGGCAGATTAGATCATTAACTTCGGAATGTGCCCATGCCTTTCATGATGTTAGTTTTGACTCCTCTGGCCTCTGGGGATCCCCTGCTGTTCCGATAGCGAACCGTCGCACGATTTTTGTCTCTTGGGAGCCCCCCCTTCAGGGTATGTCAAAATTAACTTTGATGGGAGTGTCCGGGACAGAGTTGCTGGATCTGCGTTCATCATTCGGGGTCCGATGGGTAATCTATTGGCTGCGGGTGGCTATGGCACTCTGGACTCTACTGTTCCTTTTACGGAGCTTGGTGCTGCTTGGGCTGAGCTCTCATTTGCTGTTAGGATCCTCCATGCTCCTAAGATCATGCTTGAGGGGGATTCTATGACTGTTATTTCTTGGTTATTAGAGAAGAACTATATAGATGAATCCTCAAATCCGATCCTGAGGGACTGCTGTTATATGCTGTGGGAGCTTGATTCTGCCCAGATCCGTCACATTTATCGTGAGGCCAACTCGGCGGCGGACTGGGTGGCGTCCTTTGCTGCTCAACATGCGGGTCCATGGGAATGGAAGCCAGGCGACCCATGTCCTATTATTTTACAGCAGATTTTAACTTCTGATGTATCTGGGCTGACTCATTCTAGAATTATATGATCGCCCATTTGTAACCAAAAAAAAAAAAAAAGCTTAACTCGATTTTATATATATTAAATTTGATTTGAGATCAAATAATGTTGAACAAATCAACCTGTCTTTTGAGTTTACGATCAAAATTGATTTCAAATGATGTTTGATTGCTCGATCATTCTTCACTCCACTGTATCCCAACAAGCAAGACTTGAGTTAAACTTGGTTTGATCATGGCCATCCGTGCTTTTTTTTTTCCCAATGAATGGCTAGATGAATTATAAACTGTAGCAGCCCGGGCAAGGGAATTGCTCAACCTCTGCGGTCTTCGTTCCAGACATCCATCCCTCTTTTTACCAAATCGAGCCTTCTCCCAGCTCTCCGATGACTTTCCTCTGAATCTAATGGGAATGGCCGGTAAAATGGACCGTTGAGACCGATTTTGAGGCACCGATGGAGGCGCCGGTGGCGCTGCCGAGATCCTCCGTCCTCCCCCACCGCCTTCAAGCGTTTATTGACGACCATTTCAAGGCCATGGAGGACCTCTCCGCGGCCCCCTCCCTCGTTGCCCGACTGAATCGAGAGTGCGGCGATCTCGAAACCGATCTCCTCCGCCTCCAGAAGAGGCTCTCCCTCGCCGCCTCCGTTGGCTCTCTCGTTCCGACAAGGTCCGAAGGACGCTGCGCCTTCTCGATCCCGGCTTTGAGGGTTCTAACCGTCCCCAATCTCGAGGTTCCGGCGGCCTAAGCCCTAGTTTCTCAGCTCCTCCATGTGCGTTCTTTTCTATTTAATTATTTTTTTTTCCCGGTGCTTTCTCTGTGCTTTCGTTTGGTTGGATCTTGTGAATTTGTGAATGAATTCGTCGGGATTTAGATGAGAAGGTGGAAGCGGGATTGGCTAGTGCTGGGAGAATAATGCGGGTGGAATTACCTCTGTTTGCAAAGGAAGTTGGCCGGATCGGAACAGTTCGCAGTTATGTTGGTAAAGTTTCTATTCTGTTTCCATCTACGTAGAAAGTGTTCGACATTGTTTAGTGCTGGAATGACTGATTTCAATGTTCTCGGATCTACTTTGGCAACGAATCTGAGACCGAAAGAAGTCATTATGATGTTTAGCTTTCAGTTGCTTACATATGCATCAACTGAGAGTACGAATTTATACTCGGAGGTGATGGGGACTATGCATGAATTTAATTTGTACTGTATAATATAAAGATGTGTATCATTCTGAAAGATGGTTCTGAAAATTTGAGTTCTCTGTAAAGATATACAATGTCTTTCTGAAGTTTCTGGAATTTTATGTCTTATTTTTCTAGAATGTGCTGCTTCCCACCCTTTGTTTTCGTGAAAATGGCATCCAGACCCTACTGACTTTTGTTTAGGACCAAATCATTTAGTGTTGTTACATAAATGGAAAATCATGGACTGTTGAAAATTGCTCTGATTCTATTCATGCAAGGATTCTTTGTTCTTTTTATTATCTCCAAGAGAGAAAACATATATTTGGTTCATTTTTTATTTCTAGAACATTTTTAGTAATGGAGTATGAACTTGAGGCAAGATTCTTGTTAAAATTTTAGTATGATAACAAGTGCAATTGCCAAACTCTCATTTTTGTACATGCTTTTTCTTTGTTTTAGAAAAAAAATCTTTCATATAAATGAAAGTGCATAAAGGTTAATTTCACCCTAATGTGTGTTTGAACGCATTGGCTCAGACTGTTGACTTGCAAGACTTATCATCCCACATTTGACAGAAAAACCAATCATGACTATACATGAGGTGGTAAGAACTTTTAGATGTTTAGTGACATATTAAGAAGGCATAATCATATACTATTATTTGTAGATCAAAGATGGTGGATAATTTTAACCAGCTTATGTACTTTCATGGCTGGAACTTTAATGTGAACAAGTGAATATCTAAGTTTTGTAAAGCAATGTTTTTCCTCTAGTGCCAAATTTCTTAGCGATTTATTGAGAAAACACTAGTTTGATAATTATTAACTTTAAACGTTTTTCCTAATCCTTCTAACCTTTTGCAGAGACTACACTAAAGCTGGAGGCTCTAGTTGGTGAACTTGAAGATGCAACATTTTCTATAGTGAGCAATACTTCAAGAAACAATATCCTATTTAATTATTCAAATGCATCAATTCCATCTGTGAGTCCATTTGTACATTTCTGCTGTCCTGTTTATCATGCTTTATATTAGTAATATGATAACTGAAACCAGAGGATTACAATACTTTGGTGATGGAGTCTAGAGGGACTTTGCACTCCAGACATGGAAGCGATGCCGTCTTATCAATTATCTTGTGATAAGTATGGAAGACTCTAAAGCAGTTTTCTTTTTGAAATGCAGGGCAGTGACCAGAAGCAAAGAAAGATGTTTCATGCTATTAAAATTATGAACAATATAGAGGAAGTATTGGCAAGTGTTGCACATAGAAGACCTCAATGGAATCGTCTACTCATGGTTGTTGATTCTAGAGTGGAAAAGAATTTTTCTGTTCTGAGACCACAAGCTCTCATGGATCATCGAGCTTTACTTGCATCTCTTGGATGGCCTCCATCCCTTTCGACGTCTGGCTTAGAAAACTTGGAAATTCCCAACCCCCTTGTTCTGATGGAAGGAGAAAAGAAAGAGAGATATTCTCAAAGCTTTATAGAGCTATCTGCCTTGCAGCATTTGCAGTCTCAACGAGAAGAACGACTACTTGGTCTTTTAGCAAATCAGAAGGATAATAAGCCATTAGGTCGTACCAAGTTGGACGAACAAACATGTGATTATAATCTATGGACGATCGATGAGCTAGTGCACCCTATTGCTTCAAGGATGGAATACCATTTTTCTAGATGGTTTAATGAACCAGAATTCATTTTTGCACTTGTTTACAAAATAACTCGTGATTTTATGGATGGAGTGGACAATGTTTTGCAGCCTTTGATTGATCAGGCGAGACTTGTAGGTTGTAGTGCCAGAGAAGCTTGGGTGTCAGCAATGGTCAAATTGCTTACTGAATATTTAGAAAGGCAAGTGTTTCCTAGTCTTGCTAAAACTTATGATGCTGGAGATGGAAACATGGTGGTCATTTCATCATGGCTTCAGTTGGTTGACCTTATGATTACTTTTGATAAGCGAATGAAAGTTCTTGCCACTTCAGGAACTCCCCTCGTGGGGCCTCTTTCAGAGCTGGAGGGATTTTCAAGATCGTTGTCAATACTGTCAATATTTAATGAACATTCCAATTGGCTCCGGACATGGGCTGAGATCGAGCTGAAGGTTGCTGACGACAAATTAAAATCTGAGTTGGAGGACGAGAGAAATTGGTTCATCGATTTTGGAAAGCTAGCAGAATTTTCCCATGACAAAGAAGCTCAGTCATTCCTTCTTTCCACTAGAGAAGACTATAAAGCTCCGCCTATTGCAGACTGTGTTATTAAAATTGCATGGTCTATGATAGAAAGGGGCCGATCTTTGCCTAGCAAGCCGATGAAAATTCAATTTATCAGGTGTTCTGCAAACATTTTTTTAAAACATTTCTCCACCATCTTGTTTGAACGCTGTCAAAATATAAACTTCACGGCAGCTAGTGTAGAGGATGATGAATTGCTAAGAGTCGCTGGTGCAGTAAATGCTGCCAAGTTTTGTGAATCTGTTTTGCATGAATGGAGTGAGGAAATTGGCTTTTTGGGGATGATTTCTGTTGAAGATGAGAAGAAAGGAATTTGCCAATACTCACATGGTTCCTTTTTTGAAGATGAAATCAATTATTTGGTTAAACTAGAGACTGATTGTCTTGAGGAGATTATGTCAGGTCTTCTGCTGGATTTTGATGCTCTTTGTTGGTGTTATGTTCAGAACATTGAACAGTGGGAAGGTGAAAATATTGAATCCAAAGACCAGATGTTAGATGAAGAAAGTCTGACTGTCTCACCTGGCTTTGCTGAAGCACTAGACATGATGAAAGACCGGATCAACATCTTGAAGTTAAATCTTAATTCCCAGGACTTTATGGATCTATGGAGAAGCATTGCAGGTGGTCTTGATCATTTCATTTTCAGGAGCATCCCATTGAGCGACGTTAAATTCTCTTGTCAAGGAGTTAATCAATTCAGAACCGATATGAAAGCGCTTTTTCTTGTTTTTAGTTCCTTCTGTTCTAGGCCCGAAGCTTTTTTTCCACTCACAAGTGAATCTTTGAAGCTTCTAACCATGCATTGTAAAGATGCAGGTTTTCTGCGTGAAGGGTTATCAAAGAGTGATAGTGAAAAGAAAGTGCTCCATAGATTGCTAGGGTTGTCCCATGTAACCATTAGGCAGGCTGAACAAATTATGGGGAATAAGAAATTCGTCTGTTGATACATGGAGAAGAAAAGATAGTGTGGGTTTTGCTTTGTTGTTTCTATGGGTTCCTAAACTAAATCATGCTATTTATCAAGTCTAAATATTTTCCAAATATAGAAGGATTAATTTCAACAATGTAAAAGTCTTTATGTTTCCATTCAAATTATTTCCATGGATGGAATGGATATCAGCTATCTTGTGCATAAACGCAAGCCCCTTGGAGGACGTTGCCAACAATAAGGAGGTTTGGTGCCAAACCGGATTTCGTCCATCTGCCTTTCTGATTCAGGTGCTGGGATTTTATTTATAGCCTTCCTTTTAGAGTTCATAAATATTAGTACTTTCATGTATAGCCTTAAGGGTGTACCTTTGCAAGAAGAAACATGGCTAAAAGTTATTTGAATAGAAGTTTTAGTTTATTTCTATATATTTTTATTCATTAATTTTTTAGGTATATATACAAGCTACAAATCTTATGTTAGAAAGAAAAATTAATTACATCAAATCTTTATAAATAAGAATTAAATATATTTACTTTCTATTATACAAATGTAATCTATTTTTTATTCTAGAAATGCAATACACAATAATTCTTATGAATCAGAATCAAATATATTTTCTTCCTATTCTAAAATATAATATGTAACATTCCTCTTAAGCTGGAGTATAAATGCTTATCATGCACAACTTGTTGCAAAGATAATCAATTCGAATTTCATTTAGAGCCTTTGTAAAGATATCTTCCAATTGATCTCTTGTTTTCACATATCCTGTAGAAATCAAACCTTGCTAATCTTCTCACGAATAAAATGACAATCAATCTCAATATGATTAGATGCAATATGAAGTATAGCTCGATTGTCACACCATAACTTAGCTGGTATTGAAATCTTGAGGCCCACTTCAGTGAGGAGATGATATATTCACATTATTTTACACACAAACTTAGTCATAACCCTATATTTTGATTCTGCACTTGAACATGAAACCACATTCTGCTTCTTACTTTTTTATGAAATCAAATTTTCTCCAACAAATACACAATAGCCTGAAGTAGATCTTCGATCTTCTTTAGATCCTGCTCGGTCAGCATCTGAAAAACATTCAATCCTAGTATGACCATTATTGTCATACAAGATTCCTCTCCCAGAAGCTCCTTTTAAGTAGCATAAAACTTATTCTAGAGCTCTCCAATGATCGACAGTTGGAGAAGACATTATTGACTTACCACACTAACTAAATAGGCAATATTTGGACGAGTCACATTAAGATAGTTTAACTTCTCGACCAATTTCTGTATCTCCCAGTATCTTCAAACAACTCACCATCTTTTGTAAGTTGCAAATTAGGAACCATTGGAGTGATGCATGGTTTAGCCCCCAATTTTTTTGTTTCAAACAATAAGTCAAGTACATACTTCCTTTGAGATAAGAAGATTCATTTCTTACTTCTTATCACCTCAACACTCAAGAAATACTTTAATGTTTCTAAATCCTGTGTATGAAACTGACTGTGAAGAAAAGATTTGAGACATGAAATACCACTAGTATCACTTTCAGTAATAACAATGTCATCAACATAGATAACTAATAGAATGATACCACACTTGTAGAAAACAGAATGATCGGACTTACTCTTCTTCATACCAAACTTTTCAATAGCTTGATTAAACTTTCCAAACTAGGCCAGAGGACTTTATTTCAAGCCATACAAGGATTTGCGAAGATGACACACTTTCCCATACTCTTCCTGTGCAACAAAATCAGGTGGTTGCTCCATATAAACTTCCTCCTGAAGATCACCATGAAGGAATGCATTCTTAATGTCTAATTGATGCAGAGGCCAATTATATGTGGCTACCATATAAATAAATAATCAGACAGAAGTAAGTTTAGCAACAGAAAAAAGGTGTCAGAATAATCAACTCCATACGTTTGAGCATATCCCTTAGCAACCGGTCAAGCTTGTAATCTAGTAATAGTCCCATCAGGATTGACTTTAACTGCAAACATCCATTTACATCCAATAGCCTTTTTATCTGTAGGTAACTATGCCATGGTCCAAGTACCATTGTCATCTAAAGCATTCATCTTCTCAATCATAGCATTACGCCATACAAAATAAATAGAGCTTCATGAACAGTCTTAGGAGTAGTGACAGAATCAATAGATACAATAAAAGAATAAGAGGATGGTGACAAATGGTTATACGACACAAAAGAAGATACTGGATAAGTACATTGATGTTTACCTTTGCAAGGGTATTATAAAGATCATCACTAGAACTGGAAATTAGATTCGATGACGAAAGAACTGGCACAGGACATGGAGCAGGAGGCATAGGAATAGAAACCGGATCAATAGAAAGTTTAGAGGGAAGAAGACCAGAACTAGGTGTGTAATAGTATAGATTAGTAAATTATCTTCCTCCCCTTTACCGATAGGATCTGAAGATGAAGCAAATGGTGTTTGTTCAAGAAAGGTAACATCAACTGACACAAGGTACCTATTAAGATTGGGACAATAATATCTATATCCTTTTTGCAGATGATAACATCCAAGAAAGATACACTTTAGAGATTTAGGATCAAGTTTCCTAACCTGAGGTCGAACATCCCGAACAAAATAAGTACAATCGAATATCCTAGGTTCAATAGAAAATAATAACTTATTAGGAAAGATACATGAAAGGGCGTCTCACCAGAAAGAACAGAGGAAGGTATACGATTAATTAGAAAACATGCTGTAGAAACTGCATTGCCCAAAATTGTTTAGGGACTTGCATTTGAAATAACAAAGCTCTGGCAATTTCAAGAAGATATCTATGCTTTCGTTCAGCAACTCTATTTTAAGATGGTGTATTTACACAAGAAGTTTAATAAATAATGCCATGTTGAACCATATAATTTTGAAAGTATTCTGATAAATATTCTTTAGCATTATCACTTCTCAAAATTTGTAGAGGCACATTAAATTGAGTTTTGATTTCAACACAAAAAGTAGTAAAATGAGAAAACAATTCTGAATGGTTTTTCATTAAAAACAACCATGTTATTCAAGAATAATCATCAATAAAGGTAACAAAATATTTAAACCCAATTTTAAACTCAATAGGAAAGAGACCCAAAATATCAGAGTGAACTAACTCAAAAGGAGTACTAGCTCTTTTATTGACTCTGGGACTAGAACTCAAACGATGATGTTTGGCAAATTAATAAGACTCACAATTTAATGAAGATATGCTAGAAAACCAAGGATAAAGTTTATTTAACATAGGCAATGAAGGATGGCCCAATCGATAATGTGCTTCAAAAGGGGTTACAACTTCAGAACAAGCAATAGACTTTGGTACTTGTGTATTAAGAATGTAGAGGCCTCTAGACTCATGTCCTTTACCAATAATCCTTTTCGTCATAATATCTTAAAATAAACAAAATCAGGATAGAATGTGATACAACAATTACGAGAATGAGTAAGTTTACTTACGGAGACTAAATTAAAAGATAAGTTAGGTAAACTTAAAAACAGATTTCAAAGGAATTGAGCATGTTGGAATAATTGTGTCGGACCATAAATTATGAGATGTAGACCCATTGCTAAAGTAATTATAAAACTAGAAGCATGTGACTTAAAAGAAGAAAATAGACTAGAATTATCTATCATATGATCTGTGGCATCAGAATCAATGATCCATTTGAAATATGAGAAAATAAGACATGTGTTCATTTTACCTAAATCAACGATGATAGTAATAGGAGTAGATAAAAACTTCAGAGATTTCTGATACTATGAGAACTTGGCATACTCATGTGCATATATTAAAATGGACTCAGAAGCATCATTAGTAGAGGCAACATAGACTGACTGATTCGATTGATTTTTGCACTGTAACTTTCTACAATCTTTCTTCACATGTCCTAGCCTATGACAATAAACATACAACGCCTCTCAAATCCTGTCCTTGAGTATCAAGATTTCGATCATAACTACTTGAGTTTCTCCCTCTATTGCCATGTCTATATGGTTGTCTCCTAGATTCAGAAGTGCGGCTGACAAGGGTACTATTAGGTTGAGCAGGAGCTAAATTTTCGTGTGGAGTACCCTACTAAAGCTTCTTCGAAAGAGGATATCTCAGGGCTAGAAAGAATTTGAGATTTAGCCACCTTAAACTCATAAAGAAGGTAAGCCAAAAAGCTCATAACCATCTTCTTTTCTTTCCGAGCTTGCTGAACTTTCACATCAGTACTAAATGGAAGTAGCATATTAAGTTCCTCATGAGTCTTCTTAAAATCCATAAAGTAATCAGTAAGGGATTTTGTCACCTTTTTCTACATGATAAAAGGCTTGGCATACCTCATAAATGCGTTTGATATTTCCTTTGTTATGTACACAAACTTCAAATAATTCATCAATTCTTTCATAAATTCACAATGATTTATCAAACCAACCGCCTCACCATCAATAGAATACGCATTTGCAAAAATAGACAGGCATCCTCTTTGGCCATGAGGTTTTTGAGTCATCGCTAGGTGGATCATCAGTTAAATGATTATCCATAGCAATACTCCACAAATAAAATCTAACAATTTTACTTCAATCTAAATAATTAGATCTATTAAGTTTGTGTTCTGTAATTTTTGACATCACAAAAACCACATCAGACACAATAACAGACTTCTTTTCCTCCATATTATCAAAAATCTGCCAAATAACATAGCCAAAACTACAACAAAGTTAAAATACCCGAAGAATCTAAACCTGTTCCAAAATAGATCCCACACCGAATAGATGCTGACCCAAACAGGTAGTAAACTTGTTATGAATATTGATGCGAGTAAAACAAATGAAAAAAGACTAGATTCCGGTAATAAAACTTTGGGTGAAGGATGATCTGTGAGTGGCGCTTCCCCAGGTGTAAGTGGTGAGAATAAAAAAATTACCGAAAATAGAAACTCAAAAAACCCTAAAATCTCACTGTTTATATATTTCAGATTTATAAGCCCGAAAGCTCGGATACCATGAAACACAACTAGAACTCTGAAAAAGAGGAAGAAGAAAGTAATTTTTGTGTATTTTTATTCATCAATCCCTTAGGTATATATACAAGCTATAAATCCTATGTTAGGAAAGAAAACTAATTACATCAAATTCCTATAAATCAGAATCAAATATATTTACTTTCTATTATACAAATGCAATTTACTTCCTATTCTAAAAATGCAATCTCTAACAATCCCTATGAATCAGAATGAAATATATTTACTTTCTATTCTAGAAATATAATATGAAGATCTTTAGTTGCTTTAATTAGAAATAGTAATCTTTTAACAATCTATGGTAGGATAAAGATAGAAACTAACATAAACTAATATGAATAGAAATAATTTTAAAAGATATAACTATTTGTAATTTTAATGTTGACTTAGTTGAATGAAAGAAGTAAATTCATGCTAATTTTAAAAAAAGCTTAAATGAATTGAGTTGAGTTAAGATAATTAAATTATATTTAATAATAAATTAAAAATAAATCAAAACTGCTAATTCAGATATCATAGATAACAAAAGTAGGTGCTATTTTACCTTTAAAAATTTAAAAATATAAAATCAGATTTTATTAATATTCAAAAAATTATATTAAAAAATAAGATTTAGTAATATTTTAAGATTTTTTATATGCAGATTTAAGACATTTCTATATATTTTTTACAATATTAATTTTCAATAAAAAATGCTTTAGTACCTATAATTAATTTTATTTTTTTTTTTTATCTCCTATTTTTGCTAGGAAAATAAAAAAAATTTAAAATACTATGGGTGGGCTCGTGCCCGCACCCGAGCCCTTGCGTTGGCCGACTCCAGCCCCATTTCGTCCCAAAATAGCCGCTCCTTCTCCACCGCCGGCTGCCCCCATCTCGGCCCGCCACCGGATTGGCCGGCGCTCCACCGCCAGATCGTGTGGTAGCCGAGCCGATTAGAGTCCGACCGGTGTGCGTCACCTCCCGAGCCCCCGCACCGCATCACCACCGGCGGCGCCCGGCCGCGCTCCACCGCCTGCCCCACTGCCGGCGGCGGCGTAGCCCGGTGCTCCAGCAGCACGACAGGGCAGCCACCGGCGACGCCTACCCACCGCCCCCGTGCCCCCACTCTCCATCTCGCACGCCGGCCGCTCTCCCCCGCCTGCTCCACCATCACCCACTGGCTACAGATCTCACCGGCGATGTGGTAGGAGGGAAGGTAAGGTTATTGAGCTTTTTCTAAAATTAAAAAGGAATATAAATATTTTGGAAAAATATGGATATTTTGGAAAAATACATTTTAGGGCATCCAGGGCTTTAATCAGATGATATATCCGCCTTGCTGTGAAATCCTGCCTCAATGACATCTTATCCACGTTCTGTCATGCACCTTTATGCTGCATGAACAACTAGAATGGCTATCTTATATTCATGTTTTAGGAGGCTTTTTGAGATCTACTTCAGGTCACTATTATTAGAGAATGCTAGACAAGAAGTCTGTTCAGTTTGGTTACCATTAGGAATTAGGAAAACGCAAGCTCCAGGTTCAAATAAGGTTTAGGATTTGAGTTTTTATTTAAAGTAATTTGGTTACTTCTATGGAAAGCATTACTCAATGAACAAGTACCAAATGTTAAGCATATAATATTCGTGTATCGTAGTTCTTTGTAGTTTGAACAGCAAATATTACTCTTTCATAGATTCTAACTAATTTATCATTTGGACCTTCAGAACCTGCACCAACCTTGGAACATCACGTTGCCCTGCAAATTTGGGACATCCTAAAATTCACTTGACTTCTGGATTTTTAGACAAATTAGCAACAGTCATGACTAAGTTCTCAATTGGAATCAGAAATATTTTAGAAGTTCTTTCAATGGTGAAGTTAGTGTCAGTTCTATATGAATATTAGGTGATCAACTTTTGTTATGCTACATTCCGTAAAATTGTCAAGACAGACAGACAAGAAGTGTCTCATGCACCAGACTTCAATTCAGTCGTTGACAGGCATGGTTTAAAAACATTGTTTCTTTGTTTTTGACAAGAGGAGGGATACCAATAGGCATGCATCCATTACGGATATGTATGATGAGACTATTATTAGTATGAGAATTATTGATGATAATACTAACGAATTTTCTATTATAATAGGCTTATATCAGAGATCTACTCTTACTCTTTATCCTTTTGCTTTAGTTATAAATGAGCTTACTAGGTATATTTAGGATGATATTTATGGTGCATATTATTTGTAAATGATATAGTACTAATAAATAAAACTAAGGCTGGAGTTAATTATAAGTTAGAATTGTGGTAAAATGCATTAGAATCTAAATATTTTAGGTTAAATAGGATAAAGATAGAATACATGGAATACAATTTTAGTACAATTAGAAATGAATATAAATGTAGAATACAAATTGAAGAACATAAAATTACTAAAAGTGATTATTTTTGGTATTTAAGATCAATTATTCATAAGGAAGAAAAGATTGAGAATGATGTTGTTTATAGGATTAAAGAAGGTTGAATAAAATAAAAAAATACAACTGGAATATTATGTGATCGCAAAGTGCCTATTAAGTTAAAGAAAGAAAAAAATAAAAAGTCATAAGACTAGCTATTCTTTATGACATGAAATGTTGGGTAGTTAGAAAAATATACATTCATCTTAGGCACGAAATGTTGAATGGTTAGAAAAATACACACATAAGATGAATGTGGCAGAAATAAGAATGTTAAGATAGATATGTAGTAATACAAGAAAAGATATAATAAAAAATGAAATCATTCATTAAAAGATAGAGGTAGTTCTAATAAAGGATAAATTACGAAAATAATGACTTAAATGTTTTGAACATGTACAATGCATACCTAGAAATGGACCTATTTGAAGGAGTGACTTGATTCATATAGAGAAAAAAAAGGTAGAGATAAATCAAAAATCACATAGGAGAAAGTGATAAAAGAAAATTTAGAATTTTTGCATTTTACAAAAAAATAGAACTTAAAAGTATAACCGAATAGAGAAAAAGATTTATGTAACTGATCCCAACTAATTTGGGATTAAGGCTTTATTGTTTTGTTGTTGTTGTATTATCAAAATTATAATCATTATTATCAAATAATAACATATCACAATATTATGATGTGTTATTATAGTAATATAATAAAATTATAATGTTATATAGTATAATAATATATATTTATACTATATTATAGTATTTTATAATATTATTATATTATCTTATTTTACACTACACAGTATGCTATAATTATGATAATATTTTTATATAATTCTAATATTATTTTATTTATACATATTCTAATAACATTATTATATTTACAATGCAATATAATATAATAATATATTATTATTATATTATTATTAAAATTATGTTCATTATGATCCAATAATATAATCTCACAATATTATGATATGCTATTATAATAATATTATACATTTATAATATTATATAGTATATATAATATTTGTATGCTACGTTATAATATTTTACAATATTATTATATTATCTTATTTTACACTACATAATATTTTATTTATAATAAACTATAATATTATTATAATATTTTAAAAATATATTATATTATATTATATTAAATGTTATTGCTTTTCTAGTTCAAATATGTAACCTTCAAATTTAAAGAAATAGCTTCTCGACATTTAGCAAGTAGAGATTTTGAGAATAGCTCCAAATTGAAGCTTTTCTAAGTAGACCTTTTAACAAATTTTGATTAGCTGGAAAGCACTTTTGAAAATTTTATCAAACATCATAAAATTATTCAAAGGTGCATTTAGGCCTCTAAAAGTGCTTTTGGGGCCTTCAAAAGCTCAACCAAATGGGTTGTAGGTTTGCTTCTTTACTAGGTAGAGCTTGGGTGACAATAGACCACAACAGACCAACCTACAATTGGGTAGGTATTCTGAGTAGGCATACCACCAGTAAGAGCCAAAAATTGAAGTAGATGGATCAAGTAGGGTTGTGCTACCTTGATCTTCGAAGACTTTTATTAATATAATGCCATCACTTGGAAGAAGTGTGACACAGGTCAGATTGAGAGAAGCTACATTATATCAACTTCTTGGTTAAATTAAGCTGGATTAAGATAGAGATAAAGATAATTAGTTTGATTGATGGGTTGAAGCTTCTCTACAAAAAAAAATGTTTGATAGCATTTTTTATAATCAAATCATAACCATATCTTAACTACTCTAAATGTGTGTAGGACTTCACATTGAACACATCCCACTTCGTGTCACTATCATGATGTAGCCCTCAACTTCTTGGCAATGTGATCAAATATTCTTTGATGATTCCATGAATTACTCCACTTTATAGTCAACATTTTAGCTAACCTTCACTAACCACTTTGGAATAATACCTTTCTCGACCTCTAGAACTTTCACAAGCCAGGTCACGTAAATCAATTGACTCATTTGACCTGCTCTAGTATTGTAATTAGCTTTTATGCTATTTGGTTCAAAACTCGGTATGGCAACTCAAGCTTGGAATGTATCCAACCATTTAGCTCATTATCATTGCACTTAATTTAACATGGCACATGGCGTGCACTCATAACACCATCTGAATATATGGTCGTAGGTTAAGATATGGTGTAAACAATACCACTAATCTATTATTGAACAATGAGAGAAGGGCAATGGGAAGCATGTCATAGTAATTTGTTGCCTTGACTTGAGTCTTGCAGAAGACATTGAAATGCCTTGTCTTACAAACCATGATCTTCTCATTTACTTTCAATTTGCTAAATGATAAGAAATGATAAATGCTTCATTTACAAGCAGGGTTCAAGAAACAATTTATTAATAAGTAGCCTTTTAACACATGGAGGATTTGGTGGCTCAAACTAGTTTGACACGTCCCAATTCTTCTTTGCATGCCTCCTAGCTTGAATGCTCAAAAAGACATATTCTAAGGTTAGATAGAATGCTTGTCCCCTGCCTCCTAACCAATAGATTGCTTGGACTGGAAAAAGAATAGTGTTCAGTACCAAGTTCTCATCATGTAGTTGATAATTCTTTCATTTCCTTAGCCAAGTATTTTCACATGCAAAACTGCAACTATCCCTTATTGGCCAGCGTTAGACCAAAGCTTTCTGACTCCCATTTGGCCTAACTTGAGATCATATGGCTCCATAGTGGATGATTCTCTTGATCATCCTAGGTAGTGGACTTTGCTATAGCAGCCTCATATCATTTGCCATGAACCCTATCTCTAGAGCATAGTTCTTGATCTTTGATCCATTCCAGCTCCAGATCGAACTTACTCAATTTATAACTAATCAAATAATCTATGTGATTGGCCAAAAGAACTCATTCTAAATCATGTTGGTCAAAGGATATTGTACTTTTCTTGAACCTTTCATCTACTTTCTTCGAGTTGTCAGAAACTTGGTTATTGCTGATCGTTGGTTCTCATTGACTCTATGTCTTCCATCGTGATGATTCCTCATCCTCCATCCTTGTGATGGAAGGGGAACACCCTCAATAATGTGACAAGGCCCATAGTTATAGAGTGTTGTCTTAAAATAATGATAGATTGGAAGGTTTGAGCTATCTTTTCTAATAAGATGATACACTAATTCAGCTTAAGCCTATGGTGACTACTCCCTATAGGATAGAGTTTTAGAGCTTCCATTGGCCCAAGGATCAGATAAGTCTACCCGTGAGCCAAAATCAATGTAAACTCTTAATAATGATAATAACTAGTAATCCCATGGTTGCAATTAGTGTGCCCCTAAGGATAACATGCAAACACAAATTGATCTTATGGGCTGTTTTCCTACAGCTCATGGGACTATTGTTTAAAAACTATAGTTAACCAAAGGGTGCAAGTCTATCTACCCCTAAGGTCGAACAATGGAACTAAGGCCAAGGTCTCATAATCAAATCCACTGTCAACCTAATCATTGAGACAAATCTGTCCTACAAGGGTGACTGTATTGCCAAAAGCTCATTCCAAACCAATGAGTTGCAAACCAAAGGCTCAACAAAATGTAGCTTCGAGTCGACATCAATCTAGTAGCTAGAACTCTTGCCCTCCATGCACCATCTTAATCATGTTTCTCCCCATCTTCTAGATTGACATTAGACTGTGACTACGTATGTCACACCAAGCATGGCAAAAAAGAAGGCTTGTTGCCTCCTTTTTATTTACCTTAGACTTGTTGGAGGATTTGACAGGCTAATGTTGCTCTTTTACTAGCTAGAACTTGAGTGACATTAGACTTGCTTGTGATCGGACTAGTCTATTGCAAGGATGTGTCACTGATAAAAAGTTGAAAATTGACAAACAAAGTAGAGTATGTTGTCTTGACTTTCTAGAACTTGTACTATTATGACATCATTGTTCAAAAGAAAGATGACGAGCGCTAAACTTGGAGAAGCTACGTTATATTTACTTCTAGAGTTTATTAAATTAGTTTGACATAGAAGATAAAGATTAAATGATTTGATTGATGTATCAAGATTTCTTAATAAGTAATTTCGAGTAGTTTTTTTATAATCAAATCACAACCATGTCTTAGCTACTTTGAATGTATGTAGGACTCCATGATTAACATGTATCCCCACTTGGTTCCATTACTGTGACTTGCCTTTCTATCCATCCATAACTTGACTAAATATTTCTTGATAATTTTATATACAACTTCATTTATAGACCATGTTACTTAACTAGCCCTCACTAATAGTCATGGAATAGTACCTTTCTAGGTCTCAAAATAGTCGACCCATTCCTCTTGTTTAGTTATGCCATGAGTTTTTGACTCATTTGGCCCAAAACCCAACATGGCTTCATAAGTTTGAAGCATATCAGATCATTTGGCTCGTTAATGTTTGAATTATATAGATGTGGTATAGACAAACAGTAGGAGACATTTTAGTTGAAGAAAAAGAAAATAACCTCTTATATTCATAAAAAAATCTATTCTATTTTATGAAATTGAAAAATATCAAAATAATTTTTGTAAAATTCTAATAGTGGAAGTAGATTGAAAATATTTGTTTGGATCCATTTTTAATGTTAGCATCCATCAAGATATCGATATAAATTAAATATATGATTAATATCCATATTCATATCAATATCCATCAAAGAACAAGAAATACAAATATAGAAAAAAATTATCTATTTGGTATACAAATACTTGGTTCTTCTTCTATTTATTTAATTTTATATACATAAGCTTTGAAAGAAAATAAATGATCATGTTAATAAGAAATTGACTTAATTTACTATACTTAGTAATATCTTTAATTTGTTGACCATAAAGTTTAATTATCTGATTTACATAACTATTTATATCCCTACTTTAAATATTCAATCATCATATATATATATATATATATATATATATACACACACACACATCTAAGAGTCCATTTGGTTTGGTATCATAGTCAGAATCATAATCAGGATCAAGTTATAGTTTTTGAATCTTACTAATAATATAATATATCATTATATATTATAGTAATATAGTTGGCTTAATAATAGTTTTATAAAATTTGTCTTTCAATTTTAATGGGATGCATTGATCATACAATACTCCCGAAGCATTTTGCACTTAGTCCATCCTGCTTTAACTTTAAGATTCACATTTTTGCCTATTTCACTTTTTTGCTGGATAATTATTCCAAATACTTAAATTTTTTACTTCTGGGTATCTCTTGGCTTGCAATTTTTATTGACTCTTCATTTGTATTTTTACTTTCACTAAAATTATATTTCATGTATTCAGTTTTAGTTCTACTAATCTTGAAATCCTTAGATTTTAAAGCCTCTCTATTTTATAAAACCGCTATTAGGCCAGCTATGCTATATAAAATGCAATCCTTAAACATGTGAATAAATTTAGTATAATATAAATGCGCATGTTAAGATGGATATGTGGTAAAACTTTAAAAGATAGAATTAAAAATAAACATATACGAGAAATGATAGTACCCCTAATTGAAGATAAAATGAGAAAAATCGATTACGGTGGGTTGAACATATACAACGAAGACCTTTAGATGCTCCAATTAGAAAGAGCGCTCTTTTAATAATCCATGTTAATGATAGAGGTAGAGGTAGACCTAAACTAATATGAACATAAATAATTAAAAAAGATATAACTTTATAATTTGAGTGTCGACTTAGTCTTGAATAGAGCAGAGTAGAGGAAGCAGATTCATGTAGCCAACCCTCTGTAGTTGGGAAAAGGCTTAGATGAGTTGAGTTGATTTGAGTTGTATATATATAGTAATATTAATATAATAATTATAATAATATATAATACATATATATATATATATATTATAATATATAAATATATATGATAATATATTAGTATGTATGATATTATTGTATATAATATATTAATATCTATTATAATATTAATTATAATTAATAAAATATCTAATATTATAATTATCATATTATTATCGATATAATACATAGTATAGTATTATTAATATTATTATATTTATCAATTATATTTTTATATATTATATTATTAATTATAAAATATTATTAATATGCTATAATTATATATTATTTATATGGACAGTTAAAAAAAAATGTACATAAGATGAATGCGACAGAAATAAGAATGATAAGATGAGTGTGTGGTAATATAAGAAAAGATAGAATAAAAAATGAAACGATTTATAAAAAGAAAAAGGTAGTGGTAGGTCCAATTAAAGATAAATTAATAAAAGATGGCTTAAATAGTTCGAATATGTGCAATGTAGACCTAAAGATGTACATGTGTGAAGGAATGACTTGAGAGATGTGGAAAAAAAAAGAGGTAAAGGTGATAAAAAATCATATGGGAGGAAATAACAAAGAAAGACTTAGAATCTTTGCATCTTGCAAAAGATATAACTCAGAATAGAGTCGAATGGAGAAAAATAATTCATATAGCCGACCCAAGCTAATTTACGATTAAGACTTTGTTTGTTGTTATAGTTAGATATTATTTATATAATATAGATATATTATGTTTTTTAATATTTAATAATATTATTATTATTATACTCATTATATATTCAATATATACTCAACTCATCTAAGCCTTTTTTCAACTACATGGGGTCAGCTACATGAATCTGCTTTCTCTACTCTGCTCTATATAGGATTAAGTCGACATTCAAATTATAAATAGTTATATTTTTTTAATTATTTCTGTCTATGTTAGTTTAGGTCTATCTCTACCCTATCCTTACTATGAATTATTAAAAGATACTTTTTCTAACTAGAGCATATAAAGTTCTTCGTTGTATATGTCAAACCACCGTAATTGATTCTCTTTTATTTTATCTTCAATTGGGGTTACTCCTATCATTTCTCTTATATGTTTATTTCTAATTATATCTTTTAAAAGTTTTACCACATATCCATCTTAACATACGCATTTATGTAATACTCACATGTTGTTTTAGTATTGCCCAACACTTTATTCCATATAGCATAGCTGGCCTAATAGTGGTTTTATAAAATTTTCTTTCAATTTTAATGGGATGCACCGATCATACAATACTCCCGAAATACTTCACTTAATTCATCCTGCTTTAACTCTATAATTCATATCTTGACCTATTTCACCTTCTTGCTGGATAATTGATCCCAAATACCTAAATTTTTTACTCCTTGATATCTATTGGCTTGCAATCTTCATTATTTTTTCATTTATATTTCTACTCCCATCAAAATTATATTTCATATATTCAGTTTTAGTTCTACTAATCTTAAAACCTTTAGATTCTAAATCTCTCTTCAAATTTTTAGCGTACCATTTACTCCAGATTTAGTTTATCAATCAACACTATATCATCTGCAAATAACATACACCATAGGATATCATTTTGAATATGTTTGGTTAATTCATCCATAACTAATACAAAAAGATACGAGCTTAAGGTGGATCCTTAAGGTAAACCACAGTATTAAAAACTCACTAGTTTCTTCTATTGTTATTTTAACAATAGTTATTGCTATATGAGAAAGTAATGAGTTTTCAATTTCTGTAGGTTTACATCAAGGATCCGTCTTAAGTCCGTATCTTTTTGTATTAGTTATGGATGAATTAACCAAACATATTCAAAATAATATTCTATGGTGTATGTTATTTGCAGATGATATAGTGTTGCTTAATGAAACTAAATCTGAAGTAAATGCTAAGCTAAAGATTTGGGGAGAGACTTTATATATATATATTTATATATTATAAAATAATATATTATATTATTATAATTTATAATAATATAATATATTATGAATATTAAATATAATATTATATTTATAGTTGGCTGAAATAAATTTGCAATTTTATGTGGAAGTACTAGATTCTAAATCTTCATAACTTGAAATTTAGATAGATCCAAATTGAACCGTAATTCCTTCCAAACAAAAAACATTCAGAAGTAGAATAAGTGATATCTCTAAAATAAGTAGGAACATAATTTTTATATTTAATTAATAATTATATTTGTATTAATATTTATCATGAATATTTAGAATGGCTTAGGAGAAATTGGAGTCATATGGTTAATCAATTTATTTAATAGAATTAGAGCAACTAAAAGAATGCTAAATGATTAGAAAAAAAAACATATTAATATCCATATAAAAAAATAAAAAGATATTCAAATTTTTGTAAATTATAGAGGGATCAAGTTGATGATCATACAATGAAATTATAGGAGAGTAATAGAAAATCGAATAAGAGGTGAAACTTTAGTGTCAAATAATCAATTTGGATTTATGCCTCGAAGATTGACCATAGCTATTTATTTATTAAGAGATTGATGGAGAGTATAGAAAAAAAAACCTTTATATGGTCTTTATTGATTAAGAGAAAGCATATGATAGAGTACTAGAAAATAATATGATGGGTTTTGGAGAAAAAAGAAGTTACCAAAAGGTACATAGAATTAATAAAAGATATGTATGATAGAGCAATAACTATTGTTAAAACAACAATAGGAGAAACTAGTGAGTTTTTAATTACTATAGGTTTACATCAAGGATCTGCCTTAAGTTGTATCTTTTTGCACTAATTATGGATGGATTAACCAAACATATTCAAGATGATATCTCATGGTACATGTTATTCCAATTACTATAGGTTTACATCAAGGATCTGCCTTAAGTCTATATCTTTTTGCACTAATTATGGATGGATTAACCAAACATATTCAAGATGATATCCCATGGTATATGTTATTTGTAAACGATATAGTATTGATTGATGAAACTAAATTTGGAGTAAATATTAAGCTGGAGATTTGGAGAAAAGCTTTAGAATCTAAAGGTTTCAAGATTAGTAAATTAAAACTGAATACATGATATGTAATTTTAGTGAAAGTAGAAATACAAATGAAGAGACAGTTAAGATTACTAAGGAGTGAAAAATTTAGGTATTTGGGATTAATTATCGAACAAGAAGGTGAAATAGATGAAGATGTGAATCATAGAGTTAAAGCAGGATGGATTAAGTGGAGGAGTGTTCAGGAGTATTGTATAATCGATGCATCCGATTAAAATTAAAAGAAAATTTTATAAAACTGCTATTAGGCCAGCTATGCTATATGGAATAGAGTGTTAGGCAATACTAAAACAATATGTGAATAAATTAAGTAAACAAAAATGCACATGTTAAGATGGATATGTGGTAAAACTTTAAAAGATAGAATTAGAAATCAACATATAAGAGAAATGATAGGAGTAGCCTCAATTGAAGAGAAAATTTAATTATGATGGTTTGGACATATACAATGAAGACCTTTAAATGCTCTAGTTAAAAAGAGTGATTCTTTAACAATTCATAGTACTGATAGAGGTAGAGGTAAAACTAAACTAATATTGATAAAATAATTAAGAAAGATACAACTATTTGTAATTTGAGTATCGACTTTGTCCTGAATAGAGCAAAGTGGAGGAAGCAGATTCATGTAGCTGACCTCATGTAGTTGGGAAAAGGCTTAGATAAGTTGAGTTGAGTATTTATCATGAATGTTGATATGAATGCATTGATACTCGGTCTGCTTTCAATGCTGTTAATAATAGAAACTTACAAGACAGTCAAAACCAAGCATTCAGTGAATCAGACCCCAAACTGGTCCAAGCAAAAATTGGGGTCAGCAAGCAGGGCACATTGGACTGAAATTTGGGATCTAGGGCTTGTTATGGAGAACCCAAACCGTAAAATCCTACCACACCATTCCTAGGTATCTAAATTCTGCATTTTCAACTCTTTAATCCACCATCACAGTTACAATTCGTTCAGAAGAATCGATTAGTACAAGTCTTTCAGCATTCGAATCTATAATTTCGCTTCAAGCTTCCCAATTTTTTTTTAATATGCCAAAGAGATCGCATTTTGAAGATCTGGAAGCCCTTTATCTTTGATTCGCCATTTCTAGGTTTTAATATTTCTCTACATTGATCTTTCTAAAATCTGCATATGTTTTTAGTTTTTAGTTTTTAGTTCCACCTTTGTCTCCAGATCCCAAGGCTCTTTTCTCTATTTTTAACTTGATATCCAATCTATCAGGAGATTAGCTTTAAAATGCATGAAATTTATAAACTTTTAGTGCAGAAGTATTCGATAGCGTTCAGCAATGGAAGAGCATTCATACGGTGCCTCCAGTTTGCCCAAAGGGCCTGCGGTCTTGGACGTGAAGCCGTTGCGATCCTTGGCTCCGATGTTCCCTGCCCCACCTGGGTGGAACACATTTTATCCTCAGGAGGCCTCTTCTTTTGTTTGTCTCACACCCTTTGATTCTGCTGCCAAATCTGTGTATCCTTCCAGCTTCAGTCCACCATTCCCAACTTCTGCTGCAGCCCAAGACCTCGACCAGAGGCCTGTGGACCAGGCTTTTGTGAACTCTGAGAATAGAGATGCCGATATTGGAGAAGCTTTTGATGCTAATGGCACTATGCACAGGACACCAGCTTCTCCTCCATTGCAGACTCCACCTGTATTTGTCATGCCATTGAATGAAGACGACCGATTGGTGAATCATGCCACTCCAACATCTGGGAGGACAACTAAGCGGAGCAGCTATCAGGTGGGTAGTTTGGAGATGAGGGGCACTGATGGGAAGAAGGTCAGGCGCCGGAGGGCGAGGAGAAGTCAGGGTGGTGATTTGCTAGGATTGCCCTCATCATCAGATGAGCCCCATGAGTCTGTCGAAGTGGTCCTTATGACATTTGATGCCATCCGAAGGAGGCTTATGCAATTAGATGAAATCAAGGATGTTAAACAGCGTCCAGACTTGAGGGCTGGGACTGTCATGATGGACTATGATCTCCGGGCTAATATGGTCAAGAGGATAGGGCATGTACCTGGGGTTGAGGTTGGAGATATTTTCTACTTCAGGATTGAAATGTGTTTGGTTGGGCTGCATTCTCAAAGTATTGCAGGAATTGATTACATGACTATGAGGTTTGGGAATGAAGATGATTCTGTGGCTCTTAGTATTGTTTCTGCTGGTGTTTATGAAAATGAAGATGACAATGTGGATGTCTTGATTTACAGTGGCCAGGGAAAAAGTTCCAGCAAGGATGACCAGAAGCTTGAAAGGGGTAATCTTGCTTTGGAGAGAAGCTTGCACCGGGCCAATGGGATTAGGGTCATCCGGAGTGTTAAAGATTTTAGTTGTCTGAATGGCAAAATTTATGTCTATGATGGCCTCTATAAGATAAATGAATCATGGGTGGAGAAGGGAAAATCAGGATTTAATGTTTTCAAGTATAAGTTGCTGAGGGAACCTGGGCAGCCTGATGGAATTGCAATATGGAAAATGACTGAGAAATGGAAAGACAATCCATCATCCAGAGACAGCATCATATTGCCAGACATGTCTTTTGGCATTGAAAAGAAACCTATTTGCATTGTGAATGATGTTGATGATGAGAAGGGACCTGGCAATTTCACTTATACCACTAAAGTTAATTATTTGGGCCCTATTAGCTCCATGAAATCTTTGCAAGGCTGCTGTTGTAATAATGCCTGCCTCCCAAGTGATGCCAATTGTTCTTGTTTGCAGCAAAATGGGGGTGACCTTCCTTATAGTTCCATAGGAATCCTTGTGAGCCGTAAGCCTTTAATATATGAGTGTGGTACTTCTTGCCAGTGCTCTTTGAATTGCCGGAACCGAGTGACTCAGAAGGGCATCCAACTCTGCTTTGAAGTCTTCAAAACAAGGGACCGGGGATGGGGTCTTCGTTCTTGGGACCCTATTCGAGCAGGCACTTTTATTTGTGAATACGTTGGTGAAGTTATTGATGAAAGCAAATTGGCTGAAGACTCTGATGAAGATGATTATGTCTTTCAAGTAGTGCATGCTGACCAGACTTTTAAATGGAACTATGGACCTCAGTTGTTGGGAGAGTCTAGTCATCTTGACTCAAATGAGACTTCTGAACCATTGCCAATTATCATAAGTTCGAAGAATATGGGCAACATGTCCCGCTTCATGAATCACAGTTGCTCACCTAATGTCTTCTGGCAGCCAGTTCTGCATGATCATGGTGATGGTCAGAATCCACATATCATGTTCTTTGCAAGCAAGCATATTCCTCCCATGACAGAGCTAACCTATGATTATGGTCTGAGTGGAGCTGAATTCAGCAGAGATGAAGAGAGAAGTGGCGGTGGGTCTCGAAGAACCAAAAAGTGCTTATGTGGTTCATTGAAGTGTAGAGGCTTTTTTGGCTGAACTGTTGGTAAGCATCAACCAGTATGACAAAGTATGGAATAGTTAACATCCCATGTTGGCAAATCTCTGAGACAGCCTAGACTTTTCCATCTTTTATTTTATTTGCTTCACAGAGAATGTCTTACTCTTCTCTATATCTGTAGTTGTTGAATTTCTGCTGATGACCATTGTTATCTTAGATGATCTGAGATTGTGGCCCCGCAATTTGAAGTCTCTGATATTTTTGCATATCAGTATATGGAATTTTAATAGCTAGTCAAATATAATTTAGCGGAATGGAGCAACATTAAAGTAGGGCTGTTTTAAACACGTTCAGCTGTGCATTATTGGTGTTTCTTGCAATCCCTGTGAATACCCTTAACCATCCATGCTGTTCAATTTTTGTTAGTCAAACTCAGTATTGAATGACTGAATGCCATTTACTGAATGCCATTTTTAGAGTCCATTACTCATTTGGGAACTAAGTTGTGTTATAGCAGTTATTGTGCAAGCAGAATGTACTCTCAAGAAAAGTAATAACATGATAAAGAGTTGTAGTTGGTTTCTAGTTCTATATGGTATAGATGATGAGATACAATCGAAGACATATTGCATTATATTGTTATTAGTCCTTATTAACTTCACCAGAGAGATTAGTTCCTATGCTGAGAGCAGATATCAGCTTATGGGAAAGAACATATTCTTTCTTGCATTTGTTTTCTACTTTGAGAAGTTATTTCTAACATTCCCAAATGATACACTATCTTGCAACAATTTTTCTTTCTTAAACCAATATACAATGATAAGAGAATTGGACTTGTAATTTGGGTTTCTTTTGAGTTGGTGCATGAACATTTGTTTCCAAATACTGCAGATTGGTCCAAAAATGTTTGAGGTCTGAATGCTGGCTGTCAACGATAATGGCTTGATCTCCTTCACATATTGCAGCCACTTACTCTTTGTCAAAAAGCTTTCACCAGATCCATCAATTTTCCAGGTATTTCTTATTGGGGTTGAAATCGAACACATCCCCTGTACTTTTTGAACTGTGATGGTGTGGAATGAGTAGTTCAGAATACTGCTGTGAAGATCAAATGGATATTATCTGATGTCACTATTCTCTTGACTTTTATATTTGATCCATTTGTGCTGTTGGAAGTGCAAATAGCACAAAAGCCATGGAAGGGGCCTGCCCCTGGTTTGGTTATGAGATGGGGCCTTTTTTTGGGTCCTTAGAGTGTTTTTGGTCTTGATCTGGACATCTGATGTGGTAAAGATGTGCATGCACTTCGACAACTCATATTTTACTCCTTAAAACACTATTATTAAATGTCAAGATGCAACTGCTACAGGTCTTTGAAACTTGCTGTTTTCCTGAACCACTTTTGTGGATGAAAACATTGCTTCTCCCCGAACCACCTTCTTATGTTTTATTTTTCAAAGTTAAAGGGTGGACAAAGTCCACCCAATTATTATTAAATAATGAAAACGATCCAAGAGGGACAGAATTCTGAAAGACAACAGCGCAGGGGGAACAAAACAAAGTCAAAGCTGAAGTAACAAGTATATGGGTACAATGATCGATTGCTTCTGTTTGATAGGATTTCAGCATGGCGATCGTTTACTTCCAGGTTGATTATCACAGATAGATGCAGAGAAAAACGCACCAAAAGAATAGCAAACTGTTTAGAAGGGCCATAGCTGTCTGTTGGAGGAAGTTAGAGCATGGGAAAGTATGAATGAGAGAACTCGTCAAAATATTGTGCGGAATATGCTTTATCGGAGAACAGATTTTGGAGAGAGCTGGAAGCTCTAATGTTAAATATTGTTAAACATTGCAGGAGACTTGCTACCAAAAAGAGATTGGATATTTCAACACGCTAAAGCTTTTCAGATAAAAAATGATCATTTACACATATGATATGCTATACTGGTAAGTATGTCATCATGCTGGATGTATCGTATCATATTGATGCTATATTAATTAATATTGGTATAAAAAACATATTGACATTTAGTATATTTCAATCGGTACTGTATTAGAATTTTATTAATATCAATGCGGTGATTCATGTTTACACCTATCTTAATGGAAGCCAATTATGCTTCTTAAGTTAAAAGCGGTTGCTTGACTGCTTTGCCTTTATTTTGGGGAATCCAACCTACTTCAACCTACTGTTATATTGATTGATGTATAGCATCAATACTGGAATGTAAGAGGAGCCTGTAAATCTCGTTTCTTTCCTCTTTCCAAAGATTGCTGCTGTTGCATAACTTCAATATATGTGTTCTGGTGGAAACCTGTTTGTTGGGAGATAGTATGGACCGAGTCAGGAGACAGTTTTCTAGATCTTGGCACTCTTATGCTATGGAGTCTGTGGCCTATCAAGAGGTATTTTGGTTATATAGCGTAACAGCTCTATTAGGATGGATGCTTTTCACCAGTATAACTAACAGATTGCCCTTGTCATCACTGAGGGGATGTCTGATCCCTGGCTCCTTTTGGATGTTTATGTCAGTATTGATTTTCGGAAGAGGTGAGCTCTTTGGTCTGAGATCCTCATTCTTCTTGCTCAGGGTTTTTCTTCTATCATTGCTGGTGATTTTAATTGCATTATTGGAGCCAGAGAAAAGAAAGGAGGTCGTCAGTTTGTGGCTTCTGCGAAAAGTATCGAATTCAGAACCTTTATCTCTTCTGCTGAGTTACTGACTTGGGGTTCTTGGGTTCCCAGTTCACCTGGTGCAATAATCGTCAGGATACTGCCCGAGTCTGGAAGAGACTGGATAGAGCTATGGCCACAGTCCTATGGCTTCAGAAGTACCCTTCTGCTTCTGTTACTCACCTGTCTCGGATTGCCTCGGATCATTGTCCTCTTTGATATCCATTGAGGTTGATTCTCAGTAGCGAAAATAGTTTCAATTTGAGCAGTTTTGGACCTACTACTCCTCGGCTTGGAGCCTTATCTCCCAGGTTTGGCATATACCTGTCAGAGGGAGTGCCACTTACACGTTATCTAGGCGTCTTGAGCTTGCGCGGCGTAGGCTATCTAGATGGAATAGACTGATGGTGGGGGACCCGGTGAGGAATATTGAGCTGGTGGAAGTTGATATTACCTCTCTCCAGACTAAGGAGGATTAGGAAGGTTATCTTTCTGATTCCGATCTTAAGTCTCTCCGTGAGAAGCTTGCTCTTCATCATTCCCTCCTTCAGCAGCAGGAGATCTTTTGGAGGCAGAGGTCGCGGATACAGTGGATCTGTGAGGGGGATCTTAATACCAAATTTTTTATCAGGCCATCCTGAAGCGTCGTGCAGCCAATAGGATTCGTCGGATTGTTGATGAGAAGGGCCATTTTCTGAAGGATATCCATGCCATCCAGGACCAGCTCTTTCACTCCTTTCAGACCAGATGGACTGATCACACTGGAGAGGGGGATCCGGTTCGTCAGGTCCCATTGGCTAAGAAGGTCTCTGCTATTGAGAATGAGTTCCTGATTAGGTTGATCACTGCGGAAGAGATTAGGCAGGTGTTATGGGATCTTGGGCTTGATAAGGCCCCTGAGCCCGATGGGTTTTCGTCTTTTTTCTTCCGTCACTATTGGAATATTGTTGGACAGGATATGGCTCAGGCCATTCAGTCTGCCTTCCAATCCAAAGCCATTCCTGATGACTGGAACTGAACTTATATTACCCTTGTGCCCAAGCATATTGATGCTTCTACTCCTCAATACTACATGCCCATCAGTTTGTGCACTACTTTGTATAAAGCCTGTGCGCGCATTTTGGTCTCTCGCCTGAGGGATGTGATACCTCGCCTTGTTTCTGCCGAGCAGGGGCCTTTATCAGAGGGCACAGTATATCAGATAATGTCCTCATTGCTCAGGAGTTCATGCATGATCTTCAGAGAGCCCCAGCTAGGCGGTGTCTTATGGCTATTAAGTTTGACATGGAGCGAGCTTATGATAGATTGAGCTGGGCGTTTTTGCATCGAACTCTTCATGAATTTGGGTTTGATGGCTTATTTATTGAGTGGATCATGGCCTGTATTCATAGGCCTTCCTTCTCTCTACTTGTTAATGGTAGTCAGACTGACTTTTTTCATTTGGCTGTGGGGCTCGCCAGGGATGCCCTTTATTTCCGTTCTTGTTTATCCTTGCTGTGGATGATTTATCCCGTGCACTCCACCAGGCATAGTAGGATCACAGTATTGCCCCCTTTATGGCGAGCCCTCTGGGGCCCTCGGTATCTCATCTCCTCTTCGTAGATGATTGCATTTTGCTGGGTCAGGCTACTGTCCATAATGCGACTACCTTTGCTTCCATTATTTGCACTACTATCGGGCATCTGGATAGAAGGTTAATCTTCAAAAGTCTATGATCTGCTTTAGCCCAAAGACTATTGGTCCTATCAGGGAGGCCATCCTTCATGCCCTGGGTGTACATAGTCAGGTTGACTGCCTTTCTTACCTAGGGATTCTTATTACGGGGAAGTGGCCTCGTAGTAGTGACTATTTTGATATTGAGCAACGGATCCGGGACCGCATTGATGGCTGGGAGGTTACTGGTTTATCTATGATGGCGAGGATTACCCTCATTCGTTTGGTTCTTACTTCATTTCCTCTACATCTTCTATCCAACTCTGCTGTCCCGATCACTTGTCTGAGAAGGATAGAGAGATGTTTCAGGGATTTCCTCTGGAGTTCTATGCAGCTCAGCCATGGGATTCACTTGTTGGCTTGGGATACGGTTTGCATGCCTATCTCTGATGGAGGATTTGGTATCCAATCTCTAATTGTTAGGAGAGAGGCTCTGCTTGCTAGACATGCTTCGCGGTTCCTTCATGATCCGCACTGTTTGTGGAGCTCTTTTATGCGTGCTAGATATGGGACTGGACGTCTTCTATGGATTTTCAGCCTTCCCATGGTCATTCCTTCTTCTGGAAGGAGGTTTGTCGGCATGCGCCGATAATCCTGAGCAATATCTCAGGGATGATTGGAGATGGAGCTGCGATTGATATTGTTCAGGAAACTTGGATTGTTGATCTCCCCCTCTCACGGTGGCCTACTTTCATCAGCACTAATGTCCCTAGAAGTATGAGGGTTATGGATTTGATATCTCAAGATCTCGCTTCGTGGCACACCCCCACAGTGACTTGTTTATTTGGTGAGCAACTTTCTCGCCAAATCCTCTCCATCCCGCTCATTCTAGGCCACACATCTGATACCAGGTTATGGCGAAGATCTTGCTTGCCTAGGGCTCCCACCAGGGACCTTATGAAGGTCTTTAGGCCTCAACCTCAGTGTACGTTGGAGACAACGTGGATTTGACAACTCCCTATCCATCCTAGGGTGCAGCTATTTGTTTGGAAGCTCGTGTGAGATTGCTTGCCCACCTGTTCTTTGTTGTCTGGGAGAGGTTTGGCCATATCAGATACTTGTCCACTGTATAGACAGGAGGCGGAGACTACTGATCATGCCATTTTTCTCTGCCCTAGAGTGAGACAAATTTGGAGAGGATGATATGGGTCATTGGCGTTCCCTTTTTCTGAGTGACCTCCAAAGGAGTAACAAGCAGAAGGTTACTTTGTGGGCTGCTACAGCTAATCAGATTTGGCTATCGCGGAATCAGCTAATCTTTACTAATAGCACCATTTTCCCTCACAAGACAGTGCGCAATGCCATCTCGTCATCATCTGAATTTGCACTCCATCGCTATGCTTCTGATTCTGACAGCTCTTGCCTCTAGGGTTTCCCTGCTGCCTTGGTAGCGAATCGGCGTACGGTTTTCATTTCTTGGGAGCCTCCCCCAGGGTTCGTCAAAATCAATTTTGATGGGAGTGTTCAGGGAAGATTCGCGGGCTCTGCTTTTGTTATTTGAGGGACTGATGGGGCTCTGTTGGCGGCAGGTGAATTTAATCTCTTAGATTCTTTGGTTCCTCTGGCAGAGCTTTACGCAGCTTGGACGGCGTCTCCTATGCTATTCGGATTCTCCACGCTCATAGTCTCCTCATTGAAGGGGACTCGCTTACTATCATCCGATGGCTCCGGAAGGAGTGCTATAATCATGTTCCTACCAATCCTCTACTACATGACATCTGGACTGCCTTTCGAAATGTCTATAGAGTCCAGATCAGTCATATTTATCATGAAGCCAACTCTGTTGCGGATTGGGTAGCGGCGTCAGTGGCTCATCGTTTTGACTTTTGGTCCTGAAATTTGGGTGACCCCTATTCTTTTATTTTTAATCAAATTTTACTCTAATCTTTTAGGGTTGACTCGCACTAGAGTTGTGTATCACCCGTCTATACCAAAAAAAAAAAAAAAAAAAAAAAAAAAAGAAAGAGCCTCCAAAACAATAATGTGGAATCTTGTGGTTTTTTCAGCTATACCACTTTCTTCAGCTGTATATGGGCATGATAACCAATGAAAAACATCAAAAATCTTTAAGAAACACGTCAAACTTCTTGAGCATGCCCCACCTCCATCAACCTGAAATGATTTGATTTTGTAGCCTAAGTAGTTCTACTAGGATTTCTAGGACTCAGTAAAAAGAAATTCCAAGCTTCAAATTTGGATAAAGTGGATATATACAAGAAAACCGAATATATTCATTAACTAATAATAAATAATAACAAAAACCCATGCAACAATATGAACCAGTTCCAAGAGAGAAGAAGTAACTGGTGAAAATAAATTGGATGGTGGGCATGAGCTTTTCCAGCCAAACAATTTGGGCATAAAACAAACTGCTTTACACTTCCACAGATAAGCAAACTTTTTTTTTTTTTTTTTCTTGAAAAAAGCTTTTGATTTAGATGGCGCCTAACAACAAATGCCATGCATCATGAGAAGCCTTCTTTGAAACCATTCCAATCAAGCCGGTTGCATTGCCTGTCCAACTTGCATCTTGTTGCCCAACCGGATGAAGTCCTCTGTTAATGGGTCCTTCAGGGATGATTTTCCCGTTGGTCTACACAAAATTTGGTGACAGAATATGAGATTAGGCAATCATTATTACTGTAATAGACATCCGCATTGGGATTTTATGATTATCTATATGCAACAATTATGAATCGAAGCAACAAAAGTCCTTATCTAATTTAGATATGAAAAGATAATAGTCCTTATTTGATTATGAGAGGATAATAATGAACAAAGAGACCTTGTTTCATGAGACTAATGATTCTAATTTAATAATCCTTATAAATAGAAAATGAAGCCAGCTACGTCTCATAACTAAAAAATATATGTGCTCTCTATGTGAAGAAAGAAATCTCTTTCCATTAGTTTTTGGGATGTAAAAAGTCTAGGATTTGGGTGTGAACAGTTTGTGAGTGACTTTGGTAGCCATTGCACGAGATAAGAAACGCACACCGAGATTCATAAAACACAACAAAGTTCATAATATGAGTCAAGTATCCTCATATTTTTTGTTCAGTCTCAAAAGATATTTCGCTTGCCCTATCTTCTTTTCTATTTTCACCGACAGTGGTCTCAAAGCCTTTCATGCTTGCTCTTTGTCTTTAGGTTGTGTTAAATCTTATATGAAAAATTTAATGCAAGTTATCATGATTATTAATGATAAGTTAATATATGTAATGATTTGATTGGTAGATCCATACATATTATGTTATGATCATTAATAATATATTTAAGCATACTATGAGATAATTACTAATGGTAGATCAATTTATGTTGAGTTTTAAAAGCATGAAATTTATATAAATATGCTTTTTTATTATACAATAATCTTCCTATAAAATTTGGAGAAAAACTGATGTGAGATTAAAGTTTAATTTAAATCTTAATTTTTTTTGAAGCTTAAAATCTGAGTTCAACTTAATTAATCAAATTATTAGATGATAAAATTTGGACTGCAATGGGCTGCGCTAAATGCCCTCTAAGCCGCATAGCGCATGTGACAACCACACTGTGTACTAGGTTATGTGCTACATACGGACCTCTAAGCCCATTTGCATCACTTAAGTATGGGGTTATTTTACCTAATGGGTAATAATACCAAAGTTCATGAAAGTGAATTTGGGTGTAGAATTAAAATATACATAACCTAATCATATGTATTAGTAATTTTTATAATGTGATTATTTTCATGGTATGAATATTCATTTGATGATAATTACAAATTTTTTATTTTTGGAAACATAAATTATTAATTTATAATTTTGGACCTAAATCCCACTTCCTTGAGTGTGGAAATTTTGATTCAATTAACCAATGTATGTTAGAAACAAAGATTAAACATAGGTGCATGTGTATGGTTATTTTATAATTGTTCTAATATTACTTTATGAGAAAAATATTATTAGTATCTCAATTATTATTTATTGCTTCATTTGATGATGATGCTATGAATTATGGGTATTTTATTCTTAATTAGTTAGATATATTATTCTGCCCTATATATTAAGAGATGATAATTAGTTAAATGCAAAACTTTTGATTTTAATATATAGGAAAAAATTTTATGGTCTAATTGGACTAGAATAAAATATAAGATATATGTCTAATTTAATATTTATGCAATAAATATAGTAAAATGACCTTCAAAAACTTAATTGCTTATCTGATTGAAACAGATAAACTTGGTTTAAAGAATTATGAATATGGCATAAAAAATTTAGTACCTTCTTAATAAGAAGAAAGTACTTGAAATTCTAACCAATAACATGAACCCACTTATGGAAGGGCAAATGGTTGAATGCTGTTGTGCCAATAAGCTTATTAAAATTAGTACAAGAAGGATAGAAGCACACACTTTACTATGTTGAGTTGTATGCAAGATGACCTAATTAGGGAATCTGAGAACTTCGAACTGCTAAGGAAATGTGGGAATAACTTAAGCTGAAATATGGAGGCATGGAAGTAATTAAGCTGCAATCCGTGAACTTAAGGTTCAATCAATATATGCTAGGCTCAAAATATTCTATGGTGGAGCACCTTAGGGCAATATTTTCAATGATTAGAGAATTGAAACTGCTAGTAATGAATGATCTCATTGATGAACAGCAAGCTCAAGTTGTTGCTAGGTCACTTTTTGAATCCACTTGTGGCCGAAGAAGGTAGACCTATATCCTTACTCTCCCCCTACTTATGTTTGTTCACATATATTTGTTACTCATCTTTTCTCTATAGGAGCAACAAAACATATAACCCAAGATCAAGTATGATATGTAAATTATCATTGAGTATTGGCAGGCAACCACTATATCACTATAAGCAACAGCGCTTAAGAAGAGGTGCTTGGCATTGGCACTTATCAGCTGAGGATGCGCACTAGTGTAACCTATTATTGCATGATGTGTTGTGTGCACCTAATATTTGTTGTAATCTATTTTTAGTTCTAGTACTTTTAGAGTTAGGTTTTTCTTTCTATTTTGAAAGAACTCAGTTAGCTATATATTTGGATAGGAACTTTTATGGCTATAGGCATTTGAACAATAATTTCTTTGCAATGGATTTGGTTTTAAATGATTATTCTATTTTTTTAGTTATCTCTTCTTTGGATTTCTATTAAATGACTTGTAAGATTGGATCACATAGGATAAGAAAAAAATGATCAGATTAGCTAACAAAGGCTTATTGGGGTCTCTCACTAAAATCAACCTACCTATGCGTAAACCATGTTTTGCAAGAAAAGCTTGTAGAAAACCTTTCAAAAAAATGCCAATGTATCTCAGCTATTAGAATTAATCTATTCAAACATCTACGGACCTATAAGAGTGAAAACATATGAGTGTGAAGACATGCCATGACACTTCTTATAGTTTCGTATGCTTGTTATCCCACAGTTAGAAGCCTTGAATTATTTCAAATGCTTATTTGTTGAAGTTGAAAATCAAAAAAAGAAGAGCATAAAAGTTCTTCACACTGATAGTGGTCGAGAGTATTTGCCAGATCAATTTAAGAAAATACATGAGGAAAAGGGAATACACAAGCAATTAACGATTTCTAGTACTCCATAATAAAATGATGTTGCAAAAAGAAGAAATTGTACACTCTTAGATATGGTTAGGTTAATGATGGTGCATGCCAACCACTCAATAAGTTTTTAAGGAGATGCATTTTGACTATTGCCTACTTTTTAACTGTGTACCATCTAAGTCATTTCCTACTACTACCTATGAATTGTGGAATAGCAAAAAGTCTGATTTATAAGGCTATGCCTATGGGAATCAACAGGATATGTTTACAATCTTCTCATAAATATTAAAAATTGGATCTTAGAGCCTATAGGTGAGGAGAAATTGTACTTTCTTAGATATGTTCGATTAATGATAGCTCATGCCAACATTCCAATAAGTTTTTGAGGTGATGCATTTTAATTGCTGCCTATATTCTTAACGATGTATCCTCTAAGTCAGTTCCTACTACTCCTTATGAATTACAAAATGGTAAAAACTTTGATTTGGAAGGCCTATGCCTATGGGGATCAATAGGATATATTCACAATCTTGCCCATAAATATAAAAAATGAGTCCTAAAGCTTATAAGTATATCTTTATAAGATATCTGAATCACTCTAAGGGCTATGTAATGTACGATGAACATCTTGATGGAAAAATGATTGAACTAGAGTCTTGTGATGTAGATTTCCTAGAGAAGAATTTTTCAAACATTGGTAAAGTAAAGAGGGATCTTAGACTATATGAGTTACAAGAATCTCGGAGAGGCACCTTTGTTTCAAGAGCATAATGAGAAATAATGTCCTCATCCAATAATTTATGGAGATAGTAGGAGTGATCTTATAGCTAGTGGGAGCATTCCAATCAGTGAAAGTATACTACTAAAATACTCTTAGGATCCACAACCTCATAGAAGCAAACGAGGAATAGTTCTCCTTTATCAATGAGATTGAAAGGGAATCCTTCCTTTAAGCTCCATTTGATGTTGATGAGGCATCTTTTTATGAGAAAACTATTAATTTATCTACTTTTGAGAAATAGATGAATGCCATGAGAGATAAATCAGTTCGATGGCTAAGAATGGTGTATGAAAGTCAATTGATCTTTTGTTTGGTGCAAGACTATCGGAAATAAGTGTGTCTTAAAAATTGAATGCAAAGCAGATGATTCAATTGATAAGTATAAACTCACTTTATGGTGAAAGTATATATCAAAAAAAAAGGTATAGACTATGAAAAGACATTCTCTTCAGTGATGAGATTTACCTCTATTCATCTAATTCTAGATATTGTCGCACATTTGGCCCTATAGTTATTCTTAATGGAATATATTTCTCAATAGAGAACTAGATAAGGAGATCTATATGAATCAAACTAGCGAATTTTGTAGCCCAAAATAGGAGCATAAAGTGTTGCTTAAAACATTCTATTTATGACCTAAAACAATCATTTAGATAATGATATCATCATTCTATCGAGCTATCACTTCGATCGATTTTATGATAATTGAAGAAAATCATGACGTATATGTCAAAAGAATTGAGAAAAGAGTGCTTATCTTTTCAGTATAGTGGATGATATTCTTTTGGCTAGAAATGGTATAGAGTTGATCATTACTACACAATGGTAGTTATCCTCCATATTTGAAATGAAGGATATAGGCTAGGTAGATTATGCATTAGAAGTTAAGATCTATACGGACTCCTAAGTTTGACTCAAGAGTAAATACATTAGGAAAATTTTAGAACGTTTTCTTCTAAATACATATGCTAAGCTCGTTAATACTCTAATGAAAAAGGACATATTCTTAGTGTCAAATAGTACCCAAAATAAGAAGAAAAAAAAAGAATATGGCCAAAGTTCCTTGTACTAGTGCAATTGGGGTTTGATGTATGCAATGATATATATTTGACCTAATATTTATTTTGCTATTGGGATAATGAGTAGATATCAAAGTAACCCTAGTACTACTTATTAGCAAGTAGTTAAGAGGATTGTTTGATATCTGCAAGGTACAGAGAATCTTGCCCTATTCTATCATGGTGGTGATATGAGGTTAACTAGATATAATAATGCTGATGATCTACGATAGAGATAAGAATAGATCCACATCAGAATATGCATTCATATTAAGCAGTGGAGCCATTTCATAGTGCAGCAAGAAATAATCTTGTGTCACCTTATTCATGATGAAGTCAAAGTACATTGTTTGTATAACTATGACTTGAGAGCTATTTGGTTGAGGAGATTTTTGTAGGATTTGAGCATAATAGTGCATGCAGATGATGTCATTGTGATTTATTGTGATAACATAGCTACAATAGCTTACGCAAGGAATCCCAAATATCATAGAAGGTCAAAATATATTGATACCAGATATTACTTTATTCAAGACATGGTTACACAAGGGCCAGTGGTCCTTAAGTATATCTCGACTAGTGGCAGATCCTTTTACCAAATCTCTTTCTACTCTTCCTAAAGATATTTTTCATAAACATGTTACGGTTTAAGTCTATAAAGGATTTGATGTTTTGTGGACATCATGAACTTTATATGATATGAATGTACTTTTCTTTTTATATTTTGATGCATAAATTAGTGCACTATATCTATATAAAGTAGAATGTCACTAAACCTACTCAGATAGATGATTGCCCGTCATTTAGAGAGCGAGCAAGATGAGACGTTTGGATCATATTAGCGCTTAGTTAGCAAGCAATGGTGATCAACTTGATACTTAGTTAAAGAGAAAATTTAAAATATATGTTACTTTAGGAATGTTTAAACGTGAGTCGAAATGTATAATCCACATTTTTATATACCCTATAAATAGCGAAACGTGAGTTTTAAAGAAGGCACTATGAGAGTGATTGTCTTGAGATGCTTAGGTTAAGTGCTTAAAGAGTGACTAAACTAAGATTCGTATGGTATTGTAGCATGACATGTCTAAAAGGAAGCTCCATTATAACATACAAATCATATTGTATGTGTTATAAATTGACCATTTAAGGAGTGACTAAATGAATTCCTACTTTGTCATCGTGTGGGCCTTATAGACTTAAGAGTCCTTGTTGTATCCTTTGAGACTTAAAACTATGTCATGAAGTAGATACTTGATGACACTACTTTAGCATGTTATCAAGGTCATGAATCATGCGATTTAGTAGAGCATGTCTAGAAAAGCGGTCAAGGATAAATAAATTGATGCATGAAGCTAAAAAAAATTTATTGGTGTCACGCTTATGATTTGTGACTCATTGCTTGAATAGTTAGGTTGAATAAGAAATTTGATTAATTATGAGCATAAATGCATTAAGTGAGAGATGAAGCATAACTTTAAATTTTTTTAAGGAATCGGAGATGCTTAATATAGTATAACCAAATAATTTATAGTACATGATAAGATATTAATTGATAGTATTATATTAGTATATATGATGGTAACTTAATATAACACTCCTCCTTATTTTTATCTTTCTTGTTTGATTTGATGCTCCAATTTCTATATAAAAGAAATAAATGGATGAGAGATCATTTAAAATTGTCTTAATTATTCATCGACTATATTTGTTACAACAAAAACTAATAATGAAATATATATCGAATCCTCTGGCTAACAAATATATACCGGATATATTTGTTACAGCAAACATCGTATGCCCGGCCTCCAACATCGAAGGGAGTTGTTTATTATTTTTAGCGAGTCATCTATGCACAAGTTTGCCTTGTTGCTCTCGTTGCTGGTGGAGGTGGCATTTTGCAGTCAAAATCAGCAGTAACGCATGCGCAGGTGCTAAATATTAATTAGTCACCCTCGGACGCAAATTAAGGGGGACGTCCATATATGATATAATTAAGCATTTGCATTCGTGGAAAGCCTTACTACTAACTAGTATAACCCTTACATGTATGTGCCCGGCCGGGCATGCAATTAATCCATCATTCGGTACCAACACGCCCCCTACCTTCGTCCAGCTTTTCACTCGACTCACAGCACGGCATGCATGTGACTCTCACCTTAAAAGTAAAAAAGAAAAGCCAATTGCCCCCCCCCAACTCTTCCTATTCTCTGGCTTTGCTGGAAGCTAATAGTCCTTCCTCGTGGTGGATGCCTGAATCAATGATGCCCCCTTTCCTTCCCCACTTCAGCTTTCCACTGCCTCCCAGCTCTTCCCCTTCCTTCCTTCCTTCCTTGACACCGAGGCTCAGGCTCAGGCTCAGAACCCAACCCAATAAAGGTTAAAAGATTAACCTAGCTAGCTAGCCTTTAATTTCTCACCACCTTTCCTCTCGTTAATTTCTTCACGCTACTAACTAAATTGCACCAACTCAGAGCCAGAGAGGGTTCCTTCCTTCTTCCAGGCCCTGACGACGTACCATCGGGAGGCTCTGCCGACCGAGATGAGATGTGAATCAGTCACCGTCCATCCACAATCATGGGGCACAAAAGCAAGACACAACTAAATCCGGCGTAAGATTTCATGACCTAAAAGTGAGACAGAGAGCTGCAGCCACGTACGTGGTAAGGTAATGTCTCTCAGCTTAGGATTCTAGTCCGGATCCTACCATCCCCCCAACTTCCACTTTCTTTAATTTTTCTCTTTCTCTTTCTCTTTTACGGAAGCGACAAAAGGACCCACTCGTTCGAGAAAACAACGATGACCAAACTAACCCGGAGACCAGCTAGCGTTCCAGCCAGGGGACCACCGTAGATGATCAGACACTTTACCACGGCCGTCCGTTCCCCAATGGCCCAGAGTTGGGACTATATATATATGATCGCTACTCCCACCACCACCAATCCTTTGACACCGGCCGGTGGACCTTCCATAATTAATTAAATCAGCTACAAGACCATTCTTTGACAAGCTAAAAGGCTGTTTGGAGTGAAAAAAGGTTTCAATTTTTAAAGTAATTTTTTTATTTTTTAAAAAAAAAAATCAAATTTTCTATTAAAAAAAATAAGATTACCATTTTTTTTAATCTTTTATTCTTAAAACAGAAGGTATAGAGATCTGACTAATTTTTCTAAAGATGTTTGGTCGTCAAACAGCCCTTAATTAATTACCAGTAGTAGTCTACGGATCTCTTCTATGTCCGTTTGCGCGAGAGCGACGATGGCACTTTCGTATTTATCTCTAGCTAGCAGTGCTTTTTCCTGACTGGTGTTTCCTTCTTATTTTCAGTGTCACTGAACCCCAACCAAGGGGAGGGAGAGGGAGAGGGAGAAAGGAATGGGAGACAGGGAAACGAATCAAACGATGCAGACGTCGTCGTCGTCGCGCCGTGAAACTAGATCGGAAAACCGCCACGGTCTCAAGAGGAGCATTGGATGCATGGCTGGAATCTTCCATCTCCTCTCCCGCCACCACCACCACAACCGCTCCCGCAAACGCTTGCCATCAGGTGCTGCTCTTCCTCTCTCGCCTCTCTCTCTCTCTCTCTCTCTCCTTAACGGCGACTGACCGTTTGCGTTTGTTCTCCGTCGCGTTCAGCTCGAAAGAAGGACGAGACCATCACCTCATTGCCGTCACCGGACAATAGACCGCCTCCGCCTCCGCCGCCACAGGAGAGTGGAGGAAAGAAGAGGGAGCCGAACCGCGCTGCTAACACGGAGAAAGCCGTCGTCGTCCAGGAGTTCCGGCGGCACTCGTGCGAGGTGCCGCGGAGTCCTACTCTGCCACCGGAGATCCGGCGGTCGAGCTCCGCCGGGTCACCCGACAGTCCCCGGCGGCCGCCAGCGCTGGTGGCGCGGCTGATGGGGCTTGAGGACGTCCCCGTGAGCTCGCCGGAGTCGTCGGCGGCGGAGAAGCGGCGGAAGCTGCTCGGCGCTCTGGAGAAGTGCGACGAGGATTTGAAGGCGTTGAAGCGGCTCATCGAAGCCGTCCGATTGGCGGAGATTCGGGTAAAGGCATTGGCAACCGTTGGATCGGTGGAACGGATTGAAGTTGGCGGGGTTAAAAGACCGGCCGGACGGCACGATTTGGACGGCGGAGATTCGAGAATGGAGGCGGCGAGGAGCGCCGAGATTAACGGCGAGCAGCCCAGCCCCATTTCAGTTCTCGACGCGATAGGGTCTCCTCGGTGTCGGTCGAAGAGACAAGATAACGGTTAGCGTGACATTGCGCTTGTCTTCCGGGCTAATTAATTGTACTTTTAATTAATAAGTCTTAAACTTCCACTCAAATTTACAGTTTAATCTTACAAATTTTATAAATATTACATACAATATTCGGTTATATAATATCATATTGATGAATATATATATATATGAGTTATTTTAACAATTATATATGGTTGATCTTTTGTCAACCAATTGTATTGCTAGCAAGGACATGGCTAAACTTTAAGGAGCCGAAAGTTTGGGGATCAAAATTACGTACGTTTTAATTAATAAAATAAAGTTTGAGTCTGAAAAGTATATTTTAATCGATTATTTATTAGTCTCCCCTTCCTTGAGAAAATGATCGATTATATAATCCTCCTATCTATATATATCCTGAATCTAATTGCTTGATGCAGGAAAACAAGGTGGATCGTCGATTGCAGCCGTTGGATCAAAGATCGTGAAGCCTTCGCGCATGAGCTGCTTCTTTTAGGTTAGTCGACGTTGGATTCTCTGGACTCTTTAATTACGTGCAAGAGGAAAAAGATAATAATAATAATAATAATAATAAATAATAATGAAAAAGAAAACTGCAAACAGCGTACAAAACTGTGAACGTGGAAGGGTCGTATTGGTTGACGGGCCTTAATAATTAGTTAGTTAGCACTAATGCTAGCTAGCTGAATGGCTGGTGCATGCAGGAGGAGATCATCAACCATTTAAGAAGGTGAAGTATAGCGATGAGAGCTGTTCCTTCTTGCATCGCATGATCACTGTCGAAGAAGGGCTAGCAGCTCTGCCGTGGATGGAAGCTGGCGGCAGGGCTGCGAAGGATTTCGGGCCGGCTGCAAGGAGAAGGCTTCACGGCGGGCAGCGGCGGAGGAGAAGCAGCCAAGCAATGGTGGAGAGTACTGTGAGCGAGGTGTGGGAGGAGATCAGGTGGGAGCTGGCCGGGAGAGTTGGGGTGGTGGGGTTGGAGGGTGACATCTTTGGGGATTTGGTGGAGGAGGTTGTGATGGAGCTAGCTAGCAGCTGGTCATGGTTGTTGTAGTGATGATCATAACTTCTCATCTCATCACTGCATGCCATTTAGGACATGCAGGAGGAATTAATTAAGCAAGCGGCTGTGTTTCTAGAATTAATTAATTAAATTACCTTTCGATCGGTACTGACTGACTGTGTACTGTACTTACTGTACTGTACTGTACTGGGTCTCAGCTCTCAGGTTCAGTACTACTGAGATGGGAATATATTGTTGGCTGAAAAACAGCTAGCTGCGTACATGTATGGAATATGGTTGTTCTGCAAAATATTAAATTAAAGTGATATTATTATTAATGACCAGAGTGGATTGCCAAGTGGACAGTCATTAATTAGAGGCAGCATGGCCGTAGCTAGCGAATAGGAAGGATAGTTGCGGTTCATTTGATCGATTCGATACGGCCGGGCATATCATTACTTTCTTATCTTTCTCCTATTTTTCTCACAACTTGAGATAATTTATTAGGACAATCTTCTGATTTTGGTGCATTAATCCCACGAAGTATTGACAACTTTTGCCTGACTCTCTTTTTTTTTTTTTTTTTTTTTTGATAAAGACGGGCGATCATACTAGTCTAGTATGAATCAGCCCAGATACATCGGATTGCAAATTTGAAATAACAGGAGGACATGGTTCACCCATTGTCCATATCCTATATCCTACATGCTGAGCCACGGCCGTCGCTGCCCAGTCAGCAGCCGTATTGGCTTCACGGAATACATGATAAATCTGGGCAGTATTCAAGTTCTGAAGCATAGTCCAAATATCTGTTAAGATCGGATTGGTGGATACATCAGGAGCTTTCTCTTTCCATATCTACTGAATGACAGTCATAGAGTCTCCCTCAATAACAAGCCTCTGGGCTCGAAGAGTCTGCACCGCATAAGAAATACCAGCCCATGCAGCGCAAAGCTCAGCCATGGGAACAGAGAAGTCCAGAGACCCAAATCCACCCGCCGCTATCATATTACCCTGTGGACCACAAATGATGAAGGCCGAACCAGCTAGTCTGCCGCGAACACTCCCATCAAAGTTGATTTTGACAAAACCTGGAGGAGGGGGCTCCCAAGAAATAAAAACCGTACGACGGTTCGCTGCCGTAGCAGCAGGGAAACCCCAGAGGCCAGAGGTATCAAAACCAACAGAATGAAGGGCACGGGCATAATCCACGGACATTGATCTAATTTTCCTTATTAGCTGATGAGAAGAGATACAATCCTCCGAAAAGATAATCTGGTTCCTTGATAACCATATCTGGTATGCAGTAATCGCCCAAAGGCCTCGATTGTGCTGAGGAGCCATCCGGAGATCCTGGAGAAAGATAGGACGAGGAGAACCGTAGACATCCACTCTGAACTCATAACTCATGAGATACCAAATCCTTCTAGCTCTAGGGCATTTGAATATAGCATGATCGGTAGTCTCGTCCTCCGTACCGCATAAGGGGCAGGTCGACTGGATAGGGAGACCCCTACGGTAGAGCATAGCACTCATCGGTAGGCAATCCCACAGAAGCTTCCAGATAAAGAGCTGAACCCTAGGAAGAGTGGGAAGCTTCCATATCCACGCAGCATCCTTTGTACTCTGAACCGGAGGCCTGAATATCTTGACAAGATCCCTGAGAGGGGCCCTAGGGAGGGAGGATCTCTGCCAAAGCCTAATATCTGCGGAGGGGCATGAGATAAGAGGGGTTGATAGAATCCGCTGAGATAGATCCTTGCCAAAAAGACTGGTCACCATGGGGGTGTTCCAGGAGGGGGGGACTGATGAAATCAGATCTTTAACCTCGTATCAGTTGAAATATCAGTGCTAAAAAATGAGGGCCATCGAGACAGTGGAAGCTCTGAAATCCACGAATCCTGAATGACATCTATAGAGTGACCATCTCCAATCATCCAAGAGATATTCATCCGAATGGTGTCGCCAACCTGGCACACCTCCTTCCAAAAGGATAAGCTGCCCCTGGGCGACGAAATGAGCTCTTCTGGCTTCCAATCACCATATCTTGCCTGCATGACCGAGCTCCAGAGACAGTGCGGCTCTAAAAGGAAACGAGAAGCATGTCTGGCCAGTAAAGCTTGGCGCCTAACCACCAAGGATTGGATCCCGAGACCACCTTCATGAATAGGCATGCATATCTTGTCCCAAGAAAGAAGATGAATACCATGCCCGTCTTGCATAGATGCCCATAAAAATCTCTGATCCATCTCTCAAACCTCCTCAGACAAGTAGTCGGGATGGCCGTATTCGATAACATAAAGAGCGGAAGGGAAGAGAGAACGGACCGAATAATGGTGATCGAGCATCATAGAAAGATCAGTGACTTGCCAGCCGTCAATACGCTGACGAACCCGCCTCTCAAGGTCCGCAAAATCAGAGCATCGAGGGCGTCTACCAGTCATGGGGATCCCCAAATACATAAAATGATCAGTCTGAGTAGTGATACCCAACCGATCAATGATTGCTTCACTAATAAGTCTGGATGTCTTCGGACTAAAACAAATAGAAGACTTCTGAAGATTGACCTTCTGACCCGAAGCCTGACAATAGCACTGAATAATGGAATCGAAGGAAGCCTCATTTTCAGTAGAGGCCTGGCCCAGAAGAATACAGTCATCCGCAAATAAAAGATGGGAGATGGAAAAACCCGCATCCCCCACATTGAAAGGGACAATCCTCTGGTTGTACTGAGCTTGATGAAGAGCACGAGAGAGATCATCCGCAGCCAAGATGAACAGAAGGGGAGATAACGGGCATCCCTGACGTAATCCAACCGAAGATTGAAAAAACTCAGTCGGGCTCCCATTGATAATCAAAGAAAAGAAGGCTCTGGATACAAGCCATAACCCATTCAGTAAACCTCTCATCAAAACCAAAACCCTGAAGAGAGCGATATAAGAAGTTCCAACTCAGTCTATCGTAAGCCCTTCCATATCAAGCTTAATGGCCATAAGACACCTTCTAACAGGGGCTCTATGAAGGTCGTGCATAAACTCCTGAGTGATAAGTACATTATCCGAGATAGAACGACCTCTGATAAACGCCCCTTGTTCCTCATAAATAATACGGGGGATCACCGCCCGGAGACGAGAAGCTAAGAGACGTGCGCAGATCTTGTACATAGTAGTACATAGGCTAATCGGTCTGTAGTGCTGAGGAAGAGAAGCATCTGGGCGTTTAGGCACAAGGGTAATAAGAGTGCGATTCCAATCCTCAGGAATCTGCTTAGATTGGAATACATTTTGGATAGCCTGAACCATTTCCTGTCCAACGATATCCCAGTAATGACGAAAAAAGAAGGGCGAAAATCCATCCGGCCCAGGAGCCTTATCCGGACCGAGATCCCATAGAGCCTGACGGACCTCCTCCGCACAAACAGGCCTAATAAGAAGGGCGTTATCCGAAGAGGATACCTTCCGGGTATCAGAAACCAGGGTAACCGGAACCCCGTTGCCCAAACTTTCAGACCATCTTGATTGGAAGAAATGAAGAAGCTGAGAACGAATATGGTGAATATCCTCCTGATAATTTCCCTCAGCATCCACTAACCGCCGAATTCTGTTGGCTGCCACCTCTTCAGAGTAGCCTGATGGAAAAATCTGGTATTACGATCCCCTTCTCGAATCCACTGAACTCTAGATCGTTGCCTCCAATATAACTCTTGTTGTCGAAGAAGGAAGTGATGACGAGCAAGATTCTCTCGCAACAAGGAGAGATCAGAGGGCAAAAGAAATCCATCAAGGTCCTCCTTCGACTGAATGGCGCAGATAACGGATTCAGCCTTCTCCACTTTCCTGACTAGATCCCCAACCTCCAGTCTATTCCATCTGGAAAGTCTGCAACTGGCCAAAATAAGACGACGTGAAATCCGATAGGCTGCATTACCCCTGATGGGAAGGTGCCAAATCTGGGAAATGATAGTCCGAGCAGAAGAGTGGACCATCCAGAATCGTTCAAATCTAAATTGTTTCCTCTGATGAAGAACAGCCTCCAAGGAAATCAGAATAGGGCAGTGATCCGAGGCAATCCTCGGAAGGTGAGTGACAGTAACAGCTGGGAATTTTTGGAGCCACTGAGGAGTTGCCAGAGCTCTGTCAATTCTCTCCCAAACGCGAGCTGTCCCCTGACGGTTATTGCACCAAGTAAATTGAGGTCCCGAGTACCCCAAATCCATCAGCCCAGTGGATCCAATGAATGATCTAAATTCATTAATATCAGCTGAATTGGTAACTGGCCTACCCCCTCTCTTCTCATTAGCTTCGATAATACATTTGAAATCACCAGCAATAATGGAAGGAATTCCTTGAGCTATAAGGGCAGTCAAATCGAACCAGAGAGTACGACGCTCACGGTAATCCGTACTGGCATAGACTGCCGATATGATCCAGGGGTCAGAGTTCCCTTCAGAGACAGCAAGATTTATTTGTTGACTACTTTGATGGAAAGCTTCAATCGTGACAGCTGAGTCACGCCAAACAGCCAAAATACCTCCAGACTGCCCCACAGCCTCCACCGCATATGAAGACCAGGACCGGACAATCTGCCTCTGAAAACGAACCAGACTTTCACCAGACAGCCTTGTTTCTAAAAGAACACATATATCAAAGTTATGTATCTGAATCAATCTACTAAAAGAGGAACGGAAAGAAGGCTTATTAGCTCCTCTAACATTCCAAATTAAAATCTTCATAGATTAACTGGAATTAACTTGGACCACCGCCTGGTCCTCTACCATCTCACTGTCAGCATTCTGAGGAGAGCTGTCCTGCATGGCACCAGAATCTGCCTCATTGAGACTTGAACCCTGGCCCCTAAGGTTTACATCGTTACCCTGACCCTCCTGGTCTACAGACCTTTCAGGATTATTATGATTCAGCACCTGAATCGGTTCCAAGTAGCAAAGAGACTGGGCCAGTTTTTGTAGACAAGGATTGATATCCACTCTACTTTTGGCCAAATTTCCCTTATCTTTCCCTTTTTTCTTTTCCAGTTTGGAAATGGATCTGGGGGGCAGTCCTTCAACAGTACGCGCCCGCTTAAGAGGCCCCGAACCCTTCACCCTAATTTCCATCTGGCCATCAACTTTAGGATCCAAAGCCAAGGAAGCAAACGGATTATCTGATATTAGGGATTGGGAAGAAAAAGATTCAGAGAGGCCACTGTGAATCACTTTGTTTTTTCCCTTCACTGAATCAGCTGAAACGGCACGCTGGTTGGAAACCGGCACAGCCACCAGAGGCAAAGGATTCATCTTCCTTCCCTTAGCCTCCTTCTTCTTCCTCTGAGAATTAACAGTTGATTCACCATCCGCCAAGGAAATTGGCACTGCCACTGAAGCTGAAGCAGGGCAATCCGATGACTCTCCCGGCTTGCTACAATCAGAACCAGAATTCCCTGAGCCACTAAGATTTCTTCGTCCCAACTTCACCGGGGTCTTCCATCCAACCTTCACTCTCGTCTCCGTAGAACCAGGCAGAGGAGAAGAGCGGGGACCAGAGGCTACATACTGAGCTTGACGCAGGGGATCCTCAGGTTGCCTCCGTTGACGAACTGCAGCCAACCACGATTCGAAGATGAAGCTGCTGGCAGAGTCCTCCGATTCAACCTTGGCCTCCGGCGCACAGGGTCCCTCCAGATGCAAAGACCCACACTTCGGGCAGAATCCTTCCAAGGATTCGAAGATGAACGGCTGCCAAAAGGGGCCACTCAGGCCCTGAACCCTAGTCCCAGGGCGGAGGGGACGACAGAGGTTAACACGCAGAGCCACCCTAGCGAACCCTCCCCTGTTTCTTGATGCCGTCGCAGTATCAACAAAGCAAAAGGAACCCGCTTGCTCCGAGATGGACCTGAGGAATTCCTCCTTCCAGAACTCCATAGGCAGGCTAGGCAATCTCATCCAAACCAGAGCTAAGGAGATGGATTGCTCGTTCGGGAAGAAATCCGGGCGCCATGCTTCTGTACCAATAATCTGGCCATTAATCACCCATGGCCGATTAAGGATTAAATCAACTGCCTGAGAGTCTTCAAATCGAAAAAGATGACACCGGAAAGCCAAGGAGACTGGGACGATTCCTCCAGCAATCCCAGCTCGCCTAAATTCACGAATATATGCTTCAGCCGGCACCCAACGAGAGAAGGAACGGGCCATGACAGCATTCTGCTTCCATCCCGCCGCCTCCTCTTCCAGCTAAGGGACCGGGATCTGGACAACCTCTGGAAAGATTGACTCCATCATCACCACCTCCGACGAAGAAGGAGAAGAGGAAACCCATTTGAAGCCGGAAACCGAAGCTGCTCGTCAGGGAAAACGGTCCTTCTCAGCCAAATCTGGAGCCATGGAAAGGAGGGGGAAGTCGAAACGACCGAAGGAGGAGAAGCTCTCACCCAGCCGGCGGAGATCGCCGGAGATCAAGCAAGACGAAAGCCGGAGCACGAATCTAAAAGCAAACCAAGCGAGCGAACCAGGGAACCTCGCGCACGATTCTTAAAGCAAAACTGGCGATCTGGATACTATGGCTGTATTGAAATGAAATGGCTTTTGACTCTCTTTTATCTAACGTGCTTTAGGATCATCGTTGCATATAAAAACGAGAATGGTTCAGGTTTACTGAAAAAATCTTTGTACATTGCTATCGATCCAGAATGATCTACATTGAATACGATAATTTATTCATGCATGGATTCATACCAAAAAATTCATTCATTGATCTTGTTGCCGCCGGAATTCGTCCTCTGACTCGGGCGCAGTCGATCTCCTGGGGCGGACCTGCACAGAAGTCCTCACGCGGGAGGCATTGGAAGGTGGCCCTCTGCGGAAGACCCTCCGACGCTCAAGTCAGTAGGGGAAATCGGTGATCAATCAGAAAACAGGGAGGTGATCTCTCCGGGAGTCTCTCCAGGGGCGGCCGATCGGGAGCTCTAGAGGGGAGAGCGCCGACGAGCAGCTGGGAGAGTGGGAGAGTGAGAGTGAGCGTGAGCGCATACCTGAGGGAATCTGGGAGTGTCATATTTATAGGTTGTCACCTGGATCTTGAGCGCCTTCTGGAAGGTTCGAAGGTTGTTAGGATACGGAGATGGATCGAATCAGGCCGTTGAGATCCATATCTTGTTTGTTAAGGGATCGACGGCTAGGAGAGCTCCTTGATGGCTTGGGATCTGGTAGGTGCGTAGGTCCTAGGCAGCCGTATTAGGTTCTAGATCACTCTTCAACATAATTCTTTGCCTGAGATGCTGTTACGATAGGTCTAGGCTCTCCTGAGCCAGATTCCGTGGGGTGACTATCGGATCATGGATCGCTCGGGAAAGACGAGCTACTGGAAGCTTGGGGGAGCCGAGCTATGGAAGCCCGGAGAAAGCCGAGCTATGGAAGCCCGGAGAAAATGAGCTATGGGAAGCTCGGGGGAGCCGAGCTACGGAAAGCTCGGGGACATCATGGCGGGCGAAGGGATGGGGTCGGTCTTAGCCTCCTCGCACGAATATTGATGCAATGATGATTTTACCCCCCAACACATGCCCTCCACTCCCTAGTTCGAAGCGCAGGTTCGGGCATAGGGAGTACAAGTCCAGGTGGCGCGCTTTGGATGGGATGATTCGGTTTAGACATCCCGCACAATGATGCCCTAATTAATGCATCGAGGTCATCATGCCTTCGTGGGTAAGGCTCCTCCAGGGGTGACGGTTGGGGAAACGCCACGTAGCAAATCCCGATTAACGCGGCATTTTTCGAGGCGGTTCTAGACGCCTCGGGCGAAGCGCCTCATCTTCTTAAGATGGCTTCCTTAGGGGGGAAGCAAAGCGATAGCAGCGCTGTATCTGTTTGCAATATCCTCTCATTCTGTTTCCTGGAGAGTCTCGTCTTCTGTGACATTTGCCTTTTCTCCTAGGCTTTTTCCGGCTAGGATGACGATGAGTCCCGACGATGTAGCTACGGAGATCGTTGCCGAGGATGTGGAAAGGATTCGCCAGAGGTATGGCATACCCCCAGATGTCGTTCTGCGATTGCCGGACCTGAGCACAGGGTCTCGCGAGATCTGGAGCATGGGGTCTTCATTTACGAAGACAATTTGAAAGCAGGCCTCCGGTTTCCTCTTCATCCCTTGGTGAAGGAAATCATGACACATTACAACATCTGTCCGGCGATGGTGGCCCCAAATAGCTGGCGGAGTATTATCGGATTTATCTCAATGTGCCATCAGATTCAGATCGTCGCCACTCTTCCTCTTTTCCGCGCCTTCTATCATTTAATACCCGAAAGGAAATCGGAGTGGCCTTATATCGGACCTCGGAGGTCCTTCAAAACGATTGTGGATAAGCCATCCTCCATAAAGGGATGGAAGAGTCGATTCATCATCGCCGAGGGGAACATTGGTTCCGACTTCCCTTGGAGATGGGAAAATTTCGTTCGGGATGCGAAACGCATCCAGTTCTGTCCGAGCAGGAGGAGAAAGATTTGGACATCCTTCGCAATGGCCAGGTGTTCTCGGCCAATGATTTGCTATCGGAGGGTGCTCTTTTTGCGGCCGGGCTTAGTCCTCTGGACCCGCAAGGTGAGTCCTCCCTTTTGTCTTCTCCGTTGTTTGTTATCCAGAAAAACGTGTTTAGATTTAATTGCATACTTTCCGCTCTTGCAGCCAAGAGGTCCGCGTTGTCAAGTCTTGTCAAGAGGAAGAGAGGCAAGCGCCCAGGGGAGAGCAGTGGCGCGGAGAGAAGTAGGCCCGAGAAGAGGGCTCATACTTCCGTAAGATACTCGCCGGATGTCGGAGTGACCACGACGGGAGCGTCGGAAGCAAGGGAGGATTTGAGGAGGACAGCTGGGATCCCTTGTCCCCTTGTGGTGGAACTATCGGATAGCTCGGATGAGATTCCATTGGCTCATCCGGCCGCATCCCCTTTGAAAGATGAGCCGACGACGGATTCGGCGGAAGTCGTCATTTCTGGGGGGCTTTCCCCAACCATGGGTTTACTCTCGACCTCAGTAGGAGAGCAAGAGGGAGCGGCCGCAGTGGGTGAGGTTCGGGGCGAGCTCCCTCTTGGGCCCTTTGCGGGAGAGTCTGGGGGTAGCGACGTTGGGTCGCCCGCAGCGGTTCAAGAAGCAAGCCGGATAGAGGTTTCGATAGAGCCTACAGAGGAGACGCAGGTGACTGTGACCGAAGGAGACGGGTCGGAGAGGGAGCGCAGCGAGATGAGAGTCCCGCAATGGAGACTCCTTCAAAAGGGTTTTGGGGAGGCTGGCGCTTGGGTTGGCCGAATTGTCTGAGGAAGCTCAAGCCAGAGTTCTGATAGAAGAGGCTGGGAAGTTGAAGGCTTCTCAGTCGGAGGTCGCCCGGGTTGACCTCTCGGGTGGAGACGGCCAGCCCAGTAGCTCGAACATGGACGTTGAGGAGGCATTTTTGCTTTAATGAGGTCGGCCTTGTACCCGGGTGCGGATCCTCGGCGGACAAGTTTGTGGACTTGGAGTTGGTTGATGCCGCGTTCGGGCAGCAGGGCGTGGCCGAAAGTGTCCATCTTCTTCCCAACATCGACAATCCGACCCTCATGAAGATGCCACGGGCCTACGCCTCTCGGGTGAGTCACCATTCTTGGGTGGCGGATACTTTCTGGCTGACTTGATTGCATATTCTTACTCATTCTTTATCATGTAGAGTGTTTTGCTTTCTCGGGCGATGTGCTGGCGTTTGAGTTTGGCGACGGGGGCCAGCGTTCAGGCCAGGAGAGCCAGCGCCGAACTCCGATCGCGAGCAAAGGCGTCTGAGAAGTTCGAGGAACTCCTGGCCGCTAGCAACGAAAGCTTGGCGGGGATGAAGGCATTGTATCAGGCCGCTCTAGCTGAAGCGTCTAAGCAGAAGCGTAAAGCGGAGGAGTTGCAGGGGCTCCTGGCGAAGAACGACGACGCATGCTTGGAGTTGGCTCGAGTTAGGTCAAAGCATTCTAAGGAAGTGGCGGCGTTGCAGAAAGAACATAATGAGAGTCTGGGCCGGCTGGGGAAGGAGGCCGCCGACGAGAGAAAACGCCTGGCCAGAATGCTTGATAAAGTAAAGAAGCAGCTGCAGCGGCGCGATTGCAAAGTCGCCGACTTGAGAGCCAATGCTAAATGGCATGAAGGGACGATAGCCCGGCTGAGTGACGAGCTATCCCAAGCCCGGGGAGAGGTCAAAGATAAGCAGTTGAGAATTAATACTCTCCAAGAAAGGGTCGAGTTGGTTAGGGCCGATAAAGCGAGGGCCAGGGGTGAGGCCGAGGAGCTGACCAAAAGGTTGGCCCAACAAAAGGAGGAGGTATGATCCTATTCCCCCCTTTTTTTTTAGTTTCCTTTGTTGGTTCCTCGTGGCGCCGACTGATTCTGGCTTCGCAGATGGCAAAATTAGAGCTGGACAATCGGGCTTTGCAAGGTGAGCTTGCATCTAGCCGAGGTAGGAGTTCGGAACTCGAGGTGCGGGCCAGCGAGTTCGAAGAGCAAACCATTTTTCTGCAGGCTCAGGTCGCGGAAGCTGAGAGGCAAGTCGCCCTATTGCGGAGCCAAATGGCCGAGGCTGAGATGCAACTCGCCATGCTCAAGGGCGAACAGGACGTAATTGGTACTGACGCCTTCCAACTCAGAGTGGAAGAATGCAGAGACAAGATATCCAGCGAGCATCCAGAATGGGATCTCTCTTTCCTGGATGCTGAAGCTCTTGACGCCGATGACTCCGGAGGTGAAGAGGAGGATGAGTACATCGACGTTTCGGATACCGATCTTGGTGCCGACCCAGGTCCCAGCGAGGCCGCAGCTTCTGGAGGACATTCGCAGACTGTCGCTGAGGAGGCTAAAATATTCGAGAAGGGCGAATCAAGTCATGCCTCTGCAGAAGTAATTGGGGGTTCTCCTGGAACTGACGCGGTTCCCGGCTTTTAAAAGTTATTTCTACGTTTTGCTTCCCGAGCTGTAACTCTGCCTGACGTTCTCTAATGAAGGAACTTTCGCTTCCATTTGAGTGCTTTTTCTTGGGCGGTCCTTCGCTCCAAATTTCGCCCCAATCGCAAGCGACTTATGGCTTGTTGGCGCTGTTTGGTCATTTTTATCTCAGGACCGAGGGAACACATTGGCTGGGTCCAAGGCGGGGCGATAGCCTTGACTGGTGAACCGAGAGACAATCTGGTTCGGTTCATGTTTGAGCGATGCAATAGATTAATTAAAACTCGAGGAATGAAGTAGGTCGGTTAAGGCCGACGGATAGGGTAGGTCGGCTAGGGCCGACAGACGAAATAAGTCGGCTAGGGCCGACGGGTGAGGTAGATCGGCTAGGGCCAACGGCAAAGTAGATCGGCTAGGACCGACGGCAAAGTAAGTCGGCTAGGGCCAATGGCAAAGTAGGTCGGCTAGGGCCGACGGGTGAAGTAGGTCGGCTAGGGCCGACGGGCGAAGCAGGTCGGCTAGGGCCGACGTATGAAGTAGGTCGGCTAGGACCGACATATGAGAGTGGTTACCAAAGCGGCAACATGTGGTGGGATTTTATGTCGGTGGCTCGAGGGCCGATGGCTGGAGCAGGTAGATTTCTTGCTTGGATCGGTTTAAATACCGATGGGGGTCCGGTTATCGTTGGCCATTTTATTCGACGACCTTTGCTAGCTTGATACGAGCTTGCACCGACGGAATGGCTTCCAAGGATGGCGGAAGGTCAACCGAGCACCAGCCGATGATGCCAACACTCGCTGGGGGGCTCACGGGAGCCGCACTCAGACCGTCGTCAACGGGGAGGTCCTGGCCTCCTTGTTGGTGAGTTGACAACGACTCCAGGAGGCGACCGAACAATATGTGGTCGCTTCCACCAGGGAGATCATGCACCTTCGTGCGGTTAACGATCGCTTAGAGAGGCGCATGGCATCTCTCAACAGCAGGCGGGTAGCCCTGCGGCGATCAGGGAGAACGTCGACGGTTCCGGGAGACAATGGTGAGCCCCTGTGAGGGCTGATGTATTTTTTGTTTCTTTTGTCACTTCCTTTTTCGGTGAATGAAAGAATAGTTTGCGTAGCCCTCGCGTTCATTTTCGTTTTGAGATGTTCAATTTTATTGTACAAGTTCTTCGAGCGATTAATTTCCTTGGGGAGCAGTCGATGAACAATCGGTTTTTGTGCTTTTTGCTGCCCTGCCAGTGCTCTGCCGTTCCACAGGTAGATCGGTTTTTATTCACCGGTGTTGATGGCACGGTTCTGTGGGGGGCAAAAAGCTGCTCCGGCGCTTTCCGAAGGCTTTTATGGCATTGGTCTTTTTCCATGCAGGTCGTTTTGGCGTGTGGCGCACGCACCCGTTTACCATTGGAGGATGTTACTTTCGTAGGACGATCTCCTGAACCTGTCAGTTTTCGTAAGATCAGTGGGCGATTCTCTGCGTTTAATAACCGTGATTCGGGATCAAAAGGAAATCTTTGCATGCATCATGGTTCAGGTGATGGGCTCGGCGCGCAGTGGGGCGCTGCTTTCATCCTGGGAGGCCACGTGGAGGCATGGCTCAGGTGTTTCGAATCTCGGGGTTTCTGGCCTTGGTAGCTGTCCCCGGTTCATTTTTGCCTATAAAAAGGGGGAAGAGGGGTTGTGTTAGGTCATCCCCAAAGTTTCCTTCCCCATTGGAGTTTCCGCCATGCTCATTTCTCTGGTGTTGCGAGTGGGAGGGTCGAGCTTTCCTTTCATAAGCCCTTCGCCTCCTGACAGCTGGGGCGGTGAAGGAGCTGCTGAAGAGTGGTTCACCCTTAGGGGATGAGCCCTGGAGATCATATGGAGAGCGCACAGGAGGGGCACAGAGATCACACGGAGAGCGCACATATGTGCTTCCCGTGTGACTTTGTGGTTCCCCCTTGGGGATTTACGGTAGGAAGTGTGCGCGGGCTCCCCATGGGTTGAGTGAATTTTGCCTCCTCCCCTGTTTGGATCCCTGGGCTTGCCCGCCTAGGGAATCTTTCGCCACATGGGGAGGGGGTGAAATTGTGTCGCCCCACAGGTACCTTGCCTTTGAGTTTGGGCAAGGTGGGGCGGTACACACTCGGTTTGGGAGAGCGTTCCGATGCCAGGGTCCGCGGGCTTCCTACCTGCTCGCCGGGGGCCTCTTGGTTGGGTGGTTAGGGGTGACATTCCGTCCACCCTTTACAATCACCCTGATATCTCGGTTGGGTCACCGAGATATCATTATTTACCGAAGCTGGCCACAATGGTTGGTCCATGTCGCCCGCCCATTATCGGCTCGAGCTGACTGTTTGCGGTTTATCTGGTTCGTTGGTCCGGACGCCAGAGCATCACAGTTGCCCAGGTCTGCTTTGGAGCAGTTGCCCAAGTTTTGTGCTTGTCTTTATTTTATGCATTTCAATGCTCTTGTAACGCCTCTCAGGCATTTGTAATTGGCTTTGATGGCAACGAAATAAAGAAAGTTTTTCTCTGTTTCTCAACCTCTATTTCTCCTGTGCCAAGTTGTTGTTGCTGGCCGTGGGATACAAGGACGTCCCGTTCGTTTTTAGGCAAGGATCCCGCTCTATCCGAACTAGTCGGGGCTTGCAAGCTGCCCTGGTCTAGACGGAGGTTTAGGGGTTGTTTGGTGGTAGAATACGTTCCTTAACTTGGGCCGAAGCTCAGAGATTCATGCCTCGACCCCATTGGAGTCCGAATATTTATGGCTCGGCCCTACCGAGGTTCGGAGAACGGTTGCTCGGCCCTGCCAAGGTTCGGAGATTTGTTACTTGGCCCTGCCAAGGTTTGAAGATTTGTTACTTGGCCCTGCCAAGGTTCGGAGATTCGAAGCTCGGAGAAGTGACTTAGTCGTCACCATGAGTCATAACGCCAGGTCCCTGTGGCGTTCGGTGAGGGGCGTCAAGGCGGAACGGGCGGTACATGGTCACGCCCTCCATTTACGACACGACCCCTTCCGAGGGGACGAATTATTGTCAGGCGCTGGAATTCTTTCTTTTCCACGCTTCCCGAAAGGCGGCCAGCTTAAGAGAGCTTGGGGAAGTGTTGGGAGCATTTATTACGGGGGACCGGCAGGTTGGGAGGTTCCCCATTCCCAGAGAAGAAAAAAGGGGGGTCCTGAATAGTCCGTCCGCATTACCGATTTCGCTCGGAATGGGGCACGACCTTTCAGGTTCTGCAGGCACCAATTAAAGCGATGATACGTGGCGAGTTCTCATGGGTCGGTGGTTACGGTCCGACTGATCGAAATACTCGCTTGATAAGTATAAATACGGACGGGGGGTGCTGGTTTTCGCCATCTCTCTGGTTTAGTTCTGGAACAGCTTTCGACATGGCTTCTCAAGGAGGAGAGCATCATCCAATGGTATAAGAGCGGCAATCAACGGCTCGCTGCATCCAAGGGGGGGCCATCCCACCATCACGGTCGATGGACTGGCCCTGGCGTCGGCCCTCGCGAGCCATCAACAGCTCGAGAGGGTCGTCGAAGGATACATCGCTGTTACCATGAGGGAGGTCGAAGCCCTACGCCGGATGGCGGACTGGCAAAGGGAGGAAATAACGTCACTCCACCGGCAAGTCGCCGAGCTTTCCCAACGCCTGGAGGGCTTGCTGGCTTCCGGGAGTGACAGCGAGCCCTAGCGAGGGCTTTTTTACTTATTTTTCTTTCTTTTGTCCTTCCTTCCTTTTTAATCAATGAATACAAAGTTTCATCACATTGTGTATTCTGTTGTTCCCAGAGCATTTGCGAATGTTGGTTGGGTTTTTCCGGCCACCCAAGTTCGAGCCAGGTCTTGTAAGACCATGGTCGGGCTTAATTAGGGCGCGCAAGCCACTCGAATCCGGACATAGCTTAGGAGGACACTTAGGTCGGTCGGGGCTTATGAGCTACCCGAATCCAAGCTAAGTTATGCACATTGTTTAGGTCGGCCGGGGCTTATGAGCTGCCCAAATCCGAAACAAGTTTTCTTGGGGGGCCACCGGTCTCTGCCCGGACCGGCGGCGGACCTAGGCGATCCTTTAGAAGGAGTCCCTTTACTTCCTCCGGAGCATCAGGAGGTCTTTGTTTTCGTATTCATTTATAGGGTATTCGAGAAGTCACCCTGCTTCAAATGATGTCCTGGGGTGCGGCTAAGGCGCGAGGACTTTGCTCCTTCGGCAGATGGTTCAGCAGTTGGACGCGACCAGGGCGCGAGAGTGTTACTCGGTAGGCCTGAGGAGCTTGATAGCTAAGGTCGCTCCCTGGCTTTGGCCGAGGTTTCGAGCGGCAGGGTGTAGTCCTTGGCTTTGGCCAAGGTTTGGAGAATTTGTTGCTTGGCCCAGCCGAGGTTCAGAGAATTTGTTGCTCGGCCTAGCCGAGGTTCAGAGAATTTGCTGCTCGGCCCAGCCAAGGTTCGGAGATTTGCTGCTCGGCCCTGCCGAGGTTCGGAGAATTTGTTCCTCGAAGTTCGAGGATTGGTTAAGCAGCACCTGTTTCTTTTCGCAATTTTGGCAATGTATGCATTTATGATTTACGGCAATTGGAAAACCGATTCACAGGAAGGTATAATAAGGCAAAATGGCGGGGCGTAAAGGACATACCCTATTGATAGTATTTGCGGAGGTTGTCCGAGTTCCACGTTCGGGGGACGGATTTCCCTTCGAGGTCCTGCAGCTTGTAGGTTCCTGGCCCAATGACCTCCGTGACTTGGTACGGGCCTTCCCAGTTCGGCGCCAGCTTTCCTTGCTCCAGCGGTTTGGATACAGAAGCTTTCCGGAGGACAAGGTCGCCAGGTAGGAAAGTTTCCCCTTGACTCTGGAGGCATGGTACCGAGCCACCCTCTGTTGATAGGCGGCCGTCCTGATTCGGGCCTTCTCTCTGACTCCTCCACCAAGTCGAGGTTGGTGCGGAGTTGCTCGTTGCTGGCTTCTTCCGAGTAACTCTCCACCCGCAAAGATGGGAGGCCCACTTCCACAGGGATGACGGCCTCCGTACCGAAAGCCATTCGGAATGGGGTCTCGCCCGTTGGGATTCTCGGAGTGGTGCGATAGGCCCACAAGACATGGTGCAGCTCATCCGCCCACCTGCCTTGGGCTCTAGAGAGGCGAGCTTTGATTCCTTGGAGGAGAGTCCTGTTGGTTACCTCGGCCGCTCCGTTGGCTTGTGGGTGCCCGACCGAAGTAAGGTGGTGACGAATTCCATGCTCTTCGCAGAATTGGCGGAATTTGGAATTGTCGAACTGCTTGCCGTTATCGGTGATTATGGTGTGGGGGAGGCCGAACCGGCAGATGATGGACCTCCACACAAAGTCTCTGGCCCGGGCTTCGGTGATTTGGGCAACTGCTTCCGCTTCAACCCATTTGGTGAAGTAGTCAATGGCGACAAATAAAATTTTCGCTGTCCTGTCGCCAACGGGAATGGGCCGAGGATGTCCATCCCCCATTTGGCAAAGGGCCAGGCGGAGGATATGGAAACTAGCTCGGCGGAGGGGAGCCTCTGGATGCTCGAATGCCTCTGGCAGGCGTCACAGGCTCGGACTAGATCGTCCGCATCTTTCTGCATGGTCGGCCAATAATAGCCTTGCCGTAGCACCTTGTGACATAGGGACCGGCCTCCCAGATGGTTGCCGCAGATCCCTTCATGTACCTCCCGTAGAGCGTAGTCCGCCTCGGATGGGCGGAGGCATCTGAGCAGCGGCATGGAAAAGACCGCTTGTAAAGCTGGCTGTCAATCAATAGTGGGTCGCCTGCAGCTTCAATTTCCTGGCCTCCCTTCGGTCGGACGGGAGCGACCCTTCTTTAAGATAGCTGAGGATAGGGTCGAACCAGGATGGTTCGGTCTCGATTTGCATCACCCGGTCAGCTTCCATGATACTCGGCTTCTCCAGAGTCTCCAGATGGAATTTTTGTTCAGCATCCATTGTCTCCGTGGTTGCCAATCGGGAGAGTAGGTCGGCACGGGCGTTTTCCGATCTAGGAATTTGAATAATTTCAAACTCTGAAAAGTGAGGAAGTAGGCCGCGCACCTCTTGGAGATATCGAACCATATTGGGTTCTCGGGCTTCAAACTCCCCTCGCACATGGCCGGCCACCAGCTGAGAGTCGGTGAAGGCGCTAATCTTTTCCACCTTCAGGTTGCGGGCGATCCGGAGACCGGCTAACAGGGCCTCGTACTCGGCTTCGTTGTTGGAAGCCGGGAAGGAGAATCGGACGCCATATTCGAAGATCCCCCTCCGGGCTGGTGAGAACCAAACCCGCACCGGAATGATGGGCGTTGGACGACCCATCGACGTGAAGGAGCCACCGAGCTTCAGGTTTTGGTCCTTCGGGACTTTTGGGGTAGAGCCGTCTTCCGGGATGGTGCACTCAAGGAGGAAGTCGGCCAGCACTTGAGCTTTGATGGCCGGGCGAGGTTGAAATTGTATGTCGTGCTCGCTTAGTTCGACGGCCCATTTGGTCATCCTCCCCGATGTTTCTGGACGGTGGACCACCGCCTTGATGGGTTGATCGGTCAGGACCGTCACTGAATGTGCTTGGAAATAGGTCGCAGCTTCCGGACCGAGGTGATCAAGGCCAGCACTATTTCTCGATCCTGGTGTACCTCGTCTCCGCGTCGCGGAGCAGCCTACTCACATAGTAGATCGGCTTTTGGATCTTGCCTTCTTGCTTGACCAGTACCGAACAAACTGCTCCCTCGGAAACGGCCAGATACAGAAAGAGTCTCCCCTGGGACCGGACTACTAAGAAGTGGAGGCGAGCCGAGGTACTTCTTGAGATCTTGAAATGATTTCTGGCATTCAGGAGTCCACTGGAAATTCTTGGCCGATCGGAGGGTTTTGAAGAAGGGGAGGCACCTCTCGGCTGACCGAGCTACGAAGCGGTTAAGGGCCGCTATTCTCCCGGTCAGGCGCTGGACCTCTTTAATGGACGCTGGGGGCGCCATTTGTTGGAGAGCTTGAATCTTCTGAGGGTTAGCCTCAATGCCGCGCTGGGAGACCATGAATCCGAGGAACTTCCCAGAATTGACGCCGAAGGCGCACTTGGTTGGGTTGAGCTTCATTCCATACTTGCGCAGCGTGGCAAAGCTCTCCGCGAGGTCCTCAACATGCCGCAGCTTCCTTGCTTTTGACCAGCATATCATCCACATACACCTCCATGTTCCGGCCGATTTGCTCCTTGAACACCTTGTTGACCAGGCGCTGGTAGGTCGCTCCTGCATTTTTAAGACCGAAAGGCATAACTCGGTAACAGTAGGTACCTCGGTCGGTTATGAAGGCTGTCTTTTCTTCATCCTCGGGGGCCATCCGGATCTGATTGTAGCCCGAATAGGCATCCATGAATGACAGCATTTGGTGGCCCGAGGTGGCATCCACAAGCTGGTCGATCCGAGGGAGAGGGAAGCTGTCCTTCGGGCATGCCTTGTTGAGGTCGGTGAAGTCGATGCAGATCCTCCATTTGCCATTCGACTTCTTCACCATGACGACGTTTGACAGCCAACTGGGGTAGTTTACCTCTCGGACAAAGTTGGCTTTGATGAGTTTGTCGACCTCTTCTTCAATGGCCTTTTGCCGCTCTGGGGCGAAGCTTCTCTTCTGCTTAACGGGCCTGTGCATCTCGTCCACATTGAGACGATGGACGAGGACTTCGGGGCTAATTCCTGGCATGTCGGAGGCGGTCCAGGCGAAGATGTCCGCGTTGCTTTGGAGGAATCTGATTAGCTCGCGACGAGGCTCTCCCTCAAGCAGCGACCCGACCTTTGTGGTTCGGTCGGGCCGAGCTACGTCCAGCGGTACTTCTTCCAGCTCTTCCCGGTTCTCCCCGTTGCTCGGCGAAATCTTCGCGGGCGTCTAGCCCGTCAACCTCGGGAATTCTGGACTGAAGGCTCGTGACAAAACATTGCCGAGCCATGGCCTGACTTCCCCGAACTACTCCAACTCCTTGCTCGGTGGGGAACTTCATCGACAGATGCGGGATAGAGACAACCGCCTTAAGAGACATCAAGCCGGGCCTGCCGAATATGGCATTGTATGGGGACCTGAGGTCGGTCACTAGGAAGTCGGCTTGTACAACGGTTACAAAGGGCCAGGTTCCTGCGCGGACCGTCAGGGTGACGATTCCTTCTGGGATGATGACGTCGCCGGTGAATCCCATCAAGGTGGAATCCACGGCTCGAAGGTTTTCCATGAGCAATTTCATCCTGGCAAACACATCGAGGTACAAAACGTTCACCGAGCTTCCACTATCAACCAGGATTCGGCTTACATCATAATTGTTCAAATTTAGGGAGACAACAAGTGCGTCCTCATGGGGAAGCTGTATCCCAAGAAGATCATCATCAGAAAAGGAGAGCTCGCCCGTGCGCGCCTTCTTTGGCACCGGTGCATCACCATTGCCCCCGGAGCCCGATCCGCCGGCCTCTTCAATCATGTTGATGCGGCCAACCACTGGCGGATTTGGTGGAGGAGGAGTTGTGGGAGCTCAGGCTGGCGATCACCTCCTTGCTGCTGGCTCGGGTGCCCTTCTGAACTGGTCCAACCGTCCCCGCCGAATCAGTCTCTCGATCTCGTTCTTCAGCTGCCAGCATTCTTCAGTGTCATGGCCATGCTCCCTATGGTAGCGGCAGTACTTGGCGGGATCTCTCCGGGTTGGGTTCCCTCGGAGAGGCACTGGTCGGGGAAGCTGGCGCTCTATCTCCATGAGGATTTGTGCCCGGGGCACAGTCAACGGAGTGTAGCGATCGAATCGCCTAGGGGACTCCGGGAGCGATTCCTTGGCGGCGGCGGAGGGACTCTTTGGCGGCGAGGTGGGCTTGGCCGACGGACAGGGCGGTGTCTGTCGGGAACTTTGGGCTCTTCTTCTTCGTCTGTTCAGCGCGGGCCATTCTCCGCGACTCCTCGACCCGAGCGTATTTGTCCGCAAGGGCCATCATATCAGACAGACACGGGGGGTAGCTGACTTCCATTGCCAAATAGAAGTCGCTCTCCTTTGAAACTCCCCCCGCTAGGGCGGACATGGCCACCTCATGATTAAGGTGGTCCACCTCCAACATGGCCTTGTTGAAACGGCCAAGATAATTTCTCAAGGACTCCCCCTCTCTTTGCTTGACTTCGGAGAGGGAGTCGGATCTCCGTCGGTGGCGGCGGCTGCTGACGAACTGGCCAATAAAAAGGTGGCTCAGCTCATCAAATGAATCAATGGAACCTGGTTTCAGGGCGTTGAACCAGGTTCGGGCGGATCCTCTGAGGGTGGATGGGAAGGCCCGGCAGAGGATCGCATCAGATGCTCCATGGAACATCATTATTGACCGGAAGCTGCTGAGATGGTCGTCCGGATCAGTGGAGCCGTGATAGGGCTCGACGGTGGCAGCTTGACATGGGAGGGAATCACTTCCTCCATGATCCCCTTAGAGAAAGGGATGCCCTGCTCTGTTTGGGCTGAGGCAGGTGGATCTGCTTGGCGGCGTCCAGCTCCTGACGCATTTCTTGGATCTGACGGCGGATCTCCTCCTCACCGGCGAGAGGAGCAGCCGGGCGGGAGAACCGCAAAGATGGTGTTGAATCATGGCGAGACGTTGCCGGGAGGGGCGGGCTCGCCGAGATCTGGGAAGATCTCTATCGCAACCGGTTCGAGGGACCGGTTTGTCTCCCCCGGGCGACGTGGGGGGTCCGCTGATTCACGCGGATCAGAGGAGGAGGTTGCCGGTGAAGAGGAAGTCGTCGTCCTTTGGGATGCGAAGCAGGAGGAGGTGCAAGACGCTCCTGGACCAGGTGGGTGAGAGCCTGGACTTGTTGGACCAGCGTAGCAAACTGGTCCTGGGTCACCGGAATGGCAGGCGGCGACGGAGTCTCGACAGGTGGGGGTTGCGGCGCTGTGGCGCCAGTCGGATCAGGCCTCTGGGAGGCGACCTGATCGGGCATCAGAGGTTGCTCCTCTCTTCCGGTTGGCCATCAGAGAGGTTCTTCTCCGGATCAAGATCCTTGTCTCCTTCTTCAAGTTTTAATGGGACTTGAGGCCCTTCCTCTAGCGCCAATCTGTTGCCGCCGGGATCCGTCCTCCGACTCGGGCGCGGTCGATCCTCGGGGAGTGGGGTGCGGCGGACCTGCAAAACAGGAAGCCCTGCACGCGGAAGGACACCGGGGGTGGTCCTCCGCGGAAGGCCCTCCGACGCTCAAGTCAGTGAGGAAGGAATCGGCGATCAACCAGACAATGAGAGGTGGATCTCTCCGGGAGACCTCTCCAGGGGGGCGGTCAATCGGAGCTCTGGTAAGGGCAGAGCACCGACGAGCTGCCGGAGAGAGAGAGAGTAGAGTGGTGTGGGCGTACCTGAGGTAATCTGCCAAACTCGTATTTATAGACTGTCACCTGGGGACTTGAGCGTCTTCTGGAAGGTACTGAAGGTTGTTAAGATTCGGGGGTAGACAGAATCAGGCCGTTGTGGGGCCGTTAGAATCCACGCCTTGTTTGTTAAGGGATCGACGGCTAGGAGAGCTCCTTGATGGCTTGGGATCTGGTAGGTGCGTAGGTCCCAGGCAGCCGTATTAGGTTCTAGACCACTCTTCTGATAGAGATATAGACTAAAAGATATGCTTTATATTATGTCTTTACATTTTAATGAGAATTCATTTTGAGCAATGTGTGCCATTTACTATATATGTGCATGTGTCTAGTATTTACAAAGAGTATTTAATCTAGTGTGTAGAGTACGGCTTACACACAGAAGACTAGATCATCGGTTCTTTTGGAATACAAGTTTATTGTTCACAGTTTTAGATGGAATTGGACACACCATCAGTAGAACTGTAGCACAAATTTTTAGTAGGTCTGTCTTGATTACGGGGAATGGTTTATTCTAACTATTTGTGCTAGTACACTTTGTGTGTATTGAACATGACCCAGTTGAGTTAATTATTTTATACTAACTTTATAAAATAATTTAAAACTCATGAATATTATGATTACTTATGCTCTTAATCTGAATTCTATTTCTAGACATGTGTATGTAGTGATTATTGCTTTGATTGCACATAGAGTGAGATTCTATATGAGTCAATAAACTCAGTGGGTTGGGCAATAACATTATATATATGGTGAATATTAATAGTTGAAGGAATCCACGTCATGTTAATTTGGATTGATGATATCCCCTTGAGAAAGCTTATAAGTTTTGATTGTATCAAATCTTGCAAGTGGATTTTGAATCCGATACATCAAATAAGTTAAGTGGATAAGTCTCAAGGATAATAACAGCCAATTAAATTATATTGTCAGTAATTAAATTTAATTGGTGGATATCTGTAATCTTAACGTGGGGAGATAATAAGTATTTAATATTAAGGCTTGAAAATATAAATTCGAATATGATTAGGAATACAATTATAATTCTTTAGTGGAATGAATTGTAATTTACGTAATTGAATCCTAACCCGGGATAGGATTGGGAGATTTAATTACGTGGGAAGTCCTTTTCATATTTGTCTATTAGTCCCTGTTGTAGCCCTATAAATACCCTCTCAGTTGGTTGCTAGGGTTAACGTTTTTGAGGAAAAAGAAAAACAAGAAACCTTAGGTCAGCCGAGAGATCCCACCATCTTGTGAGAGAAGGAAGGTATTTTCGGGAATACGGCGGAAGGCTAAAAGGTTGAGGTCGAGCAATCGAATCAAAGTGTTCCAAAGTTCAAATCTGAAGGTATGATCTTATACTCATAGATTAGAACAGTAAAATTTTTTTGTATTACTCATATACGCTATAGCCGTGATCTTGGGGGTATTCCACGCTCCCCAACATCTTTAACATAATTCTTTGCCTGAGATGCTATTACGATAGGTCTAGGCTCTCCTGCACCAGGTTCCGCGGGGGTGAGTATCGGATCATGGATCGCTCGGGAAAGACGAGCTACTGGAAGCTTAGGGAAGCCGAGCTATGGAAGCCCGAAGAAAGCCGAGCTATGGAAGCCCGGCGGAGACGAGCTATGAAAGCTCGGGGAAGCCGAGCTACGGGAAGCTCGGAGACATCATGGCGGGCGAAGGGATGAGATTGGTCTTAGCCTCCTCGTACGAATATTGATGCAATGACGATTTTATCTCCTAACAGATCTCATGCTCATAAATGAGTAAATCATCGTGTTCAATATAAATCATACTGCATTGAAGCAATGAACAAAGAATTTTCTTAGATTTGCTGGTGATACTCACTGCCCTTCCTTTAACGTACAAGCATTAAAGAGAAGCTAAAATAAAATATTGAGACGAAACTTAAATGCCATTTACCAGCTGTTCATGATCTAAAAAATAGGAACAACTCCAGCTTAACTCCTTGAAGAGAATGGTTTAATTAGTTTTAATCTGAGAGATAAGGTCGAAAAGGAAAAAGAAAAAAAATAGAATCCAAAAGAAACACAACTTTAAAAAAATAAAATTAATAACCTAAATGAATAAAATTCTTTTGAGGATCACGCATATAAAGGAGATTTCCACTTGCATTTTTTTTTTCAATAAGTTTTTTCGCTTTTCTCTAATGCTCTTACTTTTTTGTCGGATGAACATTTCACATGAAAATTTTAGCGATCTAAAATGATTCATATACCTTTATTTAAATAAAATAATATAAATAATAAAATAAAATAACATTGAACGAAAGAGAAAATAGAAAGTTGCCCTTTTATGGTTTAATTAACGATTGAAGAAAATTCATATAAGGGAGGAAAAAAAAAAAAGAACATGACCATATGGCTTCTCATTTTGGTGTTTGAAGCTAGAAGCAGGGTGATCCTTGCCCTATTATCCTTACTCATTTATTGTATTTTGATATATCGGGTGTAATCTATCCTAGGATGGTATAATCATCTTTTGTACAAAAAAAAAAAAAAAAAAGAACATGGCTAAGTTAAATAAAATATGGCGGCTGTGTCATGTTTTTGGCTGTACACGGGTGGTGTTATAATTAAAAGAAAATCTAAGGGCATAAGGGCTTTGGTAAGAGTTTAAAGCTATTGAATGGATGGGGTTTGAATGGTTGAATTAGAGCTTGTTACCAAAAATATAAAAATAAAAATAGCTGAAAAGACGAACCTTGAATTATATCATCATAAGTAATTGCTAGTTCGAAAGCACGGTAAGCATTTTCTTTGAAGAGAGGAATGATACCAATAATGTTCAATGAAAAGATATTTCAAATGAAATATTTAAAAAGCAAATGGTAAAGATATTTTGTACCCAAATTTTTTGGATAAATATCATCAAGTAATAAAATTCATCAAGCAATTAATTAGAGAGCATATACTAACCTCTCTTTAGGAGAGTTTTATTCATGCACTCAGCACTCCATTTTGCTATGGTGTATGTCTAACTATCAAATATCTAAAATACTCTAATTTTTGTAGAATCCAACAAACTTAGAAAAGCAAATTTCCAAGCTATTATCTATTTTGAGTTTCTTGATCTTCTTTTTAGTGCACTACTCTATTATAGTTTTCTACTTCTTAAAATTTTTAAAAACTTCATATTATATTTTAACATAGGCACCCAAAACTTTCTAGAATGTTCATCAATAAAGATAAGCATATGTTATGCACTACCCTTTGAAAGAATACAGAAGGGTCCCCAAAAGTTTGAATAAATATTAATCTAAAGTATCCTTAGTGCTATGAATTGCAACATCAAAACTAAGTTTTCTACTTGCTAAAGACATAATGCTCATAGAACTCTATCTTTTCAACACTTTGGCCACAAAGATCACTCTTAGTACAGTCAACACTCTTTCACATATATATCCCAATTTCTTATACCATATTATAGTGATATCAAAATATATTATAGAAGATGAAGAAATAATTTTTGCACCTATAACAATAGTACCTTGAAGTATATGCAGTTTCTCGATCTCTTAACTTTTATACGAAATAGAACACTTTTGCTAAATTTCTACCTTAGCTATGTACTTGCATCCATTAGTATCAAGGGTCCCTAAATAAATGAGATTCTTCTTCAAACATAGAGCATGTTGAACTAAAGGCTCTCTCACCATACCATCATGCATTTTACTTAGATTATCTTTTTTACAACTATTTTATAATATATATTTATTCCTATCAACACAACTCCAATGTCAATTATCTAGCCAATCCCTATTGTGGCACTTTGTAGGAACAATCAAAATATAGAATTGATTCATCATTAGATCTAACTTCATTAGTCAACAAGAGAACACTTTTTAACACCATCTAAATTACCCTATGCTTTCATAGATTTTTTTTTTCCTCTTTTGTATGATCCTTTTGTTGCTTGTTTTTTCACATATAACAATCATTCTTAATATGCCCTTGCTTATAATAACAATGACAAGTCAAAATATTGTCTTCAATTTAAATTTATATTTATTACTATCCTTTATATTAGATTTTTCTTCAACAACCAAGCCTTTTGTGTACCCTTTACTCATATGTGTTTTTTAATCAATTTGTTAAAAAGTAAGGATGCTTTAAGATCATTTATAGTAATGGTATTTCTATCGTAAAAGAAGGTATCTATAAAATGCTTTTATGGAGGTGAAGAATACAACAATAGGAGAGCTTGATTTTCATTATCAATTTATACATTAATTTTTTCAAATCCATAACAATGAAATGAAACTTAGCAAGATGAGATTTAATGGGTATGCCTGCCACCTTACAAAATATGAATAAGCATTGTTTCAAATATCGCTTATTAGTAAGGAATTTTGTCATATGCAACTACTTCAACTCAAGCTGCATCCTATTAGCCTTCTTCTCAACGAAGACTTCCTATAAAATCTCATCAAACAAGTACAACTAAATCATAGTTGGGGGGTTCTATCATCTATATCCTCCTTTGGATCCTCCAAAGCATTGGATCTAGTTTGCTTCTCCAATGATGGCTTCTACAATTATGCATGTATTAATCTATTATAAGCCAAACTATTGAAGAGATCAAACTTCTTGTATATTGCAAATTTCATCAATATATTAGGACCCAATTGTTTTATATGGCCTAATTGATCGCTTTTTTTCTACAGCCTAGCTATTAACTTATAGTCGATCATTGCATTATTGATAACCATTCCAATGGTTATATTTTTCAATAATTTATAAATTGATACATTGACTTTAGTTGTTTATAGAAAATGAGACTAAAATCATTATTTTAGCTTACAAAACATTTACAAAAGCATCGTGGTTGAGCCTATTTCTTACAAATCCTCTCACTAAACTTTAGAGCTTCATTAGCAAATTGTATTTTTGGATTTGTCAAGAGTTTGATTCTTAGCAGAAAGTTGTAGGGTTCTATTCTAAGCCTACGAAATGAAAAATTATAAGGGGTTTAGTCTTTACCCATTGGAAGAAGGCCGGATTAGTGTAATTCTCAAAAGAAGACACTTTATGTAGCTGAATAGGAATATAAACAAAGGCCTACAATAATGCTCAAAATTGATATCACAAAGATTTGTCGATTTAGTTGGGAGTCAATTATTCAAGTTCTACAAGGATAAGGTTTTCTCGATGATAGGTAGGTCGATATAAGTTCCTATGTAATCTCCTATCTTTGCTTTCTTTATAAATGAGCAATCTATTAATGGTGCATAATTAGGCAAGGTATCAAGCAAAGGGATCCCTTGTCACAATACCTTTTTAAAAAGTAACAACTTTAGGGTGTTCAAATTGATAACCATGGCACTTGAGTGGGTCATCTCTTATATGTTGATGAGGTGCTCATGGTTACTACTGCTATACTTAATAATTATGATTAAATTCATCTTTGAGAATTATCATGCTTAAACCAATCAATAGATTACTAAGGTTGAAGCTTTCATTTATTTTTCATCTATGGTGCATAGTAAACCTAAACATTTGATTTCTCATGAACTAGACTTAGATGAAGGTATTATTGGATGTGCTTGTCTTAGGGAAAAGAATTATTTGCAATAACCATAATACTTCTATAGAAGGTGTGGAAAATATTGGTGGACTAGAAGTTGGAGGGGTAGGGTTGGTTAACTTATTTCTTGCTTTGCTTCTTAATTTTTTGTTGGCCAACTTTTAAGTACCTAACTCCATCTTTGAGCCAATTACAAGCTCACTAGGCGAGTCATTTACAACAAAAAGGAATCCTAAGGATTATACTATATAACCTATGATATCTTTAAAATGCCTAAAAGTGGGATAAATTAGCTATTAAAAATCTTTGGGTTGCTAAGGGCCTAATTGGATTAGCTATTAAGAGTTATTTGATAGCTGATAGCTAATAACTGTGAGCTGATGATTAGCTTTTTTTAATAAAGTATTTAGTTGAACTATTATAGTTGTTGTTGTTAAAGTGTTACATAGTCAATGAGGACACATTTCTTTTTCAATATAATACAGTATTTCTCATCATTTTATTTGCTCAATGAGTTATATAAATTTAAAAAAAGCTTAAAACATTAATTGATAAATAAGCAATTCATGCCCATAAATATAAATCATAATTAATTCACGCAAATTTAAAACATTCTAATATTGAACCTTTGTTCTCATTAACTAGAAGTAATTTTGTTATGTAATTTATTCATTTGAGTAAATCTGCTATCTTGATAGCTCTCATTTTATTGATAGTCCTTCATATTTTGTAATATTATGTGGCACAGATAAAGGTAATATGGAGGTTGTAAGGCCAGCTATTTGTTCAATATTCATAGGAATGGAGGAGATACATCCATGGAAATGGAGGACATAGTAGAAGATGGAGGGTTTAGGAAAGGAAAAAAATGATAGAATTTGGTTTGATTAACGGAGGCACTTATGTCTTTATAATTTTGATTTTGATCATTGAAGCTAACACTACTTTAACTAGCTGATCCCAATAGCCAGCTTTTGAAAAATCTGGCTGAACCCATTAATTAGTAGGTTGCCAAATAACTTTAAATCAGCTATTGGGATGCCTGATAGCTATTAGAGGTCAATCTACAGCTAATCCAAACAAATCTTAAGCATGCTTTGCTCGTTGAAATAGGCTTCTTTCTTTTAAATATGGCTCTCTTTACCCTTGGTTCCTCTTCTCATCACAGGCATGTCTCATGGTGGTAGAGACCTTGTGTGCATACGCTTGTCATATTCAAATAGATTTAATTATAGCCCAGGCAGTGTGATGTATGGTGCTTTCAAATATTTCTTAGGCAATTTACATTCTCGTTGCTTGTAATTGGTGTTTTTTTTTTTTTTTGGTGCAGACGGATCACTATCCTAGTGCGAGTCAGCCCAGAATTATCAGAGTACAAAATCTGCTTGAGAGCTAAGGGACATGTGTCACCCTGATTCCAAGACCAAAATCCATATGAAGGGCCACAGCCGACGCTACCCAATCAGCCGCTGAATTAGCTTCCCAGTAGATGTGCCGGATGTGGACTCTGGGAGAGTCATGCAGAATCGCACGAATGTCACTGAGGAGAGGGTTGGACGGGGTGTGGTCACAATCACCCGACTGAAGCCACCGGATGACAGTCAGAGAATCCCCTTCAATGAAGAGGCTGTGAGCATGAAGTCTCCGAACACCATGGGAAATACCAGCCCATGCAGCATGAAGCTCAGCCAGAGGGACCGACGAGTCTAAGGAAGCAAAACCACCAACCGACAATAAAGCACCATCAAACCCCCGAATAACAAAAGCAGACCCCGCGAGTCTTCCCCGAACACTCCCGTCAAAGTTGATTTTCACAAACCCTGGAGGGGGGTTCCCAAGATATAAAAACTGTGTGACGGTTCGCTGCCATAGCAGCAGGGGATTCCCAGTGGCCAGAGTTGCAAAAATCGATACCTTTGAATAGAAGAGCACTTTCAGCAACCATGGATCTGATCTTCCGCTCTAATCCAAGAGGAGAGATAGTAACATCAGCAAAGATAACCTGGTTCCGACACCAGATCTGATAGGCAGTGATAGCCCAAAGAATGCTCCGCTGTCGAGAGGCTCTCCGAATATCAACAAGGAATTGGGAGCACAGAGAACCAGAACCATCAACTCCACATATATACCCTGTCCGCATCCAAATCCCCTCCATCTGTGGTACGAAAGGATCGCATGGTCAATAGTCTCCTCCTCCTCTCCACACAGCGGACAAGTCGCCTCAATAGGGAGACCCCTTCTAGAAAGCAAGGAGCAGTAGGGGAGGCAATTCCACATGATCTTCCATAAAAATAACTGGACCCTAGGATGAATGGGGAGCTTCCAAATCCAGATAGCATCCCTCGAGACCAGAGGCTGGGATCTATACTCCTCGATAAGATCCGAAGTGGGAGCCCTGGGAAGACAGGATCTACGCCATAATCTAGTATCCTGGGAGGGGCCCAAGATAATAGGAATGGAGAGAATCCGCCTAGAGAGCTCCTCCCCAAATAACCTGTCGATAGCCTGGGAATCCCAAGAGGACGAATCCTGAGTAATGAGCTTCCGAACTCTCATGCCTGGCGGAACATCCGTGCTAATGAATGACGGCCAACGAAAGAGGGGGAGATCCAAAATCCAAGTATCCTGAACAACATCAACCGAGGCACCGTCACCAATCATCCAGGAGACATTGTTTAAGATAGTCGGAGCATGACGACACACCTCTCTCCAAAAGTAGGAATGCCCCCGAGTAGATAGAAAATCCGAAGAAGGAGGCCATGCACCATATCTCGCACGCATAGTGGAGCTCCAGAAAGTGAGGATCAAGAATAAATCTTGAGGCATGCCTGGCCAACAGAGCCTCTCTCCTAGCAATCAAGGACTGGATACCAAGACCGCCCTCCCGCAGAGGCATACAGATCGACTCCCATGCTAGAAGATGAATACCATGACCGTCCTGCATAGAAGCCCACAAAAAGTCCCTGAAGCAACGCTCCAACCTTCGAAGACACGAAATAGGGACTACTGCATTAGATAGAAGATACATAGGGAGAGATGTAAGCACTGAGCGAATAAGGTGATCCTCGCCATCATAGATAAGCCGACACCTGCCAACCATCCAACCGGTCCCGAATGCGTCGCTCGAGGTAAGTATAATCACTGATACGAGGACACCTACCCAAGAGAGGGATCCCCAAATAAGAAAGCGCATCTGCCTTATTCGAGATGCCCAGAGCTTGATGTATGACATCCCTGGTTGACCTGGAAGTCTTAGTGCTGAAGCAGATCGTAGACTTATCTAAGTTAACCCTCTGGCTAGAAGCACCACAATAGCTCTGAATAATAGAGCCAAAACCACCAGCATTCTGAAGAGAAGCCTGACCCAACAGGATGCAGTCGTCTGCAAAAAGGAGATGGGAGAGGGGGGCCCCGAGGAAGCAACCATAAAGGGGGCGATAAGCCCGTCCTGCTGAGCCTGATGAAGAGCGCGAGATAGATCATCCGCAGCCAGAACAAACAAAAACGGGGATAATGGACAACCCTGTCTTAGGCCCACAGAAGACTAGAAGAAAGAGGACTGCACTCCATTAACAATTAGAGAGAATGACGGCTTCAGGATGCAGGCCATAATCCAATCAATAAATAAAGCATGAAAACCAAATTCAAGCAGGGTTTGGTGCATGAAACTCCAGCTCATCCTATCGTAGGCCCGCTCCATGTCTAACTTGACGGCCATAAGACACTGCCTGGCCGGAGCTCTGTGGAGATCATGCATAAACTCCTGCGCAATAAGGACATTATCGGAAATGCTCCGACCTTTGATGAAAGCCCCTGTTCAGAAGAGATAAGCTGAGGAATGACCACCACAACGGGAAACTAAAAGGCGAGCACAAACCTTATAAGGTAGTGCAAAGACTGATCGGGCGAAAGTGCTGAGGAGAAGAGGCATCCGGGCGCTTCGGCACAAGAGTGATGAGAGTCTGATTCCAATCTGAAGGAATGGATCTGGACAGGAAAGCACTATGGACAGCCTGGGTGACCTCCCGACCAACAATATCCCAATAATGACAGAAGAAGAATGGCGGAAAACCATCCGGGCCAGGCGCCTTATCGGACCCAAGGTCCCATAAAGCCGAACGGATCTCATCATCAGTGATAGGCCTGATCAGCAGGTTGTTCTGGAGCTCAGAGACCTTCTTAGATCAAGGAACCCTGACAACCGGCGCCCCCACCCTAGTAGACTCCGTCCATCTAGATAGAAAGAACTGGAATAGCTGATCCCAGATGATGACAGGATCCTCCTGGGAGTTGCCCTCCGCATCAACTAACCACCTAATCTTGTTAGCAGCCCGACGCTTCAGAGTGGCCTGATGAAAGAATCTAGTATTGCGATCCATCTCTCGAAGCCACTGAACCCTAGATCGCTGCCTCCAATAGGACTCCTGCTGCAGGAGCAAGGAATGATGAAGAGCAAGCTTAGATCTGAGAGAGAAGAGATCAGTATCAGAGAGACACCATCCCGATCCTCCCTATCCTGCAAGGCGGCAATATCAGCTTCCACCTGCTCAATGTTTCTCACAAGATTCCCAACCTCCAATCTGTTCCATCTCAATAGATGACGTCTCAGTAGCTCCAACCGCCTAGAGAGACGATAAGAAGCATTACCCCTCATCGGTAGGTGCCAAACCTGAGCCACAATAGACCGAGCTGAGGGATAGGAGGTCCAGAACTGCTCAAATCTAAACTGCCGCCGCTGCACTAAGTCAGTGACAGTGGATATCAAGAGAGGACAATGATCAGAGGCGACGCGAGGCAGATGAGTGATAGTGGCAGAGGGGAACATCTGAGTCCATTGGGCAGTGGCCAAGGCTCTATCCAAACTTTCCCAAACTCTAGCCGAGCCCTGGCGGTTGTTACACCAGGTAAATTGGTGACCCGAGAAACCCAAATCTAGAAGACCAGCTAAGGAGATAAAGGATCTGAACTCCATGATATCTGGAGTATCAGTAACCCGCCTACCGCCTCTCTTCTCATTAGCAGCAGTAATGCATTTGCAGTCACCAGCCAAGAGAGAAGGAATACCCTGAGCAAGGAGAGAAAGACTCTCAGTCCAAAGAGCACGTCGTACCCTGAAATCAGTGCTAGCATAAGCTCCCAACAGAAGCCATGGGTCAGAAGAGCCCTCCGAGACTAGAAGAGCAATCTGCTGATCACTGATTAAAAGCATTAACCTTAATCAAAGAGTGGCGCCAGAACGCAACCATCCCACCAGATAGACCAACGGACTCCACTGCATAAGAAGACCATGATCTGGCAGCCTATTTCCGAAAGCAGACCAAGCTGTCGCCCGATAACCGAGTTTCCAATAGAATGCAAATGTCAAAATTATGGATATGTAACAATCGAGCAAAAGAGGATCGAAAAGAAGGTTTTCGAGCTCCTCTGACATTCCATATAAGGATTTTCATTAGAAAATGGGGAAGGGTGGGACCCACCCTGATCTTCAACCATAGCCAAATCAGCAGGGTGCCCTATGATCAGAACACCATCCTCTACCATCTGAGAATTACAATCCATCTGGATATTATCAGCCCCCTGGGAACCGGCCTCAGTTATAGATTCCAAAGAGGAGGAAGCAGCAACGGGGAGGGCAGAATCCATGGACTGATCTTGAGTAGCCACCTTAAGGCAGGATGGCACCGAATCATGACACCGGGTCTCACCCTTAGATGATTGACCCAAGTGCTTGTCACATTCAATGATCTGACTACAAAAGGCCTCATCAGTCTTGTTGACCAAAATGGCAGGACCCTTGCAAGGGATCATAGGATCTGAAGATGTTATTTTCTTCTTAGGGTCCTTAGACTTAGAAGAAATTCCTTTCCCTTTTCGATTTCCACTATTTGAACTTGATCTGAGGGACAAGGAATCCTCGGGCCTGGCCCGCTTGGAGGGACCCGGGTTAGCATCAGGCCGAGACACAAGGCTACAGTCCCCATTGCCCACATCCAAAGGGCAAATGGATTCTTTAGAGTCAGAGCCTGATTGTCCGAACTCAAGGCATCAGTGCCATTTAGCAAGGCTACAGGCCTCAGTGATTTTATCAAACCGGCACAGAGCCCCCCAGCCGGCATACAACCATTAGCATTGGCACCCTTAGACGATCCTTCTGAAACCACCGGGCCAGCAGACTGTAGAACCTAAGCCGCAGCCTCACTGCCACCCCCTTGCCAGCCTGCAGAGGATGTCGTCGCGCCTGATTGCCGGACGAAGCCCTCCCATCCGTCGGAATCCCATGCCTGACCGCAGTAAACTGAGGAGAATCCGAACCAACGGAGGGGGACCCGGACACTAGAATCGACTGCACCCGCGCCTGAGCAGAGGATTTCCGTTGGCGAGTAATCGACATCCAGGGGCCAAACAACAGCCCTGGTGAAGCCAGCGCTAGGTCAGACGACTGAGCTGATGGAGAACATGGGCCCGAGAGGTGAATCGAACCGCAGTTGGAGCAAATTTCAGTCAAATGCTCGAATTGAAAAGACTACCGGAAGGGAGTAGCCGACCCCTGGATTCTGACACCAGGTCAGAGGGACTGCCGGAGATCAACGCGGATGCATGCCCTGGCGAACGCTCCCCTTGACAAAGACCGAGTTGCTGAGTCGGCGACGATGAACTTCCCCACCGGCGCCAGGATAGCTTCAAGCACCGAATCAACCCAATACTCCATGGGCAGAGCCGGCAAGCGCACCCAGAGAAGGGCCGAGAACAGAGAGTCCCTGGCCAGAACAAAATCTGGTCGCCAGCCCTCAGTAGCAATGGGTTGTCCATTGACAACCCACGGTCGGCCATTAACGAGCTCCTGAGCTCCAGAGTCCTCAAAACGGAAAACAAAGCAACTGTGAGCGAGGCATACCGTGTGGATGTCGCCGAAGATGCCTGCACGCTGAAACTCCCTAATGAAGTCTTCTGGAGGAACCCAGCGGTGGTAAGTCCGTGCCAAGGCCGCTTTCTCCTTCCAACAAGCACTAGACGCCTCCAGGACCTCAGCCGGGATTTGGACAACCTCTGGGAAGTGACTCTCGAGCTCCGCCACCTTCGTCGGAGATAGGGAAGATGAGACCCATTCGTACCCGGGATCGTGCCCCCTATTCCACGTCTTCCGAGCAGCCCGAGCATCATCCGCTGCCATGAGAGCAGGGAGAGGAAGACGCGGAGATCAAGCAAGCAACCGCCGAGAGAACAAATTCAAGAATCCACAACAACTGGAGTTGGGGAAAACCAGGTTGCCAACGTCCGGAGGGGTCCGATCAGAGTCCCTGACACCGCTCGCCGGAGATTAGAGGGAGGCACCGCCGCTGGCACTAATCTCAAAGCGACACAAAAGCTTCAACAGGAGTGCTTTAAAAACCGATCGCGCTAAATCACTGTAGCAAAAACTGTAGCATGAACAGTGGCAGAAATTGCCAGAGATCAAGTCCTGCGATCTGTAACTGGTGTTTGTTGATATATCTAGTTCTCCTATTTTGGTAAGACAATTCCTATTTTAGAGGATATGGAACAATCAAGCAATCACTAGTGCAACAACAACAATAACAAAAAAAAACTATTTACAACTTTTGTTACTTTATGCAGCTATATTATTTTTTTATAAAATTTAAGCTTAAATGCTTTTAAGTATTAAGAAGTGCTATAATATAGGAATATACATTTTATTATCAATGATTCCACTGTATTCATGTCCTATTGAAGGGAATTACGTATATTTTATATGAATCAAATTCATATATCATGCGGCGAAAGATAAAATAAATACGAATTTAATTCCCAAAGCTCAAGATCCTCAAGGAACAAATTCAGTTAACAAGAAATAACACATGATTTAATAATAGATCATACATGTATTCTTTATTGGGGATGAAGCATAATGAAGCCGGTAAACGATGTACCACTAGCCGTCCACATGTCTGGCCTCTAACGATGATCCATGCGAAGATCTTTGGATGATGTCCTCTTAGGATTGGATGATAACCTTCTTGCAAGGGTCAAGAGAGAGAAAGGAATGTCCTAGAGAGAGAAAGAACATTTTAGAGAGAGAAAGTAGGTGTTAGGCATCCAAGAGAGAGAAGGGAGGAGTTTGGCATGTCTCTCAAATTAAAGGAGGTATCTCTCCCCTTTTATACATGAAAAGGAGGTTGTATGGTTCCATTAAAAGGCAATTTTATTTCAACCATATAATCATTCAATCATATCAAGTTAATAACAAATTATTCTAACAAATTTAGGATATTTTTATAACAAATTATCTTAACAAATTTAGGATATTTGTTATCATGATAATGTTAGGATTACAACCACCAAACCGCATCCCTAAAAAATAGAAAACTGGTTATCTCATGAAACCAATGTTGCAATCTTGAATTTGGCTTCATGATAACACCCAAAATCATGGGGTTCCCTTCTCCATGATGTGGAAATGGGTCATGTCCATTACATGGGCATGGATCCATCCTTCACGTGACCGATCTCAGCCCTCGGCTCAATTGGATTTCCATGAATCAAATCATGCCATCATATGGACCCAATTAAATACCATATTATTAATTTCAATTAATCTAAGCCATCTATCACATGGATCAAGCCTAATTAATGGATTTCATATGTACATCACATGTACAAAAGGTCTCTCTCTTGAATACAAAATTTTTTCTCTATAATGAATCCTATTCATCAATTTCATGTTCTCTTGTTAAGATTGAGTCAAACCCAATCCTAATTAATTGGTCATCTAATTTGAATTAAGTCCAACTTAATTTCCATTTTAACTTCATCCAAAATCTTCTTAATGCATGTGACCCATTAGGTCCCTTAACACATTAGTAATAATCATGTCCCTAATATTGACCCTAAGGATGACTTGATCAACACCTTGTTCAAGTCAATTCTTTAATCAAATCAACTCTTTGATTAAGTCAAAGAATCCATGATTATAGATCATGAGTGGCCTCTAGCAAAGCATCATGACCACCAAGTGTTAAGGGTTTTGTTAACGTGGTCATCAATACATGTCCATGAACGGTTAACGTACGATTCAATCCCTTCGTCACATATCCCAGATCAATCAGTGGTATGGAATGTGTCAACCATGTAATTGATCTTTATTTACTTTATTTCAGAAAAATTGACTCATATGAATTAGAACTTCGAAACTATTTTGAATTCCAACTCAACCTTGCAAGGATTTAACAGTCAATTTAATCCATCAAGTGGCCATGGGATATAACCCTTTCTATCAAGGGAGACAAATTCTGTCTTGATCAAACATCACCTTCATGTGCTTTATGTCATACCCAACCAACACCATATTTGCCACCCATGGCTAGAGCGACGTTTATATGTCATCAAAGCATGGCATTCCACATATGAGGTGCAATGAAGATCTCAAGTCAAAGAATCACTCGCACCACCGTCATCAGAGATCAACCATCGACACTATATAGAATATCTATATGAGATATCTGTGCGGGTCATCCAATGCATCGTTACAATAACGAACATCCACACACCTTATCCAAGTATCTTCATACTTTAATTTGCATAAATCAGCTGCTCACCACAAGAGTAAAGATATGCAATGTGTGCTAGTCTCATCGGCGTTCGATGGTGTCCAATCCTGTCTACAAATCATGTCTACGCATCGACTAGGAAAGTTTAAAGAATCGAACCATAATGTGTAATTTTGGATCTCACAATTTGTAATCTCTATTACAAATTCCATATGCACAGCTCAAATTCTTTTGGACTTTATCTCACATGTAAATATATATATATATATATATATAAGAAAAAATACCTAGATAGATAAAGAAACTAATAATATTTGATTTGCATTCATAAAGAAATGTATATAAACTAACGTTTAATCCGATTGGATCTAGAGCACACACTAACACCTATAACATTACTTTAGTAGCATTTTTCTTAGAAAAAAAAAGTAGAAATATAACACTTTGCTCCATATTTATGATAAGTTATTAGTTATTAATTTTTGTAACTTTCTTTTTTTAATCAATTTGATTAAGCTTCTTTATTAATGAACTAATCAAAGTTTATATCAAAATTTTATTATAATTATAAATTATTTAAATTTATATATTAAATATTAATGTTACTCTTTAATTGTAATACAAATAATAATCTATATTTTAAAGAACTTGTAAGAAAAAAAATATATGAATATAGGAATTTGTTAAAGTTATTAATATTTTTAAATATTTAAATAAAATACTTTTCAAATATCATAAAAATAAAATGAAGTTATTCATTTTTTTTTTATTAGAAGGAAAATGATTATCTATTTTATGAAAGTAATTATTAAAATATCAAATATCACGAAATTGGATATATTTTGCAACATGAATAATCTTTGAATATGTATAATAAAATATTATTATAACAAATTTTAAGAGTACCGTGTTGGTACAATGGTTGTTATTTAATTTAAGGGATATGGATTTGAATCTAAAATAGAACATAAAATGTAACTTTTTTTCTTTTATATTTTAATGGATTCATAACGAATGCTAGCAAATAATTGCAGATTTTTATTTTCATATGACATATATGATAGATTTCTATAATTAATTATAAAATTTATCAACAGTTGCTAAAAATGCCAGCCATTAACTATTGATACCGTCATTCTAGTACATTGGAAAACCAATAAAAGTATCAAGAAAGATATTTGCAGCATATTTTTAAAAACTATTTGCTAGTAATGATATCCATACCCAACCTGAGATCGATATTTGGGTATGGAAGCATGATACTGGTGGTGTGGGCATAGCTACTTTGACTGATCACATTTAGACGATGAGTTATACTAAAATTATGAGTCTTCGGAATGTTTTTTATATTTTTTAAAAAATAATTTTTATTATTCATTTTTTGATTTCTCAAGAAATAGATTTGATAAATAAAAATAAAAAATATTTTCTATTTTTAACTTTCACTATAAATAATATCTTTAAAAACTATAACTTAAAAAAAAGGTTTTCCAAGCTTTTTGCTTTTTTTTCCTGTTTTAATGGAAGATGGTGATGTCTTTTTTATAATTTTATTTTTTTTTTCAAAAAATACTTTTATTTTCATATATGAAATTAATTTTTAAAAATCGAACACATTCTATATAAGAAAAGTCTTTGTACACCGCCCTCGGTGCAGTAAGTCCTACGTGAGATGCACCGCCTCTCCTGATTGGTCCACGTGGATCCTACGTGGCTGACGATGCGGAATTGTATGGCTCTGCTACGATGTTACGTTCTGATCGTGACGGCCATTAAAAGCGCTTCTCATTTATTTTAAAATTGCTATGCATACAAAAATGCCCTTTCCCTCCAGCCTACTTCTACATCATTTTTTCTTGGATTTCATCTGTGCAAGAAAAACTCTTTCTTCCCCCTTGCTCTGGCTTTCGGATGCTAAGGAATCAGTCCAAGGTTTGAGCAAGATCCTGAGCTCTCGCTCTGGCTTTCGGATGCTAAAGAATCAGTCCAAGGTTTGAGCAAGATCCTGAGCCCTCGCTCTGAGGAGTCCGATCGAAAGAAAACTTCTAGAGAAAATGTCATCCGCAACATGAAGTAAAAAGTCATTATTTCCACTTCTTTGTAAAGCTCTTTTATTACACCAATAGTTTTTTTATCGTTAGAGGAAGTTAATGTGTGACCAAACCGTTTAATGCGCGGGTAACTTCCTTAAACGAAAATAGTTATGACATTCCGGGAGTCATAACTATTTAGAGTTTACTGTTTTGTAGCACGAATGTCATACTCTTTTAACTATGATGTTATACCTTATGAACTAGGGTGTCGTCAGAGTGTTCGGCCTATATTTCCCGTTATTTCCTGTCTATATAGCTCTAGTGTCGTCATAAAAGCTACGACACCCCAGATTTACTGTTAAGACACCGTAGTTACAAGCCTACGACACCCGTGCTTATAACTGACCATGGAGAGAGCATGGGAATGGATATAAAGAAGAGGAGAAGAGGGGTGAGGGGCATTCTACGGAGGGCCAAGAGAAGAAGAGGGGGGAGCGACTCCCCAGTTTAAACCTTAAGAGTCCCAGAACGGGTGTCGTCGCCTTAAAGCTAGGGTGTCGTCAGATGAGAGCTGGGGTGTTGTAAGAGCCTAAGTCGGGGATGTCGTCGGTCCCTGCCTTTTAACAGTCACGGAACGGGTGTCATCGCCTTAAAGGTAGGGTGTCGTTGCGCATGAGAGTTGTAGTGTCATCAAAAGCTACGACACCCCAGATTTACTGTTAAGACACCGTAATTATAAGCCTACGACACCCATGCTCCAAACGAATGTTGGAGAAAAGCCTCGCGACATCGTAAGAGAAATCTGGAGTATTGCGACACCCAAGTTAAAGAAATAAGACACATTAAATAAATATGACACCCTTGTTATGCTCGGCCGAAAATCCTTCGTGACACCGCAGTTCAAACATCACGACACCCTAGCGATAACGCTACGACACCCATGCTTATAACCTTACGACACCTAAGTCGGGGATGTCGTCGGTTCCCGCCTTAACAGTCTCCGCACGGGTATCGTCGCGCTAACGCTAGGGTGTCGTCGGATGAAAGCTGGGTATCGTAACAGCTTAATTCGGGGATGCCATCGGTCCCCGCCTTAACAGTCCCCACACGGGTGTCGTCGCGTTAAAGCTAGGGTGTCGTCACGCTAAAGCTGGGGTGTCGTAAGAGCCTAAGTCGTCGGTCCCTGCCTTAACAGTCCCGGCACGGGTGTCGTCGCCTTAAAGCTAGGGTGTCATCGCGTTAAAGCTGGGGTGTCGTAAGAGCCTAAGTCATCAGTCCCCACCTTAACAGTCCCGGCATGGGTGTCGTCACCTTAAAGCTAGGGTATCGTCGTGCTAAAGCTGGGTGTCATCAGATGAGAAGGACTAGGGTATCGTTAACAGCTTAGGTCAGGGATGTCGTCGTTCGCGACACCCCAGTTGAAACCTTACGACACCCGTTGAAACCTTACGACACCCCAGTTGAAACCTTAAGACACTCGTTCACGCTTAGGAGAAAACTTTACCACATCCCAGGATGAAATCGGTCCAAAAACAGTGACGACATCCAAGCTCCCTTATCCTTCGGTCTCAACGCCACCCTGGTACCAATGCTACGACGCCGCAGTTGAAATCTCACGACACCTAGTATCAATGCTATGACACCCGTGCTTATAACTGACCACGGAGAGAATCCCCGCGATACCCCAGGAGGAATTCGGTCGAAAATCCTTCGCAACACCCCAGTTGAAACCTCACGACACCCTTGGTATAAACTTATAACACCACTACGATAATTTGAACTAGGCGGGAATTTTGACGTCACCCTAGTTGTCGTCGCGCCTTAACAGTCCCCGCACGGGTGTCGTTGCCTTAAAGCTAGGGTGTCATCGCTCTAAAGCTGGGGTGTCGTAAGAGCCTAAGTCGTCGATCCCCGCCTTAACAGTCCCGACACGGGTGTCATCGCCTTAAAGCTAGAGTGTCGTCGCGCTAAAGCTGGGGTGTCGTAAGAACCTAAGTCGTCGGTCTCCGCCTTAACAGTCCCTGCATGGGTGTCATCGCCTTAAAGCTAGGGTATCATCGTACTAAAGCTGGGGTGTCGTAAGAGCCTAAGTCGTCGGTCCCCGCCTTAACAGTACCGGCATGGGTGTCATCGCCTTAAAGCTAGGGTGTCGTCATGCTAAAGCTGGGGTGTCGTAAGAGCCTAAGTCGTCGGTCCTCTCCTTAACAGTCACCGCACGGGTGTCGTCGCCTTAAAGCTAGGGTGTCATCGCTCTAAAGCTGAGGTATCGTAAGAGACTAAGTCGGAGATGTTGTCGCCTTAAAGCTAGGGTGTCGTCCGATGAGAGCTGGGGTGTCGTAACAACCTAATTGTGTTGTCGTATTTCTTCAAGTGAGGTGTCGTATTTTTTTAACCTTGGTATCCTAATGCTTTGTCAGGATATATTGACAGCTAAATCAATGGATATCATTGTTTATGACTGTGTGCCTATATTTCCACAGACGATGCTGAAATTATAGATCGGAAAGAAATTGAGCACACTCCCGGCCGTGCACCTTCACCTATCGCTCCAAAAGCAGGGGTTGATACTGTAGTTCCTCAAACTGGAATGGATTCAATTCAGCAGATGAAGTATATACTTCTTACAATTGATACGCAAAAAGAGTTGGTTTTGAAATCACAACAGTGTGTAGCAGGACCAACAACAACAAACAACTTTGCTTCAAGCACCTGGCATGTTGGAGGCAAGGAAAATCTAGAAAAAACAGAGAAGAGCATGAATCATAGGGATACTGGGAAAGTTGATTGCATGGCATCCATAAAAGCAAGACTGAATGCTACAAGTGGTAAGTGGATATTGGTTGAGGTTTTTCTAGAACATAACCATGGGATGTCCATAACATCAACTGGTTATCTTCGGTCGCATAGGAGATCAGCACACCAGAGAAGGCAGAGATCAGCAATTTACATGCCGTGAATGTTCCAACAACTCAGATATACTCTGCCATAGCAAGGAGAAAAGGGGGCAGAAGACAATTGGATTTCACCGAGAAGGATGCTCGTAATTTCATTTGTTGCGAACGTCAGTCTAAGCTGAAAGAAGGAGATGCTCAGTCGATGGTAATCCATTTCACCGAAATGCAACTCAGAAATCCCAATTTCTTCTATGCCTTAGACCTCAATGATAATGGTCATCTCAGGTCTGTCTTTTGGATTCATCCAAGGTCAAGATTGACATGCACATACTTCGGTGATGTTCTAAGCTTTGACTCGACCTACTTGACAAATAGATATAAAATTCCTTTTTGTCCATTCGCCGGGGTCAACCATCATGGACAGTCCACCTTGCTTGGTTGCGCATTGTTGTCTGATAAGAGTATTGAGACATATAAATGGGTTTTTCAGCCATGGCTGGATGCAAATGGTGGTGAAGCACCTATTGCCATAATAACTGACCAAGATAAGGCAATCGAGGCTGCTGTTAAAGAAGTTTTTCCTAACACACAATATCTATTTTGTCTTTGGCATATATTGAAGAAGATACCTGAAAAGATTGGCCACATTTGCACAGCAAATCCCAAATTTATGGTTGATTTCGATGAGGCGATATATGATTCATTGACCATACAGTCATTCGAGGAAAGGTGGCACATGTTATGGAGAAATATAAAGAATGCAAGGCTATAGATTGGTTCAATGTCCTTTACGAATGTCGGAAAATGGGTCCCAGTTTACCTAAAGGATACATTCTTCGCAGGTTTGTATGTCATTGTCTTTGGTTCATGTTCGCGTTCAATACTTCTTTTTTGACAAAATTATGTACAGGGATGTCATCTTCACAAAGGAGCGAGGGCATAAATCACTTCTTCGATGGGTTTATAAATTCGAAGACTATACTAACGAAGTTCATAGGTAAGTACGAAGATGCCTTGAAGAAAAGGTACGATGCCAAAAATGAGGAAGATAATAGGACATTGCAAACGATTGTTTTCCTAAGGGCATCATCACCTTTTGAGAGACAAGCTGCAGGAAGGTATACAAGGTGCATTTTCAAAAAATTTCAGAATGAGATCCTTGAAATGGCTGCATCAAATACTAAATTGATCAAGGAAGCTGATGACTGTTGTGTATATTCTGTAAAGTCGTATCAAAGGATTGAAGTCGATGGAATCAACAAGGAGATGATCAAAGAATATATCATGTCATACGATAGAAATATTGAGGATGTCCAATGCCAATGTCGATCCTTTCAGTTTAAGGGTTACCTGTGTAGGCATGCCTTGTGGTTCTTCATCAAAGCGACGTATTTCGTTTACCAGATAAATACATCTTGAAGAGATGGTGCAAGGACATGAAATACCAATTCGACGATTTTGACTGTAATACTAAAGGTTGTGATAAAGCACACGAAAATCACGGTACGCAGTGACAATTTTTTATTTGAAATGTCTTAATATATGTTTTCGATAACATTATGTTATTGATTCTAGATATAGTTTGCTAAGTCATCGGATGATGAAGCTCGCAGAGATAGCCTCCATGTCTGAAGATGCATTTAATTTAGTGATGGATGGTCTAACACCTATATTCAAAATTTCCGTGGATGATAACTGCGCAGCTAAGCCAAGTACAGAGCTTGTAATTCAAGATCCTCAGCAAATTAAGATGAAAGGTCGCCCAAGAGAGAATAGATTAAAGAGTGGAGTCGAGAAGAAGTCAAAAAGATCAAGGAAAAATCTGGTCAAAGCAACCGTTGACACTCCACCAATGCAAAATGAAGTAAGAGCTGCTTCAAGCAATAGGCAGACTTGTATGCAGTCAATTAACACCAGAGAGGACATGGAAAGAATTGTACCACCTTCCAAAACTTTAATGGATGAGTTTGATGCTTATGTATTGAGTCAACTAACACAGTAGCACATATAAAACACGGTGTCGTAACTTTGTAACTAGGGTGTCTTGGTCGCAAATGAAGTGCTTTGTAACTATGGTGTCTTTTTCAGCCAAATGAAGTGCTCATCTCGTCTGCCAAGAGGATTTGATATTTTACGAATACGCTTGCACTATTATGACACCCCAGCTGTCGCCTAATGACACCCTCGCTTTAAAGCGATGACACCCCTGTTCTTATGAAAGGACACCAATGGTTTTAGCGTGATGACACCCCAGCTCTGGGCTAACGACACCCTAGCTTTAGCTCGACGACACCCGAAAGGAAAAAATCCTACGACACCCCTGTTCTCACGAAAGGACACCAATGGTTTTAGCGCGACGACACCCCAGCTCTGGGCTAACGACACCCTAGCTTTAGCTCGACGACACCCGAAAGGCAAAAATCCTACGATACCCCTGTTCTCACGAAAGGACACTAATGGTTTTAGCACGACGATACCCTCTGGGCTAACGATACCCTAGCTTTAGCTCGACGACACCCGAAAGACAAAAATCCTATGACACCCCTATTCTTATGAAAGGATACCAATGGTTTTAGCGCGACGACCCCCCAGCTCTAGGCTAACGACACCCTAGCTTTAGCTCGACGACACCCGAAAGGCAAATATCCTACGACACCCCTATTCTCACGAAAGGACACCAATGCTTTTAGCGCGATGACACCCCAGCTCTGGGCTAACGGCACCCTAGCTTTAGCTTGACGACACCCGAAAGGCAAAAATCCTACGACACCCCTGTTCTCACGAAAGGACACCAATGCTTTTAGCGTGATAACCTCCTAGCTCTGGGCTAACAACACCCTAGCTTTAGCTCGACGACACCCGAAAGGCAAAAATCTTACGACACCCCTATTCTCACGAAAGGACACCAATGGTTTTAGCACGACGACCCCCCAGCTCTGGGCTAACGACACCCTAGCTTTAGCTCGATGACACCTGAAAGGCAAAAATCCTACGACACCCCTGTTCTCACGAAAGGACACCAATGCTTTTAGCGCGACGACCCCCCAGCTCTGGGCTAACGACACCCTAGCTTTAGCTCGACGACACCCGAAAGGCAAAATCCTACGACACCCATGTTCTCACGAAAGGACACCAATGCTTTTAACGCGACAACCCCTATCTCTGGGCTAACGAAATCCTAGCTTTAGCTCGACGACGCCCGAAAGGCAAAAATCCTACGACACCCCTATTCTCACGAAAGGACACCAATGCTTTTAGCGCAACGACCCCCCAGCTCTGGGCTAACGATACCCTAGCTTTAGCTCGACGACACCCAAAAGGCAAAAATCCTACGACACCCATGTTCTCACGAAAGGACACCAATGCTTTTAGTGCGATGACCCTCCAGCTTTGAGCTAACGACACCCTAGCTTTAGCTCAACGACATCCGAAAGGCAAAATCCTACGACACCCCTGTTCTCACGAAAGGACACCAATGCTTTTAGCGCGATGACACCCCAGCTCTGGGCTAACGACTCCCTAGCTTTAGCTTGATGACACCCGAAAGACAAAAATCCTACGACACCCCTGTTCTCACGAAAGGACACCAATGCTTTTAGCGCGATAACCCCTAGCTCTGGGCTAACAACACCCTAGCTTTAGCTCGACGATACCCGAAAGGCAAAAATCCTACAACACCCCTATTCTCACGAAAGGACACCAATGGTTTTAGCGCGACGACCCCCAGCTCTGGGCTAACGACACCCTAGCTTTAGCTCGACGACATCCGAAAGGAAAAAATCCTACGACACCCTGTTCTCACGAAAGGACACCAATGCTTTTAGCGCGACGACCTCCCAGCTCTGGGCTAACAACACCCTAGCTTTAGCTCGATGACACCCGAAAGGCAAAAATCCTATGACACCCCTATTCTCACGAAAGGACACCAATGGTTTTAGCGCGACGACCCCCCAGCTCTGGGCTAACGACACCCTAGCTTTAGCTCGACGACATCCGAAAGGCAAAAATCCTACGACACCCCTATTCTCAAGAAAGGACACCAATGCTTTTAGCGTGACGATCCCCCAGCTCTGGGCTAACGACACCCTAGCTTTAGCTCGACGACACCCGAAAGGCAAAAATCCTACGACACCCCTGTTCTCACGAAAGGAAACCAATGCTTTTAACGCGACAACCCCCTATCTCTGGGCTAACGACATCCTAGCTTTATCTCGACGACACCCGAAAGGTAAAAATCCTACGACACCCATGTTCTCACGAAAGGACACCAATGCTTTTAGCGCAACGACCCCCCAGCTCTGGGCTAACGACACCCTAGCTTTAGCTCGACGACACCCAAAAGGCAAAAATCCTACGACACCCATGTTCTCACAAAAGGACACCAATGCTTTTAGCACGATGACCCCCAAGCTCTGGGCTAACGACACCCTAGCTTTAGCTCGACGACATCCGAAAGGCAAAATCCTACGACACCCCTGTTCTCACGAAAGGACACCAATGCTTTTAGCGCGACGACCCCCCAGCTCCGGACTAACGACACCCTAGCTTTAACTCGACGACACCCAAAAGGCAAAAATACTACGACACCCTGTTCTCAATTTACGACATTCTAGTTTTCAATTTACGACATCATATATGAAAACTCAAGAAATTGTGAAGTAGAAAAGGCATAAATATGAATAAATCGAGAACAACCATGTTCTCAATATAAAATATTTGCATTTGCATTTAATATGAAACAATGTTAATATGAATAAATTACATTAAATTTTCAATGAAGAAGAATGAAAAAATTAAGAACAGTTTGCGATAAGGTCGTTGATCTTTTGGTTGAGGCCCTCTCTCAATATCGTCGTAGCTAATTGTCGCCGGTATTCTCTTACTTCCTCCACCGTGAAATCCATCTTCATATCAGGATTGTCCCGTCGAGCAAGACATTCCATGTATCTCAGACAGTATAGGCCACAATCCAGCGATCCGGCCGGTTGACTTGGGAAATCTGAAATCTCTTCCATCGGCCAAGTCATCACCTCCTCCTTATCGTAGTAAATATGGAATATGTGGCCAAGAATTGTATGCCATTTCTTCGCATTGGCCTTGTACCTGGCGTTGTGTTTTAATGAATTCAGGTGCATGAACACCTTTCTTTCTATGTCGACAGCAACAAGATGCTAGTGCGAGTTATCGGAGTTTATTATGGTGAATAGAAACTGGAACTGGGCCTTATCTTCATCGGATACATCGTCAAATATCGAAGACCCTGATGATGCAGCGAGTTCATAAGGAGTTAATGGAGAATTCAGACACATAGCGGCTACGAAAACTGATGCAAAGATGCACTTATGGTATCGGTCCAGAAGCTCTGTCTAGTTGCTCATCAAAAACTTCTGGCTGGCATCAATTATCTGCCAATGGAATGTAAACCGATTAATATAATTCTAAAATCAAGAACTAGAAAAGGTTTCTTGAGATACTTACATCATCTATTATCATATTATTGTTAATGAGATCCCGAAGACCTTTCCTTGTTACAACGACACCTAACTTATTGGTGTACATGGTCTCGTCGGTTAGTCGTTCGCTCAAAAAAAATTTATAATAATTTGGTCATCTTTGACCATTGTGCTAGGCTTTGATGTACCCACTGTCTTTGATGACTTTCTAGGATGGGTTGTCTCATAAGAATCCCTCTGACCTTGGATGCATTTCGCTTCCTAGGCTCTTTTTTAACCCTCCTAACAAGAGAAGGCATTCCAACGATTTCTATGTCAACATCATCACCCTTGGGAGCAGGGGTGCCAAGTTTCTTATCGTGAGGTTTCAACTGGGCTGTCGCGAAGGATTTTCGGCCAAAATCCTCCTGGGGTGTCGCGGAGATTCTCTCCGTGGTCAGTTATAAGCACGGGTGTCGTAGCATTGGTGCTAGGGTGTCGTGAGGTTTCAACTGGGGTGTCGCGAAGGATTTTTGGCCGAATTCCTCCTAGGGTGTCGCGGGGATTCTTTCCGTGGTCAGTTATAAGCACGGGTGTCGTAGCATTGGTGCTAGGGTGTCGTGAGGTTTCAACTGGGGTGTCGCGAAGGATTTTTGGCCGAATTCCTCCTTGGGGTGTCGCGGGGATTCTCTCCGTGGTCAGTTATAAGCATGGGTGTCATAGCATTGGTGCTAGGGTGTCGTGATGTTTCAACTGGGGTGTCGTGAAGGATTTTCAACCGAATTCCTCCTTGGGTGTCGTGAGGTTTCCTCTTGGGATGTCGTAAAGCTTACTACGGTAACCAGGTATTTGGCTTCCCGACACTCTCTTCAGTAATGGTTTCTTCTATTCTCCATCCCCCGAAACTCAGCGAGGGGTGCACAACCCTTCGTTTCCTGTGAGCGCCCACTGAGATGGTGGCACATGGCGAGTTTCCACGATAGGGGTGCCGGAGCTGATAGCTCGGGCAATCGAAACACCCGCCAGGAGTAGCTTAAATATGGATGGGGGAATGCCATCGTTAATCACCTTTTCAGCTGATCTTCCAAAATTTTTGGATACTGAGATGGCTTCTAGAGGCGAGGGACGATCGACTGAACCGCCAAGCAAGGGCGTCAGCGGCCGTTTAAATAAGAGAGATCGAGCTCCTGCGTCGGGCCAACAGCTAGCTGGAGGGGCAAGTAGCGTCCCTCCAGCGCCAGATCGCCGAGTTAGCCCCACAGTATGGGGGGAGCTCGGCAGCGCTCGGAGAAGATGACAAGCCCCAGTGAGGGCTTCTGTACTTTTTTTTTCTTTTCTTTTTTTCTTTGTGTGATGAATAAAAAGAAATTTTAGTAACTTTTGTGTTTGCTGCCAGACCGAAGGATAAGAGAGCTTGGATGTCGTAACTATTTTTCGACCGATTTCATCCTAGGATGTGGTAAAGTTTTCTCCTAAGCGTGAACGGGTGTCTTAGGTTTGTAACTTGGGTTTCTTAATAATTCAACTAGGGTGTCCTCACTGTTTTTCAGCCGAATTCATCGTGGGGTGTCGCGGGCCTTCTCTCCGTGGTCAGTTATAAGCACGGGTGTCGTAGAATTGGTGCTAGGGTGTCGTAAGGTTTCAACTAGGGTGTCGCGAATAACGACATCCCCGACTCAGGCTGTTAACGACACCCCAGTTCTCATCTGACGACACCCTAGCTTTAAGGCAACGGCTCCCATGCGGGGACTGTTAGGAGGGAACCGACGACATCCCCGACTCAAGCTATTAACGACACCCTGCTCGCATCTGACGACACCCTAGCTTTAAGGCGACGACACCCATGAGTTGACTATTAAAGCGGGGTGTCGTAGCCTTAAAGCTATAAGCACGGGTGTCGTAGCGTTGTCGCTAGGGTGTCGTAAGGTTTCAACTGGAGTGTCGCGAATGATTTTTGGCCGAATTCCTCCTTGGGTGTCGTAAGGATATAAGCATGGGTGTCGTAGCGTTGTCGCTAGGGTGTCGTGATGTTTGAACTGCGGTGTCGCGAAGGATTTTCAGCCAAGCATAACAGGGGTGTCGTATTTGTTTAACAGGTGTCTTATTTCTTTAACTTGGGTGTCGCAATACTCCATATTTTCTCCTGCGATGTCGCGAGGCTTTTCTCCAGCATTTGTTTGGAGCACGGGTGTCGTAGGCTTGTAACTATGGTATCTTAACAGTAAATCTGGGTGTCGTAGCTTTTATGACGACACTACAACTCTCATGTGCGACGACACCCTACCTTTAAGGTGACGACACCCGTTCCGTGACTGTTAAAAGGCGGAGACCGACGACATCCCCGACTTAGGCTCTTACGACACCCTAGCTCTCATCTGACGACACCCTAGCTTTAAGGCGACGACACCCATTCCGGGACTCTTAAGGTTTAAACTGGGGAGTCGCTCCCCCCTCTTCTCCTCTTGGCCCTCCGTAGAATGCCCCTCCCCCCTCTTCTCCTCTTCTTTATCAATTCCCATACTCTCTCCATGGTCAGTTATAAGCACAGGTGTCGTAGGCTTGTAACTACGGTGTCTTAACAGTAAATCTAGGGTGTCGTAGCTTTTATGACAACACTAGAGCTATATGGACAGGAAATAACGGGGAATATAGGCCGAAACACTCTGACGACACCCCAGTTCATAAGGTATAACATCATAGTTAAAAGAGTATGACATTCGTGCTACAAAACAGTAAACTCTAAACAGTTATGACTCCCGGAATGTCATAACTGTTTTGGTCTAAGGAAATTACCCATGTATTAAACGGTTTGGTCACACATTAACTTCCTTTAACGACAAAAAACTGTTGGTGTAATAAAGGAGCTTTACAAAGAAATGGGAACAAGGACTTTTTACTTCCTATCGCGGATGACATTTTCTCCAGAAGTTTTCTTCCGACCGGACTCCTAAGAGCGAGGGCTCAGGATCTTGCTCAAATCTTGGATTGATTCCTTAACATCCGAAAGCCAGAGCGAGGGCTCATGATCTTGCTCAAACATTGGACTGATTCCTTAGCATCCGAAAGCCAGAGCGAGGGGGAAGAAAGAGTTTTTCTTGCACAAATGAAATCCAAGAAAAAATGACGGTAGAAGTAGGCTGGAAGGAAAGGTACAATAATTTTAAAATAAAAGAGAAGCGCTTTTAATGACCCTTATGATCAAAACGTAACATCGTAGCAGAGTTATACCATTTTGTATCGTTAGCCATGTAGGATCCATATAGATTAATCAGAAAAGACGATATAATTCATGTAAGACTTGCTGCATAGGACGGTGTACAAAGACCGTAGGACTTACTGCATGGGGCAGTGTACAAAGACTTTTCTTCTATATATATTCTAAGCGTGTCCGAGCGCAGATCCGTGTCGCCTCTTCCCAAAGTCGCACGCGTCGGATGGTCCCACTCGACTCGAGGACAAGAATGAAAACTAACAGTTAATCTGGCCCGTTCATTCCGCACGGTGTGATCTAGTGGACGGACAAGATACGGGCCACGGAACGACCTCGCGAAGGAGACTTGGCGGTCCCTGTTGAACGGGAGAAAACGACCGTTTGGATTTAACAGCCCTTCAACAACGCGACGCGGACGGACGGCAACGTGACACTCGGCACTTCCGGTTGGGATAAGCCAGCCCTACTCCGCGTCCCAACCGCGTCGAGGGCAAAATTGAAATAAAAAAAAAGAGTAAATTAGAAAAAAAAAAAGAGAGAAGATTCCCGAAAAAGATGTTACTAAATACGGAAATAAGGTGAAAGTTACCTCTAATAAATGTGGTGCCACTGCCAGCCCCTTTTTTTTTTTTTTTTCCCTACTTTGTGCCCTTCTATTTACATTACGTAGAATGGCTAAAATACCCTCTCGATTGGCGTGGAAGCCAAATTGGAGAGATGGTTATGACCGCACGATTTAACAATCAGAAATTCAATTTCTTTATTAGATTTAGCCTCTTCGCTAGGCCCACTGGGACCGTCGTCAGCGTGCACGTGTCAAGACAAGACAAGAGGTCTGTCTGATGGACGTACGGGATCATGCAAGCAGGGTCGGTTAAACTTAAACAAAGCGATGGTAAGGCTAAAATCGTCATTTTAGAAAAGTAGCCCGAGCATTGATGGTAATTGTGTAAAAGAAGAGGGGTATTTAGTAAAAGGGAGATAACGTTCGGCTCCAGATCGTTAGGTGCCGTGGGGATTGGCGAGGCCGCCGCGCCAGTATAAAATGGCCCTAGATTGGTCGGGGCGGAGGGCCGGAAGCGCTCGAGTCCTTACACCACCGTCATTCCCTCCTTCGCCCTCGCCTCTCAGAGCTCTTCTTCTCGTTTTGCTTTCTTTCCCCGTGATCGTTCTCGGAGAAGCCATGGCGGATCAGCTGACGGACGACCAGATCTCTGAGTTCAAGGAGGCCTTCAGCTTGTTCGACAAGGACGGAGACGGTCAGACTCGCCCTCTCATCTTCTTTTCCGTTCGATCCGTTTTGTTGATGCGATTTGTTTCCTTTTCGTTCTGTTTTGAGACCTTTTCGGTCGGATCTAATGGTTGATCTGCTTGTTTTGATTATGTTTGGATTTTTTTTTTATATATATATTTTGCTGGCATACTTTCTTGTAGGCTTTCTTCGTTGTTTTCTATTGGGAATATCAGATAGTTCGAGGTAGATGAGGCTTGATGGTCTTGGGGTTTGGGGGGGGGGGGGCCTTGAATTGATAACTAGTAAATGCTTGAATTCTCTGATCAGATACGAGTTCTGTTTTTTGATCTGAGATTTGTATGCGATACATTTTATTTTTTATTTTTTATTGTGCACCGATGTAAAATCGTGACAGGATGATAAGTGTGTTAACAGTGGTCTCATTGGCCTTTAACACCATCTATGCGTGCTTATATAAAGATGTTATGCCTTGTCATAAGGGAGGGATTTTGGTGTGTTTTCATGTGTCAAGGGTCCGGACTAGTAGAGGCCAACGAAGTGAAATGCTCTTTGATACCTTAGAACCCCGAGGTGAGATATGGAAGCGTGCCTCGTTGGAGTATGGTACGGAGGGTGAGCGAAAACAATCGATTCCCAACGGATTCTTGCTGTGTGCCTCCCCTGCCTCTGTGCCCTCTTAATTGTTGATCTGAGCGATGGTTGCATTAGCTTGTAACCTTTCAATTATCAATAAAGATATCATTGTTATTGCCCATCATTGTGTGCGCCTCCTTGCCTGTTTTGATGTATTTCGTTTGACTTTGCTTTGGTTTTAGTTTTGTTGCCTTTGTAGGCTGACTTTGTTATGCTGGTGACAATGGAGTGCTGCACGGTGTGAGAAGCTAAACCCGTGTCAAGTGCTGAAATCATCAATGTATTGATATTGTGTTGTGGAGATTTAGATCTTAAAGATGGAATTTGATCCATCTAATTGCTACCTTGTTCATGATAACAATGCCCTCATTTGATACAATGCTCATTTTGCAGTGTCAGCATGGTGCTGATGTGACACATTGTGATTCATCAACTCATTTGTGAATCATGCCAAACCCTGTGAATTGTGCTGGTCCCCTCCTTGGGGCATTTGGCAAAATGAATCTTGAGGGACCGTGAGTAGGGGGCATCCAAAGATGACTCCTTTAAAATTTCCTGGATGGAGAAGCTTTTTGCACCCTGCCACCACCACCTTAGATACTTTTATGGACGGAAAAATTGGAAAGAGTAATACGTATGAATCTAACTTTGACTAAATCTGGTGCTAGAACTATTAGATTGAGGTTTGAGCTCAAATTCAATCCATCCATTGGTTGGTCATATTTGGGTCCAATAATGTAGTCCGTGCCGGGATTGTGTTTCTATTTTACGTGTCAGTTTAGTCGTTGATAGTTGTTGCATTTCTTTTCTTTTCCTCTCTCTAATTTTTTTTCTTTTTTTTATGGGGGTGGTGGGTGGGGGAAATATATTATGCTCTGAGGATCATTTTAATTTATTGACAGTGTAGTATATCTTATCAAATAGAAGTTTAGCCTCTGAGTAGCCTGACCATCTTAATTTTGTATCACCTTGCGAAATGTTGTGGAATCCCAGTACATGATGTTATGAGTCCAATATTGTGGTCTGATTGCTTTATTGCTCTCCTTTCAGCAAAGAATTGGGAGGGGCCTTCAATGTCTGATTTTTAATCTTTCATTGTTCCAAATTATTCGTGATCTATATTAAGCAATTTGATTAATGTAAATTTTAACAATTGTATGCTAGAAAGTTTCCCTTTTTTTTTGTATACCATGAAGATTGAAATATTTGAGCCATAGTTATCAGATCCAGCCCGGACATTGATCCGGCCAAGGGCTCGGGTCACCGGGTCATTGGTTCAACCGTTGGGTCACTGGTTGAACCATCGATCAATTACTTTAATATAAAAATATATTTATATTAATAAAAATTAATTTTTAATAAAAAAATTAAGGTTAACATGATAATAAAACCCGTGATCCTATCCGGTTTGGGCTGAGTTGACCGGTTCATGGGTGAATCAGATGGGTTGATCGAGTTATTCTGGATGACTTACACATCTAACTTTATGTTAGAACCGGACCGGCTTGGCCTCCGGGTCCCGGTTCAACCAGTCCAATCGGCCGGTTCAGTCCGATTCTGACAACTATGATTTGAGCGGTCTATACCTATTAAGTATGAAATATTTGGATCTGGCCAAATCTAGAGCTAACACTAACTATGATTAAAGGTTTGGTTCAAACTCAAATCATTTTGGTAAAAATTGGGTCAAGTTTTGAATAGATGAGAAAATAAAATCCCCAAATATGGATTCTTGTTCAAGAATGATATCCCATTGGAACTGTGTGCATCCGCTTCATCCTTTGGAAATAGATCTTGGATCTAACGAAATGGGATGAGATGAGACAGCAGTTCTAGAAGCATAATTATCCTCAATATATGAATTATCCCTTTATTTTTTCAATTGCAGTATGGAAAAACAAAATAAAGTTATCCTCAATATATGAACAGATGGCCATTGAAGGATTCCTGCACCAGAACTACTTCTGAATTATGCCTTAATAAATGCAGGCATAGACTGGTTTCCTAATATTGCAAAATTAAGAATTGAATATGCATCACATTTTTTATCAGAAAATGAGTCTTCCTTTCTATTTTTTTGGTTGCATGCAAGACCGATTTTATAATATTGCCAAATTAGGACTTGAATATAAAACACATCTTTATCAGAAAATGAATCTTCTTGTTGATTTTTTTTGCATGTGCTAGTTCACTGTTTTTCTACTAATAAAAATATAAGATGCTGGCCATCTTAGATTCGCTATTTAACATGTTGTCTTGTGGAATTTTCAGTGCTTTGCTATCTAATATGATGCAATTACTTCACATTCCTTGGTTTGATTTCTTATTTGACACATCAAGTTATATCAGGACTGTTTAAGTTATTTAATCATTAGGCCTGAGAAAAATAAGTCCAATAATTTAAAATGGTAAGTAGAAAGAAACAGATGCTCTAATCGATCCCAAGCCAGCACGGATGGGAGTGATAATTTGTACCCACCCACTAGCTACTTGATCCTAATGGAACCAGTTTTATCTGACCTGTTTATTGGGGGTGGTTTTGGCCATTAGAAATTAAATCTGTAGGGGGTTTGAAGTAGAGGCCAAGAACCAGATCCAATATATTTAGTAAAAGTCTAAATTACCCTTGATATATAATCCTAAATCCCTAACCGTTTCCTCTTTTCACAAGCCTTAGCTGTTTCAATCCTAATCCCTCTCTCCTCTATTCTGCCATCTATGGCCTTTCCATCCTTTACTACAGTGATTTTTTTTCGTCCTCAATGGTTCCCTTCATTCTCCTCTTCTTCTTTCCAAGCGCTCTTGATCTCATTTGTTTCTTTTGTTTAATATTATCCGAGGTACTGAGATTTAATATTACAATTTGTTTTGTTAGTTTAACTTGTATGATAGAAAAAGAGATGAAAGGATGAAGTGGGCTAGGTCGGGTTTGGGAATTTGAGTATACCCATGGGGTGGTTGGGTTCGAGGCATGCTGCCCCGTTTCCATACCTTTGCCATTCATAAGCATGGATGTGGATGCTATAAGATGTTATCAGTGACTTGACTCTTAGCTGTTAATCCTTGCAATCTCTCTCTCTCTCTCTCTCTCTCTCTCTCTCTTTGTGTGTGTGTGCGTGGTTGGGTGGGGTGTGGGTGTAAGTTTCATTCATGTTGTCATCTCTGTCTTTCTCGGTTATGTTCTATGTTTTGCTTAGGAGCTTGAAAGTGACTTGAGAAGAGCAACGAATAAGCGAATGAGAATTAAGTTTAATAGAAAATGGCATAATCTGTAAGAGACAAGTGATGTATTGGCACACATGTTTAGCTGGTGCTTAATATGAAAAGACAAGTCATTTTGAAAAGCATGTATTCTCGAAATGTGCAAGAAGTTTTCAGAATGCTGCTGTTGCAATAAACCCTCCCAGTGGTTTTTTTTTCTGATTGCTTTATAATGAAAGATGCATTAATTCTGTTTATACATTTATTGATTATTGAGCACTGTCACAAGGCAATAGTTTGTCTACTCCAACTAGTGGGAGAAATTAGAAGAGTTTCAGATAGAATAATATACCTGTTGCAATAGCTTTCTGCCTTGAGGCCACAGGATCAATGAATAGGGCTATGACAGATGCACAGTTTTATCCCTGTCAGTTAATAAAGCAGGGAAATGTTGCAAACATCTGAGTGGTATATGCTTCTTATGAACTACTAAGGTTTGAGTATGCATGTGCAAAGTTCACATTTAATGGATCATAATTAGTTGATTGGGAGTCTTAAGTTTTAAAGCAACATGGACCAATTTTAACAGTACTTCTCTCCTCCATGTTATGGAAAGGTAGCTTTTTTATTTGATTTTTGTGACACTTTATTTGGGTGACTCAAAGATCAAGCAGAAATTGTAGGCCAACTGATCCTGTTATATATGACATACAACAAATGCTGGATGTAGATTGTGAATGTGAGATCAGTGCATGGGAAACATTTAGTTATCAATATACCTTAATACTGCTGCTGGAAGCTGCTTAAACACTTGTTGATTGGTTTAGTATAATTGGGCTTCTGCAAGAAGAGGTGATTTATGGCAAGATGCAATCCTCTGTTGCAATAACTCCAGCATTAGTATTAGCTGGTTGCTGAGGCATTGTAAGATTGCTAGGATGATATTGTCCTAGATTTCATGATCCATGAAAATTTCTTCTTGGTATTGCATAAAATTCAGAAAAAGTTTATGAAGACGACTTTACCTAATGGAAATTCTCACTGGTCCATGGTGAAGCTTTTAAATTTATTTTTTATCAATCTATTTCTGTGCCGTGTTAGTTGGCAGAAGTGAAGCATTTTATTCTTGGTTGCGAACCATTTGTGGTTTTACATGTTAGATGTCTTTCTTGCTTGAAAGGGCCAGTCAGGGTATATATTTTGAGATGAGTTGCTTGAAGTCTTAAAATCAATTTGGATATTTGAAGTTCAAGTTAGTTACTTTGAAATAAGTGGCCCATTTGCTATATTTTAGATTTTGGGGTGGTTCATTGATCATAGCATGCCTGTTAGTTGTTGAGTGATTAGTGTTGGCTTGGCTTGCCCCAACTTTGGGCCAGGCTATAGGCAAGACTTGAACTAATTTGGGTCAGGTCTAGGTTTAATATTAGAGTCTGAAAAAATTTCAAGGCTCAGCTCGAAGCCTGAGCTTGAAAAAGGCTTTGGTATTGGTCCTTAGTCAAGTCTGAAATTGGCCCGAATCTAATCTTTAATATCAGAGCAATTTTCTTGGAGTGATTAGGTGGAATTATCTTAAATGTTGCTTATTTTTGTACTCAACTACAACTGAACTCATTTAAGCCTTTTCCCAACTATATGGGAATGTTGCTTATTTTTGTGCATGAAAATTGACTTTGTTGGTTTAGTTTTTAATCCAAATGGGTTGCTGTTGGTTGGTGCAATTGGCTTTTGGGCTGGGTTTGAGCCTGGACTTAGGTGTGGTTTCTAAAAGAAATTTTAGGCTTGAGTCCAGCTTGAAGCCCTAAAAAAACTTTTGGGCTGAGATCAGGCTAGGGTGTGGCCCGGTCCAATCAACTTCCAACCTTGCAAGTGATCAAAGAGGTCATTGTTTATCTCACTTTTTTCTGTTCCGCTTCATTGGATTTATGGATGCCTTGAGTGCACGTCACTTTGCATGTGCAGTAAAGATTTTCCTCTTTTTTTTTTTTTGGTAAGGGAGCTTATTATTTATAACTTGTTGTGGTCATGCATTCATGCCTTAGGCTACTTGCATGGTTTATTAGATTTATGTTTTTTTTTTTTTTTTTTTTTTTGAGATTGTGTATACCCTCACAAATTTACTGCATGTGTATCTTTATAATTATTTCTTTCGTACGTCTGCCCTTATAAATATTTTAAATTATGCATATGCATGTATGGATAATAAATTGTTTTTATTTGCATGTATATCCTTAATAAGGGTAGAAAATTTGTGAGATATGTAATTTTAGATATTTGTAAGGTTATGGATATGGAAAGAAAGGTGTATATATATATATATATGTAAATAAAGGTATAGATTTAATTGCAATTTGAAAAGCTACTTTTGTTCTTATAGTTGTAACTATTTGGATGCCTAGTTTATGGTTCTTTACCTGAAAAAAGCACTTTGTATTTGCATTGTCTCTTGTTATTTCTAAGTCCTTATATGCTAAAATAGGTAAATTGATTGTAATGTAGATCCTTAAGTTAACCTAGCTGGAGTTTTGATATGCTGAACTATAACATGCATATTATATACCAGTATGGGGTCCGGTATCAAGGCAGTGAACCTTGACCGTAATGGTTAAATTAAATCATAGTATAGCTGTAACTTGTGAACGGTTTTGAGTTGCAAGCAGGGTCCCTGCGACCCTTCAACTTAGAAGGGGATCCCTTGCTAGAGTTATCAATATTCTTGAGCAGGTATTCATGTTGTTTCCGAAAATCTAGTTTACCTCAACAAATTGTTTGTGTGGGCTTTGTTATAACAGAGGCATCTTTCTTTAAGGGTTTCAGTTGGGCAATGAAGCAGAAGCTACTTTCTTTTAACAAGGATAATGGTAGCCTAGATACTACATAATAGTGAATTGCCTGCATTGGAGGTGAATTCTTGTTGTTCAATCATGTAAACTGTTCATGCTTGATGATGGATTTGTGGATTCAATATTTTTTTTAAAAAAATGCCATGATATTATTTATTTGAGCAAGATTTGCAATCATTTTCACATATCAGTATTGGTAAACTATAACTCCGTTAAGGTCGGTCCCAAGCCTGGGTAAAGGAGAATGGTTGCGTTAGGTAGCTGATAGTCAGCGTAAAACTCCGTCGGATCTCCTAAAACATGAATATACTAAATCAAACTATGCAAAGAGATAGGACGTCTCTATTAAGAGATACGTTATATTCGCCTTCGGATGTTTCGAAAAATGGGCAAGGGTATTGCACCCAGGCACGGTGACCAGGTGCTGTGATAATGAACAAAAAAAATTAAAAAGATATAACTTTTTATAATTTGAGTGTTGATTTAGTTCTGAATAGAGCGGAGTGGAAGAAGCAAATTCATGGAGCTAACCCCATGTAGTTGGAAAAGGCTTAGATGATTTGAGTTGAGTTTTGGTAAACTATGTCCAACTCCAAAGCATTATGGCTTGCTTTGGAGATTGAACAAAAGGTAGTAGCTTTTAATTTTTCTGTTTTTATTTCTTTTATTTGAATGCTGCAATAGATGCTAATAAGCAATAAAAGGCTAGCGGCTACTATATCAGTGTTTCAAACTTTGTAAATTAAAATAAAATATTAAAAGTGCAATTTGTTTTGGGTGGAATTTTAACAGGTTGTATCACGACTAAGGAACTGGGAACCGTGATGCGGTCACTGGGGCAGAATCCAACCGAGGCAGAGTTGCAGGACATGATAAATGAGGTGGATGCTGATGGCAATGGGACCATTGACTTCCCAGAATTCCTCAATCTAATGGCTCGCAAAATGAAGGATACTGACTCAGAAGAGGAACTCAAGGAGGCCTTCCGTGTGTTTGACAAGGACCAGAATGGTTTCATCTCAGCTGCTGAGCTCCGCCATGTCATGACCAACCTTGGTGAGAAGCTAACAGATGAGGAGGTCGACGAGATGATTCGTGAGGCTGATGTTGATGGTGATGGCCAGATCAACTATGAGGAGTTTGTCAAAGTCATGATGGCCAAGTGACCTCTTTAAGAAAACATGAAAATTATGAGGATATTGCGGGGCAGATAAGCAGAAAAATATGATCCTATCCCTCTAATGCAGGTAGTTTATCTGGATAGCTGTAGTTATGAAACAGACAGTGCTGACTCTTTCTCCTTTTGTGTCTTATGGATGGTTGTGTTCATCACACTATTTATCCATGGTCCTGTGAATCGGGCCTGTCTGTTTCTATCATGTTGTGTTTGGGTTTTGCTTGAATCTTTATGTAGTCCTTTTTTATTTTTTTATCTTCTCTTTTATTTAGTCCCCTCTTTTCTATACCTGCTGCAAACTGGAACAAAGAAGACATTCTCTTGCTGGATCTTCTACTATTAAATTTATATTTTGCTCTGTCAAGTTAACCTTGTAGATTCTATTTATTTTAATTCTGGTAGTTGAAAATGCTGTTGTGATTTTGTGCTTCGATGGTTCTGGCAATCAGGTAAGGTAGAGATGCCTTTAAATATGAAGGCATTTGGCCTTCTTCTTTTTGTTTGGATGTGAATCCTGATGTGATGACCGGTGGTTCCAGCTGCAGTAGAGAGGTAAAGGCCGGCTGCTACCGGATTCATCGGGTTCTCAGCTTTTAATTTTATTGCTGGAATGTGTAGGTTGCGCACTCCATATATCAGTTCTGTAGCAGGTGTAAGCTGATGAATGTGACGGGTCTTATCAACAGTTAAAACCACTGGGTCTTTATCATTTATGGTTGCGAGTGCTCTAATCTCTAATAATTGTTTTAACGTTGCCAAGTTAGAAGTCAATCTTCTAATTCCGCGTTTTGAACCTTTTGTTGATTCGGACGGGGTGACCAACTTCTGATGTGTTGTTGGTCGATAATTTGTGTTTTCAGTCATTTATCAGTCACAATGTAAAGCCTAGTCCTAAGCTAGGTTAGCCTAGCCTAGCCTAGCCTAAGCCAATCAGGGTTCGCTAGATAACAAGTCAAATTGTTGATAAATTTTTTTTTTTTAAAGAACAAGAATAGGTAGGATTTTTGTTTCTTGTAAATGGAAGGGTTAGGGCATTGGGTCTTTTTTTTTTTTTTTTTTTTTTACAAACGGACGATCATACAAGTCTAGTGTGAATCAGTTCAAATACATCAGATATAAAATTTGTTGCAAAAGAAGAGGATAGGGTCATCCGGCCTCCAAATCCAAGATCCAGCAGCTGCTCAGTCCACCATCGAGTTGGCTTCGCAATAAATATGACGGATCTGGATAGTACCAAACCTCCCTTAAATAGACCAGATATCCCTCAAGATCGGATTAAAGGACTCATTAAAGCAATTCTTCCTTTGCAACCAAGAAATGACCATCATAGAATCACCCTCAATCATGATCCTATGAGCATGAAGAATCCTGGCTGCATAAGAAATACCCGTCCATGCAGCAAAGAGCTCGATGATCTGAACAGAGGAGTTTAGAGTACCAAAACCTGCCCGCCGCTAACAAATCACCTAGCGGCCCTCGTATGATGAATACCGAACCAGCAGCTCTATCACGAACACTCTCGTCGAAATTGATTTTGATAAACCTTGGAGGGACTCCCAAAAAATGAAAGCCGTATGCATTGGGTTTCTTTTGAAGTAGCTGGAGTGGGTTCGTTATTAGAGAGGCAAGCTCTTCCTCCTTTTTGATAACATGGTTCCTTCCTTGCTTAACCACTGGAAAGGTCGGCCGACAAGTCAAGAAGAGTGGCTGGAATGTCGTGAATGTCTAGTGCAGTGTAAGGAAGGTTTTCAGCCAGCGAAGGAATGGGGGCGGTTGGATTTTAGAATTAGGCGTTGGAAACAGAACAGGAACCAACTCACGTTTCAATAAATTGTTCATCACCGCATGCATCTTTTAACCTGAAAACCAAGTTAAAAACCCAACAAGGATGAATTCCAGCTAGTGTTCCTGAGGGCCTATGACCGAAGAATAGAAATGTCGATCGAGAAGAGGTTTTAAAGTCCTCTATTAGTCTCCCATCTTCTTTTTGCTAATGATTATATTTTACTTAGGAGAGCTAATGTTCACAATGCAACCTCCTTTGCTTTAGTGATTCAACGCTACTGTCAGGCCTCTGGTCAGAAGATCAATTTCCAGAAATCCTCTATCTGCTTCAGCCCACGGATCTCTAATACTACTAAAACAGCCATCAACCACACTTTGGGCATTACTAAACAGACTGATCGCTTATTTTATCTTGGAATCCTTATAACAGGTAGACGCCCAGATATAGTGACTACATTGACATTGAGCGCTGGATCCGTGATCGTCTCGATGGATGGTAGGTCACTGGGCTATCTATGATGAGTAGGGCTACCCTCTTACAGTCTGTCCTCACCTCTCTTCATCTTTACCTTCTGTCTAACTCCATTGTTCCATTGACATGTTTGAGGAGGATTGAGAGGAGCTTTAGGGACTTCCTTTGGGCATCCAGACAGGAGGGGCATGGTATCCATTTGATTGATTGGGACACTGTTTGTTTGCCGATTTCTGAGGATGGCCTTGGCATTCAGTCGCTGATTGTAAGGAGGGAGACTCTGATTGCTAGGCACACTACGCAGTTCTTTTCGATCCGCACTCATTATGGAGCTCTTTTATGCGAGCCAGATATGGAGACTGGTCTCACACTATGGACTTTCAGTCGGTTTGGGACATTCTTTCTTTTGGAAGGAGGTTTGTCGTCATGCTCCAACTGTTTTAGAAAACATCTTCTAGTTGATTGGTGATGGCTCGTCGGTAGATGTTGTCCAAGATACATGGATTGCTGATATCCCTCTTTCTCGTTGGCCTACCTTTATTAGTAACGATATCCCTTGCAGTTTGAGAATCAATGATTTGATCTCTCAGGACTGCTCCTCTTGGCACCTTCCCACAGTGACCCAATTCTTCAGCATTGAGCTTGCTCGCAGGATCCTCTCTATCCCTCTCACTCCGGGACCCACTGCTGATACTAGACTCTGGAAAAGATCATGTCTCCCCAGTGCTCCTATGAAGGATCTTCTGAAAATCTACATGTCACAGGCTCAGCGTAGGATGGATGTGGCGTAGATTTGGCGGCTTCCTACCCATCCTAGGATTCAATTATTCATGTGGAAGCTTGCTTGGGACTGCCTCCCAACCTGCTCTTTGCTCTCTAGAAGGGGGCTATCTATCTAGCCTAGGTGCCCTGTGTGCGGTCAGGAGGAGGAGACTACTGATCATGCTATCTTTTCTTGCCCCAGAGATAGACAGATTTGGCAAATTATTGGCTATCAGATTGGACAGGATAGCACTACTTCTCACTGTGCGACTCTTTTCTGTGATATTCAGAGAGGCACTCAGCAGCAAGCTGCCACCTGGACTTACACAGCTTACCAGATCTGGATATCGCGGAATCATCTTGTTTTTACTGATGACAGTGCATCTCCACATATGACAGCCAGAAAAGCAATCTCCTTATCTATGGAATACACTCACCACTGCTCTGCGTCGGCTTTTGACAATCCTGGCCACTGGGGTCCCTCTGCTGCTTTGGCAGCGAATCAGCATACGGTTTTCATTGCTTGGGAGCCCCCCAGGGTTTGTTAAAATCAATTTTGATGGCAGTGTCCAGGGTAGACTTGCTGGTTCAGCCTTTATAATACGTGGTTTTGATGGTGCTATGCTGGCGGCCTTGGTCTTCTGGATTGTTCGGTCCCGCTAGCGAAGCTTTACGCAGCCTGGACGGGTATCTCCTACGCCACTCGGATCCTTCATGCTCATAATCTTCTCATTGAGGGAGACTCTCTCACTGTTATCAGATGGCTCTGCCAGGATAACGGTGATCCAGGTGCTTCTAACCCTTTGCTACACAATATCCGAGTCACCCTTCAGGAAGCTCACAGAGTCCACATTGGTTATGTCTATAGGGAAGCTAATGCGGCGGCTGACTAGATAGCAGGCTCGATGTGGCCTATCATTCTGGGATTAGGATCTGGAAGCAGGATGACCCCTGCCCTTTTGTACTTAAACAGATCTTATATTCTGACTTATATGGGCTGATTCACACTAGACTAGTGTGATTACTATGATCATCTGTTTGTATAAAAAAAATCCTCTATTTCAAGCCTCAAATTTAATTGACACGTGTGCCTAGACCAACCAAAAGACTCAAATACCTTTCACACCAAGCGAAAAGTTACCCTATCCTCTCTTTGACCAGAATTTTGAATCCTTCTACAAAATTATTTAACTCACGTATCCTCCTCCTTAGATGGAAAAATCTAATAATGATGCGCATGTCCCTGGCTATCAAATGACCCAAATGCCCTTTTAATCCATTTAAATGCTGCTTCCATCTTTCTTTCATTCAAATGACGCTCATATCCCTAATTAGAAAATGATATTTTGTATCCTTAAGGGCTTAAAGTTTACAGTAAACCTAAAATAACTATTCCAAATTAGTCGTTCTAGAGATAAATAATTGGGATAAAGCATTTTAGAAACAAATTCATGGAGAGTGAGATCTAAAATAAGGGTTAAAAGTAAATTAATGCACTAATCCAATATTAAATCCTAACCTAAGAATATAAAACATGCTTAGAATCCCCAAATAAGGGATATTTCTATTTTGATCCAGAAGGAGACTTTAGGACCTAGTGAAATAAATTTCATAAATTGATAGGAAGGGATTTAAATTAACAAGAGTAAAATTGGATTTGTGTTGGTTTACTTTAAATTATATATTAGGTTTGGAAGAGGAATCCTGAGTTGAGACCGTTGATCTATCTACGTCTATTCGATAAAAAATGATTGATCATTTTTATAATTTATCATATTTTTTAATAAATAAATATTTATGATCTTATAATGCTTAGTTTATGAATATAGCATGTCTGCATATTCACCATAATTGCCATGATTATATTTAATATTAACTATTTGTTACTCTTGATAAATTAATGAAAATGTTGGATTGATGAATAAATTTTAATGAGAAATGATGAAATTGAATTTTAGTGAATCGATGCAAAAAGATATTTGTTTCACAGTTGTCAAATGCATCCAAAAGAGAACAAGAAAAGCCATAGTTTATTCATAAGAGAACATCACAAGACTAAGTGAAGGCTTCCTCGACACCATCCAAGTTTGCTATGTTTTTAAAGTTGTGGGTTAGCCTCATTATGCTCGGGCTTGAAGCTATTTCTCAAGATAGTTTAAAAGATGTAATTCAAAAAATCCATATGAAGCCAAACAAGAAATGGCAAAGGAATATATATCGAATCTAGGTATAAAGAAGAGAGGTATTTGGTTTGATCCGAAAGGTTTCATCGTTTTAACAAGCGATGAAAAATTAGTATGACAGTTGCTATGGAGGAGTTAGTGGTGATAGGTTTTGTTGGGTTTCATTGACATAGGAGTATCAACGAAGAAGTAAAAGAATAAAGCTCATATCTCTATTCTTCAATAAAAAGTAAAGAGTTTAAGATAAAGAAAATGGTTTATATTCATTATCTTTATATAATTATATAATTATTTATAAATATTTTTATTCTTTAACAAAAAGTAAAAAAAGCAAAAGAATAAGGATAATAGCTCATATCCCATTATCTTTATACAAGCATATAGCTATCTATAAATATCCCTATTCTTCAATAAAAAGATAAATAGCAACAGAATAAAGATAATGATATATACCTTATTATTTTTATATAAATATGATTATTTATATTTTTTTATTATTCATTAAATTTTTACAAAGTAAAAGAATAAATATATAACTCATATCCTATTATCTTTGCAATTCAAACAAACATGAAAAGTATTGAAATCTCTTAAAATAAAATACTTTCTTAGAAAGCTTATGCAAAGCTATATATTCTCATGGGTTTTTTTTTGGTACAGGCGGCAGGTGATCACACTAGTCTAGTGTACGTCAATCCCGATAGATCAGAAAATAATATTTGTTTCAGTACAATAGGACAGGAGTCTTCCTGCTTTCAAATCCAAAACTCAGAATGATAGGCCACATAGGCCATCATCCAGTCAGCTGCAGAGTTAGCTTTCCTATAGACGTGATAGATCTGGACTCTGTGAATCTCCTAAAGAGTAGACTAGATATCGTGGAGTAAAGGGTTGATAGAAACTTGATCGTGGCAATCCTGTCGAAGCCATCGGATGACAGTAAGAGAGTCCCCCTCAATGAAGAGGCTATAAGCATGAAGGATCCGAGTAGCGTAGGTTATTATACCAGCTCAAGCTGCATAAAGCTCAGCCAAGAAACAGAGGAGTCTAGGTGACCAAAGCCAACTGCCACCAACATCACTCCATCGGTCCCATGGATAATAAATGCTAAACCTATGAATCTTCCTCAAACACTCTCATCGAAGTTAATTTTGACAAACCCTGGAGGGATGACTCCCAAGAGATGAAGACCGGATGTCGAATCGCTGCCAAAGCAGCAGAGGATCTCCAGTGGCCAGAGCTGTTAAAATCAAGAGCAGATGGAGTGTGTATTCCGTAAATAAATATATGGTTTTTCTCACTATCTTATGGAAAGATACAATATCATCAGTAAAATAAGCAGGTTCCATGATAATCAGATCTGATAGGCTGTGATGGTCCAAATAGCGCCCTGCTACTGGATACCCCTTCGAATGTCGCACAGAAAAATAGTCCGCCATGAGGCAGTACCATGCTTCCTGGGGTGATATCTGCCAGATCTATCTCGCTCTGGGACAGCTAAAAATTGCATGATCAGTAGTCTCCTCATCCTGTCCGAACAATGGGCAAGTAGCCTAGATGGACAATCCCCTCTCAGAGAGCAAAGAGCAGGTAGAAAGATAGTCCCACACAAGCTTCTAGATAAAGACCTGGATCTTGGAATGGATGTGAAGCTTCTAAATCCACGCAACATCCATCATATGGTGAGGTTGTGGTCTATACATCTTCATTAGGTCCCTAGTAGGAGCCCTAGAAAGATATGATTTTTTCCATAATCTGATATCAGATGTGTGCCCCGGTATGATTGAAATAGAGAGAATCTAGTGAGATAGCTCCTCACCAAAGAACCGGGACACCGTAGGAATGTGCCAGGAGTGATCCTGAGAGATCAAATCAGTAACTCTCATACTGCTAGGAACATCAATACGGATAAAAGTAGGCCAAAGTGAGAGGGAGAGATCAGCAATCCATGTATCCTGAACAATATCTACCGAGGAGCCATCTCCAATCATCCACGAGATGTTGCTCAATATCGTCGTGCCAACAGACCTCCTTTCAAAAAAAAGAGTATCCACGTGAAAGCTAAAAATTCATAGACCATGTCCACTCCCCATATCTAGAACACATAAAAGAGCTTCAGAAAGAATGCGGATCAAGTAGAAACCATGTAGCATGCCTAGCAATCATAGCCGCTCTCCTTACTGTCAGAGACTGGATTCCAAAGCCACCTTCTGAAGTTGGCAGGCAAATAGTATCCCATGCAAATAGATGAATACCATGGTCGTCCTACATAAAGGTCCAGAGGAAGTCCCTAAAGCATCTCTCTATCCTCGTTAGACAAATTATCGGAATAGTAGCATTGGATAGGTAAAATAAAGGTTTACGGGCTCCTCTGACATTCCATATAAGAATCTTCATTTGACAGTTGGGAGGGTTGGGACCCAGTTTGGTCCTCCAATATGTTGTCCTCAAAAAGGCATCCATTAAGTAGGGTACCACACTCAGGATTCTGTTTATTGCAATCCATCAACTAAATAGCCTCCATTACTACTTCAGTCTCTTTCACCTGAGGGGACAAGGTCGCGATCTGGGTATCATGACCCTTCTCCAGAATGGCATCCTTGAGGCAGGAGACGATCGAGTCATGGTGTCATCCCTCCAATTGAGTTGGCTGAGAAGCTGCATCCTTCTGTCCAACAAGGGGCACACCATTGCTGTGGGTAAAGTTGGCGTCCATACCATCCAGAGTGACAGGGCCCAAATTGCTGAAAAGGTAAATTTATCTTTTATGATATTGGAGCCAGATGGAATTACTTTTCCTTTTCCTTCTGCATTTTGGATACCACTCGTTGAGTGAGAGTCTCCGCAAGCTTGGCCCTCTTAGATGGGCTGATGAGAATTACATATATTTTATATGAATCAAATTCATATATCATGCAGCGGAAGATAAAAATAAATATGAATTTAATTCCCAAAGCCCAATATCCTTAGGGAACAGATTCAGTTAACAAGAAATAATATATGATTAAATAATAGATCATACCTGTGTTCTTTATCGGGGATGAAGCCTGATGAAGATGGTTAACGATTTACCACTAGTCGTCCACACATTCGGCCTCTAATGGTGATCCACACGATGATCTTTGGATGATGTCCTCCTAGGATTGGATGATAACCTTCTTGCGAGGGTGCTAGCGCCTCTTTTCTTTTTCAATTGATTACCCAAATTAAGAAAAATTTCATGATCAATATCAAATCTTGATCAATCAAGAGAGAGAGGGACGTCCTAGAGAGAGAAAGAACATTTTTAAGAGAGAAAGTGGGTGTTAGGCATCTAAGAGAGAGAAAAAGGAGGAGTTAGGCGTGTCTTTCGATGGGAGTGTCTCTCTCCTTTTATACATGAAAAGGAGGTTGTATGGTTCCATAAAAAGGGGAATTTTGTTTCAACTACCTAACCATTCAACCATATCAAGTTGATAACAAATTATCCTAACAAATTTAGGATATTATTATAATAAATTATCCTAACAAATTTAGGATATTTTTTATCATGATAATGTTAGGATTACAACCACCAAACCACATCCCTAAAAATAGGAAATTGGTTATCCCATAAAACCAACGTCGCAACCTTGGATTTGGCTTCATAATGATGCCTCAAATCATGGGTGTTCCCTCCTCTATGACGTGAAGATGGGTCATGTCCATCACATGGGTATGGATCCATCCTCCACATGGCACGGTCTCAGCCCTCGGTTCAATTGGGTTTCCATGAATGTAATCATGCCATCATATGGACCCAATTAAATACCACATTATTAATCTAAGCCATCCATCACATGGATCAAGCCTAATTGAGTATCCAATTAATGAATTTCATATATTCATTACATGTACAAAAGGTCTCTCCCTTGAACACAAAATTCTTTCCTTATGATGAATCCTATTCATCAATTTCATGTTCTCTCATTAAGATTAAGTCAAACTCAATCTTAATTAATTGGTCATCTAATCTAAATTAATTCCAACTTAATTCTCATTTTAACTTCATCCAAAATCTCCTTAATGCGTGTGACCTATTAGGTCCCTTGATACGTTAGTAATAATCATATCCCTAACATTGACCCTAAGGATGACTTGGTCAACACTTTATCCAAGCCAATTCTTTAACCAAATCAACTCTTTGATTAAGTCAAAGAATCCATGATTATAGATCATGAGTGGCATCTAGTAAAGCATCATGACTATTCAAGTGTTAAGGGTTTTGTTGACATGGTCATCAACACCTGTCCATGAACGGTTACCATACGATTCAATCCCTTTATCACATATCCCAGATCAATCAGTGGTATGGAATGTGTCAACCATGTAATTGATCTTTATTTACTTGATCTCAAAAAAAATTGACTTATATGAATTAGAACTTCTAAACCATTTGAATTCCAACTGAATCTTGCAAGGATTTAACAGTCAATTTAATCCATCAAATGGCCGTGGGATATAACCCTTTCTATCAAGGGAGACAAATCATGTCTTGATCAAACACCACTTTCATGTGCTTCATGTCATACCCAATCGATACCATATTTGCCATCGGTGGCTAGAGCAACGTTTGCATAACGTCAAAGCATGACATTCCATACATGAGGTGCAATAAAGATCTCAAATCAAAGGATCACTCGCACCACCGTCATCAGGGATCAACCATCGACACTATATAGAATATCCATATGGGATCTCTGTGCCGATCATCCAATGCATCGTTACAATAACGAGCATCCACACACCTATCCAAGTATCTCCATACTTCAGCTTGCGAGATCAGCTGCTCACCACAATGGTGAAGATATACAATGTGTGCTAGTCTCATCGGTGTTCGATAGTGTCTAGTCCTGTCTATGCATCGACTAGGAAAATTTAAAGAATCAAACCATAATGTATAATTTTGGATCTCACAATTTATAATCTTTATTATAAATTTTATATGCAGTTCACATTCTTTTGGACTTTATCTCACAGAAAAATATATCTAATATATATATATATATACATCCGGATAGATAAAGAAACCAATAAATTTGATTTGCATTCATAAAGAAATGTGTACAAACTAGCATCTAATCTAATTGGATCTAGGGCACACACTAACAATCTCCCACTTGCTCTGGAGCCAATCATCCATGTATCTAATACCAAGTGACTCAGCATGACTATCATGCTTCTGCTGCGATAGGACTTTAGTGAACGGATCGGCAATATTGTCGTCCATGGGAACTCATTCTATTTTTATATCATTTCGTCCAATGATTTCTCTAATTACATAATATCTTCTAAATACATGTTTGGACCTCTGATGAGACCTTGGCTCCTTGGCTTACGCAATATCTCCATTGTTATCACAATACAAGAATAATGGATTAACAATGCTTGAAACCACTCCAAGTTCAGTGATAAACTTTTTGATCCAAACTGCTTCTTTAGCTGCATCTGATGCTACAATGTACTCGGCTTCAGTCATAGAGTCGACGGTCATCTCCTGCTTAAAACTTTTTCAGCTGACTGTACCACCATTGAGTGTGAACACATAGCCTGATTGTGATTTATAATCATCTCTATCAGACTGAAAACTAGAATCCATGTAACCCCGAACTATAAGGTCAGGTTCTCATAAACTAAGAACATATCCTTAGTTCTTCGCAAATACTTAAGGATATTCTTGACTGCTATCCAATATTTCTCACCAGGGTTTGCTTGATATCTTCTCGTGATACTCAAGGCATAAGAAACATCAGGCCTTGTACATAGCATCGCATGCATAATGGATCCAATTGCTGATGCGTATGGTATCCTATCCATGTACTCTCTTTCCTCTTGGGTTTTAAGACTCATATCCTTGGAGAAATGTACCCCATGCGACATTGGCAGGAATCCCTTCTTGGATTCCTCCATGCTAAACCGCTTTAGCATCTTATCTATGTATGGATTGGGTCAATCCAAGCAACCTTCTAGATCTATCTCTATAGATCTTTATACCTATTATATAGGCTGCTTCTCCCAAATCCTTCATGAAGAATTTACCTGATAACCAATCCTTCACTTCTTTAAGGAAGGATACATTGTTTCCTATTAATAATATGTCATCCACATATAATATCAAGAAAATAATATCACTCCTACTAACCTTCTTGTACACACATGGATCATCCTTATTTTTATGAAATCAAACTCTTTGATTGTCACATCAAATCGGATGTTCCAACTTCTAGAGGCTTGCTTAAGTCAATAAATAGACCTTTGTAGCTTGCACACTTTCATAGGATCTATGGATTCAAAACCCTCTAGTTGTATCATATACACATCCTCCTCTAAATTTTCATTTAGAAAGGCGGTCTTGACATCCATCTGCCAGATCTCATAGTCAAATATGCTGCTATTGCAAGCAAAATCCTTATGGACTTATGCATGGCTATAGGTAAAAAGGTTTCATCAAAGTCAACACCTTGTCTTTGCTTATAACCTTTTGCAACTATCCTTGACTTATAGGTAATCACATTACCATCCATGTCGGTCTTTTTCTTAAAACCCATTTGCACCCAATAGGTTTTACCCCTTCAGGTGGATCAACCAAGGACCATACCTGGTTGTCATACATGGAGTCCATTTCAGATTTTATGGCCTCAAGCCATCTCTTGGAGTTAATGTCAAACATTGCCTCCTTGTAGTTGGTAGGCTCATCATCCTATATAAGAAATGCATATCTCTTAGGGATGTGAATTGTCTTACTAGATCTACGTAGCTGATGTATACTTGGAGCTACATGTTGCTTTACCTCTCCTGATAAAGACTCATGCAATGGATGCTGAATGTGGGTTGAGTCTCCAGCTTAACTCCCACTGCATTCGATATATGTTCCATTCTATCTAATTGGTCTTTATCAATTTATGGTTCTTGAGTTTCACTAAGTTCAATCTTACTCCCACTATCCTTTGAAATTATCTCATTTTCTAAAAATGAAACATTTCTTGAGACAAACACCTTTTGCTTGAGAGGGTGATAGAAGTAATATCCTTTTGTTTGTTTGGATATCCATAAAATTACATTTATCAGATCTAGCTTCAAGCTTGTTTGATTCATTACGCTTCACATAAGAGTAACAGCCCCAAACCCTTAAATGATTAAGGGATGGTTTCTTTCCACACCATATCTCATATGGAGTGGAGTTGACCGATTTAGATGGAACTTGGTTTAGGGTATATTCGGTAGTATCTAGCGCATAATCCCAAAATAATTTTGGAAGATCTGCAAGGCTCATCATCGAACGTACCATATCTAATAGTGTACGATTTCTTCTTTCTGACACACCATTGTGCTGTGGTGTACCAGGAGGAGTCTATTGAGGAAGAATCTCATTCTCCTTCAAATAATCTATGAACTGATGGCTCAAGTATTCACCACCTCGATCTGATCGAAGTATCTTAATACTATTGCCGATTTATTTTTCTACTTCACATCTGAATTCTTTGAACTTTTCAAAGGCTTCAGATTTGTGCTTCATCAGATACACATAACCATATCTACTATGGTCATATGAATGTAATAAAATAAGAAAAATCTCCTATAGCTTGAATGTTGATGGGTCCACATACATCCGTATGTACTAAACCCAAACATTTAGTCGCTCGCTCACTTTTTTCAATAAAAGATGACTTGGTCATCTTGCCAAATAAGCATGATTCATATTCCTCAAACGATTCCCAATCGAATGAGCCCAAGTATCCATCATTATGTAACTTGGTTAAACGCTTTTCATTTACATGGCCTAGATGACAATGCTATAGGTATGAATCTCTAGAATAATTTGATTTTAATCTTTTTGATTCAATATTGAGAATAGGGGCTTGAAAATTAAGAACATAAATTCCATTGAACAATTCAACAGAACCAAAGAACATTTCATTTCAAAAAATAGAAATACATTTATTTTAATTTCAAATGAATACCCATCCATTACTAAACATGAAACGGATATAATATTCTTTGATATGTTCAGAACATAGTAACAATTACTAAGTTCAATTACAAGCCCTGTGGGCAAAGATAAAGAACAAATTCCTACGACTAATGCAGCAACCTTTGCTCCATTTTCCATTCGTAGGATCACTTCATCTTTTCCCAATCTTCTACTATTTCTTATCATCTCCATATTAATACAAATATGAGACCCACAACTGGTATCTAATATACCCAAGTGGAATAAGAAGTAATAGAAGAAAACATCTCAATTATATACGCACATGATGTAGAAGCATTCCTATGCTTCTTATCTTTCAGGCTGGCCCGATAAGCCCTGCAGTTACGCTTTCGGTGCCTATCCTTGCCATAGAAGTGACATTTTTTCTTGGATACATTCTTTAGCTAATCAAAAAAATTGGGTCTGGTCAGCTTGTTGGACTTTAGGTTACCTTTAAGGTTAATGTTTACACCCATGGTGTCTCTTACAACTATAGAAAATAGAACGAATCAATTATTATGAATACAAATTATTGATTTAATATGGTAATTTTAAAATTTTTAATTAAATTAATTACTTCCACTATTTTATCGAGCATAATAGCCCTCTCTATTAATCTCAAAAAAATTATCAAATAATTTTTTAGTGGGCTAGGACCCTCAAATTGATTTACCTTGACTTTGGCTTTGGCACAACAAATCTTAGTAAGCCAATTTAGGTAGATTTTTATCAATCATATCAAATGTGACTCTTAGATCATTTAGGGGACATTGCCTTATCACTCACATCCGCATATGATCATCCTAAACTTTGCCTCTAGATTAGACTAACCCTAACTTTGGCCAATTATGTCAACTAATCTAGTTAAGTCAACCCATTGTTCCCCAATTAACTCCTCATAGGTACACTCGACCTTGGCTTTGGCATAACAAATCTCATGACCTAATGATTTTGTATCATGCGAACAATGAAAGGCATAAAGACTTAATATTCATGGAGGAATTTTATGCATTTAGGTCTCATCATGCATGTACAATATTTGTATCATGTTTGGTTACATATCTTATATGAATTTTAGATTAATTTCAATTAACCTAAATTTCATAAGATCCAATCTTATGATTGGAACTCCTGATCAAATTAGGATCTTCATCACTATCTAATTTAGGAACCCTAATCATGTGACAAAATCAATTGCTAATATCCTGATTAACCCTATTGATCTAATCAATTAAGAGCTTTCCTTAACAATGGCTAGATCAGCTGATCAATGGGGTCCTATTTAGCATACCCTTCGATCTCATTGAATGGGTTTTTTCAGACAGCAAACGAAGCAATTAAAAACTATGATTGCACTTTTCTAGACACCAATGTAGTTAAGCCCAATTGATTAGATCAATTATGGGATTATAGGATCAAACAATGATATGGTTAAGTCTAATTTTTTTAAACGTTATCATCTATTACACATTATAATAAGATGAGATAGTGATCATCAGGGATTTATGATAAGTGTTAAATATTTTATAATAATTTATTTTAAATATTTATCTTACCATTATATGTTATGATAAATTTGTTTTTATCGCATGAAAATCCTAATTAATCTTTCATAACATCCCTAACAACTATGATCATGATAATATTGTAAGATCCATTAAATGATCTTCTTTAATAAACATAATGGCCAAGATCTTAGAATAAATAATTTTTACATGAAAACATAAATCAAGAATGCGTACCTTGATCCATTGATATTCGTTCTTCGTTGACGATGAACGAGAAGCTGCATATGTATTAATGACAGATTGAGTTTCTTTCTCTTTCCTAATTCTCTTCCTTATCTGTTTTGATGGTCAAACAGACTATATATAGGAGAGAGAGGACCAATCTGATAATATGATCAATTTTTCTTTCCATCAAAGAGAGGTTATCAGATAACAACTTCCCAAAGATAAACCAATAGGAAATTAGCTTTATTAAACCATCATTATCAATTAAATTTAAATATCCGATAAAATCAGGTATCATAATTATCATTTAGAATAAATAAATGATAAATCAATTATATATCCATGTGGATAAGCATGTGATCCTTCGTTCCTTGCAAATACCTTAGTACCTTCTTTGCAGCTCTCCAATAATCTATTCCTGGATTACTTTGATATCTGCCTAGCATCCTGACAGCAAAACTGATGTTTGGCCTGGTACATGTCTGAGCATACATCAAGCTACCAACAATTGATGCATAAGGTATTTCTTCCATTTGTTTGCGTTCCAATTCATTCTTTGGACATTGCATAAGGCTGAATTTATCTCCCTTCTGAATTGGAACAACACTTGCAGAGCATTTGTTCATGTTGAATTTCTCAAGAACTTTATTAATATATGCCTTCTGAGACAAATCTAACATTCCTTATGATCTATCACGAAATATTTTGATTCCAATTACATAGGATGCCTCACCCATTGTTGATCCAATTATTGATTTTGATGATTAATAAAAGACTTGAGCATATTCATTTTGTTTCTAATAGATTTAACAAGTGTTTCAGGGATTAAAAATGTTTGATCAATCAAAATGGATAAAGAAACATGTTTTGAATCAATGTTTTAAAAGAAACTTTCAAAGTTCAGAGCCTGGACTCGACACCTAAATAGTCAGGAGCTGACCCCAAGGTGCATCAGAAGATTTCTGGGATTTTGGCACAGCCTGGAGTCGACACCCAAGGTTTCAGAGCCGACTCCAACCTGAGATACAGAGATGTGCATTCTGTTTTAGTTTCTGGAGCCGACACCTAGAATTCGGGAGCCAACACCTAAGTTTCTGAAGCCGACTCTAACCTGAGAACAAGAGCATGTTTTATGGACTTTTCTGGAGCCGACACTTACAGTTTCCAGAGCCGACTCCCGAAAGCGACGAGCTGACACTTACCTTTCTCGGAGCCGACTCCCCAACAACTTTTTCTTTACTATTTTTGAACACCCGACTGGAGCCGACACCTGAAAAGTTGGAGCCGACTCCAACCTGTCATGAATAGATTTTTCATCTGTCAGAACATACTTCAACGGTAAGATTTCTTTTCACCTAACCTCTAACGGCTATTTTCTTTGTACGTAGAAGAATCCAAACATATCCAACGGCTATTTTTTCCACCTAAAACTTGGATTAAGGAGATCTATAAAAAGGGAAAAAACCGTCCATTTAAAAGTGTGGAATAGAGAGGAAAAATAGAAAAAGAAAAAGGAAATATTTTGTGAAAAATCTAAAAATCTTGAGAGAGAAATCAAAAGGAAAGACTCAGAGCTTACATCAACCAATCCAAGAGAGTCCAAAGAGAAATCCAAGGCATTCAAGTTCAAAATCGGAGAATTTTCCAAGTGAAGAAAAAGAAAGCAAAAGCCCTGATTTTCCCAACTTCTCAACTGCAATTTTTGTGAAGAATCTGAGCTGAAGCCTGATTCAACATTTCAAAGGAGAAGAGGAAAAGAAGAAAAGAATAAAAGCTCAAATCAAATCACTTCAAACAGGCTTTTCTTACCCTTGTTTATTTAATTGCATATTTTTCACTTAAGGAGCTATCTTAAATTGTAAACTCTATTTTTCATAGTTGTTGGCTAGTTCAATTAAGGGATTGAATTAGTGGAGGTAGTATACCTCGGTACAAGCTAAGGATAGCTTGTGGTTGGGTTTTATGCTGGTGAACCCGAAAAACCAGCTGGGTTCGTTGTAATCCCGGGGGAAACAACAAGTTTTGAGTTGTGAGCTTGTAAAACAACTCGTTGTAATCAAGTAGATTATAGTGTGGACCCAAGTGATACTTGGGAGTGGACGTAGGTGTTGGATACACCGAACCACTATAAAATCCTTGTGTTTGCCATGTTTTGACTCTCTCTCTCTATCTCTCTATTTGTACTTAATTTATCCTGCACTTAATCTCATTTATTCCAAAGCACATAGTTTTTAAAAGATTAAATTTTTTAAGAACCCAATTCACCCCCCCTCTTGGGTTGCCATCTGGGCCAACAATTGGTATCAGAGCAAGTGCTCATTATTTATTTGATCACACGATCAAGAGCTAAAGATCCAAATGGCAGCTCAAGTGGATCTTCATTTGCTGAAGGTCATTCTACTAATAGACCTCCTTTGTTTAATGGTTCGAATTATTCTTATTGGAAAGCTAGAATGAAAATATTCATTCAAGCTTTAGATTATGAACTTAGAGTGTAATACTAATGGACCTAGCACACCCACACACTTGGTTGATGGTTCAATAGTTCCTAAACCCGAAAGGGATTGGAATGAGAATGATAGGAAAATGGCTCAGCTTAATGCAAAAGCCATGAATGTCTTATATTGTTCTTAGATGCTAATGAATTCAATAGAATTTCTTCATGTAATTCCGCAAAAGAAATTTGGGATAGATTAGAAGTTACCCATGAGGGTACTATCAAGTTAAAGAATCTAAAATAATATTCTAGTTCACAAATATGAATTGTTTAGCATGGAACAAAATGAAACCATCACATGCATGTATACTAGATTTACTGATATTGTAATGGTTAAAAAGTCTTGGCAAGACCTACACTAACTCTGAATTGGTTCGTAAAATTCTTAGGTCTCTTCCAAGGACATGGGAAGCAAAGATAACTGCTATCCAAGAAGCCAAGGATCTCAACACCTTACCTTTGGAGGAGCTACTTGGATCATTGATGACCCATGAACTGACCATGAAGCAACATCAAGAGGAGGAAGTCAAAAAGAAGAAAACATTGCCCTAAAGCTGCAGAAAAGGAGATAAGCAGCAGTAAGGAAGAAGAAGATGATGATGAGACAGCTCTCCTTACTAGAAATTTAAGAAATTTATGCAAAGAAGGAGACCCTTCCATAAGAAAAGATATGGAACAAAATGAAAAAAGAGAAAAGAGAAGGACAATGACAAAAAAAAAGAGAAAGACCCCCTCATATGTTATGAATGTAAGAAACCGGGGCACTTTAGATATGATTGTCTCAACTGAAAAAGGGGCATAAGAAGAAGAAAAAGGCATATGTTGCAATATGGAGTGAAAGTGATGAATCCTCTCCGAGGAGGAACAAAAAGAAGTTGCAAACATTTGCTTTATGGAAAACGACGACAATGAGGTAAGTTCTAAAACACCTTGTGATGATTTTACTTTTGAAGAATTATATGATGCATTTAATGAATTAGTTAGTAATTTTAAAGCTTTAAAAAAGAAGAACAAATTTTTAAAAAATAATAATTAAATCTTGCCAAAGAGAAGGATAAACTAACTCAGAAAGTCAAAAACTAAAATTTAAAAATAAAAATTTGCCAAAAGATAAAGAATTAATTTCTAATGAAAATGTTAATTTAAAGAAGAAGTCGATAAATATAGAAATATAGTTGATAAATTTACATATAGCTCTGAAAAACTTAATTTGCTATTGAGTAATCAAAAGCTGTATTTTGATAAGGCTGGATTAGGGTATAGACCTAATAAGAAACAAAAGTATGTTAAAAATTCTTTAGAAAAGAACAGGATAAGAATGATTTTTCATGTTATTGCTGTAACAAGAAAAAACATAAAGCCTATGAATGCAATCTTAGAAAACTTAATAAGAATTTAAGTATTAAGGAAAAGAAAATATGGGTTCCGAAAGGAACAATTTTGTTGCTACTAACCATGAAGGACCCAAGAAAGCTTGGGTACCTAAACAAAAGTTTGATTACCTTGCAGGAGTGTCTTGTGGCCAAAAGATCAAAATAAAAGTGGTATCTTGATAGCGGCTGCTCAAGGCACATGACGGGTGACAAGGAGGAATTCATCACCCTTGAAGATAAAAGAGGAGTTGTCACACTTGGAGACAATGGTAAAGGCCAAATTATGGGATTTGGTAAAATTCAGATAACTCCTTTACTTTTATTGAAAATGTTTTATATGTAGATGGTTTAAAGCATAATTTAATTAGTATTAGCCAATTGTGTGATAAAGGTTTCAAAGTTTCATTTGAAGCTTCTATCTGCACTGTTTCTAATCCCATTGACAATAGCATTGTATTTATTGGTAATAGAAATGGCAATGTATACTTAATTGATTTAGACAATTTGTCTACTAATAATCATTGCTTAGTTGCTAACAATGCTAATGCTAATGAGATTGGATGGTTATGGCATCGTAGATTAGGTCATGCAAGCACACACCTAATTTCAAAATTAATTAAAATGGATTTAGTTAAAGATCTTCCAAAGATAGATTTTGAAAATAACAGAATTTGTGATGCATGTCAATTTGGAAACAAACCAGAAACTCTTTCAAATCAAAAAATGTAGTTTCCACTTCTAGGCCATTAGAGCTACTTCATATGGACCTTTTTGGACCTACTAGAACCACTAGTCTAGGAGGAAAGAAATATGGTCTTGTGATAGTAGATGATTATTCTAGATACACTTGGGTATTGTTTTGGCTCATAAGGATGAGACTTTCTCGATATTTTCGAAATTTTTCAAGAAAGTCACTAATGAGAAAAACAACCATAGTGTCTCTTAGAAGTGATCATGGCACAGAATTTGAAAATCACTTATTTAAAAATTTCTGCACAGAACATGGCATTCATCATAATTTTTCTGCACCTAGGACACCACAACAAAATGGAGTTGTAGAAAGAAAAATAGGACTTTAGAAGACATGGCCCGTACCATGCTATGTGAAAGCCAACTCCTAAAGTACTTCTGGGCGGAAGCTATAAACATGGCATGTTATATTCTTAATAGAGCCATAATTAGGCCAATCCTTAAGAAAACACCTTATGAATTATGGAATAATAGAAAACCAAATAGGTTATTTTCATGTATTTGGTTGTAAATGTTTTATTCATAATAATGGTAAAAGATAATCTAGGAAAATTTGATGCAAAATCTGATGAAGGCATATTCTTAGGATATTCAACAACTAGTAAAGCCTATAGAATATTTAACAAGAAATCCTTAATTGTAGAAGAATCCATTCATGTAGTTTTTGATGAGTCTTTAGCATCAAGTTCAGAAAAATTTGATGATGAGGAAGATACAAATATACTAGAAAGAGATATTGAAAAATTAAATATAGATGTATCTTCAGATCATGAACAAGAAGCTAAAGATGATGATTCACCTAGGATTGATGATATTGATACTAATCATAATGAAGTAGATCTTCCTAGAGATTGGAGATATGCCTATGGTCATCCAAAGGAATTGATTATAGGTGATCCATCTCAAGGAGTAAGAACTAGATCATATATGAGAATATCAATAATCATCTTGCATTTGTATCTCAAATTGAACCTAAAACTGTTGAAGAAGCTGAAAAAGATAGTAATTGGATGCTAGCTATGCAAGAAGAATTAAATCAATTCACTAGGAATAATGTATGGTCCTTAGTTGATAGACCTAAAGGTCATTCAGTTATAGGATCTAAATGGGTATTTAGAAATAAATTGGATGAAAATGGCATAGTAATTAGAAATAAAGCTAGATTAGTTGCAAAAGGATATAATCAAGAAGAAGGTATTGATTTTGATGAAACTTTTGCACCTGTAGCTAGATTAGAAGCAATTAGATTACTACTTGCATTTGCATGTCATATGAATATAAACTTATTTCAAATGGATGTTAAAAGTTTATTTTTAAATGGTTTTATAAATGAGGAAGTATTTGTGGAACAACTACCTGGTTTTAAAGATCATGAATTTCCAAATCATGTTTTTAAATTGCACAAAGCACTATATGGTTTAAAACAAGCACCTAGAGCTTGGTATGATAGGTTAAGCAAATTTCTGATTAAAAATGATTTTACTAGAGGAAATGTAGACAAAACCTTATTTTTGAAAAGGAAAGACAAAGATTATTAGTAGTACAAATATATGTAGATGATATTATATTCGGTGCTACTAACAATCTCTTGTGTCAAGAATTTGCTAAGTTAATGCAGGGAAATTCGAAATGAGCATGATGGGAGAACTCAACTTCTTCCTAGGACTTCAAATCAAACAAAGTAAAGAGGGGATTTTCATCAACCAAACAAAGTACACAAAGAAACTTCTCAAGAAGTTTGGAATGGAATCAATCAAACCCCTTGGAACACCTATGAGTCCTTCATGCAAATTAGACAAAGATGAAGATGGTAAGAAGGTAGATCAAAAATACTATAGAGGTATGATCGGATCTCCACTTTACTTAACAGCAAGTAGACCAGATATCATGTTTGTTGTTTGTCTATGTGCTAGATTTCAATCAGAACCTAAAGAATCTCACTTAATTGCTGTGAAAAGAATTTTAAGATATCTAAGTGGAACTAAAAATGTAGGATTATGGTATTCTAGAGACTCAACTCTAAACTTAATTGCATATTGACTCAGACTATGTTGAATGTAAACTAGATAGAAAAAGTGTTAGGAAATGTGTCCTACAACCAATCGTCTAGCTTGTAGACGGTTATGAGTAGATGTATATGAACATGATTTATTCAATAAATAAAAGTAAATTTTGGCCATACAGCATATAGTTTACATCTTCCAGTAGAATTCCAATATGTTGTAGCCCTTAGAGTTACATGTATTGACAATGGAGAATTGTTGAGTAACTCTTAAATAAGTTCGCGGCCAAATGATACGTCGTTACTGAGGATGACGACGTAATCAAGTGTAGGTCGTTGTATGTCATATGGGTTGGTTTGTTCTCTTAAACCAAGGAGTGTATAACACTGGTATGACATGCGGGTGAGTGTAGGAGTACATTCACTGAACAGTGATTCATCTCTGTTGAGTGCTCAACTGCCTGGAGCAACTCACAGAAAGGCAATGGGTATAAGTGTCCCTTTGACATGAGACTATCATGTTGACTTGATAAGCAACTCACTGTACTTAGGCACTGGACCACCCGGATTTCTAATCCGATGACGGAAGGTTGCTGGGTGCAGTCAAGTACTTATTGGGTCAGTGATGAGTCAAGATGGGATTGTCCACTCTAAGTGTTAGAGAGAGTGCTCGAACTATGTTTCAATTTAGCAAAACCTTGGCCAAGGTAATCTTTGCGAGGTGTCACAAGATTCATTGCATTGAAACATACTTGGGTGATTTACTCAGAGTTGGCAGTTAACTCCGTATTCGCCCAGAGTACTAGGACAAGGGATGAATTATGCGGCAACCATAGCCTGGGTTCCAGAATGTTGCCTTGTGCAAATTCAATCTATCCGGATATCGGAAACCATGGCTAGATGGTCACATCGATTAGTATAGGAAGCATTCCTGTGCTACCAGCTTAGGTTTGAACCTATGGAGTCATGCACATAATCGGATGACTTGTACAGGAGTGATCACTGATTTGAGTGGGACTCAATTAGATGGGTCATACAGGGTTCGTTCAGCTAGCTAGATCTAGACATTAGCGGCAGCACCTACTTCGAGGGTGATTTGAGTTAGTCAGTAACTCAAATAGAATTTTGGGACACGATATGAATCTGGAATAAAGTTAATTTGAACCATGGACCAATGGTTGGTCTGATAACAGAGTGGTTTGGATCCGGGTTCGAAGTGGTTCGATTCGGATATCCAATAGGGCCTCTGAAAGTTTATTTATGAATTTTGAATTCATAAATCACTTCGGATTGGAGTTCGGCAAGGCACAATATGAAGTATGGTTCAAGAGCTACGTAGCTTCTTTCGGATTTGAATTTGGACTTCAAACGGAATTGATTGGATCGATTCTGTTAACAAAAGAAATTTTAATTGTCATTCGTCATCATCCACTTGTTATAACAACCTGGGATCGGAGTTATTGATTATGTTATAGGAGGATGGTCAAAGGTCTCACTCTACGTAGGCTCGCCGATGCATTTATGAGGTGACTGCAGACTTAATGCCATGATGGGATTCATGTAATGGCATTTTAAAGAGCTCTTTCACATTTTTTTTATTGCAGAATTTTTCATCGGATATAAAAGGTTACAATGTGAATAAAAAAGGGTGAACAGGTAAAAAAAAATGATAGAGACTTTTCCGTGAAAGCTGATATTCTGCAATCACACTGCAAGAAGTCCAATTGGAGATTGTCTCTTCTTGGAAGAAGAGTTCTCCTTCCATTGTTCAAGAATTTCACCTCCTGTCTGCATTCATCAGCGTGCGTGTGATATAGAGGAGCGGCGCGTACGGCTCTTGCAAGGTACGAAGGGAACTTCTCTTGTAGATCGGATCTGCTACCTTCGTTATCAACAGCTTCCGCAACGAGAGGTACTGTTTTAAACTAATTTAAATAATCTTAAATTTCAGATCTATTAATTTGCTTTAATTAATATTCAATGTGAATATTAAAACCGATTTGCATGCTTTCCACCTTGAGATCCTGTGCATAGGTTTTTTCTCTTCAAATGGTATTAGAGCCATGGTTAGGGCTTAGGAATGCATGTACAAGCATAATAGATCTGATATAATTATGCATACATAATCTAATGTAGATCTAAAGTTGATCTTATTTTGATTAGTTTAGATCTATAGTAGATTTAAAAGTTTTGCATGATGAAAGCATGTTAAAGTTATTTAATGATGATTAAATATATGTTTTAAAGGTAGATCTAATGTAGATCTTGCATGTGTGTTCTATTATATCTTGGATTGGGTATTTTCACAAGGCCGTCCAGTCATAGGGAGGTTTCATAGCCTCTGTTTCCTTATTCAAGAAAGGTTTCCTATGATGTGTAAGGGTGTCACTGTGAAAGAACCCATGAACGGATGTAAGAACAGAAGAAAGAAAGATTAAAATATGTTTTAACCGAATTAATCTTTTATTCTGTGATAATTTTGATTAGATCCAAAATTAATTAAAGATGAAATGTTAATAAAGATTAACATTAAGACATCTTAATTGATTTAAAACTTAATTATAAATTATAGTAAAATTGTTTTACGTAAAAGTCAGATCACAGAAAATAGAAAGAAAGTAAAGATGTTTTACGGAAAAATTTTGAAAAATGTTTCAAAATCAGAACTCAAAATTGAAATTGGTTCAAATTTGAAAAGGAGTTAACTTAAGATCTAGAATTATGAATTAAAGACCTTAAGACATGATCATAAATCATGGGCTAATTGGGTTAGCATGAATCAGGTTCTCTAAATGGGTTAGACCTAAGGTTAGATGAATTGGACTAAATTAGAAAATTGAATCTAATCAAATGTTGAGATAAGTTTTTTTTTCTTGAGATCCATCTAATTAGATTAGATTGATCAGTCCATACATCTAAATGGACTTGATTTGGGGCTCAGTGGACACCCAAGTCTTTAGGCAAATTTAATTGGGTCTGGTCAACCACTTGGTGTCTAGAAAGGTTCTGATCAAGGTAGCTGCCTCTAACCTGGCTAGTTGATTATCAGCTAGTGTCTAGGCAAGATGGTTAATAGCGTAACTCGGCCTTTTGATCAAGCCGGCCTGGCTAAGTGGTCCCAGCACTTGATTAGACTAGCCTATTGACATGGGCTAACCCATGCTTCCTAAGGAAAATCAGTCTGACTGATTTAGGTACCCATGGACCAAATTAATGAACCCAACTAAATGGTTTAGTGGGAGAATACATAAATTGGTCCATGTCATTCATGTGTAACAAATTATTCAAACCCTCTAAAATTATTAGGTCCCTAAAATGACTAAATTATGGGGATAATTAGATCATAGCCTCCCATTAAGAGAGTGATAATGAGTCCAATGGCTAAGATGATTATTGGAGGCCCAAAGGCCTGGTACTCATCTGGTCTTTGGAATTATCATTCATATTATGATGGTTCAATGCAACTCTCTCAACGATGGTCAGGTGGGCCGGCCAAAGTCGGGCTTGACCAATTCCTTGGTTAGAAGCTTGAACATGTCATGTTAAGGGTTGGACCTAACCAGGACACCCAATAGGAGGCCCAAAGGCCGATTGACGTGCAACATGGGGCAAAATAAATTACTAAAATTATTTGGGAAAATTGGTTATGAACCTACCTTTAGATATACATGTGGGTGGGCCGGCCAAAGTCGGGCTCATATGTAGTCTACTGGGTTCTAGTACCCACTAAGAAATTAGGAGTAATTTCCGGGTTGGAGGTAGGGGCTACCAACCTGAATAAAATAGTGGGAGAACTTTAGACCATATGTCCAAGTCTATAGGTTTAAATAAATCATGTACACTAATAAGTTTTTGGTTTTCCTTTCAGAAATGTCTACAAATCTGTCGCTCTGTCACTGTTGGACAATGATAAACTGACAAGTCCAAACTTCGATAGCTGGTATCGAAGGCTTAGGATAGTCCTAGAGCATGAAAGAATCCTTTATGTGATAATGGATCCTGCACCTAAGCAGCCAGCCCCAAATGTGCCTGGTGTGGCCAGGGACACTTTTCTGAAGTGGACCAATGACCGCACCACAGTGCGCTGCATAATGCTGGCTTCTATGAATGATGAGTTCAGCAGGAAATTTGAGGAGGCCCAACCGGAACAAATACTCCAAATGTTGAAGGAATCTTTTGGGACGCCAGACGACATTGAAAGGTACAAAATGTCTAGTGCCATCTTCAACGCGCGTATGCATGATGGGACTTCTGTCACCGATCATGTACTGTACATGATCGAGACGATAGAACGTCTGGGCAAACTTGGATTTCCTTTGCATAAGCAACTTGGGAAGGATGCCATACTGAACTCACTGCCTAGCTCCTACCTGGACTTTCTCAGTCATTATAGAATGATGAAGCCTGCAGTAAACTATCATGGATTGCTGGGTCTACTGCAGACTTTTGAGAAAGACCACCAGCTTCAAAAGAAGACAGTATACTTGGTGGGAGGTTCAGGGGCAGGACGTCATCACCCTAAGAAAGGGATGAAGAAGAAAAATAAAAGAAAAAAGGTGCAACATGCTGGGCCTAGTCAGACCAAGAAGAAGAAGGCTGACAAAAGTCAGGCTGAGTGCTTCTACTGCAAGAAGCTGGGTCACTGGAAGAGGAACTGTCCCAGTACATAGCAACCCTGGATCCTAACAGGCCTAAGAAGAAAAACCAGCAAGGAGTTGCTGGACAAGGTATTTATATGATAACACCTTGTAATTTTTCTATCTGTGATACTACTAATTGGGTATTAGATACCGGAGCCCAATTCATATTTGCAATTCTTTGCAGGGGCTTCGAATTAGTAGAAGATTCAAAGAAGGTGAAAGATTCCTAAACGTGGGTGATGGAAGCCGAGTTCCAGTACTGGCGTTGGGAGTTGGAGCTTTATTTTGAATTTAATAAAATATTACTTAGTGAATGTCACTATTGTCCTGTTTTTATTTAATGTCATTTCTGTAGGCCAGTTGGCTATTGAAGGATATGATTTTTAATAAAGAAAGATATTTTAAATATCATTATGAATGATGTACCAGTGATGTGTGGACAATTGAGCAATGGAATTTACCTTCTATCATAGCCTGTTAATGTATTATGCACTCCAAACAAACGCCCTAAAATAGATGATGTCGATGACTCATACCTTTGGCACTGTAGGCTAGGTCATATAAACAAGAACAGGATAAGCAGGTTAGTCAGAGAGGGCATCCTCAATGACATTGATTGTGAATCAATTAAAACTTGTGAATCCTGTCTTCTTGGGAAAATAACCAAGTCACCTTTTACAGGAAAAGGTGAAAGAGCCAAAGAGATTCTAGGCCTATACATACGGATGTTTGTGGACCTATGAATACTGCCTCTATGAGAGGGTTTAGCTATTTCATTACATTTACAGATGACCACTCCAGGTTTGGTTATGTCTTCCTAATGAGACACAAATCTGAATCGTTTGAAATGTTCAAACGATATCGTAGTGAGGTAGAAAAATAAATTGGAAAGAATATTAAAATCCTTCGGTCAGATCGAGGAGGTGAATATCTTTCTAATGAGTTTTTGACATATCTAAAGGAGAATGGGATTCTCTCTCAATGGACACCTCCAGGGACACCCCAGTTAAATGGTGTGTCTGAAAGGAGGAATCGAACCCTATTAGATATGGTTCGGTCCATGATGGACTTTGCTAGTTTGCCTATCTCCTTTTGGGACTATGCACTTGAGTCGGCCTGTTACATTCTTAACAGGGTCCTAGTAAATCTGTTGCTAAAACTCCATATGAGATATGGACGGGGCGTAAGCCGGTGCTCACACACCTTAGGGTCTGGGGGTGTCCAGCTTATGTCAAGAGATTGTTGACAGACAAGCTAGGACCAAGGTCTGACAAATGCCTCTTTGTTGGATATCCTAAGGAGTCTAAAGGATACTACTTCTACCAAACTGAAGAGCAAAAGTTGTTCATCAGTATGAGAGCCACCTTTTTAGAAAAGGAGTATCTTACTGGAAGTGCTAAGGCTAATGTTGAACTTAATGAAGTTCGACAAGGAGAAGTACCTTTACACTCAGAAACCGCTATGGAACCGGCTTTGAATGGTTCAAACCCGGTGCCCGCTGAGGTACCATTAAGGAGATCTGGTAGAGTACCACGTCAGCCGGACAGATACTTCGGTTTCTTGGTCCGTGACGGGGATCCCATCGAACTCGATGAGAATGATGAAGACCCAATCACCTATATGGATGCGCTGCAGAGATCTGACTCTGAGAAATGGCTAGATGCCATGAAGTCCGAAATGGAATCCATGGAGATCAATAGTGTATGGGCACTAGTTGATCCACCTGAAGGGGTAAAACCCATAGGGTGTAAATAGATTTTCAAGAGGAAACGGGGTGCAGATGGGAAGGTGGAGACCTATAAAGCCCGTCTGGTTGCTAAGGGGTATAGTCAGCGTTATGGTATTGACTATGACGAGATTTTTTCCCTTGTAGCAATGCTCAAGTCAATTCGGAATATGCTTGCTCTAGCTGCACATTTTGACTATGAAATCTGGCAAATGGATGTCCGAACGGCTTTTCTAAATGGAGAGCTCGAAGAGGAGGTGTATATGATACAACCTGAAGGGTTCACATCCACAGACGAGTCAAAAGTATGCAAGCTTCATAAGTCATCTATGGACTCAAGCAAGCTTCTCGGAGTTGGAATAAACGTTTTGATAAATGTATCAAGACTTATGGCTTCATTAAGAACAGAGAAGAACCCTGCATGTATAAGTGGGCAAATGGTTCCATAGTTGTATTTCTTGTACTGTATGTGGATGACATTCTCTTGATTGGGAATGACATCCCTGCACTACAGGGAATAAAGGTTTGGTTGTTGTCTCAGTTCTCCATGAAAGACCTGGGAGAAGCTTCTTACATCCTAGGGATGAAGATCTATAGAGATAGATCTAAGAAGCTGCTGGGATTGTCCCAGTCAAAGTACATTGAGACTGTGCTGAAGAGATTCAGCATGGATAATTCAAAAAGGGGCTATCTTCCGATAGGCCATGGAATTACTCTCTCCAAGAAGGATTGTGCGACAACTCCTGAGGAGAGAGAGTACATGAGTAGAATTTCGTATGCCTCAGCAGTGGGTTCTATCATGTATGCTATGACATGTACAATACCAACGTGGCACACTCACTAGGGATAATGAGTAGGTACCAGTCTAACCCAGGTGAAGTACATTGGAAGGTGGTAAAAACCATCCTTAAGTATTTGAGAAATACTAAGGACCAATGGCTCATTTATGGAGAACCTGACTTAAAACTAGTGGGGTACACTTACTCCAGTTTTCAATCAGATAGAGATGATAGCAAAAGCATATCCGGATTTATCTTTACCCTCAATGGAGGAGCGATCTGCTGGAAAAGTTCCAAGCATAACACAGTGGCAGATTCAGTATGCGAGGCTGAATACATTGCAGCATCAGATGCAGCAAAGGAAGCTGTATGGCTACGAAAGTTTTGGGCGAGCTGGGAGTAGTACCTGTCCTGGAGAGTCCCGTCCTAGTATACTGTGACAGCACGGGAGCAATTGCCCAAGCCAAGGAGCCAAAGTCGCATCACCGAACCAAGCATGTGTTGCGCCGCTATCACCTTGTACGAGAGATCGTGGAACAAGGTGACATATACCTTCAGAAGATCAACGGAAAGAAAACCTAGCTGACCCAATGACTAAAGCACTCAAATCAAGAGTTCAATGAACACAAGTGGAAGATGGGTATTAGATACTGTTCCGATTGGCTATAGTTCAAGTGGGAGTTGTTAGGAAATGTGTCCTATAGCCAATCGTCTAGCTTGTAGACGATTATGAGTTGATGTATATAAATGATTTATTCAATAAATAAAAGTGAATTTTGGCCATACAGCATATAGTTTACATCTTCCAGTAGAATTCCAATATATTGTAGTCCTTAGAGTTACATGTATTCGACAATGGAGGAATTGTTGAGTAACTCTTAAATAAGTTCGCGGCCAAATGATACGTCGTTACCGAGGACGACGACGTAATCAAGTGTAGGTCGTTGTATGTCATATGGGTTGGTTTGTTCTCTTAAACCAAGGAGTGTATAACACTGGTATGACATGCAGGTGAGTGTAGGAGTATATTCACTGAACAGTGACTCATCTCTGTTGAGTGCTCAACTGCCTGGAGCAACTCACAGAAAGGCAATGGGTATAAGTGTCCCTTTGACATGAGACTATCGTGTTGACTTGATAAGCAACTCACTGTACTTAGGCACTGGACCACCTGGATTTCTAATCCGGTGACGGAAGGTTGCTGGGTGTAGTCAAGTACTTATTGGGTCAGTGATGAGTTAAGATGGGATTGTCCACTCTAAGTATTAGAGAGAGTGCTCGAACTATGTTTCAATTTAGCAAAACCTTGGCCAAGGTAATCTTTGCGAGGTGTTACAAGATTCATTGCATTGAAACATACTTGGGTAATTTACTCGGAGTTGGCAGTTAACTCCATATTCGCCAGAGTACTAGGATAAGGGATGAATTATGTGGCAACCATAGCCTGGGTTCCAGAATGTTGCCTTGTGCAAATTCGATCTATCCGGACGTCAGGAACCATGGCTAGATGGTCACATCGATTAGTATAGGAAGCGTTCCTATGCTACCGGCTTAGGTTTGAACCTATGGAGTCACGCACATAGTCGGATGACTTGTACGCAGGCATGATCACTGATTTGAGTGGGACTCAATAAGATGGGTCATACGGGGTTCGTTCTGGCTATGTCTAGCTAGCTCTAGACATTAGCGGCAGCACCTACTTCGAGGGTGATTTGAGTTAGTCAGTAACTCCAATAGAATTTTGGGACATGATATGAATCTGGAATAAAGTTAATTTGAACCATGGACCAATGGTTGGTCTGATAACAGAGTGGTTTGGATCCGGGTTCGAAGTGGTTCGATCCGGATATCCAATAGAGCCTCTAAAGTTTATTTATAAATTTTGAATTCATAAATCACTTTGGATTGGAGCTCGGCAAGGCACAATATGAAGTATGGTTCAAGAGCTACGAGTAGCTTCTTTGGATTTGAATTTGGACTTCAAACGGAATTGATTGGATCAATTCTGTTAACAAAAGGAAATTTTCATTGATAATATCTTTTATTCGTATCATCCACTTGTTATAACAGTGAGTTATTGATTATGTTACGGGAGCATGCTCAAAGGTCCCGTCACTCTACGTTTCCTCTTAGACTCGCCGTTTGAGTGATGCATTGATGAGGTGACTTCGAACTTAACGATGGATTCATGTAATGGCATTTTAAAGAGTTCTTTCACGTTTTTTTTTTTATTGCGAATTTTTTATCGGATATAAAAGGTTACGATGTGAATAAAAAAGGGTGAACAGGTAAGAAAAAAAATGACAGAGACTTTTCCGTGAAAGATGATCTTCTGCAATCACAGAAAGTCTGCAAGAAGTCCAATTGAAGATTCTCTCTTCTTGGAGAAGAGTTCTTCTTCCATGTTCAAGAATTTCACCTACTGTCTGCATTCATCAGGCATGCGTGTGATATAGAGGAGCGGCGCATGCGGCTCTTGCAAGACACGAAGGGAAACTTCTCTCTGCAGATCTACCTTGCATTATCAATAGCTTCCGCAACGAGAGGTACTGTTTTAAACTTAAATAAATAATCTTAAATTTTTAATTTGCTTTAATTAATATTCAATGTGAATATTAAAACCGATTTACATGCTTTCCACCTTGAGATCCTGTGCATAGAAAAAACTATTTTTTCCCTTTAAAAAGTACAAGTGGTACATGTCAATTCTTAAGAAGTAACTTAATCTCTTGGTTTAGCAAAAAGCAAAATTCGGTTGCATTATCTACTGCTCAAGCAGAATATGTTGCAGCTGGAAGCTGTTGTGCTCAAATCCTTTGGATTAAGCGACAACTTGAAGATTATGGCATAACACTTGATAAAACTCCTATTAGATGTGATAATATAAGTGCAATCAATTTAACTAAGAATCCAATCCAACATTCAAGAACTAAACACATTGAAATTAGATATCATTTTATAAGAGAACATATAGCTAACAATGAAATTTGCCTTGATTATGTTAGTACTGAAAAACAATTAGCTGACATATTTACAAAACCTTTGAGTGAAGAGAGATTTTGTTATCTTAGAGGTGAATTAGGGATTTGTGATCCTTTGGAATGACTTTGAAACCCTTAAGGAATGATTATCTAGATTTCTATCAATTTCTTGAGATTCCTTTCATAATTTTAAGGACAATTTATCTAGTCATTTGAGCAATTTGATTCCTCACATTCCAAAGATTTTTTCAAAAATTTATTACCTTATTTTGACAAGTTTCGGCTGTTTGAAATTCATTTATTTTTCTCTGAAACTCTCAGTCGAGTCGACACCTCAATTTGAGGAGTCGACACCTCTTCTGTGTCGCTCTCGGTCTTTGACCTTGGAGCCGACACCCGCTTAAGTGGAGCCGACTCCATTTTGGGCGCTAACTGTGTTAGCGACTAGGAGTCGACACCCGACTTTGCGGGAGTCGACACCTGGTGGACCCAAATTGACTTTATTAGGGCAGAGTCTACACCTTCTCAATTTTTATCTTCTCCAAACCCTCTCCAAATCTTCTCCAAACACTCTCCAAACTTCCAAATCCAAATACTCTTCAAATCAACCATTCCTTAAGATTTCTAAGGCACCTAAGCGTAGGGGATCGGTCTTTGATGCTCCGTTGCTACAAGGAAGCGTACGGCTAGGCGTCCCATCCGAGAACCTACTCCAAGTGATGATTCTTCTTCAACTCCCTCAAATAATCCTGGCCCCTCCTCTCCACAAGTAGATACCCTTGCTGGGCGAGTTATTACTATGGATAGGAAAGTATATTTTAATTTCATTGAAGCCGAGGGTTTTGACGTTGGTAGACAGATTAAAGAACTCGGCTGGGATAAAGTTTGTTCTTTGGATGTTCCTACTTATCCAGCTCTTGTTAAAGAATTTTACCTGAATGTATCTAAAGGAGATGGTGGAATTGTTAGTTCAGTAAGAGGAAAGAGAATTCATCTTACTTTTCAAATTTTAGGAAATATGTTAAGTATTCCTGTCGCTGGATTTGTTGCAAACATTCACAGTGAGAGATCAGCTGCTTTATCAAGAATGTTAGGAAGATAAATAACTGAATTTGAAGAGGTTAGGGCAAACCAATTGCCACTTGAGCTTAGGCTGTTGCATAACATCTGCAGTAGGATTCTATTTCCCAAGACTGGCCATTTTGAGTATGTCTCAGAGCGTGACATTGTAGTCATGGACAGTATCTTGATGGGTCAGCCAATAAATCTTGCTGGAATGATGATATGGTATATGGCTGAGGCGGGGGCAAGAGGAGATCTTCACTGCCTTATGGGATGATCCTTACCTTGGTTTTTAGAAGTCAAGGAGTAGCTATTTCTGAGAATGAGCCATCGAAGAACCTTCGGCACACTGACTACTACAGTTTAGCCACTGTGCACAGGATGGAATTTATGAAAGTGGATGGAAAATGGGAAAGAAAAGGTCATACTGGAGACAGGGTTGCTGAGACTAATGTGCCTGGCCCTTCTGAGGCAGGACCATCTGTGAGACATAGCTCACCAGAGCCCTGTCAGAATGTACCTCCAGTTCCACCGGTTCCTTCTACTTTTGATCAGTCATCTATTGGTTTTTCTGATATTTAGTTAGAACAGCTTAGAAGTATTTTTGCTACTCACAAGGAAGAGATGAAATCTGAGCTAGATAGCCAATATATGAACCTGAGAGAGACCCTCTATTCTTTGGATGAAAGAATTGGCAAATTGAGTCTACACTTGGAGCCTCCGCTGAATCCTTAAAGAATGATCTCAAGAACATTTTTGAAGAACTTAAAGATATTGGTGGAGACTCAGAGACTTATTCCAAATGCAATGCTGAGCTTCAGGACAAAATTATGACTGCATGTGCATTTGTTGATAGAAGACTAAAAGAATTTGTAAGAACTCATAGTGAAGAAATAGGAAGAATATTAGAAGATTTGCAAAGACTCATTAGAACTAACTTTGATTATATTGCAATGAAGTTTCTTTGATGTTATTTAGTCTAGTTTGATACTGATTTATTTTTTATTAAAAGTTCTAATGTAATGAAGTTTTGATGTAATGAAGTTTCTTTTGCAATATGATGTAATGTTTGACATTTTGATGTAATGAACTTATTTAATACTTAATATCATTTGATCTTTGAAGCATCTATCAATTTTGTCATTTACTTAAAACTTCGTAACCTTTTTGTTGATTACAAAAAAGGGGGAGAAGTTATTGATAGTCGTATATGCTTAATTAATTGCCATATACGCATTGAAAGGATGAATAGTATGCTTAATTAATTGTCATATATGCATTGAAAGGATGAATAGATGTTAAAATTGATATAACTGTTTAATTGGTATCAACATTAAAGGTTTATTGTTAAAAGGAAAAGAATAGATGTTAAATTGAGTATCATAGGGGGAGCTACCTCATTCAGAGGAGCTTACCTGTGAGGAATAAATAATTAAGATATTTGATTTGAAAATCTTAATATTTAATCATGCATATACTCAGTGTTTTTATAATCATCAAAAAGGGGGAGATTGTTGACCCAATTATTGATTTTGATGATTAATAAAAGACTTGAGTATATTCATTTTGTTTCTAATAGATTTAACAGGGATTAAAAATGTTTGATCAATCAAAATGGATAAAGAAACATGTTTTGAATCAATGTTTTAAAAGAAACTTTCAAAGTTCAGAGCCTGGAGTCGACACCCAAATAGTCAGGAGCCGACCCCAAGGCGTATCAGAAGGTTTCTGGATTTTGGCATGGCCTGGAGTCGACACCCAAGGTTTCGGAGCCGACTCCAACCTGAGATACAGAGAAGTGCATTCTGTTTCAGTTTCTGGAGCCGACATCTAGAATTCGGGAGCCGACACCTGAGATTTCGGGAGCCGACACCTGAGTTTCTGGAGCCGACTCTAACCTGAGAACAGAGAGCGTTTTTATGGACTTTTCTGGAGCCGACACTAACAGTTTTCGGAGCCGACTCCCAAAGCGACGAGCCGACACTTACCTTTCTTGGAGCCGACTCCCCAACAACTTTTTCTTTACTATTTTTGAACACCCGACTTGGAGCCGACACCTGAAAAGTTGGAGCCGACTCCAACCTATCAGGAACGATTTTTCATCTGTCAGAATGTACTTCAACGGTAAGATTTCTTTTCACCTAACCTCTAACAGCTATTTTCTTTGTGTGTAGAAGAATCCAAACATCTCCAACGGCTATTTTTCCCACCTAAAACTTGGATTAAGGAGATCTATAAAAAGGAGAAAAACTGTCCGTTTAAAAGTGTGGAATAGAGAGGAAAAATAGAAAAAGAAAAGGAAATATTTTGTGAAAAATCTAAAAATCTTGAGAGAGAAATCAAAAGGAAAGACTCAGAGCTTACATCAACCAATCCAAGAGAGTCCAAAGAGAAATCCAAGGCATTCAAGTTCAAAATCGGAGGATTTTCCAAGTGAAGAAAAAGAAAGCAAAAGCCCTGATTTTTCCAACTTCTTAACTGCAATCTTTGTGAAGAATCTGAGCTGAGGCCTGATTCAACATTTCAAAGGAGAAGAGGAAAAGAAGAAAATCTCAAATCAAATTCGCTTCAAACAGGCTTTTATTACCCTTGTTTATTTAATTGCATATTTGCTCACTTAAGGAGCTATCTTAAATTGTAAACTCTATTTTTTATAGTTGTTGGCTAGTTCAATCAAGGGATTGAATTAGTGGAGGTAGTATACCTCGGTACAAGCTAAGGATAGCTTGTGGTTGGGTTTTGTGTGGTGAGCCCAAAAAACCAGCTGGGTTGTTGTAATCCCAAGGAAACAACAAGTTTTGAGTTGTGAGCTTGTAAAACAACTCGGCTGTAATCAAGTAGATTATAGTGTGGACCCAAGTGATACTTGGGAGTGGACGTAGGTGTTGGATACACCGAACCACTATAAAATCCTTGTGTTCGCCGTGTTTTGACTCTCTCTCTATCTCTCTATTTGTGCTTAATATTTATCCTGCACTTAATCTCATTTATTCCAAAGCACATAGTTTTTAAAAAGATTAAATTTTTTAAGAACCCAATTCACCCCCCCTCTTGGGTTGCCATCTGGGCCAACACCCATATCTTTCATTTCAAAGTTCTTAGAGATAAAATTCTTGGTCTCATACAATAGGCCAAGGTCATTAGTAGCTAGCAAGATATCATCAACATACAAATCAAAAATATGATTTTGCTCCCACTGACCTTCAGATATATACACCGATCAATGGTGTTTTCTTTAAATCTAAAGGATGTAATGGTATCATTGAACTTAAGATACCATTGTCGGAAAGCTTGCTTAAGTCCGTATATTGACTTCTTCAGTTTACACACCATGTGTTCCTTTTCTTCAAATAAAAAGCCTTCAGGTTGGTCCATATAAACCTCTTCATTCAAACTCCCATTTAGAAAGGCGGTTTTCACATCCATTTGATGCAACTCTAAATCATAATGAGCTACTAGTGCCATAATAATTCTAAATGAGTCTTTCTTAGAGACTGGAGAAAAGGTCTCTGTGTAGTCAATGCCACACTTTTGAGTAAAACCTTTGGCAACAAGTCTGGCTTTACAACGTTCAATATTGCCATTTGAGTCGCGTTTAGTCTTAAAGACCCATTTACACCCAACTCTTTTACAACCTTCAGGCAATTCAACAAGATCCCAGACTGCATTGTAATCATTGATTTTAACTCATCTTGCATGGCATCTAACCATTTAGATGAATTAGCACTTTGCATGGCTTGTGAAAAAGAAACTGGATCATCATTAATACCCAAATCAAAATCTAATTCTTGTAGATAAACTACATAATCATCAGAAATAGCAGTTCTTCTTTGTCGTTGAGACCTTCTTAATGCTACTTCATTGGGTTCATTTATTGCAAGTTCATTAGTAATAACATCATTATGTGGTGTTTGATCATTAATTTGTTGTTCTTGAAAGTTATTAAAAGGTTCAACAACTCTAGAAACAACAACTTGAGAAGAAGTTATAGGTGAAGAAACTTGCACCTTAACTTCTTGGATTTCCACTTTATGTGGTTCCAAACTTCCACTAATTTCATTATTCTTAATGAACCTTGCATTTCCAGATTCAACAATTCTTGTACTATGGTTAGGACAATAAAATTTATACCCTTTTGATCTTTCTGGATAACCAATGAAGAAACCACTGGTTGTTCTTGAATCCAACTTCTTTTCATGTGGATTGTAAATTCTTACTTCACCGGGCAACCCCAAACATGCAAATGCCTCAAAATAGGTTTCCTTCCTGTCCACAGTTCAAAAGGAGTCTTTGGAACTGCCTTACTAGGAACCCTATTTAGCAAATACATAGTGGTCTTTAAAGCATGCATCTATAATAATGAGGGTAATGATGAATTGCTTAACATACTCCTAACCATGTCCATTAGAGTTCGATTACGCCTTTTCTGCAACACCATTTTGTTCTGGTGTTTCAGGCATTATGTATTGAGTACATATGCCATGCTTTTCAAGGAATTTGGCAAATGGACCAGGGCATTATCCAGATTCATCATACTTTCCATAATATTCACCACCTCTGTCAGGCCTAACAATTTTCACTTTTCTGTCTAGTTGTCTTTCAACCTCATTGATAAACACTTCTAGAGCATTTACCGATTGAGATTTTTCATTCAACAAATAGACATAGCCATAAAATGAAAAATCATCAATAAAGGTGATAAAATACTTTTCTCCACCAAAAGATGGAACATCAAAAGGCCCACATATATCGGTATGTATAATTTCAAGGAGCTGTTTACTTCTTGTGGCACTTTTCTTGATTGTCTGTTTTATGTGTTTTCCTTTAATACAATCCACACAAATCCCAAGTCAGTAAAATCTAAATCAGGAAGGATTTCATTCTTTACTAATCTCTCAATTCTTTCTTTGGATATATGACCCAAACATTTATGCTACAAGTAAGCTGATTATTCATTCAATAAACCACGATTAGTACCAACATTATGATGCAAGGTCAACAATGTTTCAGCAAAAAGATTATCAAGCTTAAATTTGTACAAACCATCAGAAAGAATACCAGAAACAATAAGATGATTGTGTTTTAAACAAACTAAAATATCCATTTCCAAATTTAAAAGAATATCCAACTGAGTCTAGTTTGGATAAAGAAACTAAATTACGAGAAATAGAAGGGACATAAAGTGTTTGAAAAAGGTCTAAATGATGTCCAATATCTAGAATCAAACGATAAGTTCCAACAGCTTCAACTGGAGCTTTGACTCTGTTTTCCATTGAGACAAAGTTTTCATTTGGGTTTATGGTTTGGATCGTAAGGAATCCCTGCATCGTATTAGAAACATGAGTGGTACAACCAGTATCAATCCACCAAGTATTATAAGGAACTTCTGTTAGGTTTGATTCGAAACATACAAAAGCCATAGGCTTACCTTTCTTTTCGAACCATGCCTTACGTTTCAGGCAATCTTTCTGATAGTGTCCATGCTTTTTGCAAAAGTGACACTTATCATCTTTTTGTTCCTTCTTGTGGATTTGAGCAGATGACCCATTTATCTTTAGTGGTCGTTGCTTGCTCTTTCCTTTCTTATCTTTTTTGATTTCTTTCCAGCTCCTTGCTGACCCATGAGATTAATAGAATGATTTCCATGTTTCTTAATTCTTGCTTCCTCTTGAATGAGCATACTTTGTAGTTCATTCACATTCCACTTATCCTTCATAGTGCTATAACTCATGTGAAATGAACCATACTTAGGAGGCAAGGAATTGATAATGAATTGCACAAGAAAATTCTCATTCACTTCCAATCCCATAGTCTTTAGTCTTGCTGCTATGTTTGTCATTTCAACAACATGCTCATGCATAGTACGAGAACCATCAAACTTAATGTTGGTTAAAGTACTCATCAATGTCCCAGCAAGTGACTTATCAGCAGAGTCAGATTGGGAATGTGCTTCCACAAACTTCATAAATTCCTTAGCACTTTCAGTAGCAGGAATTGTGGACTTGATATTATTTGCTACAGTCATTCGCATGAACATCAGGCTAAGTCTGTTTGATCTTTTCCAAGACTTATAAAAAGACCTATGTTCAGCACTGCTAGAGTCAGTAAGAGCAGTGGGTTTCTCATTTATAAGTGCCAAATCAAGATCCAGAACACCAAAATGAAACTGAACTTGTTCGCGCATTCAGAGAAATTAAGCCCATTAAAAGTTTGAACAGACATAGATTGCGAATGAAGAGAAACAGGAATAGTTGCTGCAAATATAGAAAACATGCTCGCATATTAATGCTTTGAGTAATATTATTCATATTCCATCAAGTAAACAATAAGTGCATATTGAAGTTCTCCTTTGGGTGATACAACAATATACAACAATAAACATAATTGATGCTTAATTTTAATTTTACATATTTGGCAATTATATATACTCAAATTAGATATGTTTGCTATCTTTGGATATACTAAACATACCTAACCAAGCACATTAATTAACCACATCATGTCCATAGATTATAAAATGACTAGTCAACCTTTGGGCGACCCTTAAATATTTATAATCAATGAACTTCAATATATTCATAACAATTAAACAATTATGTCATTCATTTATAAGCATCACATAATTATGAGTAATTGAATTATTTAATTAAATTTGATACCTATAAACTTTCAAATTTGGCCACTTTGGTGACTAACAAATCACATAATATAGACATCAAATTTAATTAATGATAATATCATGCGTGAATATAAAAGACTTAAGGTACCCACATAATTTTATTGTAATGTTTTTCAAAACATTAATCTCATAAATATTAGAGAGTAAAACATAAATTTTAGGAGAATCTTCTCGGAAAAGAAATATCCTGGGCTTTCATCTTTTGTTGTTAAGATATGGAATAGTAACATCCTTATCCTTAAATCTGTTGGTCCGAGGTTCAAACCAGGTAACCTTTATTTTATTTTATTTTATTTTATTTTTCTTGAATCCCCTTCCCAAGACGCCTTCCGTTCGTCTGCCTTCATGCACGGGAGACGTCTCCTTTCATAGTGTATATCTCGTGAAGAGAGATTCTTCATGGAAGGGTTTCTTTTTTTTTTTAATCAGTGATCAGAATCCCGGCTTTATGGAATGAAAGGAAGAGGAGACGGTTGCTTGAGATAATCAAAAGAAGAAATCCCACGGCAAGACCCCCCTTTCCCCTCCACCGCCTTTAATGTTGGAATCCCTCTCCACCGCCCTTCCCTCTTCACCATCTTTAATCCTGGAATCCCATGGTCCAAATCCCACGATTAATTTAGTTGGATTTCATTGGGATTTCCAGTAATTAAAGAGTGTGAATCCACAAAGTCCATGTAAGAAAGGGGATTTGGTTGGGATTTCACAAAAGAAAGACGGGTGGATTCCTTAACTTCACGCACCCCTTCCTTCTTTCACGCGGCTGGGTGGTTGAACATGGCTTACGCTGTGTTAACGAGATCCAGACTTCCGTGAAGATCTCAAGAAAAAATAAAGAAAAAGAAAGACACATGAAACGGGGCTTCATTGATTCACAGCATGGAGGGGTCTTACGTATGATAAAGAATAAAAATTTAATTATTTTATTATTATATATATAATAAGAATAGTCAAACATAGATTCATAATGAAAAATCATAAATTCTTCAATCAATGCTCTGATACCATATGTAAGATCCATTAAATGATCTTCTTTAATAAACATAATGGCCAAGATCTTAGAATAAATTATTTTTACATAAAACATAAATCAAGAATGCGTACCTTAATCCATTGATATTCGTTCTTCGTTGACGATGAACGAGAAGCTGCATATGTGTTAATGACAGATTGAGTTTCTTCCTCTTTCCTAATCTCTTTCTTATCTGCTTTGATGGTCAAACAGACTTATATAGGAGAGAGAAAGGACCAATCTGATAATACGATCAATTTCTCTTTTCATCAAAGAGAGGTTATCAGATAACAACTTTCCAAAGATAAACCAATAGGAAATTAGCTTTATTAAATGATCATTATCACTTAAATTTAAATATCTGATAAAATCAGATATCATAATTATCATTTAGAATAAATAAATGATAAATCAATCATATATCCACGTGAGCCACATAAAAGAAAACGCTAACAAATATATCAAAATTTAAAATTTTAATTTTAATCTTGATTATCATGTTATCATGTTATAATTATTTTAGATTTTAATCATATTTATCATGTCAAAATTAAATTCTAACCATGATATGTTAAAATTCAGCCTTTATGATTAGGTCACACATAAATCATAATTTTTAATTTTTAACATGATCAAATATAAATAATTCATGTTATTATCATATAATAAACTTATTAAATATTTAATCTTATCAATATAATTATTTTATATTTTAATCACATTATTTATCATGTCAAAATTAAATTCTAAACATGATATGTTAAATTTCAGCCTTTATGATTATGTCACACATAAATTATAATTTTTAATTTTTAACATAATCAAATCTAAATAATTCATATTTATTATCATATAATAAACTTATTAAATATTTAATCTTCATCATATGGCAAGATTTATATTTTGCATCACATATAAAGTTTAGATCTATGTATATAAAAACTAAAACTCAGGTAATCTATCAAATTAACTGAATTTGAAGCCTGAGGTGGCTATGATACCACTGATGGGAAACCCTTTTTCCTAGCCAGCTTTGGCCTTAAGCCTCCATTATCGCACGGTTATGGGCCCTGGGTCTCATGCCCAGCGACCCATGTCACCCGACAATGGTACCTATCAGACCAACCGGTGATCGAATCAGCCGGTCCACCGACACCAATGGGCAAAGAGCCTGGCTTTGGTGACACCAATGACAGTTTTCATTGATGCTCTGCCTGACCGTACAGATCAACTGGCTCTGATACCACTTGTTGGGAAACCCTTTTTCCTAACAAGCTTTGGCCCTAAGCCTCCATCGTCGCACTGTCATGGGCCCTGGGCCTTGTGCCCGCGACCCATGTCACTCAACAAAGGTACCTAGTAGACCTTCCAGCGATCGGATCGGCCAGTCCACCAACATCAATGGGCGGAGAGCCTGGCTTCGATGACACGGTCACCAGTGAGAGTTCCCATTGATGCTCTACCTGACCGTACTGGTCAACTGGCTCTGATACCACTGATGGGAATTATGTATAATTTATATGAATCAAATTCATATATCACGTAGCGGAAGATAAAAATAAATACTAATTTAATTTTCAAAGCCCAAGATCCTTAGAGAACAGATTCAGTTAATAAGAAATAATACATGATTAAATAATAGATCATACATTTGTTCTTTATCGGGCATGAAGCCTAATGAAGCCGGTAAACGATTTACCACTAGTTGTCCATGCGTCCGGCCTCTAATGGTGATCCACACGAAGATCTTTGGATGATATCCTCCTACGATTGGATGATAACCTTCTTGCGAGAGGTGCTAGCGCCTCTTTTCTTTTTCAATTAATTTTTAAATCAAAAAAAAATTCTTGATCAAGATCAAATCTTGATCAATCAAAAGAGAGAGGGACATCCTAGAGAGAGAAAGGATATTTTTGAGAGAGAAAGTGAGTATTAGGCATCTAAGAGAGAGAAAAAGGAGGAGTTAGGCGTATCTTTCGATGGGGGTGTCTCTCTCTTTTATACATAAAAAAGAGGTTGTGTGGTTCCATGAAAAGGGAGATTTTGTTTCAACCACCTAACCATTCAACCATATTAAGTTGATAACAAATTATCCTAACAAATTTAGGATATTTGTTATAAAAAATTATCCTAACAAATTTAGGATATTTGTTATCATGATAATGTTAGGATTACAACCACCAAACCATATCCCTAAAAATAAAAATTGGTTATCCCATAAAACCAACATCGCAACCTTGGATTTGGCTCCATGATGACGCCCCAAATCATGGGTGTTCCCTCCTCCATAACATGAAGATGGGTCATGTCCATCATATGGACATAGATCCATCCTCCATGTGGCATGATCTCAACCCTCGGTTCAATTGGGTTTCCATGAATCAAATCATGCCATCATATGGACCCAATTAAATACCATATTATTAATCTAAGCCATCCATTACATGAATCAATCCTAATTGAGTATTCAATTAATGAATTTTATATATACATTACATATACAAAAGGTCTCTTCCTTGAACACAAAATTTTTTCCTCTATGATGAATCCTATTTATCAATTTTATTTTCTCATTAAGATTGAGTCAAACCCAATCTTAATTAATTGGTCATCTAATCTGAATTAAGTCCAACTTAATTTCCATTTTAACTTCATTCCAAAATCTTCTTAGTGCGTGTGACCCATTAGGTCCCTTGACACGTTGGTAATAATCATGTCCCTAATATTGACCCTAGGTATGACTTGATCAACACCTTGTCCAAGTTAATTCTTTAACCAAATCAACTCTTTGATTAAGTCAAAGAATCCATGATCATAGATCATGAGTGGCCTCTAGCAAAGCATCATGACCACCCAAGTATTAAGGGTTTTGTTGACGTGGTCATCAATCCTATCCATGAACGGTTACCATACGATTCAATCCCTTCGTCACATATCCCAGATCAATCAGTGGTATAGAATGTGTCAACCATGTAATTGATATTTATTTACTTGATCTCAGAAAAATTGACTTATATGAATTAGAACTTCGAAACCATTTCGAATTCCAACTCAACCTTGCAAGGATTTAACAGTCAATTTAATCCATCAAGTGGCCGTGGGATATAACCCTTTCTATCAAGGAAGACAAATCCTGTCTTGATCAAACACCACCTTCATGTGCTTCATGTCATACCCAATCGATACCATATTTGCCATCTATGGCTAAAGCGACGTTTGTATATCATCAAAGCATGACATTTTATACATGAGGTGCAATGAAGATCTCAAGTCAAAGGATCACTCACACCATCGTCATTAGAGATCAACCATCGATACTATATAGAATATCCATATGGGATCTCTGTGCGGGTCATCCAATGCATCGTTACAATAACGAGCATCCATACACCTATCCAAGTATCTTCATACTTCAGCTTGCGAGATCAGCTGCTCACCGTAATGGTGAAGATATGCAATGTGTGCTAGTCTCATTGGCGTTCGACAGTGCTCAGTCCTGTCTACGCATCGACTAGGGAAATTTAAAGAATCAAACAATAATGTACAATTTTGGATCTCATAATTTGTAATCTCTATTATAAATTTTATATGCACAGTTTACATTCTTTTGGACTTTATCTCACAAGTAAAATATATCTAATATATATATATATATATTATATATTATATCCGAATAGATAAAGAAACTAATAAATTTGATTTGCATTCCTAAAGAAATATATACAAATCAGCATTTAATCCGATTGAATATAGGGCACACACTAATATGGGTCAGGGTAGGCATTCTGACGGTCCTTACATCGTCAGCCCATTTATCTGCGCTAAGAATAGTGAATAGATTCTCTGACACCAAATTAAATTTTAGAACTTGCTGAGTACCCTTATCTCTGTTTGAGTTTTAACCACGGTTTCAGCTTCAGTCACAGTATCCATCATAGTTTCAATCCCCCCTCCAAAAGCTTGATTTGGCGCAACCTTCCCATTTTGCTCCTGATCCAAACTAGAGTCGGGAGAAACAACGACTAGCAAAGCTTGTGGAGGCATCGTCGAGCTGTCTTCATCGGCGTTTTCCAGTCATCCACGGGACCAAATGTGGAGCAGCCTCAGCTATCTTCGATGCAGACTAATTCTTCCTCCTCAGCTCCGGGACAAGGCCGTGGGGAGTCCTCCGCTACTGAAGAGCAGTCATCCAGGGACCAAATTTGGATCCAACCAAGGAAGACTCGGTTACCGGCAGAGCCAAGTAGGACCCATTGAAGTGCAGAGAGCCACATATGGGACAAATCCCATCCAGATGCTCGTAGGCAAACTATTGCCAGAAGGGGAACATCTTCTCCGTACTCAAACTCCCGGCCGGAGGGTCTCCTCAGATCAATATGCACACACGCCTGAGCAAAGCCTCCTCTGTTCTTGCCCTTCATTGATAAATCAGAGAAGACGTACTCATCAGCCGGCGCAAGGATTGTGCGCAAGATATCTTCTGACCAAAATTTCATCGGCAGATTCAGTAATTGCACCCAGAGAAGGGCAGATGCCACTGAATCAGCCGTCAGGATGAACTTTGGTCTCCATTCCTTAGTGGCAATTGGTTGGCGTTGGCAATCCACAGCCTTCCCAGCACCAAGTTCTTGGCTTGAGGATCAAAAAACCTGAAGATGTAGCACCGATGGGCAAGGCATACTGCATCGACCTTGCCGAAGACATCTGATTACCAAAAATTATGGATGATAACATCCGATGGAACCCATCGGTTAATGCTCCTCGCGAGGATGGTCTTCATCTCCTAGCATCCCACTTCCTTATCCAAAGCCTCTTAGGGGACTTGAATGATCTCTGAGAAGCAAGTCTTTAGCTCCATCACCTTCGCCGAAGAAGAAGGAGAAGGAGCTATTGGGGAGCGCGGAATACCCCCAAGATCACGGCTATAGCGTATATGAGTAATACAAAAATCTTTTACCATTCTAATCTATGAGTATAAGATTATACCTTCAGACTTGAACGTTGGAACACTTTGATTTGATTGCTCGACCTCAACCTTTAGCCTTCCGCCGTATTTCGAAATACCTTCCTTCTCTCACAAGATGGTGGGATCTCTCGGCCGACCTAGGGTTTCTTGTTTTTCTTTTTTCTCAAAAACGTTAACCCTAGCAACCAATTGAGAGGGTATTTATAGGGCTACAACAGGGACCAAATAGGCAAATATGAAAAGGACTTCCCACGTAATTAAATCTCCTAATCCTATCACGGGTTAGGATTCAATTACGTAAATTATAATTTATTCCACTAAAGAATTATAATTGTACTCCTAATCACATTCGAATTTATATTTTCGAGCCTTAATATTAAATACTTATTATCTCCCCACGTTAAGATTACAGATATCCACCAATTAAATTTAAATACTGACAATATAATTTAATTGGCTGTTATTATCCTTGAGACTTATCCACTTAACTTATTTGATGTATCGGATTCAAAATCCACTTGCAAGATTTGATACAATCAAAACTTATAAGCTTTCTCAAGGGGATATCATCAATCCAAATTAACAGGACGTGGATTCCTTCAACTATTAATATTCACCATATATATATTATTGCCCAACCCACTGAGTTTATTGACTCATATAGAATCTCACTCTATGTGTAATCAAAGCAATAATCACTACATACACGTGTCTAGAAATAGAATTCAGATTAAGAGCATAAGTAATCATAATATTCATGAGTTTTAAATTATTTTATAAGTCAGTATAAAATAATCAACTCAACTGGGTCCTGTTCAATACACACAAAGTGTACTAGCACAAATAGTTAGAATAAACCATTCCCCGTAGTCAAGACAGACCTACTAAAAATTTATGCTACAGTTCTACTGATGGTGTGTCCAATTCCATCTAAAACTGTGAACAATAAACTTGTATTCCAAAAGAACCGATGATCTAGTCTTCTGTGTGTAAGCCGTACTCTACACACTAGATCAAATACTCTTTGTAAATACTAGACACATGCACATATATATAGTAAATGGCACACATTGCTCAAATTAAATTCTCATTAAAAATGTAAAGACATAACATAAAGCATATCTTTAGTCTATCTCTATCAGGAGCAACCCACATGAATTGGTTGTCCGCTGCGCAGCCAGGACATCCGTTCTTCCTTGGCAGCATCCAATGAGGTTCGTACACAGGGGATGGCAAGGTTCGCTGGAAATTATTAGACAGGAAGCATATATATATTCTCATGGTTGCTTAGAAAGTTTTTTTTAAAAAAAAAAATTATTGTTTTTAATGTTATGTGAGTTATTTGTGTGAATATATAATCTTATGCTTTCAAATAATTAGCGATTTGTATAAGAACATGAGATAATATTTTCTTAACATATTTCATGAAAAGATTGCAGATGAGTTGCATTTTATATATGAAATTGATATGTTGACATGATCGTTCAAAGTTTCTGATCAGTAAAAGCAGAACCAGTTGCTCAGAAAATTTTGACTGAGCCGAAAATGAGACTTGAAAGTAATAGCGACCTGAAAACAAGTTTTTTTTTTTTTTTTTTTTTTTGTGTGTATAAAATTTGGTATTTAATTACAAAACCTAATAAGTTTCTACGCAAAAACCAATATATATGTTGTTAACTCCAGTTTTTAAGGAAGCTCAAGAGTTTCTTCTTATTATATATCAAAAATTCAGATCTAAGTTTTATTATCTGCATGCATTATTTCTTCTTCGATCTTCTTCTTCTTCTTCTTCTTCTTTTTTTTCCTTTTTGGTCTCCTTCCTTTGACTGACAGGTGTGTGATGTATGTTTTACTAGTCAACGGGCAAAAAGTGAAGTAATATTGACGAAGCAAGCACGGTGGTAGCTGGGAGGGAGGCGGAACGAACAACTAATTAAGGGTGGGGGTAGGTGCGGCACCTAACCACACCAACGTGCTACCAAATGGGACGAATTGAGAGTTGGGTGGTTGTCGATATTATTATATCAAGGAAAAACCGTGGCTGGCGATCTGACCTCTCAAGCTGTGGAAGAATTAAAGGAAAGGGAAGGCTCTCATCTTAATTCTTTAATTTTGAGAGAAGATCGATGGAAGGTGTAAATGGACAGGAGAAGGACATGAATTCGAAGAAGAAGATGAAGGTACTATGCCTTCATGGCTTCCGAACCAGTGGGAGCTTTTTGCGGAAGCAACTCAGCAAATGGGACGACTCCATCTTCCAAGATTTCCACTTGGTCTCTATAGAAATATTTGACCTCATTTCCCTAACTGCAGGACTTCCCGGATGGCATTTGCGGGTGGGAAATCGGAAATAGAGGGCATATTTCCGCCTCCATATTTTGAGTGGTTCCAGTTCAACAAGGTGGGTGAGGGAAGAATTGATTTCTTTTGTGCTTATTTTATTTTATTAGATGGTTCTTCTAATCTACTTGTGAGATCTTGTTAATTTGGATAGTCTTCCTAGATTTTATCAACGGGCCTCTCGCATTAATTTTTTTTTAAAAAAAAGAATCTTATTATTATAAGTCTGACTGAATCTGTGAATATATCTCACTCGGACAATAAATTGGTACTGGGATGCCAACTTAATGAGGTTAAATTACCACAGAATCCTAACTAATTGGGTAAATTAAGTGGCAAATTAAGGGTCTTGCTACCATCCTAACTAAAGTTTGTTGCTGTTAATTACTTCTGTATTATTATCCCAATGGTTGATGGACATGGTAAAAGGCTATAGGATGCATGTGGGATGGCCAAAGAATCAAAATTTACATTGCTTTTTTGATTTTAATCAAAATTCTTGATGGACATGCGTTGGTATCGTAGCTGGTGCATGGATAAGACTCCCAAAATGCTTGTGATATTACTCAACAGGACTTCACGGAGTACACGAATTTGGAGGAGTGCATCTCGTACCTATGCGATTACATGACAAAGAATGGTCCTTTCGATGGAATGCTTGGCTTTTCTCAGGTAATTACTTGGACTTTAGAGAGACTAGCCCTCGTATTTCAGAAAGTTCAATACAAAATGAGATTGTGACACTTAGAAACACTTAGACTAATCATGCCAGAATGATGCTAGCTTTTTCGGGATAATGAATGCCTTGTTTCGCCGGATTTTTCATTGAAATTTGGATCAATGAGTTTACTAAGTTTGTGCTCTAATCCTTTGCGGTCTTGGCATGTAAGAATTCATGTTTCGATTCCGATCCCATTAAAATCTATATATGCTACAAGAGTGGAACCTTATTACCGTGTCAGGACCATAATTAAGAGCATGGTTAGACCTAAAACAACAGAAACTTGTTGTTGAGAACAACCGAGAGAGAGAGAGAGAGAGGTGCAATAAATGTAAGCAATAATCGATTTTCTTAATATTCCTGATTATGAGATATTGGTTTATGTTTTATTAATTCATCTCCCCAGCATATATCCATCTATCTTTCATGCTTCGTGATTCACATAATTAATTGGTTAGGGCATTTTCGCTTTTCTTTTTATAAGGTACAACTTTTCAGTTATACTATATATAATGTACTGTAGTAATATTCTCTAGCTCGGTTCCTATATATTGTCTATTTTTGCTTCCAGCTTAATTCCCATGATGCATCATGCATGGCTTCTGATCTCCCTGGCCTCTTAATTTTTTCAGGGTGCCACATTATCGGCTCTTTTGATCGGCTACCAAGCAAAGGTAACACACATAGTAACCCAGACGTTCAATAAGCTTTTATCCTTAATTATATGTAACGTCCTATATATATATATATATTAGCATTTTTGAAAAACCACCCAATAATCAGCCTATATATGTTTGAACTTGTAAAATTTGATGAAAACACTCTAGCTTGCGCTACATTTATTATATTATTGGAATAATCTAGGGTCTCATTTGAAAAATCTAACCAAAAGATATTATTTGGATAAGATTCTAACATATTATAATAAATGCAATTTGAGTGAATTCGATTCATAACATATAAGAACTACATGACTAGCTTATAGTGTTTCGATCACTTGAATTTGATTAGATTTAAACTCTTAACCTAACAAGCATGCAAAAGTTTAATTAGTAAGGAAGGTATGTAAAAATTCATGCAAGTATGTGTTTAATTTCACTATGTATTGGATACATCTTAGATATTAATATAAAAATATTTTAAATTCTTATATAAGATAAAAAAAAAACCAAATGATACGTACCTAGCTTCTCATTAGGTAAATTCCCATGTTACAAATATAATATAAAGCAATCTCTTCAACACTTGGATGTTCAACATGCATGCTCATGATTGTAGGTGATTGGGACTAATGGAGTACAATCTCTTGTTCTCACAGCACCATCAGGAAATCTAGCACTCTTTTCCACTAAAAGGAGTTGGAATATATTCAAGAATTCAAATGTCTTTCTGATTATCTCTAACTGAAGAGGATTAAAGCCAAACACTAGTCTAACAGGACCAACACCATTGAACATGTCATATCCCTAGATTAGCTGCCCGTCCTAAGGTGTCATGACACAGTTACATACCTTTAATTAGAATGAAACTCTAAAGGCATGCTAGGCTTTATCTCATGTCCTTAGAATATAGAATGGTTTATATAATGCCAATATATACTCCTTAAAAGTACATAAGTATCACAAGACTATCAACATAAATATTCATAACTAACAATATGCAAATGGCTATATAGTATTAATATGAGGTTAATTAGACTATCTACACTAAGTCTCTCTCTTTCTCTATCAACCCCCCAAGTCTGGCTTAGCATCAAAATCTTTAGTCTTTATAAAAGATATAGTAATATGCTATTATGAGTTAACAACTTAGCAAGAATCCTTATAGATATGAATATATAAATAAATTATATAACTATATAATATGAAAATAATGTATCTGATAAAATAAATCATACTACAAGCATCATGCTATAAAATCATGTATCAAATATAAGAGAAATCTTTTATCAGCTTTTATCTTTTATAACATTGAATTATACCTTAACATCTTTAAATTTGTGCCATGTGTTATAAATCTAATATGATCATCATCCTAAGTATAAACTGGTTCTACATTAGTAAACAGGTTCTACATTAGTGAGCTATAAAGAAAGAGAAATATGGTCATAAGTCTTACTTTTCTTTTAGTCACTAGTCACACACACACACTATGAAGAATATTCTATAGAGAAACTATAGAAGAAATACATGGGCATTAGTACATATAAGGAAAAAATTATTATATAATTATCTATGGGCTAGTAGTATATAGAGGATTTTCATCATATCTCAAGAATCTCCATCAAATCATATCTCAGCATCATTATATCTCTAAAATCTTTATCACTCCCTCTTAAGTTGGAGCATTGGCATAACTTTGAGAATAATGGAATACAAGGCTTCTTTGCCTAATCCTTTCGTAAATACATTAGTTAGTTGATGATTAGACAGAACATGATGAGTGTGAAGTAAGCCAAACTGAATCTTATCCCAAATAAAATGGCAATCCGATTTAATTTTTTTAGTGTGTTCATAAAATACTAAATCAGTAGCAATATGAAGAGTAGCCTTGTTGTCACAATATAATGTCATTCATTTGAAACGAGTGATACCTAAATCATAAAGCAAGTATTTTAGCCATTGAGTTCACGAGCCGTAATAGCAACGATACTTAGCCTCCATAGAAGAATGGAAGATAGTAATTTTTTTTTTGATTTTCAAGAGATAAAAGAAGTGCCAAGAAAAATGCAAAATCCGATGGTGGAGCATGTAGTCATTAGGCAACTTGCCCAATCTGAATCACAACAAGCTATTAAGCAAAGGGAACTAGATGAAGACAACAATATACCTTGGCCAAAAGTACCCTTAAGGTATCTAAGTAGATGGAGTGAACATGAAAATGAGGCTTGTATGGATGTTGTAGGAACTGACTGAGAATGTGAACTAAGTAAACAATGTTAGGCTCAATTATGATCAAGTAGATGAGCAGGCCAATGAGCCTATGATAGGAAGAGAGGTCATCTATTAATTGACTATTTGAGTCGGTGAGCTTTAAATATTGTCATGTGGGAGTATTAGTAGTCCTTATTCTTAAGAGACTTATTATCATTTAAAATACCTAAAGTGTGCTTGCATTGAAAAAGGTGAGCAATCTCTAAACTTATAAAATATTTTAATGCGACAAAATTTTTGATTGAAACTTAGTGTGAAGGTAGGATTTAAGTGCATCAATAGTCACACTATCATTGTTAGTGAGTACAATAATGTTGACATAAACTAAGATGAAAGTCTATAATGTACTTTGGATATAGAAGAAAAGATGAGATTGAGAGTAGCCAACGTCAAATAAGGCCTAAGAGAATTTCTGAAACAAATTGCAATCAGCTTATTTAAGCCCATATAAAGAATTATTTAACTTGCAAACTAGATTCTTTATCTGCCCAGGATATCTTGGTAGAACTTTCTTATAGACTTCTTTAAAAAGGTTCTCATATAAGAAGGTATTATTAACATCTAATTGCCGAAGATCCCTGCTCTGAATGATAGTTATGGCAAGAAGATAATAAATTATCACAAGCTTTGCTACTGGAGTAAAAGTTTCGTAGTAATCAATCCATTTCCATTGAGTGTAACCCTTAGTTACTGGTCAAGCTTTAGACCGATCTACCATGCAACTTGTATTTTACTTTATAAACCCACTTGTAACCAATGGGGTGTTTCCTTCTTGCCATGATTTGATAGCTTGAAAAAAGTATTACTTTTAGAAATAAAGGAGACGGCAACAAAAAAGTCACGGTGCGAGAATAAAAATTTGTTGCATGTCGAAGTAGTTAGAAATGCACACCCACCCACCCACCTTGTAAACACGTTACTGAAAGAGAAGTTGTTTGGAGTGGAAGCTTGGAGGCTATGAGAGATGAGCCATACAAATTGTTCAGATAGTCTAATGGCTTGGTTGGATGAGTATGTCATCATTGAAGGGTGGTATTTGATCGATGTTGTGGGAAGAGAAGATAGGAAAGGACCTTCTAATGAAAGAAAAGGAACTAACGTAGTAACAAATTAAGTAAGTGTAAAGGAGACTGCACAATGACCATACAGCCCAACTACTAGTGATATGTATCATCAACTAATCCATGTCAGATGTCATAAACCTAATTTCGCTGCCATCTAAGTCCCAGATTGGCTTTACACTAGTGGACTACAACTACCACAATCAACCCAATCACTGGTAAACTTCGATTACTAGTTAACATAAACTCACAATGATGAGTTTGGCTACTAGTGCCACATGATTAATCCACATATATTTTTTCTCATTTCGTTTCAACATATCTTTAATATTCTGATATATATGCAAATCAAATTCTAAATCCAAAATATCAACATAAGAAAATCACGCTATGAGATATGCCATAATTATACATAACCCAAAGTCATACTATCCTATTTTTTATATTATATATATATATAGTCAAAACATGATGATAGGTACAAATATTATGATACATACCATCAAAATATATATAAGAAAATCATACATATCACATATAAGTAAGTGCAAGACTCCTATATATATATATATATATATATATATATATATATATATATATATATATATATATATATATATATATACATTTATTTATTTATTTATTTATGTTGTTGACGAGCAGGGGAAGCTATTGAAGGATCATCCGCCAATAAAATTTCTCGTCTCAGTCTCAGGGAGCAAGTTCAGAGACCCAAGCATATGCGATATTGCCTACAAAGATCCCATTAAGATGAAATCAGTGCATTTCATTGGAGACAAGGACTGGCTAAAACTACCCTCTGAGGATCTGGCTGCTGCCTTCGATAACCCATTGATTCTAAGGCACCCACAAGGCCACACAGTCCCCAGGCTAGGTTGGTATACTATACTATACTATACTATACTATGCTATCTTTTACGTTATGTACGCTGCTGGTTACTTCCTCAAAAACTTTTAACTATTGGGCTACATTTCAAAAGTTGATATACGATTAAGCTAACTTGATTAAATTCAAGACAAACTAAACTGATGATAGCCTAATATAAGAACCTCCAACATTTTTTTCTTTTTCTTTTCTTCATGCACACTTTTTTGTTTTTTTTGCTTTGTATACTTTATCACATCAAATACATTCGTAGAAATAAGTAACTAAAAGAGTACAATTTTACTTGTAAACAATAACTAAGATATGTGGATAGTATATAGAGATGTTATGCATATTTCAAGCTTGATCAACAAGCTGCGCAAAAGGAAGTCGGAGTTAATGGACACATTAATTATAAGTTTGATTAATGGTTTATATTTTGTCTTCAAATTTCAAGCTTAAGCTCAATTTGTTGCTGAATTTAAGCAAATTTTGAGTGTAGCTTGTTATGCTTATGAATCAACGTAGTCATTCGATAATTCTGCTGCTGCGGTTGTACGTAGTATTTGACTTAAATATTTCTAGGTGAAACCGAATAGGGAAGAACTCGATCCCAGCATATATATGTTTGGTTAGGCACATGTAAAGCCAATTGTATGTTGTTGCAATAACCTATGGTTATATATATGTATATATATATATTCAGTCACATACACCGTGTCATACAAATTTTTGGCTCTGGCCGAGATCTAGAGTAGCTTGCATTTAGTCCAACTGGATTTTGGGTTGATCATCTTGTTCTTGTTAACTTGCTGATTTGGTGGCATGCTTTTGGGGACTAGCTCCAAGAGCACGCTCTCATGCATGCATGCCATGCATATTTGGACATGCAGAACGAACTGTGATGAAATGCATGCACTAGGTATGCACCAGATCGATGCATGCTAATAAATAATAAATCACTATACTGATCATGATGCCCAAACTCCAGTTAACCATGCTAAAGCATGCAAGCAAGGTGACTAAGCAAAATCATTTCTTGTTTGTTAAAATTAAAAAGAGATTATATATACTTCTCGATCGGTGGGTTAGATAAGGAAGATCTCTTCATCAAGGGTGTTTGTTTAATCAGTAAGTACGGATTTACGTACTGACATAGAAGGTTGCATGATAACAATGATATTGCTGTGCTAGCTGTCACCATATATGATCATGATGATATTTAGTCCTTCTCAGCATATATATATATATATATATATATAGAACTGTTGATTTTGAGCAATTGACAATGCAGATGAGGAAGCCGTGAAAAAGCTTTCTGGATGGACCGCAAGTATCCTTGAGAGAAGTATCACAAATGATGCTCCTGGCGTTCGGACCCAGAAACCAGAGGCAAACAATAACAATACAAAGCGAGAGGTCGTCGACAATATTGATCCAAAGAGCATGGAGGCCACGGTGCATTAATTAACATACATTGAGAGAAGGCTTGTTTTCTTTTTCTTTTTTTTTTTAATTTGAAGCATCTAGTTATTAAGGAAACTTCTGATCTTAATCAATAATTTATTTTCTTAGTCATGTATGTATTGGTTACATTAAAAGCAGCATGCATGCATATGATACTAGAGCAGTGATAGCAAGAATTCACCCATTTAAGGGAATGCCACCTCTAAGCTTAACTGAAATGATAAGAAGACTCTGATCAGAGACATTAGAGATGGAACACGTACGGGGTGATGAAAGAAAAAACTTCTCCCTATATATATATATATATATATATATATATAGATATATATGATTACATTACCACAGCGTTGGAGAACTTGGGAAATGGAGAGTGACTAAGCCTGCTGCAAACAGGGTTTAATCCAAACCTGTCGTCTTTGGATCAACCATGCATATATTTGGTCAAGTTGGCCCAAGAGAGATTAGGATATACCATTCAGGAATATCGACTGCTCTGAGAGAAGCCGTTCATTCTTCTTTGCTATACATTGGCTAGAAATGAGGTATTCTTTGCATGCCTAATGAGATCATTAATTCGAGATGGGACGCCAACGAAGATAATCTTATATATATATATATATATAGTTGGGGTGGGTAACCGGTGACACCTAAATATCATAAACTTTGCATCCCCTTAAGACCTTGCGCTTTAATTAATTTCTTGGAAGCCATCAAACAGACTAATTAAGTTCCTATTAATATGCAGCTATATATATATATATGTAATCTATTAATTTCTGATGCTTCTCCTTGTACCTCTTCCGGAAAGACTTAATCATCATCTGTCTGATAAAAAAAGAAAAGGTATGTATGGACATAAAATTTTCAAAAATAAATAATTAAATTAGATTAGCAGATCGACTAGGTTCCAAGGCCAGAACTTAATTTGGTGCTCATACCTTGATCAGCAAGGGCCGCAGAAGATATGAAAACTAACTAAAATTCTCTTCTTAGTTATCTATTTCTGTGTTAATGATAATTAATATTATTTATATGTTGTTAATTGTATGAATATTAATTAATGTTTTGTCCAGCATACCTATGCATTAATTATTGTTGGTCATGTTTTCTTGCAACATGCATATTATTAGGCAATATCCGACCTATGATGCATCATCCTTTTCATGGATCACCTTTGGGCTATATCAATCTGGCTCGAACTAAATAAAATAAATCCATGATTAATGCATGGTAGCATGCGTTGGAAGAAAGACTACTAAAAGTCTGTTATTGAAACAATAATTTAGAGAGTGCTACTACGTACAGACAATTCCCTCTTATTTTGGACCTATAGCTTGTGATCCCCGATCGAGTTCCATATGTCTTCTACTTAAAATATGGCATGGCATTTGGAGAAGATGTGTAACAAAGTATACATAGTGGATCCAATTTGTGTGGATGGAGAAGAAAACCGCATGAATGACATAGCAAGGAAACATATATGCTGAAGAACAGAAACATGCACACAAACTACTTTTTCCTGTGAAGGGTTGATCTCAATGGTACAGGCCTGTCTTTTAACAAATAAATTATAATTGATCATGTAATGACCAGAAAGAAAATCTCTTCCCACTATGCTGCAATATGGGACTCACTATTAAAGAAGAAAAATAGGCTAAAACAAATTAATTTATAAAGAAACTATGCTAGATTTTAGGATGCAGCAAGAAATATACATGATTTCCTAGCTGAGTCATCACAGGGATCTATGGGCATCGGCAGTCCCTCCTTTCCTCATGTTTCCTGTCCGAGGAGAATCATGGCGAGTTGATGATGACAACCAGAAATCTACTTTATTTTTTTTTTTTAATGTAGCAATCTACCCAGCATGTGATCCTTCATCTGTTGCTAGATCACTGAATGACTAATTTTGTTTCATGAAAGGACTTGCCACATTGTAAGCTTTCAATTTGATATTCTTCCATAAATTGATAATTTGTACTTCAAAAAAACAAAAAACAAAACAAAAAAAAAAAAAGTCTACTGAGCCTGAAAAAGGCATTGAAACGGATTTGCTTGCACCAAAAAAAATACACATTTCTCAAAAACTCTCCTAGAACGCAAATATGTTAACATTATACTATAATTAGTAGGGTCATGTAGCTGACCCCATGTAGTTGGGAGAAGGCTTAGATGAGTTGAGTTAAGTACTGTAATTAGTAGGGTGATGATATCATCAAAACATAATGCTATGATTCTCATTCAGCAATAATAACACCATAGTGTACCAAGAAAAACCATTGCACTTCCTCACTGGCCAGTGCTTTTAGGAGTTGTTGTGGTGAGCTTTTTTGGGGTGACAGAGCAATTAATGTCCTTTGAAGGTGAATGGAGGTGTTCCACATCCTAGTGAGGAAGCGTCCTTCAAAAGTAGTGTAAGACCCTCAAGGAGGATCTAATGTGTTAGAAAACGGTGATTTCGATGAGACTACAGACTGCCATCCAATAAGCCTTCTGAATAGTTCAATGAAGGTTATTTCTAAGATATCCTCGATCAATAACAGATTGAGCAGTGTAACTAGCGATCTAGTGGATCTCAATCAGTCAGATCTTCATAGAAGGCAGAAACATACCACTAGACTGCTTGGTTCGAGTACATGAAGTGGTGGTTGTTGTTGTGCATTGCTGGAGAAGAAATTAAGGAGTGGTGATTTGTAAATTGGATGTTGGAATGACTGAGGATAGAGGAACTTAGTAGGAGATTTTTCCCTTCCTAGTGATTCTTGCATGAAGAGATATGATTTGGACATAGCCGCTGATTTTATATTAATAATTGCTTGCTTGACAATGGCCAAGGCAATGGTCACGTTGAAGTACTCAGCACGATCTTCGACAAAGAAAGGAGGGAGGGAGGAAAATGATGCCCTAGGTGAACTGAATATTAGATTCACAAATGGTTCTCTTATTTTTGCAAGGAGGAGGAGAATTAAAGTCATTGAAATTTATTTTGATAAATCTGGATGGAAGATAAACTTCTTAAAAGGTTTTGTTTTGACGGTTCACGTAGGGTTGGATCAATATGGGGCAGAGTTATACGCAAACATTCATGGGTGTTAGCTTGTGCAATTCCCCTTGCCTCATCTTGAGTTCAAAGAGTTGTCATTAGCTTCCTTATCTCAAGCAGAGGATCGCTGTAATTGAAACAGGGTAAAAGAGGAATATATCAGTGAATAGTTGCTATCAATTCTTCAGCGGCAGACAAGTTTGAGTGTTTCTTTTTTGGATAGCAAAGAAGGTCTAAGACCTCATGAACATAATCTCTCGTGAAATCTGTGCAAATTGTCTTTTCCTATCCGGCAAGGGTTTTTTTTTTTTTTTTATAATAATCTTCTCGATACTGTCCAATTTGTTAAAAGAAATCAGCTAATTGATTACCCTTTCTATGTATATCTGTGTGTGTGAGCACTTAATCCTATGAGAAAAATAGATGACCGATTCTTTAGAAAGGAATGTTCATAGTATGATTGGCAATTATTTTAAGCTACAATAGTGGATGAATCACCCTCTAAGATAATTCTAGAATTTTGATTTAAATTCATAGCTACTTTCAAGCCAAACTAAGCACCTATCAACTTTGTAAAGGAACTGAAGAGATTAATAAAGGTATTGCTAATGTAAGAAAGATATGCCTTCATAATCTTTTATCGTTGCTCCTACTCCAAATATTTTGGGATGAATTGAACCATTTAAAATTTACCTTAATATAACTTGGCTATGGGAGACACCGAATAAATAACTTGCCTCAAATACCAGACATACTAGGTGATATAGAAATATTTAAATTAATGCATTCCTTAGCTTGAGCTATAGCCATCCTTGCTACCCAAACTAGGTTCAAAGCTTCGTTTAAAAAAATATTTATTTTAAGCAATCCTAATCCACCATAGAGAATAGGATAGCGATATCTGAGCCTTACTCATAAGTTTATTCATAAATCTTGTAGTAAAGAAAGCCAGAACTTGTTGGATTGATTAAAGAGTAATAAGAATATAGTTGTTGAAAGAGAACCATATTGACCTGGAGCTTGGACAATGAAGAAAGAGATGATCTAAGGATTCAACATTGTAATTACACCTCTTATATATTTGAGATAGAAGCCATCTTATGAGTAAGAGAAGATGATGGATAATCTAAGAGAAGATGAGGGATGATCCCCATGCCACAATTTTCACATATATTATCTTCAGAATGGGATGTGTTTTCAATAATACCTCTCAAAATGCTATAAATTTCTTTCGTTGATATGTTTGACTTGTAGCTAGGTCCCCAAGATGTATTAGTCTGTCCCTCCAACATGGGGTATTAATAATTTCCTACACCATAGGAGAAAAAATAGTTTTCAATAAGTAAAATATCAATAGTTGATAGAAGAGAAGTAGTATCCATATCAAATTCAAGCGATCATCTATTGATGAGATTCTAGGGAATCATAGTTGTGTCCTATCCTAACGGAGCTTTCACTATTGATAGACCATAACATGTGTTATGTTAACTCGAGAGATGAAAAGGTGTGTGAACGAAACTGGCATTGGGTTCATGATATCTCCCAATTACCACCCAGCTGTGAAAATTGTTGCTTGAGAGAACAAGTCTTTAAGTGAAGGCAGTGTTTAACCTCTTGGTCCAGTGTTGAATCCAGCACGGGAATCTTTTTTTGCAGTTGTTTTTCTATAGTAAATTAAGAAGATGAGCCACCTCTGGGTTAAATTGGAATCATAATGCACATGACTCCAAAGTGATCTGAAGATCTAACATCATGCCACCCGTATTAACCTAGGTCAAGCTTCTTCAATCCTAAGAGAAGTTCAGATTAAATCCATATGAGACCTAAATTGAGCCTAAATGAACATTGTTCAAAACCAAATGTATCTAAATTGAGCATTACTTTAAAATTAAGAGCACCTATATAGAGCATTACTCTAAAAATCAAATTCAACCAATAAAGCATTACTTCAAAATTAAATTCAACCTAATGGAGCATTGCTTTAAAATCAAGTGCACATTGTTTCATAATTAAATGCACTCATATAGAGCATTGCTCCCAAAATCAAATTCAATCAATAGAGCATTACTTCAATTAATTAAATTCAGCCCAAATGGAGCATTAGTCCAAAGTCAAGTATACGTAAATGAAGCATTTCTCCAAAATTAAGTGCACCCATATAGAGCATTGCTTCAAAAATTAATTTCAATTAATAAAACATTGCTCCAAAATTAAATTCAGCTAATGGAGCATTGTTTCAAAAACAAGTGCATCTAAATAGATTATAGTTCTAAAATTAAATTCAACCAATGGAGCGTTGCTCCAAAATTAATTACACTCATACGAAGCATTGCTCCAAAAATCAAATTCAATCAACGGAGCATTCCTCCAAAATTAAATTCAACTAATGCTCCAAAATCAAGTGCACCTAAAAAAAACACTATTCTAAAATTAAGTACAACTAAATGGTGCATTGCTTCAAAATCAAGCATACCTAAATTGAGCATTGCTCCAAAATTAAATGCACTCATACAGAGCATTGCTTCAAAAAACAAATTCAATCAATAGGACATTGCCTCTGAAATTAAATTCAACCAATAAAGTATTACTCTAAAATTAAGTGCACCCGTTTGAAACATTGCTCAAGTATCAAGTTCAATCTGAAGTGTTGCTTTATATAAAAGACTATCAGATGATGTGTACTCCAATTTTTTTTTTTTAAGGAAAGAAACAGAAAAATCAGATGGCGTGCCATGAATATAACTTGATGCTTTATATTCCTTGTGGCCTGAGTTATGTCTTAGGAGCTAGCCCTTGGGAATAAACAGAGAGGTCGCCAAGCGAGTAGGAACGCTACTCATCTGTGTAACCTGAAACTTCTTTAAATGGTCACATGGTCAGAGACCAAGCTCCTCTGGCCAGCCATGATTTTCCATTCAGAAATGACCACAAGCTAGAACCCAAAAATCAGACATTGCAGTGATGGGATGCTGCATTTCCATTGATCATGAAATTAAGATCGTAGAAGCGGTCCTTATTACACACAACTGTAAGGTGAAAAAATGGCCCAAGCCAATGCTTTAATGGTTCTCGGATTCCACCACTGCAGAGAAGAACATGGACAGTTAGATAAAAAATTCACATACTAAAATTCTAGAATTGATTTCTTTTTCCTTACCGTCCGTTGGACACGATGGACCAATTGATCGGAACGACGGACCAATAATAGATTGAAACAACGAAACAATAGATCTGGCTGAAAACTCCTTTCATGATGGCAACAATAGATCCAAACAGCCAAATACTTCAGATAATTCCCGAAAACAAAAATGAAACAAGAATACCAGAATTTACCAAGTGGTTCAACAGAGAGAATCACATGAAACCCTTCTCTTCTCGCAGTACAAAGCTTAGCCTTTCTACATGGAAGGGTTTAAGGCAGAAAGGCGAAGACAAATAAAGGACCCAAAAGGAAAGAAGTTGGAATTTATTTAACCGACATTTTTTTATCCTCAGAATTTTTATTGTTACTCTTGAGGCTACCGTTTAGCCCAACAGCTAATTGCTATCTAGCTCATCTCAACAGCTAACTGTTAAGGAGCCCACAGCTGATAGCTGAACCCCAACAACCTGCTGCTGATACTAGCAGATCAATTATAGAAGGCCAACAATTATCATGGCCTCAAACATTTGATTCAAACAGGACCTAAAACAAATGTCACCGCTTGTTTTCTGCAGCAAGTAAACAGAAGTAGAGATGCCAATGGCATCACTATTGGCCCACTATTTTATAAATAAAATAAATGTCCATCAACTGTATGATCGCTGATAAAACATTTTCTGAGAAAACCTGCTGTTAAAACATTGTGATTAGCATTAGTTAAAAACAAAAGAGGAGCGACAAACACAAAATTAGAAGTCAGCAGCTTGATCATTGTCTTAAGCAATTGGAATAGTTGTTTCGAGCAGAGAGGTTGCATCCTCAACAACCTTCATGGCACAACAATGCCTTTCTTGTTCTGTATTTCATGAAATATTATAGCATGGTTCAGGTTGCTGAAGTAGCAGGTGCAATGGGATCCAACAGTACCATCACAACTGAAAGCATTTGGAAGCAAGCCAAGCCAACACAAATGAAGCGTTGCAAAAGTTCTTAAACAGAAACAATTTCGCATCACCAATAACAATTCAATCATTAAACAAAAACGACCAATACCCCTTTAAGAGCAAGAAACAGAAGCTTCCTTGATATGAAAGATCACAAACCACAGATGCAGTGAGCTGGTAACAAAATGAATAATAGAACTCAAAATAACGAAGGCACTGTGTAAAACAACTCCAACAAGAGACAGCAGTATTTACATATTTTTTATCTTTTTTCCCATGTAAGAAAAGAATAACGATCCTCCAGGCATGGATGTTTGCTTTAGATAACCAAATGACAACCACCATCCCATTTACAGCAACTTTTAAATTCTGCTGTACGAATAACCCTGTAAATCCCCCAACATTTTTCCATTCCCGCTATAAGGACCACAACAAAGCACTGGTGTAAATCTACACGGATACGACCAATACCCCTTTAAGAGCAAGAAACAGAAGCTTCCTTGATAAGGAAGATCACAAACCACAGATGCAGTGAGCTGGTAACAAAATGAATAATAGAACTCAAAATAACGAAGGAAATGTGTAAAACAACTCCACCAAGAGACAGCAGTATTTACATATTTTTTATCTTTTTTCCCCTATGTAAGAAAAGAATAACGATCCTCCAGGCATGGATGTTTGCTTTAGATAGCCAAATGACAACCACCATCCCATTTACAGCAAATTTTAAATTCTGCTGTACGAATAACCCTGTAAATACCCCAACATTTTTTCATTCCCACTATAAGGACCACAACAAAGCACTGGTGTAAATCTACACGGATACAACCCCATCTAGAGAACAGTAATACATTGTATCCCTCCCTGACTTTCCATCCCCCCCCCCCCCCCCCCCACCACCAAAAAAGCAAAAGAAAAAAGAAAAAGGCAAAAACAGAAAGCATATTTTAGCTATAAGCACTACGGTGTCCTGCTCTCACAGCTGCACTGTATCCCACCGCAGAGAGGTCACAATGGAATGAAGCTGGGTATCTACAGGTCACAGAAACAAAAGTTCCTCCAGAAAGGGGATCTCATGCCAAGATGCTGGCACTATTTGATACGGAATTCATGTCTAAATAGAGTGAGATTCTGGGTAAATTTGTCTCTATTCTTCGAGTCCAAACTTCTTGTGACATCAGCCATCAGTTTATCAAAACAAAGAGAGAGTCGTTGCTGTTGATCCGACGGCTGCATATAAGCAAGCAAATGCTTTGTCAGAACACAGAATTGAGTTAACACGTGCAGATTCCTAGGCATGATTCTTAGAAAAAGAAGACAAAAAGATTGCAAGGAGAGCCACATGGAAAACTTCTTTTCCAGGAGAATCTAGGACCTGTTTCATATTGCCTTTGTCCTCTTTTTGTTTTATGTGTGTGTATGTAATTCAAGAACTTGACTGAATATGTAAAATGAAATGCTTTTGTTTTTCAAAATTCTGTGAAATCTTTAGATATTTCGGCTGCAAATAAAAAGCCCTTGCAGCAGTTCCACAGAAATGCTATCTCCAACATTAATCTCTATGCAGTATAGGGATACAAAAACACAACAACAACAATACTAACAGGCCCCTAGTTTTCCGTTTGTTTCAACAGAAAAATGACACTTTCTATATCTATGATTTTTTTTTTTTCCTTTTCTATGAAAAAGCATCACTTTTCCTTTTCCATAAGTTTCCTGACAACCAAACAGTACCTTAATGAACCAAATTTATATAAAAAAGAGGATAAGAGGATTTAGGCACTGTAACATACAAAGTAGCCCAAGTTCCAGCTAAATCTTTTCAAACACCAAAGGATGAAAAAAAAGAGACGAGAACCTGAGACAAATCTAAGTCCTAAAATTCTAGTTCTTTGCGACTTGGCCAAGGCCCAAACAAAAGGCTCAAAATAAAATCTGAAATGTGCTAACATTTACAAACAAGTGGTCTGATCCCTGATTAGTGACAAGGACAAGGGAAAAGGTGATGGTGTACATGATTAAAAAGGTAGAAGTCGATGCCAACCTGAGAAGCCAAGATCTGAGCTCTCAAATCGTTGAACATCTGCAGGTACAGAACACATAGAGTGAGCAAAGATATAACACAGGCAAGGACAGGATAAAGCAGTACAAGAATATCATTTGAGATAGTGGATTTCAGAATAACGAATAGATTAATCCAAATAGTTGCATAAAAGAAAGTTTACAGAAACATGAAAAACATATAAGAAAGATAAGAAAGTTTACAGAAACATGAAAACGTATAAGAAAGATAAGACCATTACCATGTAGTTCCACTGATGGAGATAAGATTATAAGTGTCAATTACCTCAGCTGCAGTTCTTCAATAAGATACAATACAATTCAAGAACCCATGCTAACATATTTTACATCTTGTATAACAAAAAATGCAGGGCAAGAAAGAGAAAAAATATGCTGTAACATACAAAACATACAACCATGACCATCATGTTCCACTGATAATGATGGACTAAAAGTGCCAATTATCTCAGCTACTATTCTTCAATAGGAAGAGTACAATGAAAGTCCCACACTTGCATGTTTTAGCAACTCGCAATATAATATTGTGCGTCTGTCTACTGAAATTCTTTAATCAATAATCGGGAACATGACCAAATAGAAACCTCCACTAACTACATCTAGACTCAAAAGATCATCAACAAATGCAGGTTTTCGTTGAAGAATAAATGCTATCTCAGATGCAGTTGGTACAAATATGGAAGGCCATGTACATCATAACAAGGGTATGGTTTCTTTCAAGAAAGGAGAGAAGGAGATGAACATCAACTTTACTAAAACTGAAAGGCCATGACATCCTGGTCACATAGAACCACAAATGTTGACTTTTAGGGAAAACGACGACACTGATTTGGAGGTTCAGACCTCCATATAAACATTTTCATTTCTTCCATGCCCATCAGTGAGATCCTCTTTATTATCAAACATTACAAACCATGCAAAGTTAAAGATCTTTGTGATTCATACTGCTTTCCTTTAAGTCACCAAGGGATGCATCTTCACTAGGCATCCTAAAAGCACCTCACCACTTCATCCACCCAAAACTAGTCCTACGACAGAAGTCTTCACATCACATAATATCCTAAAAGCAGCTCTGAACATCCACCCAACTATCATCCTATTACACAGGCCTTCATCCACCCAAATTAAATCGACAAAGCCTAATATACTTCCATCTCAACATTCTTACTTACACCATATTCATTCTGTTTACTTAGAACCTCATTGCTACCAAATATTATAAACTATGCAATATACTAGAGTTTTGTGGTCAATAATGTATTTAAATCACTAGGTATGCATCATATAACATCTAAAAGCCACCTAATCAGTCTATCCACCCAAAACTAATCCTATAACAAGCCCTACCTATCTCTCCATTCTTTACCACAATTTATCAGAGGTTGATCATAATGTTTCATATTCAGGCGATTCATTTGAATAGAACTGATTTCTAACTGCATTTTAATTGCATTCCATATATTCTACTTTGAGTTAGTAATTTTTATATATTTAACCACAAAAACATTGCTCCATATTCAAACCGAGCATCAATTTCATCCACTTCTCACAACTGCCAATTACAATAGAGATGGCAATTTCAACCGATATAGCAAGGACCTACCCCATTCTCCCCTCCCCACATTTTGTGGGAACAAGGATGGGAATTATTTTTGTCCTTGTTACGGGGGATGATGCAAGGATGAGAATAAGTATGCCTCCACCCCATCCTGTTGGCTCCATACTTAAATACTATTGTACGGTTATATATTTTCACATCTGAAAAATTACCATTATAATTCTTATTAAAAATTCATATACTAGTACAAGAGGAACGGTGCGGGACAGGGATGGGGATTCATTGTTTCCCATGAGGCAAGGATGGGGATGAAAACGTCTCCATTTACGGAGACGGGGTAGAAACAAGGATTGTTTTCTTTGGCATGAATGGGGACAGAGATTGAGGTCTCCAATCTCGCTCCATTGCCATCCCTAAGTTACGATCTAAAATTTATTTAATCACATTACAGCTAAAACCATTAGAAGTTCATCTATGATTAGTTTAAAGAGATTTGGGTTTAGTGTTGGAGCATTTTATAATTCAACCAAAATTAAAAATTCAACTCAGTTCACTACAACTACTATTGAAGCTTGTAACTGCCCCAAGAATACACCTTGACAACTTTTTAAGGCATTAATGTCCAGATTCTCTTTCATGCCACTAGAGAAAATGGAAGCTCATGAAAGCTTCTTGACAACACCATAAACCCCTTTTTATTAAGCCTATGATACCTATATTGCTACTCCGATATAATGATTGATCCAATTGGACAAAGACCAAAAAGTTTTTTCTGTCCATAAATCTTCTAATAAAGAAGCACAAAGTACCCCTCCATTTCCTGACATGAAGCAAAATTGGTCCATTGTTGTTGTTACCTTTCTTCCCCCTATCTTTGTTCTATCACATTTCATTATAACTCATAGTCGAGCTTGTAAGTTTTGTTGTAACGATGGTTAATGCAATTTTTGACTACCTATCTTTTCTGTTATAAATGGTTACACCTACAATCACCTTTCATTATTTATTGATCTTTTAAATTTTGAAACATTATTAATATAAGTTTGTTAAACAAATCAGCCAATTTCTACCATACTTTTTCTATCCATGACACCAAACCACTCTAAAAGTAGCTAAATGTTCATCTCTCTTTCTGAGTTCTCTCCATCAAATCCTATTGCAAAATCCACGTCAACCATTTCTCGTCTCATATTCTATACCATCCCAATCATTAACCATCTATAAATATCTTATTCACCTCTACATTCCCTTGCAATGGTCCACAAAAACAATGAAAATAGTCACTTACACGAAAAACCAAATAAATTTCTCTTATTCTATAACTTGTACTTTTTTTTATCAACAAATTTACACCGACTATTCACTAAAATTATTCTCCATCTCAACATGCATACACTTGTAATGTTAACTGAGTTCCTTAAATCCACACTCCATTTAGGCCCTGTTTGGATTGGCTGTTGGGATGCCTAATAGTGGCTGTTTCCCAGCAGCTATGCAAGATAGCTATTAGCCAACAACTGGCCCCTGGCTATCCCAAACAGGCCCTTAATTTCATACAAGTACAAATTATTGACTTCCAATGCCATCACCCCTGCACAGACACTCCACTCGTTCTTATTGGCCTTCTGATTTTCCAAGTAACAAACATGATCATTATCAAGCATCATTCCCTACCTTTGTTCCATTTTAAAGTTGAAACAAAGCTTCTTGTCATTTTGTACTCTAATTAGACTTCCAGCAGACAACTTACTTCATGGCATCACTCCACAAATTACATCTAGTAGACAACCAGTCAACCCATACCTAGAAGGTTTTTCACCACCGTTACGTTAGCTCATAGCATGTTGCTTATGGGTGACTTAACCCTTGCTCGTTTCTCACAATGATTAGGTTACACACTGCAGATTAGGACTGATTTCTTTTTAATTTATTTTGTCATTTTATTTTAAATTTTATGAGCTTCATTTAGGGTCCATTGATCACTGATCGGATGACTAGATCTTGTTTTAAACCTAGATGTGAGGCTTGTTCACATCCATTGGTTCTAGCCATAGAATTAGATAGAAGGCATAAATCTAATTGCCACAAGTTATTTAGTTAGATGGTTAACTTAAAATCACTCAATCTAGTCCGTTAATCATTAGAGCCTTTTTCCTCTCTTATAAATATATTACTTGGATACCTAAGGTTGAATGTTTTGAGAAGTCATTTTCTTTGAGAAGCGATAGCTCTCTTTCTAGCTATGCCTCCATCCGCTAACTCTAGTTTTCACTCTTACATGGTACCATCATCCATCATCTCCTTTTTGTTCCTCTCTTTCCTTCATTGTTCCTTTCTTCGGGTTGTAGGTTTACAGGTCTTAGCTTCTAGAAATTGATCCGAAGGCTTCATCACAGTCTTTGGTTGCTAACCTTTCTCCATGAGGTGCACACACACATTGATTGCATCTTTCCTCACAGCAGCATCACCTTGATGACTTCCTCCCTTGTTTACCTTACTCGTTACACTATTTAATTAGGATTTGAGTTCTATCTGTTGTGTCCTACATATTTACCTTATTAGATCAAGGCCCCTGTACATATCCTTAAAGCTAGATTTATTGAAATAAAAAAAAAAATGGACTGTTTTCATTTATTTGAATTTATTTTGCACTTTATCTGAGTAATATCCAGTTCTCATTGCTTAGTTTAACATTGGTTAGAGCTAGAATAGATTTCCTACACTTGTTTGATAACTTTCACGCTGTCTAAAATCTGATTTCGACGCATTAACTTTCTTCAGTGTTGAATTATGCATCTTTAGTGGCTTGGTAATACATCATATTGTATCCCCGATGTATCAATTTTAGGATCAAAGCATTACATCAGTTCCTCTTACCACATCATGTGTCTTGTTCATTTGCAAGCAAACAAGGATGAGTTGTTGGACATTGCATACAGCCAATGAGACAAGGCATTTTGAGTTTGCTTTCTGTTTTTATTTTTTGTTGAAGATTAAGTTTACTGGATGTGGTTAAGTTACAGTTGTAGAAAGCTAACATATAAATATTAGTAAATAACTTGAGAAATAAATCTTTTGTGCTGTAATATTACCCCAGAAGACTGTTAGATCATGCCAAACAGAAAACACGGACATTTTTTCCCCAAACATATAAAATATATTATCATTCAGACTCCCAAGTTCTCCTAGCTTAGAGGTCAAACTAACAGAATATATTTAGGCAGATATAAGGCCACGGTCAGACAGATACTGCCTTCATTGTGCTTAAAACTCATTTACCTCAAAGACCAAGACAAATGCCTGTATGGAAACTCTATTGATGAAAAAAATGAGAACACAAGTTGCAACAGAAATATTATTCTGCTATTTACTAGATAGATGCATTTCCAACAAAGAACTCCAGAGCTTTTTTTATCAGAATAGAACTTCAGAGCTATTCCATTTCATAGACCAAGAAAGTATGAATTGTGTACAGGAATATTAACAAGATGACTCAGAATGGTTACATGTTATAAAAATCATAAAATTCAAAATATAAGTAACATCAATTTAAACATCACTTAAACTGTTTATCCATAAATTATGGCATAATTATGACAACACCCAATTCACTAATTTTTCTGCACAAAATGAATTTGAGCATAGAGCATAAATACAATATACAAGCAACAATAGGTGTAAGATATAAATCAATGAAAGTCACCTGCTCGCTAATCAAAATTAAGCTCAGCATTGGCCTGCTAAGACTCCATTGATTTCCACAATCTTCAAATAAAACTATCTCAAACAGGGTCTTAAGTATCTGTCCAAACAATGGAATTTATTTGTTAAGGCAATTGTCAGAATGGAATGAAACAAGAGTATTTAACAAAGGAAAGGTGGCTTGAATGTAAAATGAGCTTCTTATCTCCAACCATGTTATCAGGATCTATATTCTAACCACGTATTACATAAATCAGATATTGATTTTGGTGTGAGTGTTGGACATTAGTGCAAGGTGGTTCATTATAGATCTCCAGACATGCATGCGCTCACACACACACACACAGAAAAAATAAAACAAGTATAATACAGCATTCCATTCAATGCTCAAATTATTCATAACATAGCTCCAATATTAGCAAATCAAGTCTTTACTAAATGTTATCAAATGCCAAAAAAAACAAAAGAAATAAAGCATTCAGGCTGTAGCAATTTGAAAGAAGTATGATGCAACATTCCATTCTATGCTGAAAAATTATATTTGACAAAGCTCCAATACTAATAAAGCATGTCTTTACTAAATATTGTCAAAATACCAAAAACAAAAAGATGAAAAGAAAAGGAATAATATATCCAAGCTGTAGCAGTTAACAAAAAGCACAGCCACATACTACTCAAAGCTTCTAGAAAGTCAGGTATGCATTGCTAACTATTATGGTATGAATGGATTGTTTCTTTTTTTTTTCTGAGAAAGGGTAAAATAATTCTTGATTTTTATATGTTCTCAAGCATTATCAAAATTAACATTAATATTTGATGGCATCAAGGATATATGGCCCCTAAAACCAGGATGTGAGGCATTTTAACTTCTACCATTATTATTGAACTTGCTAGCCAAGGATATATTAATGCCCATCTAAGTGGACATAACATGTGAGGCCACCATGATGGCTCAAGTCAATAACCCATCTATCTATCTTGTAGACCTGAAAGTTAAATCTGGAAAATCAATACCAAGAACCGTACCAGCACATTAACAATTCAATATGATACAAGTCAGTACAGTACAGTATGCACCCTGTATTGAGACAAGGTACTAATTCTCTTCCCACTTTTAACCATAATACCACTCGGTATTGAGCGGTACAAATCGGTATTGGGTGGTATAGGACGGTTCCACTCAATTCAGACCGATTTGGTCCTATATGAAAGTGATGCTGCTAATACTACCTCTATCATCATTTTTTTTTCCCCAAGAGATGTCAAAATTGATTGATATATCCGCACATATTAAAGGACATTTGTCGATCCACCCTCTCTGCACATCACCAACATAGACTTTGATTCATCTCTAATATTATCTTAATCACAAATCATGCAAAAGAATTGTATTATACAGAAGATAATTTTTAACATTATTTTCAACTCCTTACTGGATCTTACTTTTTGAGGAAAATTAGATTTAGACGAAGTTCCAGCTAAAACTAGAACAAATACATAAACATATGAACTAGGTCAATCCCTCTCGAATTGCAGCCAGCTATTTTATTATAAGTTGAAATGTTCAGCAAGATAAATTTCTGATGCTTTCAGTGCATTTTAATTGCTTAGCAGCAAGTGCTCATTGCAATTATTAAACATCTATCCAGATTTGGTGAAAGACACACTTCATATATTACATGAAAAGGAAAAAAAATCAACAATCAGTTGATAAATAGACAAGCATTAAAATAAGAACATCAAAGAAAACAAACCTATACACTGACAAAAACCTTTTGTATCAAAAAGAATTAACAAACGCATAAGCAAATACCTTTTGCCTGAAGCAAAATGATATACACTTACCTCAGGAAACAAATTGGGGCACTCTGCAATATGTCGAGCAAGATTCATTGCAGCTGGTGAGGGGGGCACCTCTGCAGCCGTTATATTGTTGAAGTAAAAGGCAGCCAGGTTATCAACAGCAGAAGCACACTGATAACAAAACAACATTAATTAAAGTAAACCAGAATTTTACACATAATTACACATACAAGAAATAGAAAAACGTTTGGTTAAGAATGTTCTAATCATGCAGCATATCAATGGTGCACAATAAATTAATAACCATTTCAACATTTATGATGACTGTTTGAGTGAAGAAGAGGTGACATCATAGAACGCAAAATTAAAGAAGTAGAAATAGATAATTCATTCTCAAGAAGGGTGGAGCAATTAATGCAACACATACCTGAGATGAGATACTAGTATCCAACCCTTTTAAACCAGATTCAAGTGAGCCAACGATATGCATAAAGGTACTTGTATCTAGGTTCAACATGACGGAAATATGGTTGCTGAACAGAACCTCCACAAATGGAAAGTAAGCCTTCATCAGCTGAAAGAGAGGAAACAGACCTTATGTGAAGTTCACTTAACAAGGTACTTAAGATTAAAAAGCAATTCTTAAGAAAGTGATATCATCTGTATGTGACACCATAGATAGGTATAATTAATAAAATATTATGGCCAAAATATGTTCCAAAAAGAATTGCTTGCACTCAATTCCATCATTTCAGTTTCAAAGTGCCTCCAATCCTCTAATAACAATGGAAAGCAAGCGTACAGATGGTTGTTCAATCCATATAACAGAAATATAAGTAAACTACAAAATAAAAACACAGATTTACCTAATTCAAAAGAATATAAAAATATGAAACATACAAAAATGAGACATTTATACAAAAAGTGATCTCATGTTGCCTCAAACTTGGTTCATGGATCGTCAGGGCCCTCAAATTTACAGAGCCAGGCCCAGGACTTGCTTCCAGACAGACACCTGGATCCAGCTGATATAATTTTTTTTTTCTAAACAAAAGTTTATCAAAGTAGCTTGTTGTTGCCAGCAAGTTAACAGATATTTTAGGGGCAAATAATAATTGTGGCCATAATAATTATTAGGGTGCCGACCCCATGTAGTTGGGAAAAGGCTTAGATGAGTTGAGTTGAGTTGAATAATTATTAGGGTCAGTCTATAGGGCTCCAATTTATCTGGGGCAGATAATAATAACCACCCTGTCAAGCACCAAGTCTCTAGAGTATAAATTGTTTGCTGTCCCAGGCCCTACTATGAAGGGACCGCCCAATCAACAATGATAAATTCATCAACTTGCTGAATAAATGGACTTCAAACATCCCAGGTGTTCTTTGTTTCAATTTTCAAATAATTCAGAGTGTAAAACAAAATCCTCAAAAAAATGAATTCTAATTATCAAGTGAAGAATTATGATCGCAAACTAAATGATCAATTTAAAGACACGAAAAAGGACAAGAAAGAAGTAACAACTATTAACAGTTTGTAGTTTTGAAAATTCATGTGAGATGTAAGAATTCCTTTTATTCCTAAATAGTGCATCTGTTTGTCAAGCAAACTATCCTTGGAAAGAAAAAGTTTTCTGCTGACTAACAAAGAGAACTAAAAACAACACATACTAGATGCTTTTGAAAATCTGATTAGACACTAGAATGGCACCATGCCTGCAGACAACAAGCACAATGTATTCAAGCCAATCTAGCAACAATAGAATCGAGCTTCGATTTAAGAAGCAATGTAGCAAACTGTACCTTAGACCCAAAACAGGTGAACTTACAAACTATATATATATATTCCCATCAACTTTGGCTAATGTACTGGTACGAAACTTAGGAATTTGCTAGTACATCAAAATCAGTAACTTCAATGAATTGGTGACAGTAATGTAGCAGAGCGCCACCATCCACTAAAATGAACAAGGTGTGGACTTTGTCAGCATTGAACTCACATTTCACATGCTCCAACCTTTATAATAGTTACAAGAAAAGTTGCCCAAAAATATCGTATATATTAAAGTTTACGGTATGAGAAAGGTACAAAGATTTGTTGAAGGATGTATAGTACCTTTTAGATATATAAACAAAGGCCTTCAGCCACTAAAAAAACAGATAGGGAGATGTTAAAGGTCTGGCATTTTTTTTCATTTGATGTCATGGCTCACATTTATAATCATGTTTAGCAATCAACATTATGAGCCCTTTACAAGCAACGATGAATTTAAGCATATAATACAAGTTTTTTTGTTCTAATATGACATAAGCAGAAAGTATATTCATGAGATCATAAAAGTATAAAAGCATTAATAATAAACAAAAAACAAGCATGTACATGCACAGATAGTAACTCCTAGCCATTTGAACATCACCTAGGAGCACAGTTTTCATGGGGACATAATATTCAATTTACAGTAATGCTAGGAAAACAGTGGCACGATATTAGCATCTAGAGGAGTTTGACTTGTTTCTGACTTAATAAAATTATGCAAGGAACAGAAAATGAACAGGAAACTTTATGAAGATATCATAAGGCAAATCAGACATCTCACCTTTCGGAATGCCAATATATCTGGCAGAGGAATTGATAAAGTCATCTTTAGGGAGATATCAAGGGCATCTGCAAGTGCCCTGTCACCATATAATTCAAACACACCGAAATTGACATAATTTCCAGCCAATGCTGTGACATGTTATATGAATAACAGTAGATTAATTAGCGAAAAGTTTCATAAACAAAGGCATAAATATTCAGGAATACCATTCACTGAAACAGAAGTTAGAATGAAAATTCTAACTGAAAATAAGCAATGGTAGTTAAAAAATAAGCACAATAGAGGCCTTCTAATATTTGCTGTCAACATTTCTTTCAAATGTACCATCACGTATCAGCTTTCATGATATCAAGTAGATAAAAGGGTGGTCTAATGCATGCAGCTCCTACCATTGTGAGGTTTGGGATGTACACAGTCTTACTCCCGTATGAGAAGAGGCTATTTCATGTTTTGGACCAACCATACTCAGGTCATAATGGAGCATCTTTACTACTACACCAAGATCCACCCTCTAATGGCAGGCACTAAATAGATAAGAGTGAAAACCAATACACATATTGAAAATGCATTGTGGAGACGGACAGTACTCAGGTCATATTGGAAGACTAAAGATAATCATGTTCTTAACAAGTGCTGAATTACCGAGACCAGCACCCATACCAGTTAGGGCCTGTAGTATGATACTAATACATATCATACTATAGCAAGACAGGTACAATATTTTGTGCAAATCAGTGAAAGACACACCAACTACCGTGTGTCAGCATGCAACAGCACTTAACGAGTGTGCCAGTAAAATTCTAGTATCAGTACACTCAGTATGGGAACATGCCGAGTGTCAGCAAGCCCTCAACGCTGGTAGTGGTACAGTATCAGCATGGTACAGCACCCTTAGTACAACTGTATGCCCTTGGTACCAGTAGCAATATAGTGTTGGTATGGTATGTTACACTAAGCCTAGTAATGGCAGTGTACCGACGAGCATGGCATACCAATGGAAGTTTATTTTTAATGATATTTAATATAGTTAATTACGTAAACCCTTGCTCTAGAAATTGTCGAAAAACTTCCCCTATATAGAATTGTAGTGCAATAATCTTCCTAATATTTTCAACCTTTTAGTATCCATTTGTCAAGTTTCTATTCAATCAGCATGCCCAAATTCAGCTTAAAGCATACAAGCCAATATATCAAGCAATACCAATTTAACAGGGCCTTTCAGCCAAGGCAAATGCAACACAAAATGCCAGCATTTTAACCTTTACTTCGACAAATTTCAAGTTCATTGTCTTTAAACGTTTTCATCTAGAAACCAATCAAACAAATCTTCCTTACAGCCAAACAAATGGTGAAGGCCCATAAAAGAAAAATGGTAAACCAAGAATGCATCAGCAATAACAAAGACAACAATGAAACAAGCATTACACCTCAAACTGTCAGGTTGTAAGTGCCACATGTCGTATCATGCAGTGGCATGTCATGCCAATGCTTGGCATGAACTAGCATGAATAACTACCAATTATGTGCCATGCCATGTTGACATGACGTTAAGACCTTAGTCAGATCTTTAACAAGATGCAGGCTTTAAAAATTGTGCAAGACCAAGATCACTTTGTTGTCTATTAGTTAGCACACGTAATAAGAAAATAGTCAGTAGTAAATATCAACCAGAAGAAAGATTATGGATCTCAATTCAATACAAAAAGCATTATAAAGACAAACAATACGGTCATGGTATTAGTACTACCACTTAGAATTCAGGAAATGAATGAGCAAGAAGAAACTTGCGCTCACCCCTTGAAAGAATGGTCAGCGAGATCCATATTCCTTTGTATTTGTTAGCATAAATATCTGCGGTATTTGGAAGAGAGAGAATTCTTGACCCATAAGCCACAATTAACTTGCTAACTTCCCGAAATAAAAGGATGCCATTAGGGGATGATGAATCAAAAGTTAATCGCTGAGCTTTGTTTAACACAAATTCTGCCATGAACTTGAGCAATGGTGTTGTAACCTGCAAGAATTGATTGTTTTGTGAACCAATCACTGCAACTACTGGGAAACAACTAGGAGAAACCACACTAAAGAGAAACTGAACATTTCACATAATTAAATAAGATGGAAGAAAGTGTGGCAAGGAGCAAAGAATATAAACAGATCAGACAAAGAGAAAATGATAATTTGTCAATCCAAGTAATGGTAATTTCAAGTATGCTCCCAATAATTGAAGATTGCATAAAATTCTGAAATTATTTTTCATCCTACTCTGTTACATTCTCCCCTTCTTTCATATGTTCCACATCTAGATTTTTGTTTTCTCTTAATTTTCGTACACTATCTACTCAACTCAACTCATCTAAGCCTTTTCCCAACAACATGAATCTGCTTCCTCCACTCTGCTCTATTCAGGACCAGATCGAATTTAAATTATAAATAGTTATATCTTTTTTAATTATTGCTGTCCATGTTAGCTTAGGTCTACCTCTACCCTATACTTACCATGGATTGTTAAAAGATCACTCTTTCTAACTAGAGCATCTAAAGGTATATGTTGTATATGTCCAAACCACCGTAATCGATTTTCTCTCATTTTATTTTCAATTATGGCTACTCCTATCATTTCTTTTATATATTTATTTCCAATTCTATCTTTTAAAGTTTTACCACATATCCATCTTTACATACACATTTCTGTTACACTTAATTTATTCACATTTTGTTTCAATATTGCTTAACACTCTTTCCATATAGCATAGCTGGCCTAGTAGTGGTTTTATAGAATTTTTCTTTCAATTTTAATGGGATGCATCGATCATACAATACTCCCGAAGCACTCCACTTAATCCATCCTGCTTTAACCCTATGATTCACATCTTCACCTATTTCACCTTCTTGCTGGATAATTGATCCCAAATACCTATATTTTTCACTCCTTGATATCTTGGCTTGCAATCTTCATTGTTTCTTCATTTGTATTTCTCTCCCATTAAAATTACATTTCATGTATTTAGTTTTAGTTCTATTAATCTTAAAACCTTTGATTCTAAAGCCTCTCCCCAAATCTCTAGCTTAGCATTTACTCCAAATTTAGTTTCATCAATCAACATTATATCATCTGCAAATAACATACACATGGGATATCATTTTGAATATGTTTGGTTAATTCATCCATAACTAATACAAAAAGATACGGACTTAACGCAGATCCTTGATGTAAACCTACGGTAATTAAAAACTCACTAGTTTCTGAATTATAAAACTTTTTACTTTGTGGGTGGTTCTAAAATCTTCATGACAGATAATAATAAGAACAAATAAATATAGGCATACATGTAGAAAAGAACCAAATGCAAAGTTATTTGAGAAGCAGCCCATATAGAGTAATAAATTTAAAACTCAAATTCTGCTATGAGTATGAACACAATATCATTTTTATTTGTGACTGGATGTGGGTGTAAAGTTAAATCGCATTATTTGTTAAACCACTCTGATAGGCACTTTAAGACACCTCACTTTAATACTTCACTTGTCCTTGATTCTAGTTTTTTCTCAGATCAGTTTAGGTTCAATAGACAATTCTGACAAACCTAAAACCAGCATAGAATTACAATTATTGTTATACCCAAGGTTTTAAATCTCATGGAAAGGAATCATCTTGGTTTTCCCATGGAATGGGATGCATTGCCATCCTGCCCTATCCCAATAATCAAGACCAAGGTTGGTCAAACTATCCCAAACAGAGTAGTTTGGGGCAAAGGGAACCAAACCAATCTAATTCCGAGCTGGTTCGGCCTCTCAATTCGGTATGGGAGGTAAGCCACCCAAACCAACCAGCATAATGAACCACCCTAAACCAAACCAAACTGCATGTTTTGGCCTGACTCCAAGCATTTCGTGGGTTGAAACCTCTTGATCAACCTAATCATTGTGCCACCAATTTAGTACGGTATGATGAACCATGATTAGGACGAAAGATATCCCAAGATATACCAATTAAAACATTGGGACAATGGCGAGATAGTCCCACCATAACACTTAGGATGGTAACATATTGTCCCACCAAGATTTAAAACCATGGCCATATCCATGGGCCATAACTCTACCTTTTTCATCTTTCTTATTTTCCTAGGCCTAAGGATATTTCAAATCTACATGACCTCAAATGTTGCTCATGTTTCAATAATAGCAGCATTTCATGCCAATTTTGGATATCAGTCTCAAGATAGTCACATCCCAACATTTGGGACAGTAACACATTGTCCCACATGATTTAAAACCATGGCTATACCCTTGAGCCATGACTACCTTTTTCACTTTTCTTATTTTCCTAGGCCTAAGGCTATTTCAAATCTACATGACCTCAAATGTTGTCATGTTTGAATAATAGCAGCATTTTGTGCCAATTCTGGATATCAGTTTCAAGATTCATTTGGCAAGCTTAACCAAACTCACATATGCCGACCACCAGTGACATCTAATCCCATAGCCACCAGTGACATCTAATCCCATAGCAAGTGTTATACAACCTATGCATCATATAATGGAATAAGCTTTTAACATCATCCCCTCCGCCCTTTTTTTCTTTTAAAAAGTTACATAGTGTCATGTATATAAAGCCTTTGAACCTGGGAGAATCTTTGATTAGTGTGGGACTATGGCATAGATGAAAGCCTACCAAAAGCAAGAAACCTGGAAAAATAGTATTGTTGAGTGAAGTATCAGTCTACTAATTTGCAGTGCACTCTAGAGCACCAATACTAGACTGTTATCAAAACAATTAATACTCCAATTGACATGAGGCCCCCGTATAACAAAGCAGGAGCCAAAGCCAAAATACAAGATAAAATGAAATTCCTTCTGCTGTAACATGGAATATGTTCAACTAGATGAGAAGAAAGTTTCATAACAAGCACAGCATATTCCCCTAGGAAGGTCATGTGATGACTGGTTGTAGAATATCAGGAATTTATAAAAGTCAACCAAAAAAAATAAAAAACACCATATGATAGTGATAATCCCCAATGATGGAGGAACTATGCATTATAAGAAAAAAAAAAGCATAAGTACCAGAAGAACAATAAAGAAATTACACGATTATGTGAAAAGAAGAACAATAAAGAAATTACACGATTATGTGAAAAAGATGGGTGATCAGTATTATCAAAGCCACTCCAGGCACTTACTAGGTGCTCAGGCATGGTGAGGCAGAGCAGTATGAGACCGCAGGAAACGATGCTTACTGAGGAGGCATAATCCGGGTGACTACCTAGCCAAAGCAAGAGGCATTCTTGCAAGCAGCTCTATAATTCCAGCATTATTGTTTATAACCCTTTTATAATTACGATGCTTGAAGGCTTGAAGCAATTATAGTATGTCAATTAATTATTTTATAATACTGTGAAATGGTATTTTGATGTCATATTTGAATTTTGAATCTAGTTTAGGATGTCCAAATGTTTACTTTTGCAGCCTTCTTTCAATGATACAAAAATGGCATTTTAAGGTGATGTTTCGACAGCCATGGAGCATGATATCTAACATTCCAGTTGGTTACTATTTAAGATGCTAAAGCATGAACGATTAATATACGGTATTTATTTCTAATGCAATGAATATGGGCTGTTGCTAAATAACTTAAGGCTAAATTAGTTTCAACTTGAAGACTAAGTAATTTGAAAATAAAAAGGCAGAAAATACAAAGACAAGAGATGGAATGGTAAGTACAAGAAGTATTAGGGTTGTAAGAGAGATTAAAGAAAAATTTGCCCACACAAGGCTCCAAGAGGAAGAAGTCTCAAATTTGTCCTTCAAGAACTTTTCACCTGCTGTAAATTATCAAATAATCCCTTTCTCATAAGTAAACTACAACAGAGAACCTTTAGGGAAAAAATCTTTAAATTTCCCTCCTATTAGTACTTGCATGTATACACTTGCATGTATACACGCACACAAAGAGGGGGGGCATGATGAGGCTCTATGGGTGCCTAAAAGGGATGGGGCCCATCAGTTACTCCCCTCTTTTCTTTCTCTATTCCATTATTCTCTCTTCCAAGAAGCAACATGTGATGCTAAGAGGAAAAGTTTTAGATGCCACCTTATCAACTCATCTAAGGCTCCATAACTGAAATTAGATGTTCAAATTTCAAATAAATGTACCAAAACAAAAAATTAAAAAAAGAACTGAAACTGAATAAAAATCCTAATAAACCTGGGCATAGAAATAACACCAGTGAATTAACACTTCTTTAAACTCCCCAACTGGTTTATCTAGGAAAGATTGACAAAAGAATTCAATTGTTATATACATTACAAATTTTAAAATAGATGCTCATTATCAATGCTATTCAGGTTCCCTTCCCTCTTCAATTGAAATTTCGATGCCTATCTTAGTAGAAAGAGACCAGATTATTGGACTTAAAAAACTTAAAAATCTGAACAGTGATTGCATAGTTGTCCCAAACAGATCCCCTTTCTTATCACATTGCAAACTATTATTGATGTATAAGTTTCAAATCCTAGAAGATGATCCCGGAGAAACCAGCAAGTCAAGAATTCTTCAAAGACAATTCACTCCCATGAGCAAGAATCAGGTCCAGATCTTGAAGATGGTTTCGTTTCTTTAAAAAAATATATTTTTAATTTTATTTGTCTAATTGTTGGTAGGCTTAGAGAAAAATTATTCAAATCAAAGCCTCCCACCCTCCTACCAAATTTATATGTTTAAAGCATGATATAGACAATCTCAATCTCATTGTGAAGAATATAATATAACATAATGAGACAAAATATACATGCAGCATCAAGTCGCACACAAGCACACAAGCAGCATGACTGGAGAAGGAAAGAGGCAACATTACTTCCTTCACATAGTAATAACTAACAAGAACTCACCTCTGGCATATCTGTCCAATGTGAGATGGCTTTCAAGAGAAGCGGCATATGCGATGGATATAACCAATCAAAAAGGAGCCCATACGTTCTACGACTGAAAATTACAACAAGGACATCAGCAACATCTCATCTAAGCATTATTTCAAAGACGGCAAGAAATGGTCACCTATTTGTCGCCATTGCAATTCCTCTAAGATCTCTCATCAAACCAATAAATGTATATTTTACAGCATCAGTGCGAAATGCAGCATCAGGAGTTGACTCCAATCTAACCATAACCTGTGATAGCATAAACATCACTTCAGATCTTAATAATAGCATCAAAGGTGTGTTAATGTCAAAGGAGAGGAGAACTCTCAGAACTTTCTGAAAATCTATCAAAGAAGGATTCAATCACCTGCAAAAGTGGCTCCATAAAGGACTTAAATTTCACTGGGCTGTCTTCCATAAAGATTAAGTAACCAAGAGTATAGTAAAAGGTTGTTCTACTTGAGGAGCACCTGTATTCTTCCAAAAATGGAAAGTTCTCTCTCTGAAATGTAGGGTCACGGTAAAAGCCACATTACTGATAACTCCAAATATAAAAACAGAAAATTATATCTAGGGCCTGGAGTTACCGTGTGATGTCCTATAATGAATTTTACAGTATCCAACTTAAGCAAAAGCTTTCCCGTCATATATCTGCAAGCAACCCTAAATAATAAGAAACTTGGTACCCAAGTTTGGACAAATAGACGGATAAATTTTGAGCGACAGAACCTACCCAGATGCTAGCTCCAGAAAAAGCGACAAAGTGTGCTCAATAACTTCCTCGCTCTGCATGCATACACAAGATAAAATTCAGTATTACATCTTTAAAACAAGAAATTGATATAAGATAGTCGAACATTCACCGCTATGTAGCACTTAAGATTTGTAGCAATTTTCCCAACAATGACATTAAGCAGGACCAAATGATCATTGAGACCAAGAAGTTCTGATAGTCTTGAATATAACTGCTGTGGTAAAAAGGGAAGGCATCAAACTTAGACATACAAAATAAAACTAAAAATACAAAATTGAACATTGGAATGCCCTTACCTTGGATGAATGCATGGCTTGATCACCAACGTATGACTTCCGAAAATTCTGAAAAAAGGCGATAATGGCACGATCAAGCCTTTGCTTGTTTATCTCACCATATCTCTGCGAAGAGAAAGAATTGGTTTAATAATTAATTCTGATGTCCATCACAAGTAATGTAAGTTAATCACCTGAGTTAGAATTACAGTGAAAAACACTGCAAGGAGCTATATTCAAGGCTGAAGTGGTGCAGAATATAATGAAATAGTATGCAGCAAAGAGATTGGAAGGCACTAGTAAGGAAAAGGGACAGACTTGCATCAAAAAGCAAAAGAAGAGGAAAGGAAGAGAGAGAGAGAGAGAGAGAGAGATAACAACAGAAGAGAACCTAACATACATACACAAGGGATTTAAAAGATTACCTATGGCTTGTGGAAATGAAAAGGGATGTATAAATAAATTCAACTTCAAATGGTTCAACTATCACCTAAGGTGTATGATGTCAAAATGTCTCAAGAGTCAGAAAGCATGCAGCAAGCAAACACTTGCCTTCTTTTTATTGACTGTAAGAAGAAAACCTTTATAACAACACAACAACCAGCCAAAATGTAGGACCAAAACGGAAATGAAATTTCATCCTCACAAAAATAACATGAGAAATCTTAACTCTATTTCTGCTAACAACATTTCATTGAAGTATCTTTCATTAAGCGCTATAGTGTCAGGAAAGAAATCAGGTTTGGACCACAATAATGGCAGTTTGAATCTAACCTGTTAACCAGAAAACATTATTAGATCAAATCTTATAATTTGACTAATCAAAATGATTGTTGACCTGGATGCAAATCTTTAAGGATCGACCATCTCATCCAACCATCTACATATAAAATTATAGCATATAAACTTACATATCCATGTAAGCATTGATCTCCCTATTGTGTTACACATGGTGGGAATGCCACCATCCATATTTGAATACAAGGTCCATCAAATATTGGTCTCACAATGGATGTTCACAATAACTATAATATTGTATCATAAAACATTATAGATAGGTGCTTGCCCCAGTGGTCAACCCCTCTGTCTAGCAACTAGAGGTTCTAGATTCAAGTCTTGGTTTGAGCATCCCAAGTCACGGACCAAGGTAATTATGGTGCGGGAACTGTGGGTGCATCTCTCTCAATAATAATATCATCAAACCTTCATCAAGCTACCAGCATGGAACCCAGTAGCCAATCCAGCCAGGAATGTAATTTGGGGATACTGGGTTAGGTTGAGAGCCAAACCAAGCCCAATCAAACAAACATTATTCCCAACTCCAACTCATCCAGCCTGAGAATGAGCTGCTTGAACCCAAACTAGACCGGGCTCCCAAATTTTTTAATCCTAGAAAGAGAAGGAAAGCTAAGAAATAATATCTAAATTATCATCATCCATAAAGGAAAATTTAACTTCAACATAGGAATTGATGATCCATTTCTTTTTCTTTTTTTTTTTTTTGTTACAAACGGGCGATCATACCAGTCTAGCGTGAGTCAAGCCCGACATATCTGAGTACAAAATCTGAGATAAAACCAAAGGACAAGCATCACCCAATCTCCAAGACCAAAAACCGGAATGATGAAATCCGGGCAGCTACCCAATCAGCGCTGAGTTAGCTTCTCGGTAAATATGCCTCACCTAGACTCTAGAAGCCTGATGGAGCAAAGATCTGATGTCGCATAACAAAGGGTTAGTAGGCTCGGGTCGCCGACATCCTGCCGAAGCCAGCGCACCACAGTAAAAGAGTCCCCTTCAATAATAAGATGTCGGCGGCCCAGACTGCGGATAGCATAAGATATGCCAGCCCACACCATGTATAACTCAGCTAGTGGTACTGACAGGTCAAGAGAGCCAAAACCACCAGCCGCAATCATCGACCCATCCGGGTCACGGATCACAAAGCCGATCCAGCCAGCCTACTTTGAACACTGCCATCAAAGTTGATCTTGACAGACCCTAGTGGGGGGTTCCCAAGAAACAAACCGTACGCCGGTGCGCTACCGCAGCAGCAGGGGAATCCCAGATACCAGGTCTATCAGCATCAAGGCCAGACTGATGGATCATATACTCAGCAGAGAGGGACAGGGTTGTCCGAAGAGTCTTGTGGGGAGGGATACTGACATCAAAAAAAATTTCTTATTCCGAGACACCAAACCTGGTGAGCAATATAAGCAGCCGAAGAGCTCAACCGCCGAGTGCCCCCCTGTCCGTCCTGCCGAATCATCCTCAGAAAAGAACGACAAGGGCCACTACTATCACTCCAGAACTGATAACCTGCTAACTGCCAGACCAGTCTGACTGTCACAAGTAAAAATAGCATGGTCAGCAGTCTCCTCCGCCAGCCCGCATAAAGGGCATATAGGCTGGATCAACATACCCCTGCTTGAAAGCAGAGAGCAAGTTGGAAGGCAGTCCCAAGCCAGCTTCCAAATGAACAGCCGCACTCTACGGTGAATAGGAAGCTTCCAAATCCAAAGGACATCCAGCATATGCCTAGCATGTGGCCTGTACTCCTGAATAAGATCTCTAATCGGAGCCCGAGTCGCATAGGATCTCCTCCAGAGTCTGATGTCCGAGGCACAGTCCGATATAAAGGGATGGAAAGAATACGTCGGGATAGCTCTGCCCCAAATAAAGTGGCAACCCAGGCATGCCAGACAGTGCGATCCTGAGCAGTTAAGTCACTGACTCTCATGCCACTAGCATTGTCAATGCTCACGAAGGTAGGCCGTCGGGACAATGGAAGGTCACCACCCACGTATCCCTAAGCACATCAACAGAAGCACCATCACCAATCATCCAGGAGACACGAGATAGAATGTCCGGAGCATGATACACACCTCTTTCCAGAAGAAAGAGCAGGCACGAGTAGGCTGGGGAGGTGTAAGTGGTCCAATCACCATACTTCGCACGCATAAATTAGCTCCACAAACAGTCAGAATCAAGCAAAAATCTCGCGCATGCCTAGCAATCAGCGCCTCCCTCACAGTGAGGACTGGATCCCAAGTCCTCCCTCCGAAATCGGCATACAAACGACATCCTAAGCCACCAGGTGGATCCCATGACCGCCCTGCATTGATCCTCAGAGAAAGTTCCTAAACTATCTCTCCATCCGCCTCAAGCAGGTCACCGGAACGGCTGCGTTAGATAGAATGTAGAGGGAAGAAAGTGAGCAAAAAACAAATAAGGGTAAGCCTGGCCATCATAGACAACCCTATGACCTGCCACCCATCCATCCGAGCACGGACCCGGCGCTCAAGGTCAAGGAAGTCAGAACACCGCGGCCGTCTCTCCGTAATAGGAATGCCCAGATAGGAAAGTCGATCAGCCTGAATAGAGATCCCCAAATTACGCTTGATGGCCTGTCTCAAAGAAGGATGGTCTTCGACTGAAGCAAATCATGAATTTATCAAGATTAACTTTCTGTCCAGAAGCCCTGCAGTAAGACTGAATCAATGAAGCAAACGCCGCAGCATTACTAATGGTGGCCCTTCCCACCAAAATATAGTCATCAGCAAAGAGCAGGTGAGAAAGCGAGGGCCCTTGGGGACCCGCACTATAGGGGACAATAGCGGAGGCCTGTTGAGCCTGATGTAAAGCCCTGGAAAAGCATTAGCTGAAAGGATGAACAGGAAAGGTGAGAGGGGTAGCCCTGCCTGAGACCAATAGCAGAATGGAAGTAGTCCGTCAGGCCGCCATTAACAATGATAGAGAAGGACGGCCGCTGAATACAGGCCCTAATCCAGGCAATAAAAGCCTTAGCAATCCCAAACTCCTGAAGAGCTCTGTATAGGAACTCCCAGCTGACTCTATCATAAGCTCTTTCATGTCCATCTTAATTGCCATCAAGCAGTGACAGTAGGAGCTCTGTGGAGATCATGCATAACCTCTTGAGCTGAGAGGACATTATCAGAAATGCACCGCCCTCTGAAAAAAGCCCCCTGCTCAGGAGAGATGATGCGAGGGATGACCACTCTCAGGCAAGAGACCAGGAGCCGAGCACAAATCTTATATAGGGTGGTGCATAACTGATAGAACGAAAATGCTGAGGCTTGGAAGCATTAGGCCTTTTCGGCACCAGGACAATAAGAGTCCGATTCCAGTCAGAGGAAGAGAGTTGGCCTGAAAGATAAGCTGGATGGCCTGTAGAACATCCTGTCTCACGATAGTCCAATAGTGACGAAAGAAGAAGGGGGAACCCATAGGCCCCGGAGCCTTATCAGGACCCAAGTTCCATAAAGCCTCCCGAATCTCCTCAGAAGAAACTGACCTAGTAAGACAGTCGTTCTCCTCCGTAGTGACCTTGAAGGGGGTGGGCACAGGACACACAGGGAACCCGACCCCCAAGGTCTCAGACCACCGAGCGAAAGAACTGAATAAGCTAGTCCCCAATAACCTCAATATTATCCTAGACATTACCCTCCTCATCAACAAGCCGCCGAATCCGATTCGCCGCTCGGCGCTTTAAGGTGACCTGATGGAAGAATCTAGTTTTCTGATCACCTTCCTTGATCCACTGAACACGGACCTCTGCCTCCAATAAGTCTCCTGCTGCCGGAGAAGGGAGTGTGGAGAGCAAGGCTGGACCGGAGTGTAGTAAGGTCGAGTCAAGAAGACCGCCATACCGATCTTCCTTGTCCTGTAGAGAAGCAATAGTGTTCTCTAACTGCTCAATCTGCCTAACAATGTCACCAACCTCCTCTCTATTCCATCTGAACAATCGGCGTCTAGCCAATTCAAGACGCCGGAAAGTCTGTATGTAGCATTCCCTCTAACTGGAATACGCCAGACCTGAGATATTAGGGAACGGGCCGCAGAATAAGAAGTCCAAAATTTCTCAAATTTAAACTGGCCTCTTCTCTGAACAGTAGCATCAGTAGTAATTAGGATATGACAATGATCAGAGGCAATCCGAGAAAGATGAGTGACAGTGGTAGAAGGAAAGGACTGAATCCAATTAGCCGTGGCCAAGACCCTGTCCAACCGTTCTGACACTCTAGCAGCTCCATGACGATTGTTGCATCAGGTAAATTGGGCACCCTGGAACCCCAAATCCAGCAGATTAGCAGAGGCTATGAAAGACTGAAACTCCAAAATACCAGCAGTCTCCACGAACTGCCTTCCCCCTCTCTTCTCATTAGCCTCCGCAATACAATTAAAGTCTCCAGCACACATGGCAGGAATGCCTTGGGAAAGCAAAGAGAGGATCTCATCCTAGAGAATCCGGCGGATCCAAAAATCGGTGCTAGCATAAACCCCTGACAGAAGCCACGGAGCCTGCGATCCCTCGGAAATAACAAGGGCCACCTGCTGACCACAGAGATGAAAAGCATCGACTCTAATATCAGTAGACCTCCACAACACCAAAATGCCGCCAGATAGACCCTCGGACTCAATAGCATAAGAAGACAGATCTAGATATCTGTCTTTTGACAAAAGCCAGACTATCACCAGACAATCGAGTCTCCAGCAAGACACAGATATCACAAGTATGAAGCTGCATCAGCCTCCCAAAAGAGGAGCGAAACGAAGGTTTCAATGGTCCTCTAACATTCCATATGAGGATCTTCATTCAGAAGGTGGGGGGGGCCACCACATCCCCTAACATCTTAGTAACAGGTGAACAGCTTACAGGAATCACTCCCTCCAAGGGGCGCTGATCCGAGTATCCATAACATCCGTTGTGGCTTTTGGTTGAATGGTTCTTGAGAAGAGAAACTTCAGAGTCATGGGACAAACCCTCCTCCTGCATCATTTGGGGGCGTCGAGGGACCTTCTGAGCCCAGAGCCTCCGTAGTTCGATTAGCCATAGACCCAAAACCCAGAAAGGACTCAGGTCCATTCAACTCAGCCATGGCACTGATGAAGTGAGGGAGGATTGCACCGCTCTTTTCCCCAGAAGTTTCCCTTTTCCTTTCTGATTATTGGAAACAACCCTTAGGGCCAGAGATTCAACAGGACGAGCCCGCTTGAGTGGGCCCGGATTGGCTTCTTTGCGGCTCCTCGGCCTACCAGTCGATTTATCAGAGCAGCATCAGAGCAGCATCAATCCCAGCTAAGGCTTCAGTGGAAACCGGCACGGCATGCCCCTTCTCAGACATCACAGCCATCAGGGATTCGGCACAGCGAGGGACCACCCCCCCCCCCCCCCCCGAGACGCTATGCCCAGCACGCCAATACCATGAAGCACCCCTGGATTCACCTCCCTGCTCCCATTACCAGCCTGCACCCCAAAGCAAAGGCCAGCATCCTCAGCCACCACATCCTACGGGGTCTTCGAGCAAGCTTCTTCGGAGTTTGCCAGGCATCAAAAGAACCAGCCACAGCTTGCTGGACCTTCGAATCAGGAGCAACGACCGAAGACGGAGGGGATCGCCGCCGCCTGAGAGCCGCCATCCAGGGCCCGAACACCAAACAGTCTGAGGAAGAAGCATCAATGGAGAATAAGAGCAATTGCCAGCCGGGTGCACCGATCCACAGGTTGCGCAGATTCCCTCCAAATGCTTGTAGACGAACTGTTGCCAGAACGGCAACGCAGAACCACGAACCCTTGCTCCCGGCCGCAGGGGTTTGCTCAGATCCACCCGAACACAGGCGCGAGCAAACCCCCCTCTCTTTCTTTCCCTAGTCGCATCGTCTATGAATTGGAAGACGCCTGCAACCGAGATGATTGAGCCGATAATCTCCTCTGTCCAGTACTCTATTGGAAGGGAAGGCAGCCGTATCCAAAGCAAAGCATAGGCCAAAGAACCTTCCGACGGCACAAATTGAGCGTGCCATTCCTCCATTGCAATCAACTGACCGTTGGCCATCCATGGCCTAGCAAGAGCAATCTCTTGGCAGAGGATCAGAGAACCGGAAGAGGTAGTGGCGGTAGGCCAAGCTGACGGATTCAACATCACTAGAAATCCCTGCACGCCGAAACTCCCGCACAATAGCCTCTGTCGGGACCCAGCACAGAGACTCCGCGCAATCACCGCTTTCAGCCTCCACTGAGAAGTTTCATCCCCAAGAGCTAGCCGGAACCTGGATTACCTTCGGAAACCGCCGTTCCAGAGCCTCGACTTCTGCCAGAGAGGGTGAAGACGCCACCCATTCAAAACGGTTGTCGATCCCCCGATTCCAAGCCCCTGCCCCCTTCCTGCCTCCATCCGAAGCCGCTGGGTTGAAATTCGGGGTGGAAGCCATCGACCACTGGGAGCAATCAGTCCGGCACTGACGATCGCCAGAGATCGGCTACCAAGAATCTGGAAGCACGAATCTAAAAGCACCCATAGGAACAGAGCACTCAGTCGCCAGACGCACAAACTCTAAAGCGACCATCTTTAATGTGGGTTGGGTTTCCTTTTCTTTCATTCTAGAATCAGAAGCAATTACCAATATATATAGCAAGCTAAATGAGATAACTAGGAACATAATGAGTGAACGTAGGAGCGAACCAAAAAGATGCTTCACTATTTTTTTAACATAATTATATATCAGATGATAATAATTTCCCTTTATCTAGTTCCCTTCTGGAAGCATAATTGGCCTAGCAACTAGAAACCCAGTTGAATATCAAATCATTTTTCAAACATTCAAATAAAATACTCCAGCTATCATGGTGTCCATGTCATGTTGGTACAATATATTTGCTACCGAAGGGACAAAATAGTAAATAACCAGATACATGCATAAAAGCTTAAATAAACATTGATAATGGAAGAACTAGTCCACGTTTAAGTTAATAGCTCATTACAATTTCAGGAAAGCAGGGAAGCCTATTTTTCCACTTCTTTACCTGAGAGTGCAGCCCACTGTCTGTGATATTTAGCAGCTGTAAAACACGTGCTGCAAGTTCTGCATCTATTAATTCCTGTGACTCCATACTGAAACAGCAAAGGTGAGAAAAGATAACATCACCTCATCAACTTCAAATATTATTAAGAAAACCAACACAAACAACATTCACATACCTACAGCCAGTAGTCTGTCTGACCTTCAGAACAGCAGCAATAATATGAACTATCCATGCAAGCTGCCCCTCGATCACAAAAAGTTCATTGGCGTCTCCAGCAACTGGTGATCTTGCTCTTTCCTATAAATGTCAGAAATGCTGTGATTCCTCATGTAGGGAGGTGAAAAACCTGATCTTCCTCTAATAAAATCAAGTAAATCAAAATAATACTGGCATTCAGATCTACAATAACATACCGTATATGCTTGCAGAATAGGTTCCATAATCTTTATAATGTATAGACTACTGCTTTCATACTGCAACTCAGGGGTCAAATAAGGCATTAACAACAATAATGTAAACTTGAAGATGAACATTCTCCATGTTACGAAGACTAACATAACAAAAATCCTAGTGACTGAATAAACACTAATTTTCTACACAGACAAAGGAACCCAAACATATATTGAAGCTAGAAGAGCACCAAACTGAACGGATGCTAACCTGGAATCTGCACAGGTAAGGAAAGCAGTCTAGCTGATCCTGAAGAAGTTCGACATTGTCCAATGGATTCTCTGAAAGGTCATCAGGAAAACCAGCCTGGTATTGACACAGTCAGTAGAACCACATTGCCTTCTTGCAAAGTGAAGAGGAATCTAAAGGATAAACTTATACCTGAACAGAACTGAATCTAGAGTGATAAAACCCTCAGTGATTTTAGGCACAGATTCATCTAGCAGACTTGGTGTGTCACCCTTCAAATAAGGGACAGATGTCACCAACCTGGACCAAAGCCCAAGAAGGTAGTACACACTATTGCTGGCCCACTAGCAAATAGGCAATAAAACGATATTAGTTCTCTGCATTGCAGAAAGTTCACTAAATAGTAAACAGTCGATAACTATCAACACCTTATTCCACAAAAAGAAAAAGAACAGAGTGCAAGATGCCAAACAAACCTGCCATGACTGCAATGATTTTGTGGTGAATTCTGCTACTAAACGTATCCAGTCACCATAGATTTCTATGTTCAAAAGCTCAGACAGCTGAAAAGTGCAATACAACATATTAAGTAATTAACAAGCAGTAGATGAAAATACAGTTCCCTTATTTGACATCCATGAATGTAAACATAACAAATCCTCCAATTAGAACACAATTAGGCATTTATATATCACACCAGGTTATGTCAATCTTGAATAGGAAAACCCATCTTGAACTAGGCACAAACAGAGCAAACATTAGATAACATGCATAATCTGATCCAAAAGCTACAGTTAAGATGCATCTCATTGAACATAACAATGATTGAAGTAGAGCATTCAGAATGCAACTCTCACCAAAGATGGTCTAGACTTGACGATAAATTCTGACTGAGACTAAGACAACAAAGGGAAATGTGCCTGCACAAATTTTGATAATATCTTGCCCTCCTCCCCAGATAACTACTACACCAAAGTACAAATCCAGGATAGCACACTTCAAGAAACAGTAGTTAGATCATCTGTATTTTGATTTTTGATCAATTGGAGGCTACATCATTCCAGACAAAGTTTCGTAATAACATCTGACTGGGACAACATAAAGAATGCAGCTTAAACTTGCTTCTCTGGAAAACCTTCAGTGTCATTCTCATGATCTCATCCATTATTCATGGTGTGCCAAGTCTACATTAGTTTGCGGCAAAGTCAATCGGTAAGAGACATATACATGCAAACAAATTCCAGTTGAAGTACACGACAGTTTTTAATTTCTAATACAGACCTTAAAGAGGATCTATGTACAGCATTGCATACAAATATAGGTAATTACTTTGGAGAATTTCTGCATAAATGAAAGGCCCCACATACTGTTATCAAACTCAAACCAATGTGAAGCAGGAGCCAAGCTTTATACTTTCAACAAGCTCAAGAATATCAACAATTACTTTGTTGTTGGACAGAACAAATGTTTCAAACTATATGAATCAGTGATAGTAGTAAGACTGAAATTAATACATAATTACCAAGTCAATTCAAAACATGCCAGTAAATCTTTCCGTACTAGAAATCTATAATACTCTCTTATAGCTAAGCTCAAAATCCTCACTGGTCATGCAAAAAGGTCTGTCAAATCAATCCAAGCACCAATCAGTTGGCAAGAAAAGGATAAAAAATTGCCTGATATTCATCTCAGACAAATATCCTGGGAAGCTATGATGTAGAACTCTAGAAATGTTTTTGCATGATTATGGTGTAAATATAGAGGAAATGGCGAGAGAACAATTATTTCTATTTCAGAGGCGAGGAACAGGAATGTTCTCATAGAGCACATGAGACAATAAATGTTTTGTGATTCTCAGTTATACGTGCCACAGGGAACAGGAGCAAAGGAGGGAGATGGGACAGGATTTGAGGTGTTAGGCACAATGATGTGCCACTAACTGCTTCTAGGATTAAAATTTTTAATGAAAAAATTTGCAGATTATTATGGTTGGTTGTCCATCAAACCTCCCAAGAAAAGGACATGGTACAGGCATTCCTACCTCAGGCCATTGGTCAGCATAGTTGCTAAGTGAACAGTCCTACCCAAGTTAATACCAAAAGGCTAGAAATTTTAAAATAATAAATATATAAATAAAATTAAGAGAGATGATAATTTAGTGAAGGCTAGCCATATGAAAAGGTATATACTTGTGCATGCCATATTTTTTTGATACTTTTGCTACTTGAAAAACCCAATTCCATATTTACATTTCTGGAATATATTGCATAGCTAAACAGCGTATTCAAACTACTTAGGGTCAGTCTCAGAAGTATTATCAGCCAACAATACAACAAAAGATTTGAAAGGCAATCAACCTTAGAATTTCAGTTTCCCTAAAGGCAGCCCACAGGGTTAAATCACTAAACAATAAGAACTTTTCAGCTGAAATGTTTATGATTCTTTTTTCAAGTAAAAGAATGGGAGACCCATCACATTAAAGGTACAGAACGAATTTATGAATCATTACATCAAAAACCATAAAAGCAGAAATACAAAAACCTAACTAATGTATGCCTAAAGGGTTATAACCAAGGATTGCCAAACCGGACCGAACCGAACCAGTTTGGTTTGCCCTTTCGGTTCAGCACAGCAACCAGTTTACCTTTTTTTTCTTTTTTTTCATAATTTTTCATTTTTTTAATGTGATATGCAAGATTGAAAGCCTCTTGTAAACTCACATTCTCTCTTTTATCTCTTATTTCCGTTCAAAATCATTTAAGTAAATATCATTTTTGCTCCTCATTTCTTTTTTCTTTCTATTTACTTAAGACTTCTCATAAAAATAAGAGAATACCCTTTATTTGAATTCAACAAAGATATTAAAAAAAATCAAATTCTTAAGAATAAAAAGTCAACTCTCCCTTCAAGAACAAATCCAAAGAATTTCAAAAAACAATGCTTTAGTAAACATCAAGTTAGGATACTTTCACTTCGAAAAAAATCTCAAAAAATCAATTTAACTTAGAAATGATGAGAAAGCAACACACCGGAAAAAAGTTATCTAAAAATATAATCTGTAAAGCTTTGTTAGCACTTGATCAAACTTACAAGATTTTCAAACTTAGACTGGATTGCAGTAACAGTGAACTTCACATTAACCTATGCTGACTTGATACACAGCTTATCAAAACAATAAAATTAAACTTGTTATAAAATTATTAAGTTAAAACGTATTTTTAGGGTCGAAATAATGATGTGTCGCTAAATCGAAGATCGGGGTGTTTGTCTTAATAGGGGTGTTTCGATAAGCTGTGTATCAAGTCGGCATACATCAATATAAGGTTTACTATTATACAATCCTAAGTCTAAAAACCCCATAAGTTTGACAAAGTGTTGACCTAAGCATTACAAATTATATTCTAAGACAACTTTTCTTAATATCTTGTTTTCTCATCATTTCTAACGTAAATTAATTTTCTACGATTTTTATCCAGAGTAGAAATACCCTAACTTGATACTAAAGCGTTTCTTCTTGAAATTCTCTGAATTAGTTCTTGAGAGGAAAAGTTAACTTTTTATTCTAAAGGAGTTTGATTTTTTTAATATTTTTGTTGAATTTAAATGAAAGATATTCCCTCATTTCTATGAGAAGTCTTAAGTATTTACTTAAGTATTTGTTGAATGAAAATAAGAGAGAGGTAAGAGAATGTGAGCTCACGGGAGGCGTTGAGCCTCGCATACCACTTAAAAAAAAAGAATTGAAAAACCATGAAAAAAATGCAAAAAAGACTGAGCCGGTTTGGCTCTGGTTTGCAGTGCCATGGACCTTGGGTACAACAAAATCAAAAACTCCTATGCTATGAATCTGAGGAAACCTAATACAAGTTTATAAAATTGTAAGTTTATGTTGGTTAAGGTAGGTAGTTCAATACTACTTTTGAAACACTACCAAAAATATCTATTGGAACAGTCCAAGAATTGCATGCATTGCATAAAATTTCCATGAAACCAGCATGTTAATTACAATGCAACAGGGAAATAGCTGCATAATGGTCAGAAACTGGTGGATAATTAAATATGATCAACATATCACATGCTAAAACCTGCACAATGCAATATGTCACTATCAGTTGTGAGATCCAAGCACATGCATTCAGCACGCATACATGCATGGACAAAAGAGTACATTAGTTTGTATGTGTATGCATATATGAGTGTGTGTCCATTAGTACATAAGTATGCACATAATAGATACATATACAACTCAACTCAACTCAACTCATCTCAGCCTTTTTCCAACTACATAATAGATACATATGTACCTATAAAATAACATAATGATATGATATACAATTGCATAAATATGTTTATATAAACAATGTTTTGAAGCAAAATAAAATAACTACAAAAGGCAATGAGGCAGCTAGTTCTACATTATTGCATATCACAACATTGTCACGCATTCGCATTCACAAAATCTTGGCATGCGAGCAAAATTCATGGTAGTTGTTATGAAAAATTGTATAATTAGTAGAAATTTAATCAGGCAAAAAGAAACAATGGTTTACCTGATAGTTTACTTTAAAGCGCCCCAAGAGGCGACAAAATTCATGGTAGTTGTCATGATCAGCAAGACCTAAAAAGAATAATTTTGAAAATATATTGTTTAATAGATGATTGGCAGGCATAAGAAATGTTTAAAATAATGTTGAACAATATAAAATCTGTACTGGTTTAAATGGATTAAGAATGTGCGCATTCATCAAAAATCCTCAAGAGGCAAACAATGTTTTGTGCTAACCAATTTAGTTTTCCAAAAGGGTTTGTGATGGCGATCAAGATTGGCCAAGTGTGCAAAATTTATTATAGAAGGTTGCAGTCTAAACAATTCTAGTTTTGGATCTGAATTGAAGCTTATGAGGTCTGAACTAGTAATTGGGTCCATTGGAAAACCCATTGCTGGAGTCAAGGAGTCATTAATATCTAATAGTTTGAAAATACATTTAGTAGTCTTCTAAGTTGTGAAGTGTTAATAAGTTGTGGCTACATCAAATAGTCCTTATCTTTTTAGTCAAAGAGTTTTTTGAATCCTAGGATGATATTAATGTCATTCGGAAATGAAAGCATCTTTTAGGTAGTTGGAGTCATTATGATAATTAATGTATAAGGCTTATATAAACTAAATGAAATTCTGCAGTCCAATACTTCATCTTGGACTATCATTTCTAGTTTATACAATTGTTGTCTTCACCTTTGCATCCCCTAAAATTCCAACTGTGCTTACTTGTTGGTGACAACCCCCTCTCAATTTCTGCACAAGAAATGGATGGTTTTCTTAGAAATGCAAGTTCTGTCCTCATAGAACGCTGCATCAATTTGCACAGCTTTTATAGACAGCTTGGGTCAAAGGCATTTTGGAATAGGAAGAAATAAGATTTATTTTGCCAAAGTAGTTCAGTTCCTTCAGTTTCCAAATCATAGCTTAGATCCAACAAGAGGCTATATAAATGCTCGCGTGTATGTGTGCATGTGTGTGTGTAAAGTTGAGAGGATCAAGATCACACTCCATGCTTGCCGCCACTAACATTTATCATCTCGAATTAGCAATATTCTGATGATACCATGCCATATCGAGCACTTATTGTGCATTGCATCTACCTGAATTAACATGGGTAACGTCCAGTTTAACAAACCATTAGTAGATTCTTGAGATGTACCACATCTTGAGCCATACTGATATGTGAATGGTACAGGGGTGTACTATTACAAGATTTGGAACCATGTTGCTAATGTATCATTTATTTTTGGTCAATCACCATGTTTAAAAGCCTTCTATTTTAAAACACAACAAAAAGTATATCATCTTGGATCAACCTAACATAGAATATGATAGTTTTGACGTGCCTTTAATTCTGGAGAATGACTGCATTGTAGATAGCACAAAAATTAAGAGATAATTATAACAGAGAAAAGGCATATATATGGCACAAGGATACCATAAAGCCATCCTAATTCTTAGTTTCTTCTGATCTCCATTTCTGTTTTTACCAATCTTACTCCTTTTCAGCTGAAGGTCAGCCTCCATAATGAGTGGCATACCAATCCACAAGCTAGTCAATGGAGAAGAAAAGTTTTGCTGTGCAAAAGAAATCAAACAATAAAATCATTAAAATCTTGAAAACATTGTAAAGTTCATTGCTATGAGGTCATTGATCATAGGAATGGACAAATGATTTAGATGAAGAGGTCATCAATTTCAGCCCAATGAACAACTTTCTAACTCAGAATGGATGTAGTTCTGTGATCCCCTACTTGAAGGCCAGGACCAAAGGGAAGATACTAGCTGGTGCTACAATCAAAACATTCAGCAATTTGAAATACTCCAAGGATTCACTTCCTCTTAAAAGAAGTCTCAGATATGGAATCAAAGGAAAAAAAAGGTGGGCACCTATATTGGGCCCCACCAACAAAACTAACCAGCACTATCCTTCCTCCCACAAATTCAAAAGTAGCAGCTGGAAGAGGGAGACAAGTGAAACTCCTAAGGTTTTAGGGTCTGTTTGGAACACAAGTCACTGTGGAATTCATTTGTAAGTGAAATGAATTTCACAGTAGAGTTCATTTGTAAATGAACTCTCATGTTTGGCCTACTTACATAACACTATAGAATTAAAATGAATTCTTATATTTGGCCTACTTACATAACACTGTGGAATTAAAATGAATTCTCATATTTGGAACAAATAAAAATTGAATTCAATGTTTCATATTCATAAATTGCCCTTATTAATAAATAATTGGAGAATAAATGTCTTTTCTTTTTAATTAAATTTCAGATTTTAAATCTAAAGTTTTTAGGACCAAAAATATACAAAACAATGATGATGGAACTTAATTTGCCTTGAAAACATAAAGAAATAAATTAGTTTTTGATAAAAAATCATTTTTTCATAAGCAATGATGAAAAAAGTTAATTTTTTTTTATAATAACAACTATTTCAGATCTATGACAACAGATTGTTTTCTATTTTGGTTGTTTAGGCTATAATATAGTTGCAGGAGATTTTTTTTTCCCTTCATCCATTTCCCTCTTTCATGAAACAATAAGAAAAGAGATCCACTAACATAATTACAAAAAGGTGTATGGGTATGGTTAAAAACCAACCAATATGATCGCAAAGCTAGAGCGAATGATCTTGAGAGAGACTGAGGTGGTGATCGGAGCGCCAAAGCCCAAGAAGATCATGATGGAAAGGGAGAGGAGAGGAGAGGAGATGGAAGGCGTGGAGATGCAGCAGCTAGAGTTACAATGGAACCAACACGAAAGAAAATAGGCTGACTGTTCATCTTGATCATAGGAGTTTTATCCAGAAAATTTATCCCTTTCATTCCATGGAATTCATTTGCAAATCCTATCAAAATTGATAGAAATTGTGGTAAGGAGCAATTCCACAATTTCACAATTGGGATTTCAAATCCATGATCTCAAAAATTGTGGAATTTATTTATTCCAATGGGGCACTAGCCCACTTACTAGAAGACCAGCAAATGAGATAGACAAACAAAAGAAGTCTTCTGTTGATGAAAGGTGATGAAGGACAAAGCATCAGTCAATAAGAAGACTTCACGATCCATTGAAAGTCTTAAATAGGAAGAAAGATGCTTATAACATAAAAGCCCTCCTTTCTTCCTTAAGCAGCAGGAATTAAAATTAATAAGGCCCAGATGCTCCATAGGGCCCATAAGCAGTTGCCCTCATAAGGTAGCAGGCACTCATTCTTTTTTTTTTTTCCCTAGGTGTAAATGCTGATCCTCTAAAATTATAATTTCGACAATTTAAATTTATCTAGTTGGATGGTCAAAAATAAAAATAAATAAATCTTGACCATTTGTCTCTTGTGATTCAAATACTTGCAAGAGGTGTCAGGCCTTGTGACAGCTAGATGTGATGCATAGTGTCATGGTGGTCTAGTAACACTAGGTATTATCTCTTTATCTTCTACTTAGATTTTTTTTAACCTTTATATTTTTTGTGATTTAAAATCATTGCTTGAAAAATTAGCATCCCTGGATCCTCTTAATTTCAGATAAACAAAATAAGGCTAAATCATAACCTCATATAATCCTTTATGGTTCTGCATTGCTAGTTCAACGTTGGCATCCCTTAAACTTGAGGATTAACAGCAAATATTGCTTGCTATAGTAAATATCAGCAATTTCCGATCTCATACTACTTAAACTCTAGAAAAAATCTTTGCCTTAGAAAAAATAACCAGGTCTGAATGGAAGCTCCAATCATCAATAGATTTGTCCCAGCACCCTCAAGCTCCATATGCCCAACACCAGTGCCAGACTACATTTGATTTATCATTCAGCACAGGAAAGTAATTCGGTGATGTCATCTATAACATAAATATTTACCTAGCTTTTAACATGGGCCACAGCCTTAAATTCAAGTAACTTATTCCCTCTTAACAATTCATCTACCCTAATATACAGTTGGAACCAGAATTGTTCCCTATGAGAGAAAGTGTGGGAGGGGGGGATTGGGGATTGGTGGAGGAGATGGAGGTCCACAAAAGTAAATTATGTTTAGATATGATAGATTATAGTGTCTTTAATGTGAAAACACCAGAGGCAAGGAATGTGAAATTCATTTAACAATTAATATTAGGTATTACGATAAATAACATAATCGATAATCAGCATAACCTTCACCTCCTCAATTTTGTCAAGAGCTTGGAAGACTAAGCAATGCATTTCTCAATTTAATTAAGAATTCAAAAAATATAGCCAAAAACTTTGATGCAGAGCCCAATCAGTTTGCGAAGTAGCTCTTTCTCAGCAATTGTTTTATAACTCCCTATGTTGCTATAACACAACATGGTATTTGAAATTGAAATATAATACTTTAGATTTGAGTATTTGAATTGTATTTATATATAATTTTGAACATGCAAAGATATTTGAAAACTAGCCTTTTTTAGATTTCTGTCACTATACCTAATAAAGCAATAGTACCAGCATGGCTTTCTAATATTGACAAGTTATTGAGATTATGGATGGGCGCAATACTAATCTTAGTGCTCGTTTGATATTTTCCTGAAAAAAATTTTGATGGAAAAAGTTTTTTCCATATACATCTTCCTGAAAGTTTTGCAACGAAAAATAAGTATTACCACATTTGTTTGATAGAAAATTTGTATGGAAAAATAGTTTTAAAAATATTTTCTTGTGTTTGGTTGAGGACAGTTTTACAGGAAAAAATGCCAATTTGACTACAATACCCCTAAAATAAAGATTACATACGAATTAATACTATATGATAATATCATATATTATATATTATATTATATATTATACTATATTTTATATTTTATTATAATTTATTCAATATAATATAATATAATATAATGTAATATGTCATACTATATTATATTATGTATAATATAGTTTATATATTAAATATATGATATAATTTAATATATTATTTATATTACATATGTTATAGTAATATATAAAAGAGAAGGAAATAAAACAAAGTCAAAAGGGCAATTTTAAACTTTTGGTGTTAAATTTTCTCATGAGATTGGAATAGAAAAAATACCACTTGCCCCATGAGAAAAGTTTTTCGATGGAGGAGATGAAAATAATATGTGGGCTCCACCATCCATTTTCCTCTACTTTTCAACTAAAAGTTGAAAGATAAAGAAGAAAAGTTTTCCTCTTTTCCACCCTTATTTTCCTTCCAACCAGACAAGCACTTAAGTCAAGTCCCATGGCCTGACTACAAATATGACCTAGACATATACAAGGGGCATCGACACTTAACTAATTTACATCTTCAATATTATACTTAGTTAATTTAACACGTATTATATTCACACTTATTCTTTAGGCACACTATTCTTTCTTAAGGCATATAATATAAAAAATTATACATGATAAATTTAAACATCAAAAAATACACAAAACCCTATTTTCTACTCAAAACTAAAAAAAGGAAGTTCAAAAACTTTGAAACCAAAACAATATTTTTAGCGTACAAGTACAATTTCGTATGGTACAACACCGATACCATATCATATTAATCTCCTATCAATATGTAGTCTAATACATGCAGTATGAACCTTGGTAGATTATGCTTGATTTCACCGAACAAACCTCATTGCCTGATAGATATTTATATGGACTGGTTCTAATCAAGGTATGATCCATCAAAATTTGAAAACTATTAATAATCAATTCCAAGAGGACATCAATCATGAATAAATTAGTCACACCAACTGGTGGTGGCAAATTTAGGAAAAGGAACTTATTTAAATCTTTGGTGCTGGAAAATTTGGAAATATAAGGATTTAGAAGTCAATCGAACAAAAGGAAATCATGAATTGCAATGTGGTGCATATGAAAAATAAACACCAACCAAACTCAATGAGCAAATGGAACATTGTAAAAATATTTCTTTATGGCCCTGAAATGCATGTAATAAGAATCTGCACATTAGGATTTGCATAGCCAGTGACTCATAGATATTATAAAACAGAATAAACAAGTATGAAATTTCAGAATGACTGATTTTTGGCACAAGGCTCAGATATAGCAAAAGCAAATCAAAAATGTCCAGGAGGCTAAATGTCGATGCTCGAAGTGGAGTAAAAATTTAATTATTGGCACATAGACCTCTTCAAAGCATGCATCACTTGCATGGCTTCTCATGTGCACAAAATTTGTTCATTTGATTTTATACACCTCATTTATTCATTGGTCATCATGCCTTGTTCCTATTAATAACCCACTAGTAATAAATTCCTTTTTCATCAGTCTAAAGAAGTTCAGTTAGTGTACTTAGTACAAGATAATATACATTTTGATTTTTCAAAACCAGAAGTGAAACCTACTATAACTATAGAGCCTAATATGCTCTCTCATTAATTCATAATCCATTTGTATACCATCTAGTCACCAATAGTTATATCGATTTTCATTTGTTTGAATTGTGTATTTATTCCTTATCCCTCTGTAATTTACAAGCAACTGTAACTCTGTTCAAAGCCATCCTTGCATATATAATAATGGTTAATGTAATATTTTAAATTTTCATGTATATTGTTAATGGTTTGCATTGGAGGATGGACCTTGGCATGACAACAAGGTTGCCCCATTGTTATCTATATGCCATTGGTTCCAAACCGGGAAAATAGCCTCTCAGCATGCGAGGACAAAACTACATATATCAGACCTCCCCACACCCCATAAAGGTAGGAGTTTCATGTATTCGAATGCCCTTTTTATTATTAATGATTTCCTCTAGATTTTCAAAAAGTTATCCAACCATATCTACTCTCAAGTTTTGATTGTACAGCCTTTACTCCTAAATATGGTGAGATGTACCTACAAGTACCACCCCTATAACAGGTGTATATATTATATCGATATTGAACCAGGACTCAGTATAGTTAGCACACCAAATTGATCTCGTATCGACATTGTACTAGTACAACACTAGTATGGGGTCCAATATCAAGATTGCGAACTTTACTCTTAAATTTCTCCACACTACATGCATACCACTCATTTCAAGAACCAATAATCTACCAATAGCTATCTACATATTTAAAAAAAGACATCCTAATGTATGATGCCCCCACCACAAGAAGTTTTGAGGGACATATGTGAACAATCTTTCTCCCAGGTATGGAAAGGTTATTTCTGTATTTCAAACATATGACACTTAAGTTATGTATGTATGTATGTATGTATGTACTTTTTGTTACTCCACACCAATTACCAAATCAACTACTTTGATAATGAAATAAGATCTTTAGGTATAAGATAATTTTGATATAGGAGGGGAGAAAACCAAGATGCACAGAGAAAGAACTAATTTATGTGCTCAATTAACCTTTGCCTGTTTGAAGTATATCTTTAGTGCCCGTCATTAGATGAGCTAGAAATTGTGATCGAGCAGGATCATCTGCAAATAAAGACCGCCTTACAGAAGCAAGCCTCACTAAACATTCCAAAGCCTGAAAGATAATGAGGAAAACCATGAGAATTTGAGAGTTATAAAAAGCAATCAATAAACACTAGCCAGTGGGAAAGCCTAAAAAAGAGATAAAGGGCTTCAAAAGTTAAACAGAAGAAACTATTGACCTGACAATGTCATTCAAACATTCAAAAAGGCACAAAAGGTAACAGCATGCAAATTGGATTGTCTATAAGATAACATAAAGTTATGAATTGAAATTAACATTCCAAATTTTTATCTAAAAAGAACAAGTCAAAGAACTAATGACATACTAGTAGTTATCAGACATGCAAAGCAAAAGCGAAGAACTATAAGACAAGCTAGAGATGAAAACTAGGACTGAAATAGGTAAATTTTGCAGCTTTTTCATAGCAAACAGCTGTTCTTAGTGCAAACTTTTAAGGACGAAAAAGGTAAAAGGACATTTTTGACATTGTGTAAACAAATAATAAGTTCCAGAGAAAAAGGCATTATTTGTTTGTCTTACAAACAAAATATCTGTGGTAGTCAACAATAAAGTTGATTGTACAATAATAGAAATCAAACAATCCACCGAAAAAAAAGCTATAGAATTCATATTTTGCTACTGATAAATGTGCACACCTACTTTTGTTCCTTAAAATTAGCTAAATGGTGCAAAGGATTAGCTAAATTCAAATAATTTTAACTCATTACAGACCCAAACTAAACAAAAAATCCAATCCTATATCAGAATCCGTTCCTTAACCTAAACATGAAATAATAAATCTACTAGAATTATCTCCATTCCCTAGAGAAACCAAAAAAAAAAAAAAAACTTTAGGATTAAAGTACCATCCATGACAATGAGCATAGAAAGTGCATACCAGGCAGTGCCACACCAGCATGACAGCATGTGCCAAGCACTGTCATGGCACATACCCTGCAGAGATAAGCCAGCCCAGGATTGACTTGCAGAATTTAAAACCTTGAAATCATTAATGGATATAGATCTAGGACTTTGACAAAAAATTAACCAAATCAAACATTTAATGGCGAGAACAAATGCACGGCCATCCTCAAGTCAATGGGTTGATTTCAAGCCAAAAACCTAAATCTATATCCATTTAGGCTAGATCTGGCCTATTTCAAGACCAAACCTATTAGGAACTACTCATCTGCTGTTCATTTCAATTAAAAGTATTCAGGATCTAATATATTGGCAATATCTAACCTCCCATTGGTATCATACCATTCCACAAAACGGTGGATGTAAAGGTGTGAGACACCAATTCCTTCATGAGCCAAGCCATCCCACCCGTCCCACTCAAAACTTGTTGGGCTAGGCTGGTAGCAAGGCCTGTTCAGCCAGTACCAAGCAGGGGCCGATGGGGTCCCTTTGTTCCAAGGAAAAGCAAGCAGCAGCGGGGAGGACCATGTTTTCTTTCTCTTCTGTTCATTCAATTGTACCTCAGGCTTGGAGAGAGAAGAAAGAAGGGAGAGTGGAAGGGAGAGGAGAAAGGAGGGAGGCTCAATGTTTTAGAACCTTACGACATATTAATATTCATTAATAATTTATTTACGACAAAGAAATTTAAAACAATTGAAAAAAGCAAACAAGAAGTAATTCTGGTATGGTAATGCGATACCAGACCATCAAGATCAAACCAGTCACATGGTCAGTACCAGGATATAAACCTTTGAAGCACTACAACATAATCATTATAACAACACTATTATCCAAGTCAGGTTATCCCAAAACCTTTGCTTTCCCTGACATGAAGAGACCCTCAAGCAGTGTTGTTAAAAGCTCTAAGCGTACTTAAGAGCAAAGACTTTGAAAGCCTAAGTGCAAAACTCAAAGTGAAGGCCCACATTTTTTATATAAATGGTACAATAATTTATATAAGTTGGATTTATAAAACATAATAAAAAAAGCTAAAAATTTATAACAGCAATATTTTTAGCCTATTAGCTCAATGAAAACCTCATTTTTCTCAATTGAAATCGGTAGTCCTTTGATGACTTCCCTCATCTTTCTTAAATGATAGCATTTTAATGTTTCATCTCTCTATCTTCCATTTTTTTGCTTTTTTATAAAGTAAAAAAATAATTATGCATGGGATGGTGCACCATAAAGTCAACACAATCTAATAAATATGGCAAACTTTTAAAAAAAATTACAAATATAACTTATTAGGAAAGGTGTAATTTCTTTGTACTTCAAATCTAATCAAAAGTATGCATCTTTTTCGCATCATATATGCCTAGATTAAGGTGCCTCACTCAGGGTATAAGAAGTACCTAACCGTTGGTGCCTTATGCCTCACAACTTAGGCACGCCTATAACAATACTGCCCCTAAGTCTAGAATCTTGGTTTAATAACAGTATTACTTGCACTTACCTTAGATTGAGGATTAATTATTTTCAATTAAACTAGAATATTCTTAGGAGCGCATGACCATGAGTACTATTAGAGTAAATCACATGATAGACCAACTAAATTGAGAATCCACACCGCTTATCACCATCTAAAACAATTAAGAAGTCTAGAGACTAGAGGAAAATGGTTAAGGAGGATTCTTACCAATAAAAATTGAGCTAAATTACAGAAAAAGATAAAAAAATGCATAGCAGGCAGTACATATCAAGAAAGCATACAATCAACAACTATAAACTGAGAAATTTTGATGGGCTTGGATTTTTCAAAACCACCTATCAAGCAAAATCATTGCACCACTCTTAGAAACCCTCAATTTTATGATCATCCAGCGAATAGGTAAGATATCTTCATAGAATTAGAGTTCTGGTCTCTAAGCATTTCAAATATTACAAATCATCGTCAATGGTGTGTCTTCTAAGTTTGAATGGTACATCATATAATTTGCTTCAATGTGGTTCATGCACAAATTTTCTCCATAGCATTCTAGATTAACTCCATCATTTGTTGCTTATTTAAAATTATTTAAAACGTAAAAGAATTTAAAACTTCTGAGTCCAGTGCAAAAGAGCAAAACATAGAAATTAGCATCAATGTGAGATGATTAAGGAGATTGTGTAGAAAAGCCAAGTTATAGAAAACATAGCCCTTAGCAAGTCAATCACTATTAATGTCCACAGTAATATAAAAATGGAAGAGATTAGCAAAACAACAGACGGCAGCAATTAATGACAACATGAGAACAATCCAAAATGATGAAAGTGAGGAAATATAGATACTGCTAAAACAAATGACTATGATTATCATCAGGCATAACAAAAGCAAGTACATTTAAGATTTTGTTTCTTAACTTTAATAAACTGCCGCTGACAAAGAAAAATTCCAAAATAGAAAGATCCAAGACATATAAAAGGGATTTTACACATAAAGTCATCAGATATCTAAAATTGTTAGACAATTTGCCTATTTAAGAAAGACAGGGAAGGTTACATACAAAGCAAACCAATTACATGAATTAAACAGCAAGAATTACAGCTGTAGAATAAGCACATAGGAGTTTTTCACACAGACCTCTTTTGAGATAGGAGGGTCTGTAATTTTATAGTAATCAAAGAAAATCTGAAGCGTGGATGGATCTTGCAAGACTGGTCTCCATGATGATGGAATCTGCAAGAATCAGATAATTATATATATATATATATATATATATAGTGAGTGTGTGTGTGTGTAAACCATGGCCAATCAAAAAGAGAACTAAAAGCAAATAATTTACATATAGAATGAGTTTTATTAACTCAGAGCTCATATATGTATGTGTGAAGCAATGCAATACCTGGACGGTACCAAACTCTTCAGAGCTTTCATCTAATGAAGTTCCAATAAAATCAAAAGACAAGCACCTCAGTGCAAGGGAAAGAGTGAGTTGCCTTAACACATTAGACACTGCATAAAGATCGAACAGAAATTTAAAAAGTAATACTGAAAGCATAAGGAAACATACCACATGGTACAAAAATCTCAAATAAACAAAAACCAAAATAAAACCTTGAATATTTCCATCATTTTTAAGTTGACGCAATGAAGTCAGAGAAATTTGGAATATCTGGAGTAATAACTGATCCCTGAAACAGCAAGCAACCTTTCGGTGGTTTGTCGGAGGCAATCCAGGGTTTGGCTGGCAAAGTCAAGAATCAAGAATGTGAAAATGTTAGAACAAAATTATATATATAATTTTACATACTTCAACTTAAGGTTTTAAATCCCATAAGACGGGCCCACTCTAGTTTTCTTACGAAACGGGACGTACTGTCATCCTAGCCCATCCGGGGTAAATGATGTCCCAACACATACCAGTTGGGATGCTGGAGAATGGCTAGATGATTCCATCCTAACAATTGGGACAGTAATCCATCCTGACATCCCACAGGACATCCCCCTGACATCTAAAACCATGGTTCAACTAATTACAAATGACAAGTTAGAAGTAACATATTATCGTTTATGAGTTAGTAAAGGTTAGCATGTAATGAATCAATAGAATGGCATGTTATCCTATTTTTTCCATAAAAAATGACATATATATGTACATACATAGAGAAACAAAAAGATGCAAATATAACTAGCTACTCTACATCCTTGATAAAATTCATGAACTCAACCTCTATATTCCCAGCAACCTATGCTGAATGGACAAAATTCAAAATACAAGACCATATTTTTAGATGATTTGACAAAACAGATTGACTAAATCTAGATATATAGTTGAAAACTGAAAACCAAAAGACATTGGCATGTGAAGTTTGAAAAAACTAGGTACAAACTTACCTGTCTACGCTCTGAAGTACCTCCAATCTAGCTCATAAAAAGAGGTAAACAACTCATTTAGTTCCATAACCGCCCACATTTTAACCACCCTAAAAACTTACTTAGTTTCCAGAACAATTTAGGTAACTATAACTCTCTCTTATAGCAAGCAATGCCACTTTATCTCATGACCTATATTTATCCAAAATTATATTGAAAATCAGAATTATATTTTTTTGACCTCTTTCTAGTCTTTCCTGTTGGAAATCTAGTATTTCAACATTCAAAGAAGTTCCCTCCAAAATAATTTCCCTTACCCATGGCTTATGCATTTTATTTGACCTTTTTTTTTTGTCCCTTACGGTAGTTACAGTAATAAGTCTTGACCTTTTGACTTATAAATCTTTTCTTTGTCCCTTACAATAGTTACGGTAATAAGTCTTGACCTTTTGACTTATACATCTTTTCTTATCTGACAAGTCTTTTTGTTTGGAGTGATTCGTCGTTTTCAACCGGTGCATACTTTCTTATATAGACACCCATTCTTTCCCTTCAAAAAATCATCCGAAGATTCTTTCTATCCTTATCCGCTATTTGAAGGAACGCATTTTCGGTTGTTCATCCGCTTTTGACATTGGTGTGTGCACACTTGTTAGAAGTCTTGCTGTTGTTGTATCCGGAGGATAGTCGTGCTCCTATCTTCTGCATTAAGATATTATCTTCGAGGCACGAATCTACTCTTAAGGACAGTGACAATCTACTCTTAAGGACAGTGGCGTACACGCCTCAACCTCTTTTCAGTGTTTCATATCATTCCGGATACTATCTCATCCTTATCTATCCAACAAACTTAAGATCATCCTTATCTATCCAATAAACTTAAGAGTAGATATGGACACTATTATGGTTGCTGCTTCTAAATCCTTTCCCGATACATCAAAGATCAAGCATTTTATTGGTTCCCATTATAAACGATGGCAAAAGAAAATATTTTCAATCCTAGATGTTCATAATATTGCCTATGTTCTGACTGATCCTAAACCTGAGAAAGAGGACCTTCCGGATTGAGAAAAGGCTAATAGAATATATAGGCACACTATTCTTAGTACTTTATCCAATGAACTATTTAATATTTACTACCCTATTAAAGCAGTCTGAGATTTGAAAGTCTTAAAAGGAAATATATTCTTGAAGATGCTGGTACTCAAAAGTTTGCAATAGAAAACCTTTTAAACTTTACCATGTCAGAAGACAAAGATGTGTCATCTCATATCCATGCGTTTTATGTTCTTATAGATGACCTTAAAAATGAAAACATTAGTCTCCTAGAGGGTAGTCATGCTCCTATCTTCTGCAAATATTATCTTGAAAAGGTATGAATTTACTCTTAAGGACAGTGTCGTGCATGCCTCAGCCTCTTTTCAATATTTCATATCATCCCGAGTACTATCTCATCCTTATCTATCCAACATTCCCATCCTTTCACATTTCATTTTAAATTAACAATCTAGTCCTTTCTCACCCCCACACAACCTTTCCCCTTCCTCTGTCAGCCTCAACCCCAACCAATTCTCTCTCCTCCTTTTTCCATCATTCACTATAGACATTGTTGCACCAAAAGAGGACTCAAGGTGTCCTAGAATGGCAAACCCAAGGAGGTGGTGGGATTGGGCCCATGATGACAAATAGAGACTGGTTGAAGATAGTGTGGTTGATGAATCCCCCATGGTTTGGGGGCCAAGATAGAGAAAGAGAGAGAGAGAATGGGAAATCGAGCAAGAGAGGAAAAGAAAGGAGACCAAGTCCACAAGGATTAAGAGTGCTCACCAAATGCCTAATTTATGGACCTTATAGAAGTAACAGCGTTATTTATGCCCTTCAACCAAGAATGGTTTTATGTTGGAATAAAATAACAACTTATAATTGTTTCTACTTTCTGTGATAACATAATACAGAGTCTGGATTTTGAACAATATCATTTTATTTACATGACCAAGGGCCATTATCTTGGCTCAGAGCATGTTTAGATCACCATAGGTGTTAAGATGTAAATGTTGTAAGTTGTCTAGGGTGACTCAGCCACTTAGGACCACCACCCCAAGCATAAATTAAGCAATTTGTTGGCTACCATCCCCACCCCAACCCCACCCCAACCCCCCCCCCCCTCTCCCCCAGGCAAAAAAACACAAAGTCACGATTGGTATTTAAAAGCACATTATATGCGAATAAAATGTTATGGAGGCCTCTAAAGCCATTACCATGGCCATTATGTTAAGATCTGCAAGGAAAATATTATGCTTAAAATCTTGAAAACTTGACTTGTACTTCTGATAATCTAGATGGCTTTGAAAGTAAAAAAAATGAGTTCATCATGTAGTTGCCAATTAACAATTTAGATGATTCAAAAACAGTTCATCAGGTAGTTGCTAATTAAATTATAAACTATAAGTAGATTATAATCTATAGAGATAGAACAAGAGAAGAGGGACCATTGCTATATTCTATTTTTCATGTAACCATAAAACAAAATGTAAGCTGATCTTAAAGCTCAAAATAGAAACCATATGTAGAATATAATCTTAGAACATGACAGAAAAAGATGAATTTTCAAATGTTCGTATTTTAGGTTAGTGATGCCTCAACAAGTCAACTTTTGAATCTCAAGTCTATTCAGATGTTTTTGTTATGAGGATGCACATGAAAATATGTCGATCTATACTATCCTAAAGTGTCTAACCATGTATTCCCCCAACTAGTTAGGGATTAAGGCTTTATTGCTGTTACGGTACCAGCATCTAACCATGTATTCAACGACCAATGGGATCAATGATTCCAAAAGGGTCGGTACATGGAGATGTCAGAGGAAAAAGAACCACAGCCATATATTAACATTTCATTTAACCACATTTTCCATGTAAACAAAACAAAAGAAAACAGTTTACAACAGCAATAATTTCAAGATAAACTCACATTTCTAAGAACATGTAATGCAATCATCAAAATAAATTGAGTAAAAAAATTAAATTTCAAATTATATTTATGAATTTATATTTTTAAGTATCTACCATACCAAGCCTTCGCATTCAGAAAAAAGAAAGTTAGGATTACAAAATTCTTAATAAAAAGGAACCTGATTCATCTCAGATACAAGTTGATTTAACATCTTCAAACCAATGGAGTAATGATCTGGAGTTGCCTGAAAAGTAAATATTGGCAGATACATTACAGTTAGCAGCAAATGATAGTCCTGTGTAAAATTATATTGATAATTATACACTAAATAAACCAAATAAAAGAGGCTATCACAAAATGGTCACACATGGTAATTGCTTTCACAACAAATAGATACATGGAAATCACAGGGAAAAAACAATCAAAACATTATAATTGCTTTCACTTATTAATGCAGTCATGCTTCAAGACAGCTGTATTTGCCCAAGTATAACAGATACAATACATTATAAACAAGTAGAAACATCATCATCAACAACAACAAAAATATCTTGAGAGCTTGAAAAGTTAACCTACTAGCAAAATGGAGAAAAATGATTCATAAAGCCAATCCCAACTAATTTGGGATTAAGGCCTTGCTGCTGTTGTTGGTATTGTTTTTGGAAAGTTAACCTACTAGCTTTCTTCCCATAAAATATTTGATTTAAATCTCTCATATCCATGGTGATTTCAGTATAAGTACTAATTTACAGCCTAAGAAAGTAAAACACCTTTATATAAGAAAATTCGGTGGAATCTGAGAGATTACGACAAACTATCTGATGATTTTTTTCTTAACTATAAAGAAAACTCCTAAAATGGTCTGAAAGAAAGGAATTCAAATGGGTATGCAAAGTATGATTTTGTCATTGATCCCAAGCCCTAAGCATCGAAAGAGAAGAATTGAAATGACTTTGCCCAGCCAAAATTGGGGTCAGGAGAGGATTGAAACCAGGTTACTTGTGTCCAATATCTTACAACATTGTCAATTCAACCAGCTGGGATCCTCAGCATTTGGAGTAAAATTAAGAATGCTAAAATAAAGTTCTGGCAATAATACATGTAAACATATTAAGAAACGATTTTATAATCCTTAGACATTACAGCCACTGCCACTCTCAACAAAATCATTCAAATTTTTAATCAAAATTATCCCTGAAGATATCATAATATCTTTCTCTCCTTGCCATCCCATACAAAAATAATTCAAGCCCCTTCTGCTCTCCAAGATCTTAGACCTCCATTGAACAAACTAGCCAAATAGTACCTAAAGATCAAGCAAATTGCAATAGATTAGTAATAAATGAAAAATAGCTGGAGAAATATTTTGGGAGAACAGGATGAAATATTGCATGAAGCAGGCAACTCATGTTACAAAGATAGCTAGTCTGACAGGATAAAAAATGATACAATATAATAATTAGATTATAATACAATATAATAAATATTGTAAGTACATATTATTATAACTGTAATATAATTATGTAGTGTAAAAATAAGTTAATATAATAATATTATATAATATTATAATATAATATAGTAGTATAATATTATTATATTATGTTATGTTATAATTTTGTAATATTACTATAAATCTAATAATATATCACAATATTGAAATATTCTATTATTAGATAATAATTATTATATTCTTAATCATATATTATATTATAATTATTAAATAATAGTATAATATTATATTATAATAATACTATAAAATATATTAGATTATAATTATGAGATCAAATCCTATTCGATGGGCATCCCAAATGTCCTATGCAATGCACCAAATTGGCTAGCTTCAAGACTAGCTTGGCTTTTACGCTCCCTTCTATACAAATAATGTTTGATCAATAAAGAGGAATTTCTCAACTCAACTCATCTAAGCCTTTTCCTAACTACATGGGGTCGACTACATGAATCCGCTTCATTCACTTGCTCCATTCAAGACTAAGTCGACATTCAATTATAAATAGTTATATCTTTATTAACTATTTCTGTCCATGTTAATTTAGGTCTACCTTTACCTCTGTCATTGCCATGGATTGTTAAAAGATCACTCTTTCTAACTGGAGCATCTAAAGGTCTTTGTTGTATATGTCCGAACCACCGTAATCGATTTTCTCTTATTTTATCTTCAATTGGGGTACTCCTATCATTTCTCTTATATGTTTATTTTAAATTCTATCTTTTAAAGTTTTACAACATATTCATCTTAACATGCGCATTTCTGTGACACTTAATTTATTCACATATTATTTCAGTATTGCCCAACACTCTATTCATATAACATATCAGGCCTATTAGCAGTTTTATAGAATTTTTCTTTTAATTTTAATGGGATGCATCGATCATATAATATTCCCGAAGCACTCCACTTAATTTATCCTGCTTTAACTCTATGTTTCACATCTTCACCTATTTCACCTTCTTGCTGGATAATTGATCCTAAATACCTAAATTTTTCACTCTTTGGTATCTCTTAGCTTGCAATCTTCACTGTTTCTTCATTTCTATTTCTACTTCCACTAAAATTACATTTTATATTCAGTTTTAGTTCCATTAATCTTAAAACCTTTAGATTCTAAAGCCTCTCTCCAAATCTCTAGCTTAGCATTTACTCTAGATTTAGTTTCATCAATCAACACTATATCGCCTGCAAATAACATACATCGTGGGATCATTTTAAAATAAAGAGGAATTTCTTAAAAAGAAAAAACATTTCATTCAATTTTCCAATGAGACAAACTAGTGACACTTTTACCATCCTCGCTTAATGATCCACACCCAAAAGCACCATGGATCTCAAACATGCTAGACTTTGCTAAAACTTTTAGTTAATTATCTTTAACCTATAATTGACCTAAGACAAAAAAAAAATAGCTCAAGAATTTACAACTGCTCCAAAAAAGCTCCCCTCCCAAGGGGCATAAAAAGGGAAAAAATTAGTAGTATGTTGGCTATATCGGGCATAGAACACGATAATGACAGTCCAAATTGGAAAAGCTTTTGAGTCCTTTCAAATTATTTCTATCCTAGGAATTCTTCAATTAGTGCAAGCATTTCTATATCGTCATGGTGAATCATACTTTCTTCTTAGATCGTTGCCAAATGCGGAGATAGGCACAAGGGCCTAATATTGCCTTATGTTCCACACGATCCTTAAAAAGAACTAGGCTTATATGGTCTCAGGACCCTCGATTCCCTAATATAACAAAACAAATAAAAATATTGAAGATTATAAATGAAAGATATTATGAAGCAAGCTATCAAAAGAATTCTTAAAATATAATCTAAAATTTCTTTGTTATGGCCCACTTTAGTTTTGAATTAATTGAAATAACCCTTGGCATTAACTTAAAAGCATAGCTAAGGTTTCTTCAGGGCATCGATGGAGGACCAAGAATAACTTATAAAGAGCAGATATAAACAGGAGAAGAGACCACCCATTTCATGGTTTCCGACAAATGAAGGGGACCAAGCAATGGTTTAAAGTAGCAAGCCGTTTCTTCTTGCAGTACATGAAACAAAATACTAAATGTATAGTAAATTTAACTGTTTCAAACTGTGTCAATCTACCATGAAATTCTATTTATTGACAAATTCCCTCATGGTTTACCAAAAAGCAACTTCCTTGGAAAAAATCAGCAACTTTTGTGGTAAAGAGGAGTTGAATATAAACCTTCTGTATATTTAATTGATCCGACAACTGAACGTTGATCCCCAGTACAACTAGGTTAAGATACAGTTTTGGAGGAAAGTGGACTTGGCAATGAGCGAGCAGATTCCAATGTTACATAACTGGCATTTGATGCATAAACACTATTTTTTATTGATATTTCTTTTTCCAATTTGAGGAGAGAGAAGCTAACAATTTAGGCTATATATTTGGTTGGACTTTGGTGCATGGATTTTTGTCGATCTTCAAGTACAAGTTGAATAAGGAAAGTAAAAAGGTAATCAAGATTGTGTTTTCAAATGAACTTTGTGGCTTTGTACATAGTCTTCATAGAATGCAAATTTTGAAATTCTAGAAACTTTGTAACCATAAGACTTATTAACATATCCATAGTTGTCGCCTCTTATCATTAAAGAAGAAGTTACTTTGGACTACACTTATGAGGTTTTCCATACTTTTACTTTGTTATGTAACTCCATGGATTGATAGATTTGTGCTACATTAGACTCATGAAATGTGGGTCGGAATGGCACAAGCATTCAAGCTTGTGATCCAATCCAATGTTTGGTTTGTGCAGCAAGAAATAATCATATTCCTTTAAAAATATCATTCGCTTAGATAAAGGAATTGCAATTCAATCTTAAATGTGCAGAATGGCCGTTCCCTACAAATTAGAATGAGAGATATTTTTGGTGTTTACTATTAATAGCATTTATGACATAAAATGAGAATACATCGTGTATTTGGTATGAATTAATTAGCAACATTTCCAATGTAAAATGAGGATAATGATTTGATTAAACATTTAGTTTTGAAAATACCACTCCATGATGAAAAAAAAATGAAAATAGAGCCAATATAATAATAGAACATACTTTTAGAGTCCCCATGTATATAATAAAGAACAATGGGGAACATTAATTAGAAGGAGAATATCAAGCTCAAAAAATACAAACAATAATTAAGTTCAATAAAACAAATGCAACAACAAAATATAAGTAAAAAAAAATGTATAATAGAAAATCACTAGGAAATACCAGAGAAATATAAATGTAAGGAAATGGATTAAAAATATATAAAATATGAAGAAAAAATAAAAGTTACAAAACTCAAATGTAAAACAAATCATTGCTACAAAATAGAAAAATTAAAAATATTTCACATTAGGCAGCCTCCAAAACCATTATACTGGTTAATATTTAATAATATATATTTTATTTCTCGGCCATTAACTTATTCAAAAAACTAAAATAAATTGATTCCATTTTAAGTATAAGCAGAATAAAATGTTAGATAGAATTACCGTCACCTATCTGTTAATTCCTTCACTCTGTGTCCAACAAATGGAATTGGAATGCTATAAACCAAATGTACTTTTTTTTTTTTTGAGAAACGGTGCAAACTGAATGTAGCATTAAGGTGAAAAATCTCCAAAGCAAATCCCAATAACATCATTTCTCCACCTTCACCACTTATTTTTCACTCAGGGTTTTTGGATGGGGGGATATAATCTGTTTCCCATCAACCAAAGCTTAAAATCTTATTCTTTTAAATCTTTCCCACGATCGCATGTATCATTCACCTACCGGGATCGACTTTCTTATATCACAAACATGCAGATCTCTCTTTTTCAGAGAAAACTCCAATCAGCACTAGTTTTTAATTATTCAATCAACAGGAATTTAAAAACCAATTTAAGCCCAGATTCATAACCCTTAAGTTGGGTACACGTCATATGTTAAATTTTACCATTTTCTTTAGGAGCAGCGCTTTTGCTAGTTCACTTTCATTGAAAATTCAGTATGAACCTAAGATTTCAATATGGTATAAGTTTAGCCCGCAGCCTCCTCACCTCAAACTCCTGGGCGCTACAAGACAAATTTCCCTAAATTGTCCTGTTCAAGTGTGCATGCTAGCATCTAGTTCAGTAGCACAAGCTAAGCTGTAGGTTTGGACAAAAGTGGAGTTGGCAATGAGAAAGCTAGAATATCACACAACTCTAGCCAAGCCATTTGCCATGTACATGATAGAAGCCTGCATGCTCATCTCTAGTGACAGAAAGTAAGTTCCCTAGCATAACATGGTTCATTTCTAGATTTTGAAAATGGTTGGCTTGGCAATAAGCAACAACATATTGCTCTAGGCTATAGTGATGGCAGAATGCAAGTTGCACATGACAAATCAAAAGAGTTAACTATTTGCAACCTAAGGAAACAATAACACGAGAAAAATTTAAAAAAATACAAGAATCATATTGTTGCAAAGTTCATCATCATTTCCTGGTAATACAGCCCTTATCATAATTCAAATCCTGCTCACTCCACATAAGAGTTGGTCTCTAACTGCTAGAGAAGTCATTGGAGGAAAAGTTAAAAACCAGTATCTTCCAAAGTTAAATGAACATGGCAGAAGCAGCAAGAAAACATAATGAAGTTGCAGTAACATTAAATAACACATGCATTAAGAAGTATTAAAGATAGTGGACACCTATGCTGTTCGTACTTCCATTTATGTCACGATTTCAAATAGAGCTTCATACAAAGGTTAGAAATGCACAGAAATAGAGAGAGGACTAATATTTGGTTACACGATATAATGTACCTGACTTAAGAAGTTTGTTGCCTCCTTAACAACATCTTTGAATCTGTCATCATCAAACCACCCAAATTTTGTAATTCGACATAATAGTTGAATCAGAGATCCAGTCACAAAGGTCTGCAATTCAGGCCCTCTAGTAGCTAAATAGTTTATCACATAATTCCCTTCATACAGATCACAGATAAGTCAATTTAGAATACTGCAAAAGAAGTGGTCAAAGTGAAAGTATGTTGATGTACATAATATAAATTATAAAATCGGCATACCAATGTTAAGTAAGAAAAAGGCAAAAACATAATTATAAAACTACGTAAAAGGATGAAACTTTAGATAACATATTATTTTTACAGGCTTCGTTATGTCCACCAAGACCAAGACAATGTTATCAATTTAATCACGTACAAAATGAAATGTAGCAATTATTACAACAGTAATAAGGTGAAAATTTCATGTCTTGTTTCAAAAGTTATAGCAGCAGATAGTATACAGTGTCATAAAGATCATAATATACGAACAAGTAGCCTAGAATGATTAAGAAGAAATAAAGTAATTCAATCGAACAGAATATGGCCACAAATTAAAAGTCTGTCTATCCTTAAAAAATAATTCTAAGTTAGTATAGAAAAAGAGCATTACAGATATCAAGCCGCAACTGCAAAGAAAGGCTGTGCTCCGTCACTTGCTTCAACAAGCTTGAACTAGCCAACATCAGAGCATAAGGAGTCAAAGCATTGTCCAAAATGTATTGGCACTGTGAAATGTAATCAGTGTTCACAGAAAAGCACTTCAAGGTGCTCTCAACATGTGCCCGTTCAGCTGAATCCTGAGTAGTGTAAAGCCTTTCACACAAGGCTTCCAACTGTGCTAAGCTCTCCATTGGTCAGAAAACAACCAGAATTTCCAAATATTCAGATGATTGAGAATCCAAGACTAATGGCAAGTTGGTTCTCCGCCCCGCATAAAATCGAAATTAAATCTACGAGTTTTGATAAAAGTTGTCACAAATCCAGTGAGAAAGAATGCAAATATAACATAATCTTGATTCACATGCAAAATATTAGAGTGCCAACAAAGTTGAGAAGCTGTAATACATGATACTACCACGACAGTAGCTTTACATACATATGTACAACAAGGAATGTTTCAAATGAAATTTGTCCCCTGATATACAATGGTCAAGAGAGGCTCAAAACTAGACAGGACATGAGAGAAAAGGCCTGTGAAGTAGATCATCCACGACCATGCCCCAAGTCTGAGTCCGATGTAAACATCAATCCTGCAAAAGGAAAATGTTGAGATCAAAAGAAAAAAGTCAAGACGAAGTTTCAGATATTCAAAAGAATAAAGTAGACTTAGTCTATGTCTTGAACTTATCATTAAAAAATAAAGAAAACATATTACCTAATTAATTCAAGAAAACATACCAAAAAATGAAACCAAGCATTCAATAAATCTATTAATTTGGCTAAATGCAACTTGCTAAGCCTCCAGCTAAAGTACTTTAAGAAAACATATAGAAGATCTACAACCCCAAAGAAAAAAGAATGGGAAAATAAGATTAATATACGCCCAATCCATTGACAAGTTCTTTCCTTTGCAAATAGTCCTCCCTTCAGTCTTACCCTCTTGATAGGAATGCGGGTTGGAAAATAGTAGCAGATCACTTTTTCAAATATCTCTTAGTAGTTGGCAAGATTTTGCATGATTGATTAAATACCAAAAGATACAATATCCTTCTTTCATTTCGTTGGAAATTCCATATCATCTCCATGTAATTGTGAATTTTTTACCATGGTTGCAGTACCAGAGCATACAGGTTGGTAAGAAGCATAGTGGCTCATATAGGCAGTGAATTGATACTCAATACGCCCTTGTGCCATCTCAATACCAAGAAACCATATGGTATCCACCCTATCTCAATTGAGTACTAGTACAAGAATGGAAACCAGTACTGGAAACCTTGGTTTTGATATGATCAATTCGCTATTCATATGCTCCTATTTAAACATACTTTCATGACGTCATGCTCATAAATAACATTACTTTTGGAGAACCTACCAATTTCCTCACTTTGTTTTCATGTTTCATTTTGGTAATCACAAAATAACTACCTATGGAAAAGAAGAAAAACAAAGACAAAGCCAATGAAGATCAAAACCTACTCAACTTGTCCTCGATTTTTCTTCACTTGTACTCGATCTCTCTTAACTACAAAACATTCCTTTGTTCTCTCAAAAGTAAATCAGATGCATTTTATATAAACTAAAACTAATCTAAACCTCTTATCACATTGTCACATCATTTACCTCATTAAGATATTTAATAGAAAGAAAATTACAATGAAATTCCTAATATAATCGCACAAGCTGGCCTGTGCAAGCCTTTTAAAACAATAACTACTACTCACTAGAATAGGCATATTTTAACTATTAAAACATGTTTGTATTCCTTCTAATAATGGTGAAGAACGCGGTAAATAAACATTTCCCTTCAGCCTCTTCCCACCTTCCCCCAAACTTTTTCATGACACACTTCATTCTTCTGCCACCAATCAATGGAACAATGTTCAGACACTATTTTTCACCTAAGCAACTGTCAAGCGTAAAGCTACCACTTGGACCTCTTTCTTAACCCACCAAGCCCAGTCAAGACGTAGTGAACACCTGATCTCAACTACGCTGTATAAACTCAGCAAGAACAGCTTGGGACTTAAAAGTCCTCTCGATCCAAGGTGACATCCTCCACTGTCCTGAGAAGTCCAAGAACCAAAAAGCCCAATTTTATCTGACAAGATTTGACAACAGAAGTCCGAAACAACAGCACAATGACCTCAAAAAACCTGTCAAAGTTTATTAGGCTTGGTATGCAAATATTCCTACATCCATTGTGCCCTGTCCCTTTCCGGCATATTCATGCTTCTCCAAGCACGGCTCCCAGACCTCATAGATGCTTGAAAGGGAACAAGAATAACAAGAACGAGATTGAGAAAAAGAACGAACGATTTGATCAATGAAATTTCCCATTGAAATAGTACTATTTTAGTTGCCAAAAACCACAGAATGGAACATGAGCTTCAATCGCAAGATACCACCAACAACAACAACAACAAAAACAAAACCTTAATCCCGACCTAGTTTGGGATCGGGTACATGGGCTACAGTCCCCCAAATCTTTATCGAAATTGTATTTCGCACCAATATTAAAATCATAAAAATATTCATGATACAGCTTAGCCTGTTAACACAAATGCGAGCAAAAAGAATTCATATTCTTTCTCCGAAAAAAAAAAAAGACACAAAAATCATATAATCAATGATGCTGATTGCCACGAAATTTCAATCGAAAAGATGCATTACGTCCAATCTTTCGAAGGCCACGAATCGATCCCTTTCAGAAATTCCAGATAAAACGATTTTCTACAAACATCGCATCAAAAAAAAAATCCCAAAAAGAAAACTCGTAGAAACCTGGTGCTTAGAATATACGAGAAAAAAAAAAAAAAAAAAGGAAGAAAAGAGAGCGGTGTGTGTGATCGCCGGCCGGGAAGACCACGGGAAGAAAGAGGGCTTGGATAGAGAAGGGAGCGCGACGTGATAAAAATAAAAATATGCGGAGAAGTGATAGACCGGGAGAGAGACAGGAGGAGAACGATACCTTCGATTCTCTCTTCTCTTCTCCTTGACTCTCTCCTCTTCTTTCTCTCGATTTCGTCTCTCTCCCCCCCTTCCAGATCGCAGCTGTCGGAGAGTTTTAAATGGCGTGGCCCAAACCCAAATCCGGAGATAGAGAATGGCGTAAATAATACGATGCTCGTGGGTATTCTTTCTTTCCACTCGCTGTGGGTGGGTGGTGAGCACAGAATGTGAAACGGGACGGGACCAACAACACGGCTTGCGTCTAGACTCTAGACTAGAGGACTCAACATCGGGTTCTCCCTCAATCGCATGATTCGCATCGGCACCGCTCTGCCTCGCTTTAATGATCAAAGCCGTCGAGCGCAAAATCAAAGGCCTCCGGCTACACCCCGCTTTGTGACGTTCGGACATCCGTCGATCGAGAATGGATTGATTAATCAAGTGGTTGGCAGCGCATGGAGGAGGAAGATGCTTCGAAGTTAATTTGGAAGAGAAGGTAAGTCAATGGATTGGCTCTCACCAAAGATTTCGATACATGGAGTTCATAGCAATTGGCATGCACGTCTTGCTGGCTTTGGATCTTCTTAATTTCCTATTTGTAATTGAATTGAAGAGGTTCAATTCTCTATCACAAGCCACTTGTATGTTGTTATTGATGGAGCTCAATCGCATGATTCGCATCGGCACCGCTCTGCCTCGCTTTAATGATCAAAGCCGTCGAGCGCAAAATCAAAGGCCTCCGGCTACACCCCGCTTGTGACGTTCGGACATCCGTCGATCGAGAATGGATTGATATCAAGTGGTTGGCAGCGCATGGAGGAGGAAGATGCTTCGAAGTTAATTGGAAGAGAAGGTAAGTCAATGGATTGGCTCTCACCAAAGATTTCGATACATGGAGTTCATAGCAATTGGCATGCACGTCTTGCTGGCTTTGGATCTTCTTAATTTCCTATTTGTAATGAATTGAAGAGTTCAATTCTCTATCACAAGCCACTTGTATGTTGTTATTGATGGAGCAAGCATCAAGCAATACACAAATGGCTTGCTTAAGCATTGGTCATTTTGCAATACATATGACTACGTTAGCAGCGGGTCATGATGGGCTCTTGGAACTCTCTCTCTCTCTCTAATTAACCATGAAACGATGAAAGTAAACCATAACTATAGCTTTAGATTAAGAGAACAAATCAATAGATTAGTTTATCAGTGACACATTGATAAATGGAGTTGATCGGCATACTATCATTGATGGAATTTTAGGGCAATCTTTTTTTTTTTTTTTTTTTTGGTACAAGCGGGTGATCACACCAATCTAGGGTGAGTCAAACCCGAGATATCAGAGTACAAAATTTGGGAAAGAACAGAGGGGGCAAGGTTCACCCGGCTTCTAGCTCCAAGAACCAGCATGAGACGCCATCCTAGCAGCAATCCAATCTGCCGCAGAGTTGGCTTCCCGGTAGATGTGCCTAATCCGGCACAAGAGATACCCTGAAGGATAGAATGAATATCTCAAGGGGATGATAGGCACACGGGCGCGGGAGTCCTTCCTAATCCAGCGGATAACCGTAATGTAATCCCCTTCAACGATAATGTGCGAGCTCCAAGATAGCGAATAGCACAACAGATAGCCCAAGCAGCATACAACCCGTAAGGGGCACTGTAGAATCAAGAAGACCAAATCCACCAGAGCCAGCATCTCACCGTCAGGCCACGAATCACAAACGCTGAGCCTGCACATCTGCCGCGAACACTACCATCGAAGTTGATTTTAACAAACCCCGAAGGTGGGGGCTCCCAAGAAATGAAGACCGTACGCCGGTACGCTACCGAAGCAGCAGGGAGTCCCAGTGGCCAGGGGTAGCAGAAACACACAATCTCTGATGGAAGGTATACTCAGCAGCTAAGGAGAAGGCAGCCTAACAACCCTGCGAGGATGAATAGTCTCGTCAGCAAACAGAAGCCGATTCTGAGATAACCAAATCTGATAAGCAGTGTAAGCCTCCTCGAAACCAGAAGGTGGAGTCCTCTTCCATCCTCCCTGATGATACTAAAAAAGTGACTACACAGGGATTCAGACCCCTGATCCCAAGGACCATCACCTGAAATCTGCCAGATCTGTCTTGCCTGGGAGCAACTGAAAATAGCATGACCAACCATCTCGTCCTCCCTACCACTTAGGGCAATCTTTCAAGCACGACTTATTTGGTATCTTTTGCTAGAAATTAAATTATGACTTCTAAAACACTTCCATGTTACTTAGAGATTTAGAAGAATGTGCAAATATGTTTACTAAGAAAGATTTGACTGATAGAATAGATTGATCTGGCATGTATATGATGATGAGTTAAGAAAATCCAACAAATTTAGTATATACCATATATTTGTCATTAATTAGCAATGGACTAATTAATAAGATGATAGGCAATCACATTCAAATTTCTCAGTTGATAGATGCTAATTGGTTTTTTTCTCTTTTTATAAGAGATAAATAAATAATAAAGTTCATATATAAAATATCTCTAATGAAGGGAACATAAATATATCTCTCTTTTTTGTTGCTCTCATTCTTTGTTTTTTTCTTTTTTTTTGTCCACCCAATATAGTAATACAAGGCCAGCCAACAATTTTTTTTTTAATGTTTCAAAGTATTTGATAAAATTTGAAATATTTTTTTATTAGCTTTAGAGTTGAGAAAGGCCTAGTGAAAAACTCCAATTTGAAACTTTAAACAAAAACTTTATTTTAAAAATATGAAATTTGTTTTAGTTTAAACAAAACTTCTATAAAAATGGAAATGATTATATCCTTGTATTATATGAACATATCATATAATATAATATTATTATATAGTTTTGTGCATGTATACCTTCATAAAAATTTAAAATTATATATGTGCCTCACAAATTTACTATCTGCATATATATATATGCACCTTTAAATTACCTCTTTTGAATATATATATATATATATATATATAATTTATTAGGATACACACACACACACACATATATATATATATATATATATATATATGTATGTATGTATGTATGTATGTATCCTTAATAAGAAAAGACATATAAAAGTAAATAATTATAATGATACATATATATATAGAAAAATTAAAATGTTGCGCATATACTTTCTGATGAGGGATAAAATCGTCATTGCATTATCAACCATCCACATCGATAATTGGGTCATGCCTAATCCAAACACCCCACCAGCCAGCTGGCATAACATCCAAGCAACGAAGCCGAATCGCCTTTGACAAAGTCAGGTCACCCCAACAACCCAAGCCATCATCATACTTTGGCCATCTGAGCCGAGCCATTCCTCGGTAACCTGAGCTATCCTCATACCTCGGCCGTCCGAGCTGACCATGCCTCGGCCATCTGAGCCGACCATACCTCGGTCGTCCGAGCCGACCATACCTCGGCCACCCGAGCCGACCGTACCTCGGCCATTCGAGCCGATCCATTCTATACCTCAAAAAATCAGGTTATTCCTCATTCTGGCCGAACCAAGGCATTCAAAATACCTCTGCGGAATTCGGCATGGGAGAGTTTGAATTCACTATAACTGAATAAGATTCCAAGCGGGGAATCATGCCTAGAAGTGGCCTAGGTCTATGTTGGCCAAGATGGCAACCCAAGAGGGGGGTGAATTGGATTCTTTAAAAATTTTAACACTTTAAAGCCATGTGCCTAATTTGAAAGTAGTTGAGTGCAATGAATAGATAAATGCTAAGCACAAATAAATGAGATAGAGAGAGACAAAGCACCGCAAACACAAAGATTTTATAGTGGTTTGGTGTATTCAACACCTACGTCCACTCCCAAGCTTCACTTGGGTCCACACTATAATCCACTTGATTACATTCGAGTTGTTTTACAAGCTCACAACTCAAACTTGTTGTTTTCTCGATATCACAACGAAACCCAGCCGGTTTTTTTGAGCTCACCAGCACAAAACCCAACCACAAGCTAACCTTAGCTTGTCCTGAGGTATAATACATCTACTAATTCAATCCCCTGATTGAATTAGTAAACAACAATTTGAAAATGAAGTTTACAATACAAGACAGCTCCTTAAGTGAGCAAATATGCAATTAAATAAATAAGGGTAAGAAAAGCCTGTTTGAAGCGAATTTGATTTGAGCTTTTCTTCTTTTCCTCTTCTCCTTTGAAAGGTTGAATCAGGCCTCAGCTCAGATTCTTCACAAAAATTGTAGTTGAGAAGTTGGGGAAAAACATGGCTTTTGCTTTCTTTTTCTTCACTTGGAAAATCCTCCGATTTTGAACTTTGAATGCTTGGATTTCTTTTTTTACTCTCTAGGATTGGTTGATGTGAGCTCTAAGTTTTTCCTCTTTGATTTCTCTCTCTTTCTTTCATAAGATTTTTGATTTTTCAGTCTCTTCTTCTCTCTCTTTTCAAACGAACGGTTCCCCCTTTTTATAGATCCCTTAATCCAATATTAGGTGGAAAAAATAGTCGTTACAGAGTAGTTGGATTGCTTCTATACCAAAGAAAATTAGCCATTAGAGATTAGGTGGAAAAATATTACCGTTGGAATTCATTTTGACATTTGAAAAATCCGTTCCTGACAGGTTGGAGTCGGCTCCAACTTTTCAGGTTTCGGCTCCAAATCGAGGTGCCCAAAAATAGTAATAAGAAGTTCGTTGAGGAGTCGGCTCCAAAAAAGTTAAGTATAGGCTCGGCGCTATTAGGAGTCGGCTCCAGAATTCAAAGGTATCAACTCTAACTTTGTCCAAAAAATATGCTCTCTGTTCTTAGGTTAGAGTCGGCTCCAGAAACTTAGGTGTCGCTCCGCAACTTTCAGGTGTCGACTCCCGAGCTCCAGGTGTCGGCTCCACAAACTGATACAGAAACCACTTCTCTGTATCTCAGGTTGGAGTCGGCTCCGAAACTCTAGGTGTCGACTCCGGACCGTGCCGAAAATGTAGAAAGGTTCTGATACGCCCTGGGGTCGGCTCCTGATTGTTTGGGTGTCGACTCTAAGTTCTGAACTTACATATTTTTTTTTAATTTTGATTCAAAACTCATTCCTTACACCTTTTGACTGATCAAACATTTTAATCCCTGAAACACTTATTAAATTTGTCAGAAACATAGTGAATATACTCATGTCTTTTGTTAATCATCAAAATCAATAATTGGTCAACAATCTCCTCTTTTTGATGATGACAAAAACATAGAGTATATGCATGATTAAACAATAAGAGTTGCAAATCAAATTTCTCAATTTTAAGTTATCATAGTTAAGCTCACCCTGAATGAGGTAGCTCCACCTATGATACTAAATTTAACATCTTCTCTTCCTTTATCATTAAGACTTAATGAGCATACCAAATTAAGGTCATTTAAAGCTTGATACTATAAACTTTGATACTCATTAAACTTATTTCATCGAAACTACTTGATACCAATTAATTAAGCTTATTTGTTCCAATGCATATACAATCTTCTCTCCCCCATTTTTGTAATTAACAAAAAGGTTTTAGAAAAGATTCAAGTTTAAAAGAAAATCAAATTGCATTACAAAATACCGGTTATTCATTCATTTCATTTCATCATCCAAAGTTCAACATTTCATTTAATAAAAAGTAAACATTACATCAAAAAGAACTTCATTTCATCAAACTTCATTACAAAAAAAACTTCATTGCATCAAAAGAAACTTCATTACATAAAAAAGTATCAAAATTCATTATTTAATGATTTCAAGAAGCCTTTGCAATTCTTCTACAATTTTTTTCATTCCTTCACTTTGAGTTCTGACAAATTCCTTCAGTCTTATATCAACGAATGCACATGCAGTAACAATTTTCTCTTGAAGCTCTGCATTGCATTTGAAATAGGTCTCTGATCACCTCCAATCTCTTTGAGTTCTTCAAAATATTCTTGAGATCATTCTTTAATGCTTCTGAAGAAGATCCAAGGGTGGACTCAATCTTGCTCACCCTTTCATCCAAGGAATAGAGAGTCTCTCTCAAGTTCATAAATTTGTTATCTAACTCAGTCTTCATCTCTTCTTTATGATTCAAAAGTAAGGATTTCAATTGTTCCATTTGAGTATCAGAAAAACTGGTAGAAGCTTGGATAAATGAACTTGAAGCTTGGATAAATGAACTTAGCCTTCCATCATTCAAGCACCTACCTTCATTCCACCTAACACCTTCATCAGATCCGAATTCTTAAACTTAGAAATTAGTCATTCAGATCCCAGGACTCCCAGAATGGTATCAGAGCCTTGTTTGGCTAATTTCCTCTCTTCTCAGTCAGAGCCGAGTCCGGCTACCCTGTCAAGGCCAACTTGGGCCAACCCATGTAATCTCTCAGTTGTAAAGCTTTCAAGCTTTTAAGTTGTAAGTCTCTCTAGACTTAAGAAATCCAGTACCAGTTGTTTATTTCGTGCAAGGTTTAAACTTGTTTTCAACTGCTTTTTTATGCTTATGTGCAAAAATTCTCTTTTCCGGGGGAGAAGGGGGTTATGGTAGGCAGTCTAGGGTTATGGTAGGCAGTCTAGCATTTCCTTTTTATGCATACATCTCTCCTTTTTTTACTTTCAGCATGCTTTTCCTTTTCCTTAAATCAAAAGCATCACGCCTCCTGAGCGGACATATGCAAATATGTCTATGACCCACGGAGTAATGAGCCCCTGGCCAGACGTGAGCTTTCAGATCTAAGAAAACTATTTTTACAATAGTTGCTTTACAGTTTTAAATTATGTTATCTAATTTTTGCACAAAAACACAGCACCAATTCTTAGCATAAAAAATTGTGGTTATAAAAAGCAGTTAGATTAAACCCTGACTTTACCCTTCCGGTAAAGGGACAGGGTGTTAGGAAACATAGTTCCCTAGCTCTTAACATCTTAAGTAAGAAAACTTTAGTTAAAGCGGGCCCTTAGTTATCCACCAGGTTTTAGGACATGATGACCAGGAGACCGAGGTCGTTGGTAAGCGTAAGACTGGCAGAAAGGAGCGTAAGACCAGCATGTCCCGGCAGTGTTCCTACTCATATCAACCCTTAGAAAGCAGTGGAACAAATAATTAGAGATTAACTAAGGTCTAAACTTAAAATGTTAAAGGTTAGAGAATATGAATCCCAAAACACCCGAATCCAAATTAAAAAATTACAAACTAATGGAAGGAATGTTTAAAAAATTAACCAGATCCCGAAAACCTAACTTATTAGAAAAATTAGAAAATATGATTCTAAGATCAGGACCAGTTTCAGAATGAAACATAAATATGATGACTCAATCAGCCTCCAAATTCAAGCAAACTTGATCAACAATAAACTACCAAAGGTTGAATATAACAAAATTTTAAAATAGGAACCTTTGAACTCTCAGAAGATTATAGAATTAAAACAGCAGAACATAGTCTTCCTGTTACATTAGAAAATGGTCAGACTAGCATTAGGCTTTTCAGAGATGAAGACCTCAAGTCTATTGACACCAAATACAAGTATGTTCATATTGCAGCCATCCAAGTAGGGTATTATTCCAAACCATAGATTAGGATTAAACAAACCAATCTTACTGCCTTAAAAGATGGAAGTTCCGAGAGGCAAATGATAGCACTTAGTATTATTAGCCACTAATACCCATTGGGGGGCCGATCTATTTTAAAAATTATCCAGACCTTAGCAGGAATTGACAGATCCATTAAAAACCTTCTAATTAGATATAAAGGCCTCAGGCTATGAAAAATATAGATCCAGAATTTGAAACCACTTAGCATAGTTTATAGGATTGTTTATAAAGCTAATGACGACAAGAAGCAATGTTAAAGGAATAAAAAGAACCCCATAGGCCAAACATTATTCTTAGCAACAGATGAACACCATTCAATGAACCCTCAGATATAAGTGGAATGAAGTGAAATTAAGAATAACTGGATTTGGAAACAAGTCCAACCCCCTAGGAAATCCATAACCAAAAATCAAGCAATCAATGAAATCAACCAAGATGATGAAGGAAACGTAACTTACACTTTCAGAAGATCCTATAGCCTTAGAACACCTAGAACAGACCCTGGAGAAAACTAGCAACACTAACATCAGAAACCTAAAACTTAAGGGCGTAGACCTAGAACCAACATTCCAAACCTACTATGAAAATGACTATTCTCCAACCTACTCCCAAATGAGGGATGGAATACCTAACCAGTTGAACATGATTTCAAAAGAAGAAATAAAAATTAAAGAAGACTTTCTATCAGAACAAAATAAAGAAAAAAGAGAATGGCTCTTTAAGACCATAAATAAAGAGGAAAGAGAGACTCTTAAACAAGAGTATTATAAGTACATGAATGAGTTAAGAATAAAAATCCCTTACTTTATATGGCTTAAGGTAGCATGCCAAAATAAGGAAATCAAGAATAAGTACTTAACATGGCTCGAAGCTAAAGAAAGTCAACATCCTGCCAAATCATTAGGAGTAATTTGGAAAACTACAGACAATAAAGAAATTAATTCAAGACACATCCCATTAGAAGAATGCCAGATTCAATATAAAAACCAGATCCTAGTAGCCTCTCCATTTAAGTATCTAAAGCCAGAACAAGAACAACAAGAACAAGTAGCTACCACTAGTGAACTCAGAAAAATAATTCAGCAAAATAACTACAGTAATCAACTTTTACATACCATGTCAGATCAGCTAGACAAAATAGAAAAAAATGTTACTAAGGAAAGTGAAGGCTCCAAAATAATTCAAGAAATAAAAATGCAAAAACCTATTTTAGAAATAGACAATAGTTGGACAACAGGCTTTAGAACTAGAGAAGATAAAATTGTAGACCAACTGACAAATAGACTCAAAGGAGTAAGACTAGGTATGATCTCAACTCAAGACCAACTTAACAAAATCAAAACCGAAGGACAAACATATTACAGAACACAAAAAGACTATTATCCTAGACCAACACCCCCAGACATTCAATTTGAAGAAAGAAAAAGCTTCAATAGAGAAATTTACTATGGTGATGGAATATATGAATGGAATATAGATGGAAAATCTGAACGAGAAATTTGGAATCTATTAAGAGAAATGACTATGGCCGCAGGAGCCCTAAGAGCAAACAAAACCTCAGAAGAAAATAATGTAAAGGTCTTGATACAAGGCTTTACCGGAATGCTAGAAGGATGGTGGAGCAGGTATCTCATACAACAAGACAGAGACAATATACTATATAGTAGAAAAATCCTAGTAAAACCAAATTCCTCAGAAATTACAGAAGAATCCAACGCCATAGAAACATTAATCCATGCCATCTATAGGCACTTCATAGGGTCGAGAGACCGCAAACAAGAAAGTAACAAGATGCTTTTAATGAAGCTTAAGTGTTCCAAAATGCAGGACTTTAGATGGTACAAAGACACCTTCCTCTGTAGAGTATTGGAAAGAGAAGACTGCAACTCTCCCTTTTGGAAAGAAAAGTTTATCTCAGGACTACCCAGACTTTTCTCAGAAAAGGTAAGCGAGGCATTAATGGAAGAATGTGGAGGCCATATCACATGGGAAAAAATTACCTATGGAGACATTAGTAATATCATCCAACGAACTGCTTTAAAGACATGCACAGAAGTACAGCTCCAGTCTAAATTAAAGAAAGAAGAAGAAACTTCAAGGAAAGAATTAGGAGGTTTCTGTAAACAATATGGATACGAAGCCTTAACTCCACCTTCAAAAAAGGAACAGAAAGCCAATAGAATACACCCCAAAACCTATAGATCCCGGTTCAATAGACAAAATGAAAATTCACGATGGGAAAAAAGGAAACCAAGCAAACAGAAACCTAGAAAGCCTCCCCTATGGAATAAAAGAAAAAGAGAATCTAATCCAAAACAAGAAAATACTCCAATATGTTTTGGTTGTGGAAGAGAAGGACATTACAAAAGAAACTGTAGAATATCTCAGATTCAGGAATTAGACATCCCTGATAGACAAAAGGAAGAAATAGTAAAAATTATGCTCTCAGACAACAAGGATAACTATTCCTCAGAAGAAGAGGGAAGCACTTCAGAAGAAAGAATCCAACTAATTGAAGAAAATAGTTCCTCAGAAACAGAAAGATCTTCTTCATCCTACTCAGAAGGAATAAATCTATGCGGATGCATGGAAAAACTCAAAATCAATATGATGAGAAGAGAAGATTTTCTTTTTGATCTGGTAGAAGAAATGAATGATCCAGGATTAAGAAAAAAATGTATAGAAAAACTTAAAGAAGAATTCCAGCCCTATCCTAATAAAAAAAGAATTCTCAGCCTTCCAGAGATCATTAAAGAAAAAGAACGAGAAGAAAAAATAAAATCAGACCCGATCCATAAACTTAACCTAGAAATTGAACAAATAAAACAAGATATCAGAGTACTTCAGTCACGAATAAAAGAAGCAGAAAAAGAAGAAGAGATACAATAGATAAAGGAAAAGGAATACTTCAAGAAAACGATTACATAGACGAAATTGCAATAAAACCTCTTAGATGGTATATCAGCATTACCCTTAAAATCAAAAATGAAATCAAAACACTTTGCGCCCTAATTGACTCAGGAGCAGATATAAATTGTGTCCCCGAAGGACTTTTCCCTGAAAACTTTGGAGAAGAAGCCTTAGAAAAAATACTTACAACAGATAGTAAGAACCTTCAGGTAAAATATAAATACCCAGAAGCGTATGTCTGCCAGGATGACATACAACTTGAAACCCCCTTTCATGTCATCAAAAATGTTCAGTCAACTACAGTAGGAATGCCATTCTTAACACTATTTGACAAATAGAAATCGATAAAAATGGCATAAATGTCCAGATTTCAGACAAACAACTTTACTTCAGGTTTTTATAAAACTCTTACTTGCTTTATCAAAAGACTTTTCAAAAAGGGTTTTCAGTCAGCCTACTCAGTCATTTTCAGTCAGCCTACTCAGTCTATAGCCCAATACTATTCCAAACCCAGTCCACACGTATGGAAACTAAACCTCTTGCCTCCCAATCCAATAATCCACAGACCTTTCAGCCTGCTTTAAAACAGAACCTAGATTCAGCCACAACTTTGGCCCAAAGACTCCAGTCTCACTATTTCCAGCAGTACTATTGTTACACATGTCTCACTCATCAGCACTATCATGGCACACTTCACAAAGTCACTCATGTGACTCCTCGGCCCTACCATGGTATGTGGCTCTTCATCTTTTTCAAAGACACCCATGTGACTCCTCGGCCTTATCAAGTCACCCATATGACTCCTCGACCCTACCAAAGGCATCCCCTCAGATGTACGCTCCTCAGACTTATCCTCCAGCACAGCAGCTACAACCAACCAGATAGTGACACTTCAGCAACACTTCAGCAATTGCAACAATGGCACCTATATCTCAGCCAGCCACAACAGCTCACACATATGAAGCTACAGCAGCAACAACCAGTCAGAATATGCCAACTCATATGAAGGACTTTTCTGGTATTAGAGCACTGTTACGGAAAGTAACTCAAGAGCAACCGCACATGTGCTGCAGTGCTTAAAGGATAGCAAAGCCAACTGTCCTAAAACCAGACGTCCTGCCCCAAACCTAAAAACCAATACCGGATTTCAACCCATTTGAAGTCCGCAGAAGCCAGCCAGCCAGCTGTCCCCAAGGACAGACATACTTTATCAAAAGCAAGCCAGCCAGCTGTCCCCAAGGACAGACATACTTATCAAAGCAAGCCAGCCAGCTGTCCCCAAGGACAGACATTGTCAAAGCCAGCCAGCCAGCTGTCCCCAAGGACAGACAGACTTTATCAAAGCCAGCCAACCAGCTGTCCCCAAGGACAGAAATAATTGAAGACCAGCCAGATCACTTTTCGGATTCAAAAGGAAGTGAAGTCCGCACCAACCACTCCGAACTCCAACCAGTCTGAAGTCCGTCCAAGACCAGTCTATAAAAGGGATAGCCCTCAACCTGTGAGAGGCATCCGCATTGATCCACAATCATTACCCATCATCCATGTTCATGACTCTTAAACCTCCACCTTAATCACCTAACCCTCATTCATGATCACTAAGAACCCATTTAAACTCCACTAAGTCTCCACCAAGATCCCACTCACCTCCACTCACCTCCACGCATATTTCACTCAAGCTCCACTAAACCTCCACCAAAGCTCCACTAAACCTCCACTCACCTCCACTCATATTCCACTCAAGCTCCACTAAACCTCCACCAAAGCTCCACTAAACCTCCACCCATACTCCACTCAAGGTCCACTCACCTCCACTCAAACGCCACTCCCCTCTCCACTAAGGCCTATAAAACCCTCCATCCATCCTCATACCCTCACACATTCATTCATCCCTCATTCCCTTCCATTCACCAACTCCTTAGCCCTCTTCATCCATGAAAATCCCTAAGCCTCCATGAAAATTCCCAAGCCTTCACCCATAATAAGTAAACATCCCTAGCCTCACCACCCATGGCCAACCACCCTTCATCCTTAGCCTTCCATCATTCAAGCACCTACCTTCATTCCACCTAACACCTTCATCAGATCCGAATTCTTAAACTTAGAAATTAGTCATTCAGATCCCAGGACTCCCCAGAATGGTATCAGAGCCAGGTTTGGCTAATTTCTCTCTTTCTCAGTCAGAGCCGAGTCCGGCTACCCTGTCAAGGCCAACTTGGGCCACCCTCATGTAATCTCTCAGTTGTAAAGCTTTCAAGCTTTTAAGTTGTAAGTCTCTCTAGACTTAAGAAATCCAGTACCAGTTGTTTATTTCTGTGCAAGGTTTAAACTTGTTTTCAACTGCTTTATTTTATGCTTATGTGCAAAAATTCTCTTTTCCGGGGGAGAAGGGGGTTATGGTAGGCAGTCTAGGGTTATGGTAGGCAGTCTAGCATTAGTCATTCAATGATTGCTTGATTTTTGGTTATGGATTTCCTAGGGGGTTGGACTTGTTCCAGAATCCAGTTATTCTTAATTCAACTTCATTCCACTTATACATCTGAGGTGTCATTGAATGGTGTCTTTCATCTGTTGCTAAGAATAACGTTTGGCCTATTGGGGTTCTTTTTATTCCTTTAACATTGATTCTTGTCGTCATTAGCTTATAAACAATCCTATAAACTATGCTAAGTGGTTTAAATTCTGGATCTATATTTTCATAGCCTGAGGCCTTTATATCTATAATTAGAAGGTTTTTGATGGATCTGTCAATTCCGGTGCTAAGGTCTGGATAATTTTTAAAATAGATCGGCCCCAATGGGTATTAGTGCTAATAATACTAAGTGCTGCATCATTTGCCTCTCGGAACCTTCCATCTTTTAAGGCAGTGAAGATTGGTTTGTTTAATCCTAATCTATGGTTTGGAATAATACCTACTTGGATGGCTGCAATATGAACATACTTGTATTTGGTGTCAATAGACTTGAGGTCTTCATCTCTGAAAAGCCTAATGCTAGTCTGACCATTTCTAATGTAACAGGAAGACTATGTTCTGCTGTTTTAATTCTATAATCTTCTGAGAGTTCAAAGGTTCCTATTTTATAAATTTGTTTATATTCAACCTTTGGTAGTTTATTGTTGATCAAGTTTGCTTGAATTTTGGAGGCTGATTGAGTCATCATATTTATTGTTTCATTCTGAAACTGGTCCTGATCTTTAGAATCATATTTTTCTAATTTTTCTAATAAGTTAGGTTTTCGGGATCTGGTTAATTTTTTAAACATTCCTTCCATTAGTTTGTAATTTTTAATTTGGATTCGGGTGTTTGGGATTCATAGTTCTCTAACCTTTAACATTTTAAGTTTCTAGACCTTAGTTAATCTCTTAATTATTTGTTCCACTGCTTTCTAAGGGTTGATAATGAGTCAGGAACACTGCCGGGAACACTGCTGGTCTTACGCTCCTTTCTGCCAGTCTTACGCTTACCAACGACCTCGGTCTCCTGGTCATCATGTCCTAAGAACCTGGTGGATTTGAAAAATCCGTTCCTGATAGGTTGGAGTCGGCTCCAACTTTTTAGGTTTCGGCTCCAAATCGGGGTGCCCAAAAATAGTAATAAGAAGTTCGTTGAGGAGTCGGCTCCAAAAAAGTTAAGTGTAGGCTCGGCGCTATTGGGAGTCGGCTCCAGAATTCAAAGGTATCGACTCTAACTTTGTCCAAAAAATATGCTCTCTGTTCTTAGGTTAGAGTCGGCTCCAGAAACTTAGGTATCGGCTCCGCAACTTTCAGGTGTCGACTCCCGAGCTCCAGGTGTCGGCTCCACAAACTGATACAGAAACCACTTCTCTGTATCTCAGGTTGGAGTCGGCTCCGAAACTCTAGGTGTCGACTCCGGACCGTGCCGAAAATGTAGAAAGGTTCTGATACGCTCTGGGGTCGGCTCCTGATTGTTTGGGTGTCGACTCTAAGTTCTGAACTTACATATTTTCTTTTCAATTTTGATTCAAAACTCATTTCCTTACACCTTTTGACTGATCAAACATTTTAATCCCTGAAACACTTATTAAATTTGTCAGAAACATAGTGAATATACTCATGTCTTTTGTTAATCATCAAAATCAATAATTGGTCAATAATCTCCCCTTTTTGATGATGACAAAAACATAGAGTATATGCATGATTAAACAATAAGAGTTGCAAATCAAATTTCTCAATTTTAAGTTATCATAGTTAAGCTCACCCTGAATGAGGTAGCTCCACCTATGATACTAAATTTAACATCTTCTCTTCCTTTATCATTAAGACTTAATGAGCATACCAAATTAAGGTCATTTAAAGCTTGATACTTATTAAACTTGATACTCATTAAACTTATTTCATCGAAACTACTTGATACCAATTAATTAAGCTTATTTGTTCCAATGCATATACAATCTTCTCTCCCCCATTTTTGTAATTAACAAAAAGGTTTTAGAAAAGATTCAAGTTTAAAAGAATAATCAATTGCATTGCAAAATACCGGTTATTCATTCATTTCATTTCATCATCCAAAGTTCAACATTTCATTTAATAAAAAGTAAACATTATACATCAAAAAGAACTTCATTTCATCAAACTTCATTACAAAAAAAAACTTCATTGCATCAAAAGAAACTTCATTACATAAAAAAGTATCAAAATTCATTATTTAATGATTTCTAAGAAGCCTTTGCAATTCTTTTACAATTTTTTCCATTCCTTCACTTTGAGTTCTGACAAATTCCTTCAGTCTTCTATCAACGAATGCACATGCAGTAACAATTTTCTCTTGAAGCTCTGCATTGCATTTGAAATAGGTCTCTGAATCACCTCCAATCTCTTTGAGTTCTTCAAAAATATTCTTGAGATCATTCTTTAATGCTTCTGAAGAAGATCCAAGGGTGGACTCAATCTTGCTCACCCTTTCATCCAAGGAATAGAGAGTCTCTCTCAAGTTCATAAATTTGTTATCTAACTCAGTCTTCATCTCTTCTTTATGATTCAAAAGTAAGGATTTCAATTGTTCCATTTGAGTATCAGAAAAACTGGTAGAAGCTTGGATAAATGAACTTGAAGCAGGTGCAGGAGCTGCTGAAGGTGCAGGGCTACTAGGTCCTGGCGAAATATGTCTCACAGAGGATCCAGGCTGTAGCTCCAACATCAGTAGCTCTTTCATCCAAGAGACTTTTCCTTTCCCAAATTTCATCCTTCTTCACAAATCCCATTCTATGCACAGTTGCTAAACTATAGTAATCTGTGTGCCTTAAATTCTTTTTGGGTTCATTTTCAGAAATAACAACACCCTGACTCTGAAATGCTAAAGTCAATATCATACCATAGGGTAAAGTAGATCTTTTCTTATTCCCGGCTTCAGCCATATACCAGACCATCATACCAGCCAAATTAATTCGCTGACCTAGTCAAAACACTGTCCATTATAACAATGTCTCGCTCTGAGACATACTCAAACCTGCCAGTCTTGGGAAACAAGATCCGACCACAGATATTATGAAGTAGTCTTAACTCAAGAGGCAACTGGTTTGCCTAATTTCTTCAAATTCAGTAACTTCTCTTCCTAGCATCCTTGATAAAGCATTTGACCTTTCACTGTGAATGCTTCCAGCAAGCCCAGTAATAGAATCCCTAAAAGGTTTCCTAGAATTTCTGAGGTAATATGAATCCTTTTTCCTCTAGCAGAGCTTACTATTCCTCCATCTCCTCTAGATAGATTGAAATAAAATTCTTTGACTAAGGCAGGGTAAGTGGGTAAATCAAGGGAAAAACCTTATCCCAACCTAGTTCTATCAACTGTCGTCCAATGGTGAAACCTTCTTCCTCAAAGAAATGAAAATCTACCTTTCTGCCCATTGTGATGACTCGGCCGGCTAAGGTATCGATTTGAGGTGAGGAGGGGCTTGGAGCAGCGCTCGGTGTGGATGATAAGGAAGAGGACGAAGAACTGGCGAAGGCTGCCTTGCCGAACGCCTCACTATCTTTTTCGGTTGTCACCGCTCCATCAAACACAGATCCCCTACGTTTGGGTATCATTGAGAGCTAAGGAGCGATTAATTTAAGGGATTTTGGGTTTTGGAAAGAGTTGGAGAGAGTTTGGAAGAATTAGGAGTCGATTGAAATGAACGAGGAGTCGGCTCTGCCCTAAATAAGTCAATTTGGGACCACTTGGAGTCGGCTCCCGCAAAGCGAGGTGTCGGCTCCAAGTCGCTAACACAGTCAGCGCTCGAACTGGAGTCGGCTCCACTTAAGTGGGTGTCGGCTCCAAGGTCTCAGACCGAGAGCGACACAGATGAGGTGTCGACTCCACAACTAGGGTGTCGACTCACTGACAGTTTCAGAAAAAATAAGAGTTTCAAAATCCGAAACTTGTCAAAAGAAAATCAATAAATTTTGGATAAAATATTTGGAATGTAGAGAATCAAATTGTTCAAATGTCTAGATAAATTGTCCTTAAAATCATGAGAGGAATTTCAAAAAATTGATTGAATTCTAGATAATCATTCCTTAGGGGTTTCAAAATCATTCCAAAGGGTCACAAATCCTAATTCTCCTCTAAGATAACACAATCTTTCTTCACTCAAAGGTTTTGTAAATATGTCAGCTAATTGTTCTTCAGTACCAACATAATCAAGACAAATGTCACCATTAGCTACATGTTCTCTAATAAAGTGATATCTAATTTCAATATGTTTAGTTCTTGAATGTTGTATGGATTTTTAGTTAAGTTTATTGCACTTGTATTATCACATTTAATAGGAGTTTTATTAAGTGTTATGCCATAATCTTCAAGTTGTCGCTTAATCCAAAGGATTTGAGCACAGCAACTTCCAGCTGCAACATATTCTGCTTCAGCAGTAGATAATACAACCGAATTTTGCTTTTTGCTAAACCAAGAGATTAAGTTACTTCCTAAAAATTGATACGCACCACTTGTACTCTTTCTATCTAGTTTACATCCAGCATAGTTAGAATCAGAATAAGCAATCAAATTTAGTGTTGAGTCTCTAGAATACCATAATCTACATTTTTAGTTCCACTTAGATATCTTAAATTCTTTTTACAGCAATTAAGATTCTTTAGGTTCTGATTGAAATCTAGCACATAGATAAAAAAACATGATATCAGGTCTACTTGCAGTTAAATAAAGTAGAGATCCGATCATACCTCTATAATGCTTTTGATCAACTTTCTTACCATCTTCATCTTTGTCCAATTTGCATGAAGGACTCATAGGTGTTCCAAGGGGTTTGATTGATTCCATTCCAAATTTCTTAAGAATTTCCTTTGTGTACTTTGTTTGGTTGATGAAAATCTCTTTGCTTTGTTTGATTTGAAGTCCTAGGAAGAAGTTGAGTTCTCCCATCATGCTCATCTCGAATTCACCCTGCATTAACTTAGCAAATTCTTGACACAAAGATTGTTAGTAGCACCGAATACAATATCATATATATATTTGTACTACTAATAAATCTTTATTTTTTCTTTTCAAAATAGGGTTTTATCAATATTTCCTCTAGAAAAATTATTTTCAATTAGAAATTTACTTAACCTATCATACCAAGCTCTAGGTGCTTGTTTTAAACTATACAGTGCATTATGTAATTTAAAAACATGATTTGGAAATTCATGATCTTCAAAACCAGGTGGTTGTTCTACAAAAACTTCTTCATTTATAAAACCATTTAAAAATATGCTCTTAACATCCATTTGAAATAAATTGATATTCATATGACATACAAATGCAAGTAATAATCTAATTGCCTCTAATCTAGCAACATGTGCAAAAGTTTCATCAAAATCAATTCCTTCTTCTTGATTATATCCTTTTGCAACCAATCTAGCTTTATTTCTAATTACTATGCCATTTTCATCTAATTTATTTCTAAATACCCATTTAGATCCTATAACTGAGTGACCTTTAGGTCTATCAACTAAGGACCATATTATTCCTAGTAAATTGATTTAATTCCTCTTGCATCGCTAACATCCAATTACAATCTTTTCAGCTTCTTCAATAGTTTTAGGTTCAATTTGAGATACAAATGCAAGATGATTATTGATATTTCTCATAGATGATCTAGTTCCTACACCTTGAGATGGATCACAATAATCAATTCCTTTGGATGATCATAGGCATATCTCCAATCTCTAGGAAGATCTATATCATTACGAGTAGTATCAATAACATCAACCCTAGGAGAATCATCATCTTTAGCTTCTTATTCATGATCTAAAGATACATCTATATTTAATTTTTTAATACCTCTTTCTAGCAAAATTGTATCTTTCTCATCATCAATCTTTTATGAACTTGATGCTAAAGATTCATCAAAAACTACATGAATAGATTCTTCTACAATTAAGTTCTTTTGTTAAATACTCTATAGGCTTTACTAGTTGATGAATATCCTAAAAATATGCCTTCATCAGATTTTACATCAAATTTTTTAAGATTATCTTTACCATTATTATGAATAAAACATCTACAACCAAATGCATGAAAATAACTAATGTTAGGTTTTCTATCATTCCACAGTTCATAAGGAATTTTCTTAAGAATTGGCCTAATTAGGGCTCTATTAAGGATGTAACATGACATGTTTATAGCTTTTGCCCAAAAGTATTTTGGGAGTTGGCTTTCACATAGCATGGTACGGGCCATGTTTTCTAATGTTCTATTCTTTCTTTCTACAACTCCATTTTGTTGTGGTGTTCTAGGTACAGAAAAATTATGATGAATGTCATATTCAATGCAGAAATTTTTAAATAAATGATTTTCAAATTCTGTGCCATGATCACTTCTAAGAGACACTATGGTGTTGTTTTTCTCATTAGTGACTTTCTTGAAGAATTTTAGAAATATCGAGAAAGTCTCATCCTTGTGAGCCAAAAATAATACCCAAGTGAATCTAGAATAATCATCTACTATCACAAGACCATATTTCTTTTCTTCTAGACTAGCGATTCTAGTAGGTCAAAAAAGGTCCATGTGAAGTATCTCTAGTGTCCTAGAAGTGAAAACAATATTTTTAGGTTTGAAAGAGTTTCTAGTTGTTTTCCAAATTGACATGCATCACAGATTCTGTTATTTTCAAAATCTAACTTTGGAAGTCCTTTAACTAAATCCATTTAATTAATCTTGAAATCAAGTGTATGCTTGCATGATCTAATCTACGATTCTACAACCATCGATCATTAACATTTGCATTATCAGCAACTAACCAATGATTACTAGTATACATATTGTCTAAATCAATTAAGTATACATTGTCATTTCTATTTCCAGTAAATATAATGCTATTGTTAATGGGATTAGAAACAGTGCAGATAGAAGCTTCAAATAAAACTTTGAAACCTTTATCACACAATTGACTAATACTAATTAAATTATGTTTTAAGCCATCTACATATAAAACATTTTTTATAAAAGTGGATGGAGTTATTTGAATTTTACCAAATCCCATAATTTGGCCTTTTCATTGTCTCCAAATATAATAACTCCTCCTCTTTTATCTTCAAGGGTGATGAATTGATCCTTGTCACCCGTCATGTGCCTTGAGAGCAGCCGCTGTCAAGATACCACTTACATTTTGATCTTTTGGGACACTCCTGCAAAGTGATCAAATCTTATGTTTAGGTACCCAAGCTTTCTTGGGTCCTTCATGGTTAGTAGCAATAAAGATTGTTCCTTTCGGAACCCATATTTTCTTTTCTTTAACACTTAAATTCTTATTAATTTTTCTAAACTTGCATTCATAGCTTTATATCCTTTCTTGCTACAGCAATAACATGAAATATCATTTTTATCTTGTTTCTTTATAAAGAAATTTTTAATAAACTTTTGTTTCTTGTTAGGCCTATAACCTAATCCCGCTTTATCAAATATAGCTCTTTGATTACTCAATAGCAAATTAAGTTTTTCAGAGCTATATGTAAACTTATCAACTATATTTTTATATTTATCAACTTCTTTCTTTAAGCAAACATTTTCATTAGAAATTGATTCTTTTTCTTTTAACAATTTTTATTTTCATATTTCAGTTCTTCAACTTCATGAGTTAGTTTATCCTTTTCTTTGACAAGATTTAAATTATCATTTTTCAAGGATTTACTTTTTCTTTTCAAAACTTTAAAATCACTAACTAATTTGTTAAATGCATCAAATAATTCTTCAAATGTAAAGTCATGAGTTTAAGTGCTTACCTCATCTTCTTCTTTTGCCATGAAGCAAATGTTTGCAACTTTCTTTTGTTCTTCCTCGGAAGAGGATTCTTCGCTATCGCTCCATGTTGCAACATAAGCCTTCTTCTTCTTTTTGTAGGCTTTCTTCAATTGAGGGCAGTCATATCTAAAGTGCCCCGGTTTCTTACATTCATAACATATGAGGGGGTCTTTCTCTTTGTCCTTGTCATTCTTCTCTTTTTCTTTTTACCTTCCATTTTTGTTCCATACTTTTTCTTATGGAAAGGTCTCCTTCTTTGCATAAATTTTCTGAACTTCTTTGCAAGAAGGGATGTCTCATCATCTTCCTCTTCTTCCTGCTGCTTGTTTTCTTTTCTGCAGCTTTAAGGGCAATCGTTCTCTTCTTTTTGACTTCTTCCTCTTGATGCTGCTTCATTGTCAGCTCATGGGTCATCAATGATCCAAGTAGCTCCTCCAAAGGTAAGGTATTGAGGTCCTTGGCTTCTTGGATTGTAGTCACCTTCGCTTTTCATGATCTTGGAAGAGACCTAAGAATTTTTCGCACCAAATCAGAATTAGTATAGGTTTTACCAAGACTTTTTAGACCATTTACAATATCAGTAAATCTAGTGTACATACATGTGATAGTTTCATTTTGTTCCATGCTAAACAATTCATATTTGTGCACTAGAATATTAATTTTTGATTCTTTAACTTGATTAGTACCCTCATGGGTAACTTCTAGTCTATCCTAAATTTTTTTTGCGGAAATACATGTAGAAATTCTATTAAATTCATTAGCATCTAAAGCACAATATAAAACATTCATGGCTTTTGCATTAAGCTAAGCCATTTTCCTATCGTTCTCGTTCCAATCCCTTTCGGGTTTAAGAACTATTGAACCATCTACAATGTGTGTGAGTGTGCTAGGTCCATTAGTGATTACACTCCATAGTTCATAATCTAAAGCTTGAATAAAAATTCTCATTATAGCTTTCCAATAAGAATAATTTGAACCATTAAATAAAGGAGGTCTATTAGTGGATTGACCTTCAGCAAATGAAGATCTAGCTTGAGCTGTCATTTGGATCTTTGACTCTTGATCGTTGGATCAAACAAAAAATGAGTACTAGCTCTGATACTAATTGTTGGCCCAGATGGCAACCCAAAAGGGGGGGTGAATTGGGTTCTTTAAAATTTTTAACACTTTAAAGCTATATGCCTGATTTGAAAGTGATTGAGTGCAATGAATAGATAAATGATAAGCACAAATAAATGAGATATAGAGAGAGACAAAGCACGGCAAACACAAAGATTTTATAGTGGTTCGGTGTATCCAACACCTACGTCCACTCCCAAGCTTCATTTGGGTCCACACTATAATCTACTTGATTACAGTCGAGTTGTTTTACAAGCTCACAACTCAAACTTGTTGTTTTCCCGGGGTCACAATGAACCCAGCCGGTTTTTCTGGGCTCACCAGCACAAAACCCAACCACAAGCTAATCTTAGCTTGTCCCAAGGTATACTACCTCAACTAATTTAATCACTTGATTAAATTAGTAAACAACAATTTGAAAATGAAGTTTACATTATAAGACAGCTCCTTAAGTGAGCAAATATGCAATTAAATAAATAAGGGTAAGAAAGCCTGTTTGAAGCAAATTTGATTTGAGCTTTTCTTCTTTTCTTCTTTTCCTCTTCTTCTTTGAAAGGTTGAATCAGGCCTCAGCTCAAATTCTTCACAAAAATTGCAGTTAAGAAGTTGGGAAAAATAGGTCTTTTGCTTTCTTTTTCTTCACTTGAAAAATCCTCCAATTTTGAACTTTGAATGCTTTGGATTTCTCTTTTTACTCTTTAGGATTTGTTAATGTGAGCTTTGAGTTTTTTCCTCTTTGATTTCTCTATCTTTCTTTCACAAGATATTTCAATTTTTCAGTCTCTTCTTCTATCTCTTTTCAAACGAACGGTTCCCCCTTTTTATAGATTCCTTAATCCAAGATTAGATGGAAAAAATAGCCGTTACAGAGTAGTTGGATTGCTTCTACACACAAAGAAAAATAGCCGTTAGAGATTAGGTGAAAAATATTACCGTTGGAGTCTGTTCTGATATTTAAAAATCTGTTCCTAACAAGTTGGAGTCAGCTCCAACTTTTCAGGTGTTGGCTCCAAATCGAGGTATCCAAAATAGTAATAAGAAGTTCGTTGAGCAGTCGGCTCCAAAAAAGTTAAGTGTCGGCTCGGCGCTATCGGGAGTCGGCTTCGGAATTCAAAGGTGTCGACTCTAACTTTGTCCAAAAAATATTCTCTCTGTTCTTAGGTTAGAGTCGGCTTCAGAAACTTAGGTGTCGGCTCCACAACTTTCAGATGTCAGCTCTCGAGCTCCAGGTGTTGGCTCCGAAAACTGTTGCAGAAACCACTTCTCTGTATCTCATATTGGAGTTGGCTCTGAAACTCTAGGTGTCGACATCGGACCGTGCCAAAAATGTAGAAAGGTTCTGATATGCCCTGGGGTCAGCTCCTGACTGTTTGGGTGTCGACTCTAAGTTCTGAACTTACATATTTTCTTTTTAATTTTGATTCAAAACTCATTTCCTTACACCTTTTGACTGATCAAACATTTTTAATCCCTGAAACACTTATTAAATTTGTCAGAAACATAGTGAATATACTCATATCTTTTGTTAATAATCAAAATTAATAATTGGGTCAACAGACTATGTTATCACTGAATCTCAAGGCATCAACCAGCTCTCCCAACCGTCGATCCTCTAACTGACAAGATGCGGACCATACTAGCCTCGTAACAAACTTGATTCGAATCCGTCTCGAATTCTAATAATTTTCAGACCCCATCTAGGGCACGTCTAAGGAATCAGGTTATCGCCTATAAATAGCACTGCCCTCAAATCTCTCAGGTAAGCCAATCTTGTATGCGATTCTTATGCATACTTTTATGCAATTACTCACACTAGCTTTGATACCCCATAGAAGCTCCCCTTGAGCTCAGAGCTCTCAAGAGAGAACACCCGCCAAAGGGGGAACTCCTCTGTGAGAGTCTTCTCCTCACATCTGCTTGCTATGAATCTCTACTGACTTGGGCGTCGGAGGGTCCTCCATAGAGGGCAACCCCCAAGGCACCCTTTGCGTGCGGACTGTCTTGCAGGTTCCATCCCGAGGCAACGAGATCGTCGTCCGGATCAGGAGCCAGAAGCGCATCCGAGTCGGAGAACATATTTCCGCAACAACAGATTGATACTAGAGGAAGGGTTTCAAGTCCCATAAACTTGTGATCCAGGAGACAAGACTCAAGAACCAGAGAAAGCATCCTCTAATGGCCAATCGGAAGAGAGCTACATCTGAAGCTCAAGATCAGGCCGCCTCTCAAAGGCCTGATCCGATTAGCAGTACAATGCCTCCACCACCACCGACAATGGTGGTAATGTTGGACCAGTTTGCCACTCTGGTCCAGTAGGTCCAGGCATTGAGCCAGTTGGTTCAGGGGCTCCAGGCGACCCCTAGCCCTGCCGTCCCTGCTCCTTAGCTTCACGATGAGGCCGCTGCCCCTGCTCCGCTGGCAATTTCTTCCTCTAATCCGCTAGAAGCAGCAGATTATCATCGCCAGCCCGCAAAGGTGAAACCAGCGCCGCAACGAGCTGGAGGGAAGAGCCCGCTCAGATATAGGCGGGTTTGCTCCCCTTCCCTGGTGTCTTCCCAGAACTCGACACCGCTGTCGCCTTTCCATCACTCGATCCCTCCTACCACTATGGATGAGGGGATCAAGCAGCAGATGCAGGAGATGCGGCAAGAATGGTGTCGGGAGCTAGATGCCGCCAGGTAAGCCCCTCCGCCTTAACCGAAAGTGGAGTAGGGCATCCCCTTCTTCGAGAGGATCATGAGGGAAGTGATTCCCTCTCATGTCAAGCTCCCTACCATCGAGCCGTACCATGGATCCTCCGATCCCGATGACCATCTCAGCAGCTTCAGATCCATCATGATGTTCCATGGAGCATCGGATGCGATCCTATGCAGAGCCTTCTCCTCCACCCTAAGGGGATATGCCCGAACCTGGTTCAACAGTTTAAAGCCAGGTTCCATTGATTCTTTTGACGAGCTGAGCTGTTTACTTATCAGCCAGTTCGTCAGCAGCCGTTGCTAGTGACAGAGATTTGATTCCCTCTCCGAGGTCAAGCAGAGAGGGGGAATTGCTGAAGAATTACCTCGGCCGCTTTAACACGGCCCTCTTAGAAGTCGACCATCTCAACCACGAGGTGGCCTTGTCCGCCCTGGCCAGAGGAGTGTCCAAGGAGGGGTACTTCTACCTAGCTCTGGAGGTTAATTACTCGAAGAGCCTTTTGGACATGATGACCCTGGCGGACAAGTGCACCAGGGTTGAAGAATCAAGGAGGTCAGCTCGAGCCGAGCAGCTGAAGGAGGCAAAGGGCTCGGACAAGCAGCGGGCCCACCGCCGCACTAGCCTGCCTTGCCGCCACAGAGCTCCTCCACTGCCACCTCGAGAATGAACTCGAAGTCCGGACCGAAGGTTTGACCGCTATACTCTCCTTACCGCGCCAAGAGCGCAGATCCTGATAAAAATTGAGCGGCAAATTCCTCGGCCTCCCCCTCTCTGAGGCAATGCAACTCGGAGGGACCCTACCAAGTATTGCCGCTTTCATCGGAACTACGGACATGATACTGAAGACTGCTGGCAGCTAAAGAACAAGATCGAGTGATTGATTCGGTAGGACAGGCTGGACCGATTCAGAGGTCCCCTTGAGCTAAACAATAAGGAAAATTGCCAACCCGAGCCTCGCCAACTTCCTTCACCGAATCCCCCGGTCCTCGGCAATGTCAATGTGATAACGGCGGCCGGATCCCCATCCTCTTGGTCGGGCGAGGAGGAAAGCTCGCTGAAGAAAGCTCGAGTCGATGAGCTCACCTTCTCTGATGAAGACTTTGGGGAGGTACAGTACCCCATGATGATGCTCTAGTTGTATCTTTAAATATGAACAATTATGATGTACACTGAATTTTGGTTGATAGTGGAAGCTCTGTTAACATTCTGTATTTTGATGCCTTTGCGAGATTAAAATTCTGGATAGAAAGCCTCCGACCGATGGAGTCCACCCTAGTGGGCTTCACAGGTGACTCCATAATCCCTGAAGGAGTCATCACTCTATATGTCCGAGCCGACACCTGGCCCCACATGGCCACCATGCTCATGGATTTCCTCATGACCAAGCTCAGATCTCCCTACAACGCTATCCTCGGTATACCGGGGCAAATCTTTCTCAAAGCCATCATTTCCATTCCCTATCTCACAATGAAATTCCCCACTGAATGGGGAGTGAGAGTTGTTCGAGGAAGTCAGATCATAGCTCGGCATTGCTTCGTCGCTGACCTTCAATCCAGAAAGCCCGAGGTGGATGGGCTGGATACTCGGGAGGATCTTGCCAAGCAAAGAGGAGAGCCGGCCGAAGAACTAGAGGAGGTACCACTTGACGAGGCTCGGCCCGACCGAACAATAAAGGTTGGGTCACATCTAAAAGGAAAGCATCGGCAAGAATTAATCGAATTCCTTTAGAGAAATGCCGACGTCTTCGCTTGGTCTACATCGGATATGCCTAGAATCAGCCCAGACATCTTGGTCCACCGCCTCAGCATGGACGAGACATTCAGGCCCACTAAGCAGAAGAAAAGGAGCTTCACCTTAGAGCACCAAAAGGCCGTCGAAGAATAGGTGGATAAGCTCATCAAAGCTAAGTTTATCCGAAAGGTTAGTTACCCCGACTGGCTGGCGAACGTGGTCATGGTGAAGAAGTAGAATGGCAAATGGAGGATCTGCATCGACTTCACTGGCCTCAATAAGGCCTGCCCAAAAGATAGCTTCCCTCTTCCGCGGATCGATCAGCTCGTGGATTCAACTTCAGGCCATCAAATGCTGACTTTTATGGATGCCTATTCGGGCTACAACCAGATCCGAATGGCGCCCGAAGACGAGGAGAAAATCACCTTCGTCACCGACCGAGGTATCTATTGCTACCGAGTTATGTCCTTTGGTTTGAAAAATGCAGGTGCCACCTACCAAAGGCTGGTCAACAAAGTCTTCAAGGAGCAAATTAGTTGAAACATGAAGGTGTATGTTGATGATATGATGGTAAAAAGCAAGGAGGCCCCAAGCACATCGAGGACCTTGCGGAGAGTTTCGCTACATTTGAAAATAACAGATGAAGCTCAACTCCACCAAATGCGCCTTCGGGGTCAACTCCGGGAAATTCCTCGGCTTCATGGTTTCACAGCGAGGCATCGAGGCAAACCCTCAGAAAATCCAAGCCCTGCAACAAATGGCCCCGCCAGGGTCAGTCAAGGACGTGCAGCGCCTCACCGGAAGGATAGCAGCCCTCAACCGCTTCATTGCTCGGTCGGCCGAGAAATGCCTTCCCTTCTTTAAAGTGCTTCGGTCAGCCAAAAACTTTCAGTGGACTCCAGATTGCCAGAAGTCCTTTGAAGACCTCAAGAAATACCTCGGCTCATCACCTCTCCTCAGCAGCCCAAAGCTAGGGGAAGTGCTGAATCTATACCTGGCAGTCTCTAAAGATGTTGTTGGCTCGGTGCTAATTAGAGAGGAGAACAGAGTCCAAAGACCTATCTATTATATCAGCAAACTACTCAAAGACGCTGAAATAAGGTACACCCAAGTCGAGAAGATGGTTCTAGCTCTGGTGACATCGGTCCGAAAGTTACGGCCATACTTCCAAGCGCACACTATCATCGTACTGTCTGACTAACACCTCAAGGCAATTATCCATCGTCCAGAAGCATCGGGGAGAATGACCAAATAGGTTGTCGAGCTGAGCGAGCACGACATTCAGTATCAGCCTCGTCCAGCCATTAAAGCCCAAGTTCTGACAGACTTCCTCCTCGAATGCAACATACCCGAAGATGGCTCTGTTTCGGATACCCCTGGACAACCAAAGCCCAGCACCCCATGGTTGCTTCACGTCGATGGATCCTCCAGCGTGGGTGGTTATAGCGCCGGCCTGGTTCTCACCAGTCCAAAAGGCGCAACCTTTGAATATGGCATTCGCTTCTCCTTCTTGGCTTCAAACAATGAAGCAGAGTATGAAGCTTTGCTCTTCGGACTCCGAATCGCTCGTGAGCTTAAAGTCAAGAAACTGATTGCCCACACCAACTCCCAATTAGTGGCTGACCAGGTGCAGGGAGAATTCGAGGCTCGAGAGCCGAGTATGATTCGGTGTCTCCAAAAGATGCACGATCTATCCTCCTATTTCAATGAATTTAAAATTGTCCAGATTCTAAGGACTGAAAACATACGTGCCGACCTTCGGTCCCCCCTAGCAACTATGGAGTCAATGGATCTCGAGCAAAAATTCCACCTGAAGGTCCTGGAGAAGCTCAGCATCGCCGATGTTGATCAGATAATGCAGGTTGATACCGAACCATCCTAGATGGACCTCCTGCACCAATACCTCAAAGAAGGGTTGCTGCCCACTGATATAAAGGAAGCAAGGAAATTAAAATTGCAATCGTCTCATTATGTTCTGATTGATGATCGGCTGTACAAGCGGTCCTTCTCAATGCTGTTGCTCAAATGCTTTTGGCCAACAGAGGCCGACTATGCTCTTCGAGAGGTCCACGAAGGCATCTGTGGCAATCATCTTGGTGGTAAAGCCCTATGTGACAAAGTGCTGCATCAAGGGTATTATTGGCCGATGATGCAAAAAGATGCCGATGACCTCGTTCGAACTTGTGATTAATGCCAGAGGCATTTGAACGTTCATAGGCTCCCCTCGGCGCACCTGACTTCCATATCATCCCCCTGGCCCTTAGCCAAGTGGGGGATGGACTTTCTTGGCTCTTTCCTATTTGCAACGGGGCAAAGGAAGTTCTTATTTGTTGCAATTGATTATTTTACTAAATGGGTTCAAGCCGAAGCAGTCGCCCAGATAACCGAAGCCCGTGCTAAAGACTTCATGTGGAGATGCATCATCTGCCGCTTTGGTCTTCCCCACACTATCACCACCGATAACGGGAAGCAGTTCGACAACCCTAAGTTCCAAGAGTTCTACAAGGACCATGGCATTCTCCATCGCCTGACATCGGTCGGACATCCTCAAGCTAATGGAGAAGCCAAGGTAACCAACCGAACTCTCCTATGGGGAATCAAAGCTCAGCTTAACCGGACACGAGGCCGATGGGCCAAGGAGCTCCACCATGTATTGTGGGCATATCGAACTACCGAAAGAGTACCCACAGGGCAGACCCCATTCAAGATGGCTTTTGGCACAAAAGCCATAATTCCTGTGGAAGTCGGACATCCTTCCCCTCGTGTGGAGGGCTATTCAGAAGAATCCAATGATGAGCAGCTCCGAACTAATCTTGACCTGATAGAAGAAATCAGGGAGAAGGCCCGAATCCGGATGGCTGCCTGCCAACAAAGAGTAGCTTGTTATCACTCCACCAGAGTTCGAGGGAAGTTTTTCCTCCCCGGCGATCTAGTGCTTCGGAAGGCATCCGTCTTGAAGCCACTGGAGCAAGGAAAATTGTCCTCAAATTGCGAAGGTCCCTACCAGGTGACAGAAGTAATCAGACCCAGCACCTACAAACTCCAAGATTTGAATGGAAAATCTATTCCTTGGACGTGGAACTCGGATAATCTTTGCGCATACCATCAGTGAAAGTATGCTCTTACTAAACTCATTTTTGTTCATTGAATTAAATTTAATTCTCAAAGGCTTGCAAAATTCTTGTTGGAAGATTATTGAAAAATTATATGACCCAATCCTTTTGATTTTGATGATTACTAAAAGCCATTGAGTTCATTAAAAGATATAATGAGTTTATTTAAATGAGCAATAAATTTATTTTGAATAATCAATGAGAATGTTAAAGTTTGACATTAATCAATTTTGAAAGTAACTTTAAGCTCAATGTTTAAACTTTCAAAAAGAAATTTTATAATTCATTTTATTCAATGAGTTTTTGGAATAGTTCTTGAATTAATTCTTAATGTCAATTTTATTGAATTCAAGTCAAAACAATGAATTAAAATGAATCTGGAATGATTTTAATGACAATCAGAAAAGTTTCTGATTTTTGATACGTTCCGGAGCCGACTCTTAAGTTTCAGAGTCGACTCCACTCAGTGTACAGAAATGTGTATCTGTCTCGAGTCGACCCACAAAATTTGTCGAGTCGACCCCTGATTCTGCCGAGCTGACTCCATGACTGTGCGAGTTGACTCCGCTCAGACACCAAAGGTGTATTTTTCTGAGCACTTCGCGAGTCGACCCCCAGCTTTTCATGAGTCGACTCCCAACTTTCAGGAGTCGACACTTTACTTTTGGTGAGTCGACCCCTAACCTTTATAAACATTTCTATTTTTAGTAAGACGAGCTCGAGCCGACTCAGGAAAAGCATGAGTCGACTCCAGCAAATCTGGGTGAAATTTTTATGGATGCCAACTCAGCTCTAACGGTAAGTTTTTTGATTAACGGCAATTTTTCTTTGTCTCTAACGGCTATATTCTTGCAGAATCTATAAATAGAGAAGCTGTTTTCAAATCAAAGACAGACATAGAGAGAGATATTTATTTCAAAGAAAAAGAAAAGAAAAATCGGAAAAACAGAGCGTTAGCTGGAAAAATCCGTGATTCAAAATAGAGTGAAAGAAAGAGTGTGAAATCAAAGGAAGCTCCATCTGTGCTCAAGCTCTACTATCCAAGGAAGCTTCAGAAGAAATCCAAGTGCATCTCAAGTGATTTCCACCACTCAAAGAAAAGAGGAAAAGCCCAAATCAACTCCAACACTCATTCCGTGGAGAATCCGTGCTGAGGCTGATTCTACACCTCAAAGGAGTTGAAGAAAAGAAGAAAAGCTCAAAGCCAACCAACTGCAAATCAGGCTTATCTAAACTCTATTCTTACTTTTGTTAATCTGCTCATTAAGGAGCATTGTAACTAAACAAACACATTTCTATTATTTGTGTCTAGTTCAATCTGGGGGATTGAACTAGTGGAGGTAGTCTTACCTCGATACAAGCTTGGTATAGCTTGTGTTAGGGTTTTTGTGCTGGTGAGCCCGGAAAACCGGCTGGGTTCGTTGTGATCCCGAGAAAACAACAAGTTTGAGTTGTGAGCTTGTAAAACAACTCGGCTGTAATCAAGGAAGATTATAGTGTGGACCCAAGTGAATCTTGGGAGTGGACGTAGGTGTGGATTGCACCAAACCACTATAAAACCTTGTGTTTGCCGTGCTCATTTGTCTCTCACTCTATCTCTCTTATATTTCTGATTGTGCATTGCTTATAAGTTAATTTCTCTCACTTGCACATCTTGAGTTAATTTGTTTAAAACATTTCAAAAAGTCTTAAATTTTTAAGAACCCAATTCACCCCCCTCCTCTTGGGTTGCCATCTGGGCCAACAATTCTTATAACTCTCCTTGAAAGCTACAATGAGAAGCATGTCATAAAATCCTCGGCCGGGCCGAGCGATCTCCATACCTTGGCCGCACCAAGTAAAATATATTGGCCTAGCCGAGCGATCTTCGTACCTTGGCCGCGCCAAGTAAAATATATCGGCCTAGTCGAGCAATCTTCATACCTTAGCCATGCCAAGTAAAATATATCGGTCTAGCCAAACGATCTTTGTACCTTGGCCGCGCCAAGTAAAATATATTGGCCTAGCCGAGCGATCTTCGTACCTTGGCCGCACCAAGTAAAATATATCGGCCTAGCCGAGCGATCTTCGTACCTTGGCCACACCAAGTAAAATATATCGGCCTAGCCGAGCGATCTTTATACCTTGGCCACGCCAAGTAAAATATATCGGCCTAGTCGAGCGATCTTCGTACCTTAGCCGCGCCAAATAAAATATATCAGCCTAGCCGAGCGATCTCCGTACCTTGGCAGCGCCAAGTAAAATATAATCTTGAAGCCTCGGCCTAACCGAGTGATATATTCTTAAAGCCTCGGCCAAGCTGAGTGACGGTCTCCGTACCTTGGCAGCGCCAAGTAAAATATAATCTTGAAGCCTCGGCCAAGCCGAGTGATATATTCTTGAAGCCTCGGCCAAGCCGAGTGACAGTCTTCGTACCTTGGCAGTGCCAAGTAAAATATAATCTTGAAGCCTCGGCCAAGCCAAGTGATATATTTTTGAAGCCTCGGCCAAGCCGAGTAATATATTCTTGAAGCCTCGGCCAAGCCAAGTGACGGTCTCCGTACCTTGGCAGCGCCAAGTAAAATATAATTTTGAAGTCTCGGCCAAGTCGAGTGATACATTCTTGAAGCCACGGCCAAGCCGAGTGATATATTCCTGAAGCCTCAGCCAAGCCGAGTGATGATCTCCGTACCATGGTAGTGACAAGTAAAATATAATCTTGAAGCCTCAGCCAAACCGAGTGATATATTCTTGAAGCCTCGGCCAAGCTGAGTGACGGTCTCTGTACCTTGGCAGCGCTAAGTAAAATATATTCTTGAAGCCTCGGCCAAGCTGAGTGATATATTCTTGAAGCCTCGGCCAAGCCAAGTGACAGTCTCTGTACCTTGGCAGCGCTAAGTAAAATATAATCTTAAAACCTAGGCCAAACCGAGTGATATATTCTTGAAGCCTTGGCCAAGCCGAGTGATGGTCTCCATACCTTGGCAGCGCCAAGTAAAATATATTCTTGAAGCCTCGGCCAAGCCGAGTGATATATTTCTGAAGCCTCGGCCAAACCGAATAATATATTTCTGGAAGCCTCGGCCTAGTCGAGTAATTCTTAAATACTCTGACGCGACTAAGACGTCCTATTATGCTTCGGCAGAGGTAAGTAACATTTCTCCGCTTACTAGCAAGATTATACAAGTTATTTCTTTTCAAAAAATACGTACTTCATCCCTTAAATAGGATCATGTTTACTGCATGAGCTCACAGGGCCGCCCAGGCCTTTCTCTGACCTAAACAGAGATAAACACTTTCTTCACAGAGGATTGAATGACATGTTAACAAAAATAAAGTAGCAAAAGTGCTGCTGGACTTATGGATTATGCTACAGACCAAAAAGCATAAAATGAGAGTAGCAACTCTCAACACCATCACATCGAAAAAAGAAACAGATATTAAAAGAAGAAAGAGTAGAAACTTTCTTTATTAATGAAAGAATTACAACCTCTTGAGAGGCATTACAAGTGCATCATTGCACAGGAAATACAAATAAGATAAAAGCTCGGGTGAGCAGCTTCGGTCGATAACGATGTCTCTACATCTGACCCCAGAAATCAGAGATACCAGACAAGCTCTATTGAGCCACTGGTTAATGCCAAAGAACAAAGTAGGCCATCCACGGATCCCTTGGACGGACGCGTTGGAGGATCATAACCAGGCCAAATACCTGGGGATGCTTATGCCAGTGATGCATCCCCCCAAGTAGGATGCTGGACTACTAGCCACTGCCCAACAATAAAAGGCAGAGAACCAGCAGTCCAACACCACCCTCCTCCCTCTTCACATGGAAAAAGATTCCTTAGGCAGATGAACTGAGGAATCCAAATGAGGGAGGAGGCGAAGTCCATGTTAGCCATGGGGGATACGTATGCTTTGCATTTCCTGTGGTCCCCATGGCAAGTGACAAATGACATACAGGAAGCACATACGTGCGCTCCCCATATAACCTCTGCGGGCCTCACATGCGCTCTTCATATGACCTTCAAGAATTCCTCCCTTGAGGACTACCTACTCTTCAGCAGCTTCTCCATCACCCCAGCTATTTGGGATGAACCAACTTTCAAAAGGGAAGCTCGATCTCTCCGCTCCCAACAAACAGGCACCATGAAAGCCCTTATGACTCACAGAAAAGAAAAGACTTTGGGAGATGGCCTAACACATTCTGCTCCCTGCCCTTTTTATAGGCAAACAAGTCAGGGGCGGTCATTAAAGAAGGGAGCCCTGGAATTTAAAACGCCCTAACCATGTTGTCACATGGTAGATCAAAAGAAAAGGGCACTTTCCAAAGCGCGCCGGACGTGCCTCCCAGGCCGTCACAAAAGGCAGAAGATTTTCCTCTTATCACGAATCAAGAGCCTTAAACGCAGGAAATCAGTCGCAGGTCCTTGAGATATGGGCAGACCTGGGAAATCTCCTTTCGAAAATGACGCTGACCAATGACAATCGAATGCTTATCGCGTACGCTAAAAGGACCCGCATTGGAAAAAGCCAGCAGGATAAATGCCTTGAGTAGAAATAGAGCTCCCTTTAGCAAAGCCGTTTCGTATGCCTCGACAGAAAACATACCAACTTTTTACTTTGGACAAACCAAACTATCTAACCTCGGTCCCAGCTAAGGTATTTGAGCTGTTCTCGGCCCTCTCACACCGATCCATTTCATGCCTTAGCAAAACTGAGTAAGTTTGTGCGCACCTAACCTCGGCCCTAACCAAGGTAAAGTCGGAATTACGTTCCACAAAAAAATCGAAGGATTCTACGCATCAACAAAATTGACTAATCTGGCTTCAATTATGCAGAATCTTCAACTCGGAACCCCCAAGGGCTATCCAACCTTAAAACACATTTCGCTTACAATTTGTTTACCATCAAGAGAACTCCCGACAAAAAGGTCGTTCATAAAGGCAATGACCAAAGCGATAAGGCAAAGAGAGATCAAAAGATTTATTCATTAAGTTTCGATCAGATTATAGGTTGAAAAAATGAAAATACATAAGCAACCCTTAAGAATTAGGGTCTGGGTCAGTCCCTAGAACCTTTTTGATAACGTCCGGAAGGGTTTGACTCGCTTCACCCTTTTAGATGTTGAAGGAAGAATCTCGGATTCCTCGGCAGCAGACTGAGGGCATTCTTCGGAAGCCATGGCCTCATTAGGGCCTAGGATAGGATCAAGATCGATGTCCGAAATATCCTCATACTCAGCTTCTTCGGCCCCTGGGGTACAAGCATCAAAATGTTCGGCATCCAAAAAGGATAATTTTCACTCGGGATGCGCTCGAGAAATCTTCGCTTGAGTTTCCTCCTCGCTGAACCGAAATGCATCGGCACAAGCCTCTCTACGCTCCTCGAAAAATTGGGCAGAACTCTTGTACTCCTCCACAGCCAAAGCGATTCGGTTATTGGCTTTAGTTAAGTGGCCTCTGAGATTGAAGTTCATCTGGTGACTCGCGGACAACTCCGCCCTTAGGGCCTTAAATTGCTCCTATGCCTCGAGCCCAATTCTGCCCATCTGCAAATCATCAAGGCATTTGAGCCAACAAGCAAAAGAAAAGCATCGAAAGCAAGTAAATAGGAAGACACTATACCTCTTCCTCCCGCCGAGCCATTTTATTGCTCAGCTCCTGAACCTTTTCCAAGGCCTTCAATTTGGCCGACTTATTTTGTTGAAGACCCTCCTTGAGGTCATTAATTCGGGACTGTTTATCCCCGATTTCTTGCCGAGATTGATCAAGATCATCGGTGAGCCTAGCAATCTGCACATGTTGCCATTTCAACCGATTCTCCCTATCGACAAATTCCTTATTCAGATCGGCAAGCTGATCCCACTGCCATCGGCACTTGTGCTCCTCCTCCTCGAGCCTCCTACCCCAATTATTTTTCTTCTCAGCATGACTAGCCTTCAGCTGGTCCCATCTTTTTTCAAAATACTGCTGCATGGCCTTAACTTCATCGACGTGCTTAGGCTTAATCTGGGATAACTCCAGGCAAGCCTTGTCCGATTGTTCGCGGAAACCCTAAAGCTCTCTGACTTGAGCCTCAAGCTGAGAGGCCCTCTCGGCTGCAAGTCGGTAAGACTCACTCACCCTCTCAAAGTCCGCCTTAGCGGATGCCAAGGCCCTGGAAAGCTGGCTAGTTGAATCCACCCTCGCCCAAAGGTCGGCCGTCTCTTTCCTGGCCTGAGCGCAAGCCCCAGTGGCCAAATTCAAGCGCCAATTCAGCGCCCTTATAATCAAGGCATTCTGAAAGAAAAATACTAGTAAGAAACCACGGTCAAACCGAACCATCAGGAGTTACAACTTTGGCACAATAATTACCCAGGAGGCATAGTTCGAAGCAATCTTCATGAGAGTAGCATTACTAATTTTGGGGAGAAGGAAAATATCCTTCGGTGCCCCAAGCCGACCAAAAGCCGCATCGATGATATCCTCGGCCGCAGGCTCATCCGTCGAGGAACTTCCCCCCGAGCACAAAACAGACCTCATCAAGACAGTAAGCATGTCATCCATCTCCGAGCTGTGGACGAGAGAGCTCATGGCCGAAGAGCCGGCCTGAGGGGCTTCGGCCCAAGGAACCACCATTCGCTTGGCTTCCTCTATTAAGACTCTGGCATGCAAGGCCTCGGATGCTTCGGCCCCGGCTGAGGGAGCCTCGGCCCGAGCACCCCCTTCATCTAGTGATTCTTCGTCTTCTTCTTCTTCCTCTCCGACTGCCGCTCCATCTCCGGTAGATTCCATTTGAACTTCAATCTCTTTCACGACATCCCCTGATACCGTAATAGAGAGACCCTCAACAGGGGGCACTTCGACCTCCACCAACCTATCAACAAGTGGCTCCACTTGAGCTTTGATAGCCGCCGCTGCCTCTTCTGACCCCTCCACCTGAACAGGGGCCTCTTCCATACGCAGTGGACTCTCCACCACTGGTAACTGAAGAACATCTGTCGGGAGGATCGCCGGATGGATCGGCGACATCTCCTCGGCGTTGTCTGATACGACCACTATTTGGAGGGGGGAAACCTCGGTGGCTCTCTCCGAGCTCCCCCAATGGCTTCCTCTGCTATCTCACCCCCCTCTGGTAGGGAGGGCTTATCGGTTATGGCTGGCGTTTCCGCTTCCTCCCTTTGTGAAGAAGAAGAGTGGCGGCCGATATCGTCTTTCTTAAGCTCCCTTGAGCGAGACCCGGAAGGACAGGCCCTCTTCTCGAACCTATGCTTGTCCCCGGAGCTAGAGCCCCTGTGGCGCTTGCCCAGCTCCCTCCTTATTTGACCCATAAATGCGGACCTCTCGGCTGAAAACACAATAAATGTTCAGTTAAACAGTGGCAAAATTACATAAACATGCTGACTATTAGAGCAAAGACTCACCTTGAGGGTCGATAGAGCTAAGCCCAGTGGCGAAAAGGGCATTCTCTGCCAACAAAGTGCTGGCTGAGACCTCCTGACCACTACGAACGGTAGCCAAATCTCTTTTCTACTGCTCACTCAACTCCGGGTGCACTTCCGAATCCTTCACATAACTCGCCCATCCTCTCGGAAAATCCGAATTGATGTTTCCTTCGGCAATGAAAAATCAGGACTTCCACTCTTTTATCGAAGAAGGGTTATCAGAAATCATCTTGAATGACTTCCGGGGACCAATGTAGGGCCACTCAGAGCTCCTCCCGAAAATCAGGTTGTAACAGACTCGAAATAGGGAAAGAGTCGTAGTCACCTCAACACGATTGCACATCGAGATGAACCCGACAAGATTGCACCAGCTATTTAGGGCTACCATTATTGGGCATATATTGTAAAACCTCATCACCTCCTATATCAATGGATAAAGAGGGAATCAGAGACCTGCCCTCAAGCTCTCCTCGTAGAAGAAGACTCCACGGCTTAACCCGGTTGAAACCCGGTGCTCGGTCCTTGGCACCCATAAGGCTACATCCAGAGGAACTCTATAATGGCGATGGATCCTATCCAGATCGTCAAAGGTTACCTCAGAAGCAACATCGCCTGGACCCTTCATATTGGCTGAATGGGGGGTAGGATACGAACAGGCAAGCAAGGGCTCAGAGAAAGAGTGGAAAATCACTATGACAGGAACAAAGGAGCGTTGCAGTAGGAGCGCCACCCCAGTCCTCTTTAAATAAATGCTTCAGAGAGAAAGCCCTAGACACCAAAACCCCCGATACGGGCGCCAGAAATAAAGGAGTCCTGCCACATGGAGCTTCCACTATCACGGCTTGCTGGAAACGAGGTGTTTCCTCCTCGAGCTGCGGCGAAAAATGATAACAAAACAGCGGCCCGTCATTTACGAGATTATCATTGCTCTCCTTTTTGAATCCCCCAAATAAGATTGCTCCGGAATTCTACTCCCTATATCCGAATTTACACTTCGGACTAGGGAGTGGGGGGCATTTGATGAGGGGTAAAATCGTCATTGCATTATCGACCACTCATATCGACAATTGGGTCATGCCTAATCCAAACACCCCACCAGCCAGCTGGCACAACATCCAAGCAATGAAGCCGAATCGCCTTTGACAAAGTCGGGTCACCCCAACAACCCAAGCCATCCTTATACTTCGGCCATCTAAGCTGAGCTATTCCTCAGTAACCCGAGCTATCCTCATACCTTGGCCATCCGAGCCGACCATGCCTTAGCCATCCGAGGTGACCATATCTCGGCCGTCCGAGCTGACCATACCTCGGCCATTCGAGCCGATCCATTCTATACCTCGAAAAATTAGGTTATTCCTCATTCTGGCCGAACCAAGGCATTCAAAATACCTCTGCAGAATCCAGCGCGGGAGAGTTCGAATTCACTATAACTGAATAAGATTCAAAGCAGGGAATCATGCCCAGAAGTGGCCTAGGTCTATATGATCATTGAATCTTAAGGCATCAACCAGCTCTCCCAACCATCGATCCTCTAACTGACAAGATGCAGACCCTACTGGCCTTGTAACAAACTTGATTCGAATCCGTCTCGAATCCTAACAGTTTTCAGACCCCATCAAGGGCACATCCAAGGAATCAGGTGATCACCTATAAATACCACCGCCCTCAAATCTCTCAGGTATGCCAATCTTGTATGCGATTCTTATGCATACTTTTATGCAATTACTCACACTAGCTCTGATACCCCAAAGAAGCTCCCCCTGAGCTCAGAGCTCTCGAGAGAACACCCGCCAAAGGGGGAACTCCTCTGTGAGAGTCTTCTCCTCACATCTGCTTGCTGTGAATCTCCACTGACTTGGGCGTTGGAGGGTCCTCCGCAGAGGGCAACCCCCAAGGTACATTTAATAATTTGATAACAATTACCAATGCGAAATTTTTAAAGATTACATATTAATCTATCTAACATGCATCAATCATATCTTTGCCTTATATATAGAATCGTTTGATCTAAAATATGCATATAAATAAAATCATCAAGATCATATCTTGAACTTTAAGGTAATAAGTCATACTTCTTGTCTTGAAGCATGCCTTAAGATCTAGGGATCATATCACTTACCTTAAGGGCAATGGTAAATCCTTTTGTGCTCTACAGTCGTTCAATCGTCTGGCCTCTAGTATCATCCACGCGAAGCCCCAAATAATCAGATTCTCGGGAGTGCTAGCTCGCAAAAAAAATGACTTTGCTGATCTTGAATCCTTCCACTTGAATTCTTCCTCCAAGATCCACCAAACTTTTTGTTGAGAAATTTAGGAGATTGTAATTATTTAATTACCCTAACCTTATTGATTTTGATGATTTCCAAAGCCATGAGTATTTTAAAGGAAATAATGAGTTTATTAATCAAAAACCTTGAGCTTATTCAAAATGAAAGCAATGGACTCTCAATGTTTAAATTCACTGAGTTTTGAATCAATTTGAAAAAGAAGTTTCAAGCTCTATATTTAAGATTTCAAAAAGGAATTTTACATGTTATATTTCAATCAATGATTTCTTGAAACATGTCTTGAATTCATGCTTAATGTCATATTTATTGTATTTAAGTCAAAATATCATTTAAAATTATTCTAGGACGAATTTCAAAGTCAATCAAGAAAATTTCTGATTTTTGATACGTTCCGGAGCCGACTCTAGAGTTTTAGAGTCGACTCCAGTAAGTAACAGAGATTTCTGATTTTCTCGAGTCGACCCTTGGATTTAAGAGTCGACCNAGAGTTTCAGAGTCGACTCCTGTAAGTAACTGAGATTTCTGATTTTCTCGAGTCGACCCTTGGTTTTCAAGAGTCGACCCCTGACTCTGCGAGCCGACTCCTGTCTGTGCGAGCCGACTCCGCTCAAACAACAGAAACCATTTTTTGAGCACTTCTCGAGTCGACTCCCCATTTTCCTCGAGTCGACCCCGACTTTCGGGAGCCGACACTTTGTTTTTCGCGAGTCGACCCTCTAACGTTTAAAATGTTTCTATTTTTAGTAATCGACTTCGAGCCGACTCCCACAAAGCTCGAGTCGACTCCGCGAATTCTGGGCGCGATTTTTCACGATGACACATCAGCCCCAACGGTAAGATTTTCAAATAACGGCTATTTTTCTTGTCTCTAACGGATATATTTTTGCAGAATCTATAAATAGAGGAGCTCTTTTCAAATCAAAAAGGAATAGAAAATCAAAAAGAGAGAAACTATCTTTCAAAAAGAGGGAAAAACAGAGCTTTATTGGAAAAATCTTCTAGCTCAAAATAGAGTGATTCAAAAGGAGTGAAATCAAAGAGGAAGTTTCGTCTGCTCCAGATCATCAATCCACAAGAGTCAAAAGAAAATCCAAAAGCTTTTCAAAGATCAAATCGAAGGATTTTCAACATTCAACAAAAGGAGAAAAAGCTTCATCTCAACTCCAAAGTTTTCAACGGTCAAGAATCTTGCTGAGGCCTGATTCAATACTTCAAGAGGAGTTAAAGAGGAGAAGGAAGAAAGCCAAAGCCACAACCATCTGCAATCTTATCAGGCTTTTCTAACCTTTTATACTTTATTTGTATATTTGCTCAAGGGAGCATTTCATTACTTAAACTCTGTTGTTTTGATTGTTTGCTGATTCAATCAGTGGATTGAATCAGTGGAGGTTATTATACCTCGTTGCAAGCCGGAGTGCTTGTGTTGGGTTAGTTGTGAGCCCGTGAAAAACAACGTGTAGGGTTTTGTGCTGGTAAGCCCGAGTAAAACCAGCTGGGTTCGTTGTGCGCCGTGAAAACAACAAGTTTGAGTTGTGAGCTTGGAAAACAACTCGGCTGTAATCTAAGAGATTATAGTGTGGACCCAAGTGAATCTTGGGAGTGGACGTAGGTGTTGGTTGCACCGAACCACTATAAAATTATCTTGTGTTTGCCGTGCTATATTTTCTCTCTCTCTATCTCTCTTTATTAGCTTGTGTATTGATTAAAGTTAGCCTCTCACTTGCACATCTTGCTAACTAATCAACTAAAGTTAAAAAGACTTAAATTTTTAAGAATCCAATTCACCCCCCCCCTCTTGGGTTGCCATCTGGGCCAACAGCCTCAATTCTCCAAATCATGCAACCCTATTTGGATGAAGTCCAGCCTAAAGAAGCAGTAAAGGGATGCCCTTTATTGCCCATAAATTGCCTTTTTTGAAAGGGATTTGTATGGCATGAAGTTTTTTTCCATGTAATCTAATCCACACTTTAGGAAGAAAGTGGGCACCCCTTTTCTTTCCATATCTGTATTTACTTGGGCCCTAAGTCTCTTGCTCTATAAAAGAGACCCTCTTGTATGAATTATGGATCTTTAAATTATTAATCAATCAATCCAGTTTTGAGTTATTGTGAGTTTTGTTATTTGATTCTCTAGTGCTCTTGATTCCCTTCTCCTGTGTGTGCCAACTTCCCAATCTTCAGAAGAAACCCTGGCTTCCGCCCTTGTTTTCCTCTATTGGACGCCCAAGAGCCTCTTGGCCACCCCTCCTTCTCTACTTCTTCCTTACCTCTTTGCCTTTAATCTAACTTCTCTCTTATTTTTTAACCCTTGGATGGTGTTCTTGCAGGTCCCTCAGTAACCACGAATCCAGGATTCAAGGTGAACGCCATCCAGGTCAGTGGATACTTAGCTGCAGATCCACGGGCTTAGGGCTTGGTCATCTAGGGTGCATCCGCCAGGCAGAGCGACCCCTTCAGCATCTCGATCTCCTCATCCTGTCAGGTACACCTCTCTAATATACTAGTAGCTTTATTATGGGAGAGCAAGCCTTACTGAGGCTTCTTAGCATCGGCCGTCTTTCTTCTTTACTTTTGTGGAACTATTTCACGTGTGAAGTTACTATGAGTTTTTCTGGATCCCTCTTAGGCTATTACTTCGGAAGACTAATCAACTACAATCAGCAATCATATAAAATTTACTTGCATGCGAATCGGTCCTGCATCAATAATGCTGTTTTCTTTTTCATTAACTATTTTTAAATGTTACAATCTTTTCTTCTTATAATGTAACGTTCTTGTAGCATGCCCAAGCTAGCTAGAATCTACTTTCGAACTAAGTCGTTTGCCACAAGTTAGCCAAAATCTATTTCGAATCGGATCATTGGTGCTGCAATGATAGCTTCACACAATGACGGAATTCTATCACTATTCCAAAGGTAGTCTTTTTTTATGCCCACCAACTTTCATACACTCACATATGCTATGATATTGTTACTATTTGTAACACCTCAAACCCATTGCTAATCCAATTAACCCGTTAATGGGCCAAAACCACATGATCCTAAAACTCAAGTATTTCCACACACTTAGGTTGGCTTTGATACTATTTACAATGCTTCAAGTCCATTTGTTGAACTAATTAATCTGTTAGCGGATCAAAATTATATGATCCAAAAATTTGAATAAAAATTAATTAATAAAATATAAACTTGAGTTATTATAAATTTTGAATTTAAAATTATTTTTGGGATGTTGCACTAACACTAAAAGGGCTTTACCCACCGCTACGACATCCGAGAGGACGATGTATGATAAGGCCCATGTTTGCATATGAAAGAAGCACTATGCACACCGACAACATTAGGGACCATGTGGCGGAGATGGTGAAGCCCAGAGCACAGCAATTCTAGAGAGAAACATGCATTATTTTGTGCTCTTCATTTCAAAGTTTACCCTTAATCATTCGATTCCATTACAAAACCACCGTAGCAATAATATCTATCTTAACCAAATTGGCCTTGGTAGGATTGTCAATTCTCTTTCTATATTTGCATTGAAGATCCTGGTATCCCAGTTTTCCATAGAAGTAGTAGTTTCCTTTGTTTTTGAAGGTAGTGCTCTAGTTCTTTTATTTTAGATTAAAGGGCTTTTTACCTTTGGGTTGAGCTTTGCCAGGCTTAAACTCCACTGAAAGGCCGACTTGCCCAAAGTCAAGGTTTACTCGAAGAGTCAAGGCCAACCTATCAAGGCTAACCTGAAGAGTCAAGCTCAACTTGAAGAGTCAAGGCCAATCGGATCAAAATCAAGACCAACATAAAGAGTTAAAATTAATTTGGAGAATCAAGCTCAACTTGAAGAGTTGAGGTTAATTTATCCAAAATCAAAAAATTAATTAACCATAAGAGCCATGGTCAACCTAACTAAAATCAACTAACCTAAAGAATCAGGGCCAATCTTATCAAAATCAGCCAACCTAAAGAGTTAAGGCTAACTTAAGCTAATTTTGGCTTTTATTGAATAAGATCAGTTATTAAAAATTAACTTAAAATATTAGCAATGTCTAGGCTCAACAGAAGGGCGGTAGCAAAACAACAACAAAAATTCTACCAAAATAGCCTAGATCAATGAAGAGCAAGTCGATCGAAGACCTTGGAAAGTATCCTAAAATCTTGGTAAGTTAAAGGTAGACCATAGCCCAATTAAGAGATGTCCTCCTTATAAGGCATAATTCCCATGAACATCCTTAAAGTGTTCCAACTACTCTCGAAGCTAACCTCAATTTGCAAAGCTTTTTCGAGTATGGGTACCGATCTTAATTGATAAAGCTTTCTCAAGTCTGAGCATCAACCTCAATCAATAAAGCTTCCTCAAGTTTAGCATTGACCTTGTTTGGTAAAACTTCATCAAGTTTTAAGCATTGACTTAAGAGTTCTTAGCATTAGGAGTCACCTTCAACAACTATCCAAGCTGATTTAAGATCGATGAATAATTTTTTCAAGACGCAGATTTGACATAAAAGTTAGCCAACCTAATATCGGTGACGCTTCAAGATTGACCATTGCTCATGAATCGTTGAGCTCGACCTAAGCTGACAGTCTAAGATGATCAAATTAACCTATGTCTGTTACTCATTGAGCTTAGTTTGAAGATTACCTTCATAAGATTACTAGATCATCGGAGAAGAGACAAATGGGCCTGAGATATATTAGTTAAACAAAGGTCTTAGCTACTTTTATGACTTGAGTATGAACTGAAGCTCAACCTTAAAACATGGATGGCAGGTAGTGTGGTCTGATTTGGTTTGCTTATCTTATGGTGATATATGATAGAATCGGAGGTCATTACAGAGTGATCAATATCACATAGACATCTATATGAAGGAAGAGAGCTTTATTAAGAAAGATTTTGTTTTTAGGAAACATCAACCTAGCAAACTTTGATCAGCACTCTACTTGCTAAGAAAGCATAAAACTAGTTCGAAAAGGTTACAACCGATATTTATTAAGGGAATATTCTTCATTGATTGAACTCATTTGAGGATCATAATTATTAGATGTCCCATATAAGAGTCCAACTCTAATTATAAGTCCTTTAGATGCCAATAAAAGTAGCCCAAGTCTTCATAGGTAAATAAGTTTTTCTTCTTCATTGTTTAGGTTTTGGGTAGCTCTTCTTTCTTCCTCTATATTATTCGAGCGAGCACACATCTCAACTGTTTCATTAGAATGTGGTAACTACTTTTGAACTTTAAACTCAACTCAACTCATTTAAGCCTTTTCCCAACTACATGGGGTCAGTTACATGAATCTACTTCCTTCACTCCGCTCTATTCAGGATCAAATCGATATTTAAATTATAAATAATTATATCTTTTTTAATTATTTTTGTTCATGTTAGTTTAGGTCTATCTCTACCTTTATTCTTACCATAAATTGTTAAAAGATCACTCTTTCTAACTGAAGCATCTAAAGATCTACATTGTATATGTCCAATCCATACTACAAAAAAGTTGAGTTTTTATGGCGAACTTATTACGACAATATATTTTTATCACGGCGAAATCAAAATTAAATTTGCCGTAATAACTATTTGTTATGACAAAAATACGTTTCGTTGTTAAAAACTCCTTTATAACGACGAAATAAATTTTCATCGTTATAATTAAAGATTTTTATAAAAAAATTATTTTTTTTGTAATATTACGGTGAAACTTATTTTTCACCGTAATAATTAGATTTATTATGATAAATATATATTTCACCATAATAGGTTTAGATTTTATTTTTCTTTTTTTTGCGCTATTACGGTAAAAAATAACTTTTCTATAATAGGTCAAGATTTTATTTTATTTTTATTATTTTTTGTAATATTATGGCAAAAATTATTCTTTTACTGTAATAATTAGATTTATTGTGGCAAAATATAAATTTCTCCATAATAGGTTTAGATTTTATTTTATTTTATTTTTTTGTACTATTATGGCAAAAAATAATTTTTACCATAATAGGTTAAGATTTTATTTTATTTTTCATAATATTATGGCAAAAATTATTTTTCACAGCAATAATTAGATTTATTATGGTGAAATATAAATTTTGCCATAATAGGTTTAGATTTTATTTTTATTTTTATTTTTTTTGCGCTATTATGACAAAAAATAAATTTTACTGTAATAGGTTAAGATTTTATTTTTTCTTTGTTCTATTACGGTGAAACAATATTGTTGTCGTAATAATTAGATTTATTATAAAAAAAATTTTGGTTCATCGTAATAGGGTAAGATTATAAATTTTTTTTTTTTTGCGCTATTACGATGAAAAATAAATTTCACCATAATAGGTTAAGATTTTATTTTTTTTGTAATATTACATCAAAATTATTTTTTATCGTAATAATTAGATTTATTATGATACAATATAAATTTTGCCATAATAGGTTTAGATTTTATTTTTGTTTTTGTTTTTTTGCACTATTATGGCAAAAAATAAATTTTGCCACAATAGGTTAAGATTTTATTTATTTTTATTTTTTCTTTGTTCTATTACGGTGAAATAATATTTTTGTCGTAATAATTAGATTTATTATGGCAAAAATTATGGTTCACCATAATAGGGTAAGATGATATTTATTTTATTTTTTTTGCTATTATGGTGAAAAAATAATTTTTGCTGTAATAATTAGATTTAAAACGATGATATTTAAATGTCATTGTAATAGGTTAAGATTATTTTTATTTTTTTTGTTCTATTACATTAAAATAATATTTTTATCGTAATAATTAGATTTATGATGAAAAAATTATTGTTGACTTTTTAAATTTCTTTTTACGTTATTACGATGAAAAAATAATTTTTACCACACATCCACCCGCGTAATAATAATTTCCCCACGTTTTTTCTCTTTTCCTTGAAACCCTCCCGCCGCAATTTTCTTCTCTTCCTGAAACCTCGCTCCCACGCCGCAAATCCGAGACTCCGTCGACCCCCACGAGCTCCTCTCCGCCGTCAACCCCCGGACCTCCCCTCTCCGCCTTCATCTCTTCAGGTGCCCTGATCTCTGCTGCTAGTCCGATCTAAAGGATTTTTTTCTTACCCGAAATAGCTATTATAGAAAGAATTTGAGACGAGGATTCTTGATGCTCGCAGTTTTTGGCGTGCAGGACGTGGAGTTTGGGTGGTGAAGGAGTGGCTTTTGGGATGGACGAAGGGAGGGCCACGGCGGATGCCACCTCTGGGCGGATGGCCTTCGAGCCCATACTTGAGGAGGGGGTTTTCCGGTTTGATTGCTCGGGAAATGATAGGGATGCGGCGTTTTCGAGCTTTTCTTTCGTTGATCGCAAGGCAAGGGAGACTCCGATCGCGGTTCATAAGGTGCCAGAGTATGACCCTTTGTTTGAACGTGTTCATGGTAAGCAGATGGTCAAGATTCATGTTTGTTATATATATACATATACATATACATATACATATACACACACATACATACACACACACACAATATATATATATATATATATATATATATACACACACATACACATACACATACATATATGTATGTATAGGTAACATGGCATCCTTATATGGATGCATATATTATGGTCTTGATGCTTACCCAAAAAAGAAAAACTGAAAGGTGGAAGAAGATATATATATATATATATATATCTTGTGAGAGATGCTATCTAACAAACCAGATAATATTTGCTAGCTTGATTTAAATTTAGTTATGATGTATTAAAATACTTTAATTGATCATTAAGTATACTAACCTTACAGTAAAATAATAATGAACCTTTGCTTAGAGTATCCACATAACTGTGATAACTGAAAACATAATGACAGTTTGCTTAGAGTGTCTAGCACTTGAAACTAAAAGTCATGTCACTCCAAAAAAGTGAGAAGCGTTGGCATGCTTTGTTGTCAACGATATGCTTTAGAGTGGAGTGTCTAGCTGTGGCATATCCCATCTTGCAGTGTTTAAGTATCCAACAAGTATTGTCACTTCAGAAAACCTAAAAATGGGGAGCCTATGTGATATAATTATGATAAAGAGAAAGAGTCTGAATGATTTATAATAATTCAAAATCATTCACCTTGGAAATGAATTAGAGAGATGAATGCGCACATATCCTCTTCTATCATTTTTTTTTTCTTTTGCTTAAATTGTTCTTTGTTCGTTTTGTTAATGCATAGAAAGTAGAATATATCTCTGCTCTAACTTTGATTTGAAATTAATAATAATTTGCCCGTCTTGCACAGTTTCCTTCTAGATCATCTTTTTATGGAACTGGAGAAGTAAGCGGGCCGCTTGAGCGGACAGGCAAGTGGGTATGTTATCTATCCAGTTACCTATGGTATCTACTGTGATCAAATATCTAACCTCTATGGTCATTTCAGATTTTTACATGGAACACAGATGCAGGGGGTTATGGTCCAGGAACCACATCCCTGTATCAGTCACATCCTTGGGTTCTAGCTCTTCTACCAGATGGAAAGGCACTGGGCATTCTTGCTGACACAACTCAGCGTTGTGAGGTCTAGTAGGATTCCTTCCTATTGCAGATGAATCTTCTGGACCCATTCATGTTTTGGTTTCACCTCTAAATAGATGCCACATTCTATTAGTCTAGTGATTATATTGCTTCTTGACATATTGACTTATGGGAAGATTCCATGATAAAGTTTACGGCTGTGGCTGTTTACCCTGTGATCACGTTTGGTCCATTTGAGACACCCATTGATGTCCTGATGTCATTGTCTCATGCAATTGGTTTCTCAAAGTCAGTCTCCAATTTTCTAGATATCTTTTGAGACACTTTATTCTATTTTATAATTTTGAATTTATCTGCTGCCTCTGTTTGTATTTGTTGCGTACTTAGATTGCTACATATCAAATTAATTTTTTTATGATAGTAAATATCGAATCCAATGGGACATGTTTCATGCTTATTTTCATTTATATTTTCTTTGAAGCCAAATGAAGTGTAATTAGCAGAATTAAATTAGTGATTTGATAGCTTTTGAACATGTGTTTTGGATCATGACTTTGATAGCTTGTAGATCATGCAACTAGATGTTGAAGAAAGTTAATTAGCCAACTTGTTGGTGAATGGAACAATGCAATATTCCTAGTCTAGTTGTCCAATGAGAAATTTAACACCAGAATTAGGTTCCTCACACAAATCAGGGTGGTCCTAAATGAACTTTTTTAGGTGACCAACTTGAAATAGTATGTTGGAACTAATGATCATGTGGTGAAGAAAGTGTGTAGAGGGGACATCGATAACAATATGTAACCAACAATAGATGATAATAATTATTGGAAGGATCTAAGCAATGCATGCCGCCAAATTATCTGGATTCAAAAAAGACTACATGATTTTGTATTTGAATTTCACAACATTGCAATGGTTCACAGCAAGAATGGTAGCTTAACATTAAAAGCTGCACTTGGCCACGACTTTTCTCTTATATCATTTACTGAACAAACATTACTCCAATATATTTACATTAGGAGACTTCGACAAACAAACAACAAAATATACTATTTTCATTGTCATTTGTTTCTGAAAGCCCCTAAACCATACTGGCAGTTTATGCAAAATTCTATCCTTTCATTCTTATCTACTATACTCAACTCCCAAGTGCTCTGTTCATGAAGCTTCTTGCTTCCATGGCTCAATATCACATGCATTGCTCATACCGTCTTCTAGTAGTTTCAATATAATGACATTCAACTATAACACATTTAAGTATATGAAGCTGCAGTTAGTATAAAACTGAACTTTGTCAAATCATGTAATACTTGGAAATTTGCTTATAATAGCTGAAATTTCTTTTGTGATCTATATTGCTTTTACCATTACAACTCTATTCTGATATCTAGTTCTTCTCTATTAAAATTTTAGGAACTTTCTTTATGCCTCCAAAATGGTCACTTGGCTATCATCATGTCATTGGAGCTATGATTCTGCTGCAAAAGTTCTCAAGGCACTTTGATATTAATTACTTAATTTGCATATTGCTTCTTTCATTTGTATTTTAGATCTTTTCCCCCCATTTTGGGTTTGCAAACTAGTTTAACTGTTTTCTTTTATCTGAAGCTTTTGTTTCTGATATTCATGCTTTGGCTTTTTCCTCATACAGATTGCCAGAGCATTTCAAGAGAAACACATAACTTGTGATGTCATATGGATGGACATTGACTATATGGATGGCTTTCAATATTTTACATTTGACAAAGTATATTTCTTCATACTAAGGTAGGATATAATTTGTCATCATCATTGTGCATTTCTATGCAGGTTTTATATGTAGACTATATTTTTCTTATCTTTTTGAGACCAGGCTTATGATGTGGCATATACGAAAAGAATAAGCTGCTTGTATCCTAATTCAAATGGTTAGCAAATGGAGATTAAATACAACTGAACAACTAAATGCAAACAATAAACTCATTCATTATTTAAGAATGTGTTTCCTTTAACTTCATGCAATATGATATTCCATACACTAACATTTATGTATGGATGCATTATAGCATGCATTTGTTAGATTTATTTGTTTTAGATGATGGTTTAAATGTCATATTGTATTGGCTAGTATGGTACATGCCATACCGTATCTGTAGGGAATTGATACTTGGTTCATGATTTTGTCCCTTCCATTGGTCAGCTTGGTTTCAAAATATTTATCCGAGTTTAAATTCTAACAACTTGAAGCTTTGTCCAAACTTAGAAATGGCTGATTCTTTAGTATTATTCTTACTGGCTTAGCATTCATCTTTCTTGTTCCTAGACAAATGATAACCTTGACCTTCATTTGTATAATGTAGACACAAAAATGTTGTGGGAATAAGAATTATCAGGAAACAGGTAAGAGAGAGAGAGATGGAATCAATATATTACATGAGATCAGGAGCTCGAGAAGTTCAGCACTATGGACTTCTAGGATTCCCCAATGGATTTGCACGATTAAAACAAGATGGATTATTGCTATTTAAATATTTGTGAAGGCTGTAATGAGACTATTCTACTTGGTTGATCACTGAGTTGCTGTATTCCAATAGTTAGCTCTTTCTACGGATTAATCTATGATGACTACCTGCTGATATACCTTCTTCTTAAATGAGGACAGTATGATGCATCTGATCTTCACCAGACTATACAATGATAATGTAATTGCTGTCATGCACACTATTATTAGCCTTTGACATGATAGCAGATACAACATCAGGATTATTAGTCTCAATATCCAAAGGAACCACACCAAATGCTTTAGAGAACGGATACCCTAATCATGGAACAAACAAACAGAGTATCAATAACATTATTTAGTTCAGAGGAATAGATAATGGACTGTTAAAATGTCAATTACTATGGAGATAGGGAGTACCTAAATCGTCATAGTAGCTAATAATCAATTCTATTTGGGCATTGACGGGAAGGTAAACCACATGGAAAGAAGATTCATATTATGATTATTTTTTTTGATGAAATTTATTGTCTTAAACTATTATTGTTTTTTTTAAGAGATATCCTGTTACTAAAGAGGAGCCATCAAGACTTTATCTGTTGAATACTCTTCATTTTGACAAAAGAAAGAATCAATGGATAAATGAAAAAGCTGAAGATACTTATGTAAGTTTTATCAATTAAAAATATAATATTTTTTAATGTAATATTTTATACTAAACATATTGAATTTGTTTTCTTTTCATTGGAGGCATAGTTATAGAGCGACTTTCTTTACAAGACTCTACAGTAGAACCAATCAATGAGGATGCCGCTTTTGAGAAGGTTTTAGGTTCTAGATCTTGTTACAAAAGGAGATGGGGTTCACTACCGAAGGGTACGTCGAGAATTAGAGGTAGTTCTTCATCTTCGAAAAACTCACAATTAAAGCAAGAGCTACATGAATGCCGAGGAGAACTACACATTACAGGATAAATGGCTTATTATGATGAATTAATTCATCGTACTAAGTACAAAAATGATAAAAAATTCATCGTGTCCCAAAATCATCGTAATAAGTTGTCATAATAACTTATTACAATGTAACTAATTTCGACGTAATAAATGACATATTATGACAAAAATATATCATCATTATAATTTTTTTAAAAAATATATTTTTAATGAAAACCTATTACGATGACTTATTTTCGCCATAATATCTATCTATTATGGCAAAATTAAGTCACCATAATAACTTGTAATCTATTATAGCTATTATGACGAAATTAAGTCGCCGTAATAACTTTTAACCTATTGGCGACGTAATTTTTCCGTAATAGATAGCTATTATGGTGAAATTAAGTCACTATAATAGATATTTATTTTAATTTTTTTATTTTACATCTATTATAATAATTTAATATAATACTAGAGCAACTATATTAGAAATAAATTTCTGCTTCAAAATTTTTATAAAAAAATTAATAAAAATTTTCATTTATTTCAATAAAATTATCATATACAATGTTTTTGAAAATACATAATTAAAAAAAATACATGTACTATTGATGAAATGAGGTCGTTTGGGATCTACTAGGAGGAAATCCAGGCACTAGCTGCCGTATGTAAGTAGTGAGCTCATCGGTCGTCGCCTTTAGATCATCGATGATCCTCTGTTGCTCAGTGATGATATCCTTATATCGAATCAATTGCTCTTGACACTCATGTAGTTCTCCTCTGCATTTATGTAGCTTTTGCTTTAATTGTGAATTTTTTGAAGATGAAGAACTACCTCTGATTCTTGATGTACCCTTCGGTAGTGGACCCCATTCCCTTTTGTAACCAGATCTAGAACCTAAAACCTCCTCAAAAGCGACATCCTCATTGATTGGTTTTACTGTAGAGTCTTATGAAAAAAGTCGCTCTACTAACTATGCCTGCAATTAAAAAAAGAAATTCAACATGTTTAGTATAAAATATTATATTAAAAATATTATATTTTGAATTGATAAAACTTACATGGGTATCTTTAGCTTTTTCATTTATCCATTGATTCTTCTTTTTGTCAAAATGAAGAGTATTCCATAGATGAAGTCTTGATGGCTCCTCTCCTGTAATAGGATATCTCTGAAAAAAATAATAGTTTAAGACAATAAATTTTATCAAAAAAGAATAATATCTTCTTTCCATGTGGTTTACCTTCCTGTCAATTCCCAAATAGAATTGATTATTAGCTACTGTGATGATTTAGGTACTCCCTATCTCCATAGTAATTGACATATTAACAGTCCATTATCTATTCCTCTGAACTAAATAATGTCATTGATATTCTGTTTGTTTGTTCCATGCTTAGGGTATCCGTTCTCTGAAGCATTTGGTGTGGTTCCTTTGGATATTGAGACTAATGATCCTGATATTGTATCTGCTATCATGTCAAAGGCTAATAATAGTGTGCATGGCAGCAATTACATTATCATTGTATAGTCTGGTGAAGATCAGATGCATCATATGGTCCTCATTTAAGAAGAAGGTATATAGTCATCACAGATTAATCCGTAGAAAGAGCTAACTATTGGAATACAGCAACTCAGTGATCAACCAAGTAGAATAGTCTCATTACAACCTTCACAAATATTTAAATAGCAATATCCATCTTGTTTTAATCGTGCAAATCCATTAGGGAATCCTAGAAGTCTATAGTGCTGAACTTCTGGAGCTCCTGATCTTAGGGCAAATGGGTTGAATACATTCAGGCATACACTTTTGTCCTGAAACATCGTGCCGAAATAAAAAATAAGGTAGCAGACGTCTTGAGTCGTAAGTCTTTGTTGTTGAGTACTGTTAGCATCGAAGTTATAGGGTTTAACCAGATAAAAGATGAATATGAGACCTGCCCTGACTTTGGTAAAATTCATAAGACCCTTCGGCTAGGACCATCCAGTACCCGTGGTGATTATACCATCCAGGATGGTTACCTTTTTAGGGGCAATAGACTTTGTGTCCCTAGGACGTCACTTAGAGAGTTCCTAGTCTAGGAAATGCATGCTGGGGGATTAGCTGGTCATTTTGAAAGAGATAAGACTATTCTAGCGATAGAGGACCAATTTTACTGGCCAGAATTAAAAAGGCTCGTTGTCCTGATAGTAGCCCGATGTTGAACTTGTGCTGTTGCAAAATAGTAGAAGTAGAATACCGATCTATATACTCCTTTGTCAGTGCCTGATTGTCTTTGGCAAGACCTCAGTATGGACTTCATTCTAGGATTACCTAAGACCCATAAGAAGCACGACTCCATCTTTGTAGTGGTCGATAGGTTCTCTAAGATGGCCCATTTCATCCCTTGTTCGCAAACCTTTGACGCTTTTAGGGTAGCCCGACTTTTCTTAGACAGTGTGGTTAAGCTTACCCAAGACCATTATTTCTGATAGGGATGTTAGGTTTACCAGCTATTACTATAAGAAAAATGACTTATTATGACGAATTAATTCATCACAATAAGTACAAAAGTCACCGTAATAAGTTATTACGATGATAAAAAATTCATCGTAATAAAATGCAAACTCGTTGTAATAACTTGTTGTCGTAATAACTTATTACGGCGACTTATTTTCGTCGTAATAGCTCCCTATTACGACGAAACCATATCGTCATTATATATTTTTAAAAAAATTAATTTAAATAAAAACTTATTACGACGACTTATTTTCGCCGTAATATCAACCTATTACGGTGAAATCAAGTCGTCGTAATAAGTTTTAAATATTTTTAAAATTTAAAGAAAAACTTATTACGATGACTTATTTTCGCCATACTAGCTCCCTATTACGGCAAAAATAAGTCGTCGTAATAAGTTTTTATTTAAATTTTAAAAATATTTAAAACTTATTACGACGACTTGATTTCGCAGTAATAGCTCCCTATTACGACGAAAATAAGTCGCCGTAATAAGTTTTTATTTAAATTTTAAAAATAATAATTTTTTTAATATTTTTTTGTTTTTGCACCTGTTACAATAATATAATGTAATATTACAGCAACGATATTAGAAATAATTTTCTATTATAAAAGTTTCACAAAAAATTTAATAAAAGTTTTCATTCATTTCAATAAAATCATCATATACAATATTTTTGAAAATACATAATAAAAAAATACATGTACTATGGAGGTGAGGTCTGCTGGGATTCAATAGGACGATATCCAGGCACTAGCTGTCGCATGAAAGTAGTGAGCTCATCAGTCGTCGCCTTTAGATCCTGGATGGTCTTCTCTTGTTGAGCGAGCTTATCCTCTTGCTGAGCGATGAGATCTCGGCACTCATGTAGTTCAACCTTTAATTGTGAGTTTTCAAAAGATGAAGAACTACCTCGATGTACCCTTCGGTAGTGGACCCCATCCCCTTTTATAACCAGATCTAGAGCCTAAAACCTCCTAAAAAACAATATTCTCATTGATTGATTTTGTTGTAGAGTCTTGTGAGGAAAGTCGCTCTACTAACTGTGCCTGCAATGAAAAGAAAACAAATTCAATATGTTTAGTATAAAACATTACATTCAATAATATTGTGTTTTTAATTGATAAAACTTACATGGGTTTCTTCAGCCTTTTCATTTATCCATTGATTCTTCTTTTCGTCAAAATGAAGAGTATTCCAAAGATAAAGTCTTGATGGCTCCTCTCCCGTAACAGGATTTCTCTGAAAAGAAACAATAATAATTTAAGATAATAATTTAAGACAATAATCTAATATAATTATCATTGTATCAATGTATCAATGTAATAATCTAATACAATGTATCAATATAATAATCTAATACAATGTATCAATGTAATAATCTAATACAATGTATCAATGTAATAATCTAATACAATTATCAATGTATCAATGTAATAATCTAATACAATGTATCAATGTAATAATCTAATACAATGTGTCAATGTATCAATGTAATACAATTATCAATGTATCAATGTATTAATGTAATAATCTAATACAATGTATCAATGTAATAATCTAATACAATGTATCAATGTATCAATGTAATACAATGTATCAATGTATCAATGTAATAATCTAATACAATGTATCAATGTATCAATGTAGTACAATTATCAATGTATCAATGTATCAATGTAATAATCTAATACAATGTATCAATGTAAGACCTAACCTTACATTTCTTGGTTCCCTGGCAAAATTAGGATACTTTTGATCAAAATCTTTCCATGCTTCTCCATCTGTTGGATGCCGTAACACCCCATCTATGATCGGTCGCTTATCATATTCTGAACAATTTCGTTTCTTATGTATCCAACTCTTATCAATCGGTATCATTGGATAACATCAAATCTAAGTAAAAATAGTGAACCTCATTTAAAAAAATTCAGATTTATCTAAAAAATATCCTACTCATTTTTGAAAAGAAAGAAATATAAAGCTAAATGAAAAGATATTAAATTAAAGGAAGAAAAAAAATCCATAAAGAATACAATTGGCTAACCATTACTAATATTTAATTAAAAGAATCTCCAGCATATCATTATCTTGATAACTATAACAATAAAAATATTAAAAAATTAATATACTTTTATAAGATTTCTTCTCTTTTCATGGAAAGGCAAAGAATGTGCAACATATGATAGGAAGCAGTATCTATAAATTTTAAAAAGTAAAAAATTTTATACGCTTATTTAAAATCAAAATTTCAAAAGTACCCTACATTAAAAAAAATTAAGAATAAAACTACTCATGCTCCATTACGCTGTTTAGCCAATTATAAGTAATTATTTAAAGCATGCTTTAGAAACAAATTGCAAAGTATTCCAAATATGAGTGCGTGAGAGAGGGTGCCAACTGGATCCAATGCATCCCTCATCTAAATATGATCATATTTCTATCTCTGCATGCAAAATTTCTGTGGAAGCTCAATATGAAAATTAATCATTTTTTAACAGCAAATTGATCTGCTTCTCTATTTCACAGCAAATCAAAAGAAGACCAAGCCCCTACTGGATCTTCCAGGAGCCAGCCAAAGACTGACCCTCTGGAAAGCAGACCTTGGTGAGGAAGGTAGCTTTGATGAGGCAATTGAGGGATGCACTGGGGTGTTCCATGTGGCCACTCCTATGGATTTTGAGTCCAAAGACCCTGAGGTGAATACTAATACTTAGCTCTAAATTTCAAGCATGCTGCTGTGTAAACCTTGTCTGAAGTCAATTGAAATGCTCCAATCCATTGGGTCTGAGGGAGAGAGGACTGTTTTGAAATTTGCATCTGAGCTGAATACTTAATAAAAGGTTATCCATCCAAGTTTTATTCCAAATCATCTAGACTGAATGGCATTCCATGTGTTGGATTACTTTGTTAGGTAATTGAAAATCATTTTCAACTCAATGTTTCTTATCAGTCTCTGTTACTATTAATTCAACAAAGGTTGAAGCTAACAGTAGAGATCATACTATTTTCCAAAGAGACATGATAGAATTGGCTTAGGATTTAAGACTTCAACATCACATAGTTGGGACAAGGCTAGATAACTATGCCACTTGACCATGGTAATGTGATGCTTTTCCTTGTAGAATGAAGTGATCAAGCCCAAAGTTGATGGTGTATTGAGCATAATGAAGTCTTGCAAGAAAGCTGGGACAGTAAAGCGTGTGATCTTCACCTCCTCTGCTGGGACAGTGAACGTGCAAGAGCAACTACAGCCAGTGTATGATGAGAGCTCATGGAGCGACACTGAGTTCTGCCGGCGTGTCAAGATGACTGGATGGGTATGCTTCCAAGTCTTGCCTTAGATCTCGTGTTGTGTCACCCTACTCTATGAACTCAACATGAATCTTTTTCTGAGAAGATTGAACCACTATGAATCACTATCACTATCAGTCTCCAAAAGCACACTACTTGTTATTTGCAAACCTTTTAGAAGCATATGATTAAATTTTTCTTGCATGAAATTTAAGTATGATCATCATGAATTTGTTTGGCAAGTGAAATCATAGTATCAAAACCCTACTAATGGCTCTGTTTGTAGAATGCCAGTCCTGAAATTCTTTCAGTTCTTGGCGTACGTTTCCATATAAATCTGTAGAGCAGTCTCTGATCTCTGTTTTCCTAGGATGGAGGGGTGAGTGGATGATAACGTAATAAGCCAATTTTTGTGACACAGATGTACTTTGTATCCAAATCTCTAGCTGAGAAAGCTGCATGGGAGTTTGCAACGGAGAATGGCATTCACTTTATCAGCATCATTCCAACCCTTGTTGTTGGCCCATTCATCAGCTCATCAATGCCGCCCAGTATGATCACTGCATTGTCACTGATCACAGGTACTTCCAGCTTCTAATGACCTTTTTTTAAAGCAAAGTAGGAGATAACCCACCCAAACTATCCTGCTTCTAATGAATTATAACTTTCAAATTACTTCCCCATCCCATCCCCCCTCCCTGCGCCAAAAAAAAAAAAAAAACAAAGCTCTGATCTAACGTTTCATAAGATTATCTTCTAGGAATAAAAGCTAAACTATGTAATCCATGCAATCTAGAAGATAGCTCTGGCTTCTTAGACTCTAGTCTAAACATTCGATTAACCACCAGCACGCTTAGAATAATAATATCAAGGTCTAACTGAAATTTTGATTGTTTTTAAGGAGTGATGCGAGACCATCGGTTTGTGCATGCAGACATAGTGGACTGAAGGTGAAATCAGCAAGAAACAGCAGCAAAGTTGTTCATTCTCAGATGCAGATGGCTCCTGTTCAGTGAATTCCATATTTATACTCATTCTGTCTTAATTAACCAGTTCAATCACTTCCAATGGGGACTAAATTTCCTGATTCAATAATATCCAAAGAATGAAGAACTAGATGCAGAAAACAACTGATCTTTACTAACTCTAGTAATTATTTTCAGCCATTAAAACCCCCCAAATCAGAAAACAACAAAATCAAAAAAAAAAATTCCAAGTAAAAAAAAAAAAACACGGACCAAATCTACAACACGAGAAGCATAAGTAAATCGAAAAGAAGAATAAGCTCGAGGAAAAAGAAAAGAAAAGAAAACGAACCTGGATTCACGCCAAGAAGATCGACTCCATCGACCGTATAAGAAACTCTGAGCGTCTGACTGATCTCGACAGTTGGACGCGAGCAAGGGATAATAAATTCTTCTCATCTCTCTTTCTCTGCTCTAATCCACTATCCAGGGGCTGACGGTGGCGAAGAGGAGCTCGAGGGGGAAGACAACGGGAGCAAGGGTTTTACGAAAGAAAATCGCGCGAGGGTCTTAGGGAAAAGGGGAAAAGCGGGACCTTATTACGATGAATTAATTTTCATCGTAATAAGATCCCGTAATAGATTAAGATTTTTTTTCATTCTATTACGATGAAATTTATTTTTCATCGTAATAGATCGGTTTATTACGGCAAAAATAGTTTCACCGTAATAAAATAAAAGAAAAATAAAAAAATATATTATCATGACCTATTACGATGAAAATCAAATTTCATCGTAATAGGGTAGTTTATTACGGTGAAATATTTTTGCCGTAATAAAATGGAAAGAAAAGTAAAAAAAATCATGATATATATCTATTACGACGAAATTAAATTTTCGTCGTAATAGGTTAATTTATTACGGTGAAAATAATTTTTGCCGTAATAAAAAGGAAAGAAAAGCAAGAAAAAAATCATGATATATACCTATTACGACGAAAATTAAATTTCATCATAATAGGTTAGTTTATTACGACGAAATATGTTTTCACCGTAATAAAAAGAAAAGAAAAGTAAAAGAAAAAATCCTGATATATACCTATTACGATGAAATTTAAATTTCGTCGTAATAGGTTATTTTATTATGGCGAAAATATATTGCGCCGTAATAAAAAAAGAAAGGAAAGTAAAAAAAATATCCTTATTACTAGAGGATCTAGTAGAGAAACAAATATCTAAGTTCATGCGTATCAGATAGATGAACTCAAAAGGGTTAAATTACGCAGAATAGCAATTGAGTTTCTTGTTTCAGCTTGTTTATGAAGTTCCTTATTACCATAACTTCATGTAGCTAGTTGATGTTTAGTATTACAAATGTTCCAAGTTTGTAGTATCACAAAAGTTTCGTATTATGATTATTCTTTTTTGACAAAATTTATTATCTTAAACTATTATTATTTCTTTTCCAGAGAGATCATGTTATGAAAGAGGAGCCATCAATACTTCATCTATAGAATACTCTTCATTTTGTTAAAAAGAAGAATCAATGGATTAATGAAAGAGCTGAAGATACTCATGTAAGTTTTATCAGTTAAAAATATAATATTCTAATGTTTTATACTAAATATATTAAATTTATTTTCTTTTCATTGCAGACATAGTTAGTAGAGCGACTTTCTTCACAGTAGAACCAATCAATAAAGATGCTACTTTTGAGAAGGTTTTAGGTTTTAGATTTAGTTATAAAAGGGGATTGAGTCTACTATCGAAGGGTACATCGAGAACTAGAGGTAGTTCTTTATCTTCTAAAAACTCACAATTAAAGGATAAGCTACATGAGTGTTGAGGGAAACTACATGAGTGCCGAGAGCAATTGAGTCAACATAAGGATATCATCACTTAGCAACAAAAGATTATCGAGGATGACCCCATTTCTTCCATAGTGCCCTTAGTGACATGTATTTTTTTTAATTATATATTTTTAAAAACATTGTATATGATGATTTTATTGAAATGAATGAAAAGTTTTATTTATTTTTTTGTAAAAAATTTGAAGCAAAAAATCATTCTTAATATCGTTGATTTAATATTATATTAAATTATTGTAACAGGTATAAAATAAAAAAAATTAAAATTACAAGTTATTATGGTGTATTAATTTTGCCATAATAGCGGCCTATTATAGCAAAATTAATTCACCGTAATAGAATATAAGTTATTGTAATAGCTGCGACAAAATTAATTCACCGTAATAGGTTACAAGATATTATGACAAAATTAATTCACTATAATAGGCAGCCGTAATATGTTATTTACTACGACGAAATTATTTTTGTCGTAATAAGTTATTATGACAATAACTTATTACAACGATTTTGGGATGTATTGTGATGAATTAATTTACTAATAAGTCATTTTTCTTGTAGTGTTTCATGTATTCAATTTTAGTTCTACTAATCTTAAAACCTTTAAATTCTAAAGCATCACTCCAAATCTCTAGCTTAGTATTTACTCTAGATTTAGTTTTATATCATTTACTCTAGATTTAGTTTTATCAATTAACACATATCATCTGCAAATAACATACACCATGGGATATCATTTTGAATATATTTGGTTAATTCATCCATAATTAATACAAAAGCTATGGACTTAAGGTAAACATACAGTAAAAACTCACTAGTTTCTTCTATTGTTCTTTTAACAATAGTTATTTCTCTATCATACATATCTTTTATCAATTCTATGTACCTTGGTAAGAACAGAAAAGTTAAAAAAAAAATATATTAAACATGTTATATTTAAACATATGCAATTAAGATAAAATTTATATTAAACCTGTTATATACAATGCAATCATAACAAAAAAAAATCACATTGCACATATTCTCCACATTCAAATTAAAATTTTAAAAATATATTTCATTACATCAAGAGAGTGTTACAATTTAAAGTTTCACAAAATTTAAAGATATATGAAATGAAAGATATAAAATAAAAAAAAAGCTACTGTCAATGATCTACATGAGGAAGGTCGTCACCCTGTCCGCAAGGATCTGATGCTCCAGAAGCCTATAAGAAAAATTAACATATTTAATTTACGAAACTATCAATTAATATTAGACAAATAATTAATTTAATATAAAATATATATTTAATAAAATATGTATTTATTATATTTAATATAATATAAATATATTTATTATATTATTATAATTAATACAAATAATATATGTATTTATTACAGTATGCTAAGAGGCAACAGGTTTATAGGTAGTGCTTAGCAAAATTTTTTGAGCTCAATATTCTCCCTGAGCTTCAAATGGATGAAGACCTGTTATCCTCAAGTAGGGGATACAAGAAATTTAAACGCTATCATCCAAGAAATTGCCTACAAAAAGCAAGGCAGCGTTCGGAAGCCTACCACAAGAATTGACCTGCTGGAGGACCAAACAACCTAATGTCATCGGTTGCTAGGCATCGGCATGCTCGGAGCCCGCCGGAGAGGGTCTGGCCAAGGTCCTCATCGGCTGGTCCCATACCATCCATACCTAAAGAGCCGGCTATGATCGAGTCCCACCATCACACTATAGAGCTGAATTTGGGGTTAATGGTCCTCGCAGAAACGATGGAAAACATAGCGCGGATGGCTAGCAGAGGTCGGGAAAGGAGATGTGTGGCAGAAGAAACTCCAAGGGTTGAGCTCCATGGTGCGGCGGTCCCTCGAAAATGTGGATGGGGCCAACATGTTTAGCAGAGGAGCGAAGGGATATCATATCGGATGACTTTGTGGCACTTCAGTTTAACTTTTATATTGTATTGTTATTTCTCCTCAAGAATGTAGTGCCACGAAGGACTAAAGAATTAAATATTTTATTTTGTTGTTATTGTTTAATTTAATGGTCATCCTTCCGTCTGAGGGTTTTTGCATGGTGGCTGATATCATATCTGAGGGATAAATAATCGAGGTCTATTTTTGCTGCGATGTGAAAGCTATTGGGTTAGAACTTTGGAGCACATAAAGATTTTCTCACTCTTTTTTTTTTTAATTACAACTCTTTGCATGCGCAATTTTTGTATTGATGCTATTATTCGTTTGTTAGCAAGTGGAGATGTTACAAATAGATTGACCCACCCAAATCTACAAGTCCATCATACCAATCTATATCCATAGGGATGTGCGTTTTTGCTAATTTTTCAACTATAACTCTTTGGATGATATATAATATGATTAGCTTCATTCGAGTTCGACAAATCAGATCACACCTTCATTTGCTCTAAAGAATTTATATGTCCTACCTCTGGAAAAATTAATCTCTGTCATTTGTTTCACCCAATCCAAGCCGTAAAACCATTCCTGGTTTTTGTAGCGATAATAAATATACGCTACTTCACATCATTACCACCGTGTCCACCTTTGGAGGGATCAGACGATAAATTCTTTCTGCTTTCTATGCTCCATGGATCCAAAAAAATATCCAATATATTATAACAAGCTAAGGTTTTTTCTAAAGAACCACATGGTTTTAAAAATTTATCTTATCTTTAATTTTAAATTAAAAATAATATTTTTAAAATTTAAATTTAATAATATTATTTCGCAAAAATCCGTTCTTCTACTCAGGTGCTGTTGGGGCTTCGAATCCAGGCTCGACTCCTGGCTGGGACTTGCAAGACAGTCCTCGAGAAGAGGGTGGTTTGGGGGGGTGCCCTCTGTGGAAGACCCTCCGACGCCCAAGTTAGTGGAGATTCACAGCAAGCAGACAAATGAGGAGAAGGATCCTCGAGGAAGAGTTCCTCTAAGGGTGGTGCTAGGAGCTTTGTTTAAGCTCTAATGGAGTTTTTCTGAGAGTGAGAGTGAGTGAAAGAGAGGTGTCTTGAGTGTGCATAATGCCATACCTGAGGAGATATGAGGCTGTGATATTTATAGGTGATCACCTGATTTCTTGGGTACGTCACAGAGGGTCTGAAAGTTGTTGGGATTTGAAATTGATTCGAATCAGGTTGTTACAGGGCCGGTAGGATCCATATCTGGTTGGTTAGAGGATCAACGGCCAAGAAGAGGCTGTTACAGGGCCGGCAGGATCCGAATCCGGTTGGTTAGAGGATCAACGGCCAGGAAGAGCAGACGGTGCTTCAAGATTCAGTGACTACATAGGCTCTAAGCCATTTCTGGTAGCGTAGGCATGATTTCCTATTTGAAATCTTGTTAATTTAAGTGTATTCCGCAGAGGCGCTTGAGTACCTCGGTCGGGCCGAGGTATAGGAGATGGCTGAATCTGCTGAAGTATGATGAGACTCAATTTACCGAGGTATGGGATAGTTCGGCCTTCTTGAAACACAGAATGGCTTGGCTATCCGAGGTATAACGAGGCCCGGCCTACCGAAGCACAGGATGGTTCGGTGGTGATAGCTCGGCCTGTGGGGGTATGATAATAGCTCGATCAGCCGAGGTATAATAATAGCTCGGCCAGCTGTTACACAAAAGCAGTTTGGAGAGGGTAGCCTACTCATTGCTGCCTTTCATATGTGATAGCTATGCGATAGGGTTATGGGCTAGCCTTAGCCGATGTCTTGGATTGCACGAACATTAATGCAATGATATTTTTACCCCTCATCACATGCCCCCCACTCTCTAAAGTGTAACTTCAGATTTAGGAGTAGAGTCAGAATAACTCTACCAGAAGGATTTGAAAAGGCACAATGATGGCTCCGAATTTGACGGGCCGTCAATTGGCTATCATTATTTGCTATTGCATGAAGAGGAAACTCTTCGGATTCTGTGAGCGGTGATTGGGGGAGTCTCGCATGGCAGGGTCTTCGCATTTACGACACCCATTGCGGAAGCCTTAATGCTTAGGGTAACTTTTCAAAGCGCTGTTTAAAGGGGAGAAAGGAGGCCATGGCATCCTTCCTGCAATACTCTTTCGTTCCTTCCATAAGACCCTTCTCTTTTCTCTCTTTCCCTTTCCACAAATTTGCTTGTGTTCTCCTTGGCTGGGGAACATGAAGGGCCCAAACGATGTGGTTTCGGAGATAACTTTGGCGGATCTGGAACGGATACGCTGCCTCTATAGAGTTCCTCAAGATGTCATCCTGTGGCTCCCGAAGGCCGATGATAGGGTAACATCGGAGCCAGGAGCTGGAGTGTTCTGCTACGAGGAAAGTTTAAGGGCAAGCCTTAGGTTTCCTCTTCATCCGCTGGTGCAGGAGATGATGAGGTTTTATAACATATGTCCCACCATGGTAGCTCCAAATAGTTGGTGCAATCTCATCGGATTTATCTCGATGTGCATTCGTGTTGGGGTAACTGCAACCCTTCCAATATTCGGGTATGCTACAACTTAGTTTCTGGGAGGGCCTCTGAGTGGCCTTACATTGGCCCCCGAAAATCTTTTAAGATGATCACAGATAATCCATCGTCGATAAAAGAGTGAAAGTCCCGATTTTTTGTGGTTGAAGGAAATATCGGCTTGGATTTTCCTTGGGTATGGGAGCGTTATGTGAAGGATCCAGAGGCGCACCTAGAGTTATCTGAGCAGAGAAGAAGGATTTGATCACCTTGCATAGCAGTCGAGTACTTCCGGTCAGCACCCTTCTATCAGAGGATGCCCTTTTTGCTGCTAGATTGAGTCCTATCAACCCTCGTGGTAAGCCTTATTTTGCAATCAATGTGCTAAGGTAATTTTAATTTTGACTTTTGCATGATTTAATCGATGAATCGCATTGTGCCCACAGCCGAATGGTCAGCATTTGTAGGCCAAATGAGAGAGGAACTGGACAAACGCCACAGGAGGTCCAGTTCCAGCAATAAGTATAGGGCCGAGAAGAAGTCCCGCCACTCTGGCTCCCATTCTAGGGGGCCTAGGAAGGATGGCACTGGCCGCCGTCCTCGCCGCCGTGGGATGAAAGTGTTGAAGTACCAAACCTTCGGTGCAGAGGAAGGTTTGTTATTGGGGGGAGATCAGGTTGCCGCGGGGATTCTAGAGGAGGCTATCGGAGTCTCCCCCCACAGATAGTTGTTTTGTCAGATGATGGCGAGGGAGTAGCGCCGGCGAGGGAGTAGCTAGCTCATTCGGTGATCCGTGTTGGGGTTGCTCGGTCTTCTCCATTGGAGGCCGACAGCCCTGAAATGTCACAGGTAGACGTGGGAAAGACCCATGCTTCAATCGAGGTGGGAGAAATGGTTGTGGCTGCCGAAGCTTAGTCTGGGCTACCCATTGGAGAGTCGGCGGAGACCGAAGGGGAAATCGAACCGGTTGAACCGGTGATTAAGCTTCGCAGAACGTCTCCCGTCGGAAGGCCCTCCGCTGAAGCACTGGAGGCCCCAAGAGAAACTGAGGCTCCAAAGGAGTCCGCCGGGGAAGAAATGTTTGAAGAGGAAGGGGATCGCCGAGCAAAGGGAATGTCCAAGTTGGGGCTCCCCTCGTCGGAGCTGAAGCACCTGAGGCTCCTCAGATGAGGGCCTTGGTGGAGGAGGTTAGCCGGATGATGGCTTCAGAGGCCGCGACTTCCCAGATCAGCCCTTCGGGAGCAGACTTTCTCTCACACAACCCGAAGGTGGATGACATGTTCGCTGCCTTAATGCGGTCTGTGTTCCATAGGGGAGAGAGTTCCTCGGCGGGAGGATATGATCCGGTGGATCTCGTTGATGTGGCCTTCAGGTATACTGGGGTGCTGAATGAAACCTTCCTCCTCACCGAGATCGATAACCTTGCCCTCATGAAGATTGCCTCAGATTATGCTTCTGGGTAAGTCGTTATACCGAAAAAAAGTTTTACTCGGTTAGTTCGGTCGCGTTTTCTCACATGCAATTTTTTTGCAAATGCTTTGATTATGAGGGCGTTAAAATGGCGTTTGCACTTGGCCATCGAGTTTGGGCTCAAGCCCGGAGGGAAATCAATTGCCTCAAGGAGAGGGTGGACTCGACAACCACTCTTTCCTGATCCTTGGAGACCTCCCAAAAGGAGCTTGAGAGGATGGGTAAGTCTCTTTCGGCTGCAAGAGAGAGGGCCTCTTAGCTTGCTGTACAGGTCAATGAGCTTCAGGGCTTCCGCGAGCAATCAGACAAGGCCCGTTTGGAGCTGTCGCGAATTCAATCTCAGCATGCCGAGGAGATAGAGAATATGCGGAAATACTTCGACAATAGGTGGAATGAGATGAGGGCTAGGGCGATAAAGGTTGCTGATGAGGAACGCATGTTCCAAGGGCAGCAGGAACAAATTGCTGACTTAAGTAGGAAATTGGGCGACAGTGAAGATCAGGTTAAATGGCAGCAAGGTCAAATTGCCAAGTTGACTGCCAACCTTGCCCATTCTTGCCTGGAGAATGAGGGTAAACAATCGCGGATTCATAGTCTTAAGATTAGGCTCCAGCAGGTGGAGACGGACAAGTCAAAGGCTCTCGATGAGGTTCGTGGGTTGAACACGAAAATGACTCAATGGAGGAAGAGGTATGTTATCTCTTACTATTTTTCATTTTGGCTTTTCGACTTTTGCCTTACTCGGCCCTGTGCCTGTAGGTGAGCAAAATGGGGCTTGAGTTTCAGGAGCGGCTGAGGACCTTCGGAGAGGAAATGGCCTTGAGCCATCAAAGGAACTCCAAACTAGAGAAGCAATTGGCTGAAGCAAACACACGGACCTCCTTGTCAGTGGAGGAATACAAAAACTCTGCTCAATTTATCGAGGAGCTTAGGGCGGCCTGTGCCGATGTGTTTCGATTCGGCGAGGAGGAGATGTGAGCTAAAATCTCTCAGGCCTATCCCGAGTTGGACTTGTCTTTTCTAGAAGCCGAGCATTATGAGAATCGTACCCCAGGGACCGAGGAAACCGAGTATGAGGAGATCTCGATGTTGATCTCGAGGCTATTTTGGGCATTGACACGGTTGCCGAGGTATCTCAACGAAGCACTTTCGAAGAGGGCAAACCGAGTCATGCCTCCCCAGATGCTGCTACAGGAGATGCTGGTCTGACCCTAAACCTTGATTTTTTAGGGCTATCATATGTATTTTCTACTTCTTTTCTTTTGTAGTTTGATTAATAATCAATAAATGAATCTTTTATTTTCACCTTGTCGCCTTGGCTGTCATCTTTTCTTAAGCAATTGATTATGTGTGTCGGTGATTTTCCCTTCTGCCTACAACAACCCATATCCCACAACTAGGTTGCCTTTGGCATCTTTTAATCAGGCGCCCTACTCAGTAGACTCTGGGCCGAATTTTGCCGAGGAATGTCCTTTCGGGCTTATTCAAATAGCTCATCCTAATAGGAGTTGGGATAACTCGGCTAGGGTCAAGGTAAAGTAAATGATTCGTCTGGGCTGAAGAAAAGGTGCCTCGGGCCAAGGTTCTTTAGTCGAAGTGCAGGTTCGAGTGTAGGGAATAAAGCTTTAGGTGACATGATCCGAACGGAGGAAGTTTGGTCCCGAGAAAGGGGGCACATCCCGAGCGCCTCAATGTTATTAATGATCCTCTTCGACGAGGGGGCGGAACTCTTCGTTTCCTACGAGCGCCTACTGAGGCAGTGACACGTGGCGTGTTTCGCGGTAATAGTGTTGGAATTGATGGCCCGGGCGATCGGGATACTCGCCAGGAGTAGTTTTAAAATGGATGGGGGAATGCCGTCGTTAATCACCTTTTCAACTGATCTTCCAAAATTTTTGGATACTGAGATGGCTTCTGGAGGCGAGGGGCGATCGACTGAAGCTCTAAGTAGCGGCATCAATGGCCGTGGGGGGGCCCATAGGAGCCGCACTACGGTAACCATTGATGGGGAGGTCTTGGCGTCACTGTTCGCAGACCACGAGCGACTCCAGAGGGCAGCCGAGCAATACCAGGCTATTTCCATGAGAGAGAATGAGCTCCTTCATCGGGCCAACAAGGCTGGAGGGGCAAGTAGCATCCCTCCAGCGACAGATTGCCGAGTTAGCTCTGCGGTGTAGGGGGAGCTTGGCAGCGCCCGAAGAAGATGGCAAGCCCCAGTGAGGGCTCATGTACTTTTTTACTTTTTTACAATGAATGGAATATAGACTTTCAGCAACCTTTGTATCTGGTGCTATCCTTGAAACGTTCATTCTCGTTATGTCAGATACACGAATGAGACATTCCTTGAGGGATATTTGGAGATCCTAGCGAGACTAGGGTATTGCGTCCCCGTTTTAGCCGAGGTAAGAGGAACTTCATAAGTTCTAGTCGGAGTGTAGTATATCGCTCGGTTTTGCCGAAACATAATGAGTGTCCTGTTACCACCGGGGTGAGGGTTGCTATCTTGGTTTGGATCGAGGGATAAGGGAACGTTCGGTTTTTCCCGAAATAAGGAGACTATCTCGGCTTTGAGCGATGTCTCAGTTTAGGCCGAAATATAGCAGATGGCTCGGCTTCGGGCCGAAGCATAGAATAGTTCAGCTAGATCCCCGATAAGTGTCTTGGTCGAAACTGAGGTCAGGCAGATAGTTCTATCAATCTGAAACAGGAAATGGTTCTATGTGATATGGCCGAAAACTGTGTGAGTACCTTGGCGGACGGTCCGTTCTATGAGAAATTATTTCGTTTTCTGCCCGGGCTGATGAGGCAGATTTGTGATTCGCCAAAGGATGCTTTGTTTTTTGCGTAAGGCATTATCATGTTGTCCTTTTCCAATGCGGGTCTTTTTAACAAACAAGGTAAGCATTCGATCGCCATTGGAGGGCATCATTTTCACAAGGTGATTTCCCAGGGCTGTCCGTATCCCAAGGATCGGTGGATGATTTTCTGCATTTAAGGCTATTGATTCATGGTCAGGGGGAAATCTTTTGTCTTGCATCATGGCCTGGGAAATGCATTCGGCATGCTTTGGAAAGTGCTCTTTTACCTTGAACTGTCATGTGGTAGCGGGGCCAGGGCATTTTGAATCCCGGGGTTTTCTACTTTAATGGCTGCCCCCGGTCCATTTGCCTATAAAATGGGGAGAGCGGGCCATGTTAAGCTATCTCCCAATACTTTCCTTGACTGGCAAGGGTTTTCATGGCATTTGTTTCATTAAAATTGAAAGTGGAGAGTTCGAGCCTTCTTTTTGAAGGCTGGCTCGCCCCAGATAGCTGGGGTGATGGAGAAGCTGCTGAAGAGAGACCAGTCCTCAAGGGAGGAATTCCCGGAGGTCATATGAAGAGCGCACGGGAGGACTGCAGAGGTCATATGGGGAGCGCACGTATGCGCTTCCTGTGTGTCCTTTGTCACTTACCATGGGGACAACTGGAAATGCAAGGCATATGTATCCCCCATGACTAATATGGATTTTCCTCCTCCCTCGATTTGGATTCCTCAGCTTATCCGCTTGAGGAATCTTTTACTACATAAAGAGGGAGGAGGGTTGTGTCGGTCTGCTTGTCCCCTGCTTATGTTGTTGTGCAATGGCTGGCAGTCTAGCACTCCGCTTGGGGGATGCTTCCTCAGCATCGGTATCCATAGGTCTTTACCCCATTTTGGATCCCTTAATTCATCCAGGGGACCCGTGGATGGCCAGTTTTGCTCTTTGGCATTAACCAGTGGTTCAGCCGAGCTGTCTGGTTTCTCTGATTTCTTGGGTTAAATGCCAGAACATCATTATTAACCAAAGCTGATCGAAGTTGCTCGGCCGAGCTTTTTATTTGTTTCCTATGCCATGCACTTGTAATACCTCTCAAGAGGTTGTAATTTCCATTAATAAAGAAAGTATTTTCTTTCTTTTTAAATACTTATGTCTTTTCTAGCATGGTTGTATTGAGAGTTTTCCTACACTTTCTGTAGTGTATTTTACTTGTTTCCAGTAGCGATTTTAGCTACTTTGCTTTGGCTGATCATTTCCGTGATATTTGGTCTTCTATGGAGGAAGCAGTCACCTCTGTTTAGGTCAGAGGGAAGCCTGGGCAGCCTTGGCCACATTCAAGGAATAAATCACATGATATCACTAATGGGCAGGAAGAAGTCACTTACCTTGCCGAAGTTTGGAGACTGCTTGGAGATCACTCGGTTTGGCCAGGGCTTGCGAGCTGCCCGAGTCCGACCGAGGTTTACGAGATAAGTAAGATACTTCAGCCAGCAATAGAGTGTCTTGGTTCGGCTCTGTCCGAGGCAAGAGGTCAGTTCTTTTTTTGACCAAGGTGATGGAAGAGGCTTATGACTTATCAGAGGATGCCTCGTTTTCTTTCTTGAACATTTAATTCTTTGGCCATTTCCCATGCAGGGTTATTTTGCGCACGTGCCAAGCAATCGATCATTATTGGATGACGTTGCTTTCGTCAGAGGATTCCCCAGATCTATTCGTATTTCGAGGATTTGTGGGCGATTCGGGGCATTTAAGACTCTCGATTCAAGATTAGAAAATGATTTTCTGCCTTCTGCCCGTGACCGAAAAATGCGCTTAGTGCGCCTCGAGATGCGATTTCTCGCTTTCCTGAACGTCGCGTGGCCTCATGGGCCTCGGCTTTGGCCGAGGCTTTATATAATGCATCACTCGGTGTTACCAAGCCTTCAGAGAATAAATCACTCAGTGTTACCGAGCCTTCAAATAATAATATCACTCGATGTTGCCGAGCCTTCAAATAATAATATTACTCGGTGTTGCCGAGCCTTTAGAAATGTATCACTCGGTTGTAGCCGAGGCTTCAAGATTATATTTTACTTGGCACTGCTAACGTACGGAGTCCTCCCAGCCCAGCTGGGATATATATTACTTGGTGCGGCCAAGGTCCGAAGATCGCTCGGCCCGATCGAGGATTTATAATGATTATATTTTACTTGGCACTGCCAAGGTACGGAGTCCTCCCAGCCCAACTGGGATATATTTTACTTGGCGCGGCCAAGGTCCAGAGATCGCTCAGCCCGATCGAGGATTTATAAAGATTATATTTTACTTGACACTGCCAAGGTACGGAGTCCTCCCATCCTAGCTGAGATATATTTTACTTGGCGCGACCAAGGTACGGAGTCCTTTCGGCCCAGCTGGGATATATTTTACTTGGTGCGGCCAAGGTCCGGAGATCGCTCGGTTCGGCCAAGGATTTTTATGACTTGCTTCTCATTGTAGCTTTCAAGGAGAGTTATAAGAATTTTGCAGGCCTTTTAAAAACCAAACTTAATTCAATGAACAAAAAATGGGATTAGCAAGAGCATACTTTTATTGATGATATGCACGGAGATTATCCGAGTTCCATGTCTGAAGAATAGATTTCCCACTTAGCTCTTGGAGTTTATAGGTACCGAGCCCGATGACTTCCACCACTTGATAGGGGCCTTCCTAGTTCGAAGACAGCTTTCCTTGTTCCGCTGGTTTGGAGACAGACACCTTTCAGAGGACAAGATCGCCGGGGAGAAAGATTTCCCCTTGACTATGGAGGCATGATAGCGAGCCACTCTCTGCTGGTAGGCAGCTACTCTGATCCACGCTTTCTCTCTATCTCCTCCAGTATGTCGAGGTTTTGAAAAGGCGCAATGATGGCTCCAAATTTGACGAGCCATCAATTGGCTATCATTATTTGCTGTTGCATGAAGAGGAAACTCTTCGAATTCTGTGAGCGGTGATTGGGGGAGTCTCGCGTGGCAGGGTCTTCGCATTTACGATACCCATTGCGGAAGCCTTAACGCTTAGGGCAAATTTTCAAAGCGCTGTTTAAAGGGGAGAAAGGAGGCCATGGCATCCTTCCTGCAATACTCTTTCGTTCCTTCCATAGAGACCCTTCTCTTTTCTCTCTTTCCCTTTCCACAAATTTGCTTGTGTTCTCCTTGGCTGGGGAACATGAAGGACAATAATGTATGGACATTAGTTGACCCACTCAAAGGGATAAAACCCATAGGGTGTAAGTGGGTTTTCAAGAGAAAAAGAGGCGCAGACGGAAAGGTTAAGACCTATAAAGCACGTCTAGTTGCTAAGGGGTATCATCAACATTATGGTATTGACTATGATGAAATGTTTTCTCCTGTGGTAATGCTGAAATCCATTCGGATTATGCTAGCTATAGCAGCACACTTCGATTATGAGATTTGGCATATGGATGTTAAAACCGCTTTTCTAAATGGTGATTTAGAAAAACAGGTGTATATGATAAAGCCTGAAGGTTTTATATCTGAAGACGAGTCTAAAGTGTGCAGGCTACAGAAGTCTATTTATGGACTTAAGCAAGCATCTAGGAGTTGGAACATACGATTTGATAAAGTGATCAAATCTTATGGCTTTATTAAAAATAAAGAAGAACCTTGCATTTATAAATGGGTTAACGATTCCGTTATTGTATTTCTTGTATTATATGTGGATGATATTCTCTTAATCGGGAATGACATCCCTGCATTACAAGGAATAAAGACATGGTTATCATCACAATTCTCTATGAAAGATCTGGGAGAAGCATCATACATCCTAGGGATGAAGATCTATAGAGATAGATCTAAGAGGATGCTTGGTTTATCCCAATCTACGTACATTGACACCGTGCTAAAAAGGTTTAGCATGGAGAATTCCAAGAAAGGCTATCTTCCGATAGGCCATGGAATTCATCTTTCTAAGAAGGATTGTCTGACAACTCCTAATGAAAGAGAACGTATGAGTCGAATTCCATATGCTTCGGCAGTGGGATCGATTATGTACACCATGACATGTACAAGACCAGATGTGGTATACTCACTAGGAGTAGTAAGTAGATACCATCTGATCCAGGAGAAAAACACTGGCAAGTTGTTAAGACAATCCTTAAGTATTTGAGAAATACTAAAGACCAGTGGTTAGTCTATGGAGAGTCTGATTGAAACTTGTTGGATATACTGATTCTAGTTTCCAATCAGATCATGATGATAGCAAAAGTGTATTGGGTTTCTTGTTTATCCTGAATGGTGGAGCTGTTTGCTAGAAAAGTTCCAAGCAACATACAGTGGCAGATTCGGTGTGCGAGGCAGAGTACATCGCTGCATCAGATGCTGCAAAAAAGCTGTGTGGCTGTGAAAGTTCATCTCCGAGCTTGGAGTGATACCTTCCATAGATGGACCAGTCTTGTTGTACAGTGACAGCACTGGTGCCATAGCTCAAGCAAAGAAACCACGAGCACATTAGCGCACCAAGCACATACTGCGCCGGTTTCATCTTTTCGAGAGATTGTAGACCGAGGTGACATAAATCTTCAGAAGATTGATGGAAAGGAAAACCTAGGTGACCCATTTACTAAAGCACTCAGCATCAAGGAGTTTGACAACTATAAGTTGAAGATGGGTATTAGATACTGTAATGAGTGGCTTTAGGCTAAGTGGGAGTTTGTTGGGAATTGTATCCTAAAGCCAATCATTTGATGATTGTGCTAATGTAAATTGTATATAAATTGATATATTAATAAAAGTTATTTGGCAGTTTATTCTTTACAAGAACATCTTCTTAATACTCCTGATTGTAATGAAGCCCTCAGGATCTTCCTTCACGATAAAGAAGGATTTATCTTTGAAGGTCCTTAAAAGAGTTCGTGACCAAATAATACTATGACAGGGCCATAGTACTATCAATTATAGGATGTTGTATATCATATTTGTTGGTTGTCCTCTTAACCAAGGAGTGTAGAGACACTAGTATGACATACAGGTGGAAGTGTAGGAGTACATTTCACCGAACGTGACTCATTTTTGGATACTCTACTATCAAGAGTTAATCCGAGAAGATATAGGTATAAGTATCCTTCAGTCTGAAGATCACAACCAGTGGCTTACAAGCAATTCATTGTACTTAGGTGCCGGACCACCTGGATTTCTAATCCAGCTACGAAAGGTTACTGGGTGCAGTCAAGTACTTGTGGTAGTCAGTTGTGGATCAAGATAGAATTTGACCTATCTCGTTAAAAGGAGAAATGCTTGTGTTTTAATTTAGCAAGACCGTGGCCAAGGCACTTCATGTGAAAGTCACATGATCACTATAGTTGAAATCACTTTATGGATTTGCTATTTAGAGTTGACAGGCTCTTAAGCCATCCTTAGCATTTGTGGTCAAGAGGATGAATTATACGGTAACTATTTCTTAGGGTTCTTGAAGTTTGCTCGGCAACTCTTCGACCTATTCGGACGTCGGGTTTCATTGCTAGATGGGCACATCGATTAGTATAGAAAGATGTTTCAATGCTACTGGCTTAGGTTCGAACCTAGAGAGTCACACGCATAGAAGTTTCCTAGGATGATCTGTTTGCTGATCAATGATTGAGAATCGTATATGATTTAATTAATCAATTTGATTGATTGAATTATCTCAATTGGGTTAAGTACAAGTGAATAAGATTCAATTTGGTTTAAGTCCATTAGAAGGACTAGTCAATTTCAAATATTGATTTGAAATTAGACTTGATTTGGATTTAAATAGATTCAGGACTAGCCAAATTTGATTTGAGCTTGGACCATGATCTATGTGGGTTCAGTCAAATAAATTCAGATCAGATTAAACCATCACCTGAACCCAAACCTCTCGCATAAGGATCTCATATGATGAGATGGCTAAAGTCTTATCTCATGAGAGATTAAATTCTCATGTAGAATTTAATGCCTAACAATAATTTTCAGCCACGACTCTTTGGTTTTCACCGAATGTCGGATTTAGCCACGTCTCTTTGGTTTTCACCGAATGTCGGAATTAAACCAAGCGCCGCGCCTTCGACGTCTCTTCGCTTTTACCAAACGACGGAATTCTTAATGTCAGAATTCAATGTTAAGGCTAAATTGAGACTATAAATAGAGGGCATTTCCTCACCAGAATACACAGAACAACAATACACGATATGTTGTGGATTGTAATTCTAAAAAGGTTAGAATAAAAATCCTAGTGATTCTAGTGTTAGCAAAGCATGGTGGATCTTAAAGGAAGATTCAAGTGGGAGGATTCAAGATCAGCAAAGCTGTTTTTTCGTGAGCTAGCACTCTCGGAAATTTGATCATTCGTTGCTTCGCATGGACGATACTAGAGGCTAGACGATTGAACGGCTGCAGAGCAATAAGGATTTACCTACTATTCTTAAGGTAAGTGATTTGATCCTTAGATCTTAAGGCAGGCTTCAAGATAAGTAGTATGACTAGTCATCTTGAGGATCAAGATATGATCTTGATATTTTTATTTATATGCATATTTTGGATCAATCGATCCTATATACAAGGCAAAGATATGATCTTGATGCATGTTAGATAGATTAGTATGTAATCTTTAAAATTCCGCAATGATAATTGTTATCAAATTTTTTAAAATATGCATGCCTCGGGGATTGTTTCTCCTAATAGCTCGGCCCGACCGAACCATAAAGATTGGATCATAGCTAAAGGAAAAGCTTCGGCAAGACTTAATCAATTTCCTTCGGGGGAATGCCGATGTGTTCGCTTGGTCTGCCTCAAATATGCCAGGGATTAGTCCAGATGTCTTATCCATCACCTCAGCATGGATGAGACATTTTGACCAGTCAAACAGAAGAAAAGAAGCTTTGCCCCCGAGCGTCAGAAAGCTATCGAGGAAGAGGTGGACAAGCTCATCAAAGCCAACTTTATCCGGGAGGTCAATTACCCCGACTGGTTGGCGAATGTCATCATAGTGAACAAGTCGAATGGAAAGTGGAGGATTTGCATCGACTTCACCGACCTCAATAAAGCTTGCCCGAAGGACAGTTTCCTCTTCCTCAGATTGACCAACTCGTAGATGCAATATCGGGCCATCGGATGCTGACTTTCATGGATGCCTATTCGGGGTACAACCAAATCTGAATGGCGCCCGAAGATAAGGAAAAAATAGCCTTCATCACCGACCGAGGTATCTATTGCTACCGAGTTATGCCTTTTGGTCTGAAAAATGCAGGTGCCACCTACCAAAGGCTGGTCAACAAAATCTTCAAGGAGCAAATCGATCGAAACATGGAGGTGTATGTTGATGATATGCTGGTAAAGAGCAAAGAGGTGCCCCATCATGTGAAGGACCTTGCGGAAAGCTTTGCAACGCTCCGAAAGTACCAGATGAAGCTCAATCCAACTAAATGTGCCTTCAGAGTTAATTCCAGCAAGTTCCTGGGCTTCATGGTTTCACAGTGAAGAATTGAAGCAAACCCCCAAAAAGATCCAAGCCCTATAGCAAATGATCCCTCCGGTGTCGGTCAAGGAAGTGCAGCATCTCACTGGGAGGATAGAGGCCCTAAGTCGCTTCATTGCTCGATCGGTCGAAAAATGCCTCCCCTTCTTCAAAGCTCTTCGATCGGCGAAGAATTTTTGCCAGAAGTCCCTCGAAGATCTTAAAAGATACCTCGGCTCGCCACCTCTCCTTAGCAGTCCGAAGCAAGAAGAGATGCTGAGTTTGTATTTGGCGGTTTCTAAGAGTGCCATTGGCTCAGTGATGGTCAGAAAGGATAACAAGGTTCAGAAGCCGATCTATTATATCAGCAATTTGCTCAGGGATGCCGAGACAAGGTATACCCAGGTCAAGAAGGTGGTCTTGGCCCTGGTGACATCAGTCCGAAAACTGTGGCCATATTTTTAGGCGCATGCCATGGCGGTTCTGACCGACCAACCCCTCGGATCTATCATCCATCGCCCGAAGGCCTCGGGAAGGATGACCAAGTGGGTTGTGGAGCTGAGCGAGCACGACATTCAATATTATCCTCGTCCAACCATTAAAGCCCAAGTCCTGGCTGATTTCCTCCTGGAGTGTACCATACCCAAGGATGGCTCTACCTCAGGTTCCCCTGAACAATCGAAGCTTAACGCTCCGTGGTTACTTCATGCCGATGGATCCTCCAGTGCGAGCGGCTCTGGCGCGGGTGTTGTCATCACTAGTCTAGAAGGGGCAATGTTCGAGTATGGCATCTGTTTCTTCTTCCCAACTTCCAACAACGAAGCAGAGTATGAGGCCTTAATTGCCGGACTCCGCATCGCTCGGGAGCTTAAAGTCGAGAAGCTAAATGCTTATACTGACTCCCAGTTAGTGGCAGGCCAAGTACGAGAAGAATTTGAAGCCTGAGAGCCGAATATGGTTCGGTATTTGCAAAAGGTGTGTGATTTGTTATCTCATTTCATTGAATTTGAAATTATTCGGATACTAAGGGCAGGAAATGCATGCACCGACCTCTTATCTCACCTAGCGACTGCGAACTCAATGGACCTTGAGCGAAAATTTCATTTGGAGGTCCTGGAGAAATCCAGCATCACTGATTCTGATCAGATGATGCAAGTCAACACCGAGCCATCTTGGGCGGATCCCATATATAAATATCTCAAAGAAGGGCTACTATCTGCCGACTGAAAAGAAGGAAACTGAAGATGCAATCCTCCCATTATGTCTTAATTGACGATCGGCTATACAAACGATCCTTCTCTATGCCTCTGCTTAAATGCCTCCGACCTTCGGAGGCTGATTATGCTCTTCGGGAGGTTCATAAAGGCATATGCAGCAACCACCTCGGCGGCAGAGCTTTGTGCCATAAGATACTTCGCCAAGGATACTATTGGCCGACTATGCAGAAAGATGCCAACGACCTTGTTCGAGCCTGCGATTCATGTTAACGACATTCTAACATCCAAAGACTCCCTTCTACTCACTTGACCACCGAGGCTCAGGCTAAAGATTTTGTCTGGAGGTCCATCATTTGTCGGTTCGGTCTTCTCCACACAATCATCACCGACAATGTGAAGCAATTTGATAATCCCAAGTTTCGAGAATTCTGCGAGGATCATGGCATCATTCATTGCCTCACATCGGTGGGACATCCCCAAGCTAATGGAGAATCCTAGGTAACCAACCGAACCCTGTAACCCCCCATAAATTATCATGGGGGAACGTAACTCTTAGTAATTACTTTTGGGGACACCTGGCATCCCGGGGAAAACCTTCTTGACATTTAGACTTTTGACATGACATTTAGGCCATGACTTGACAATTGAATGCCCGATCTCTTTCCCTGACTTGACGATTGAATGCCCTAGTCGTCGCGCGTCTTTTGAATGCCCGATCTCTTTACCTAACCAAAGCGTTGCACTGGGAGATTATTTATATGATGGAGGGGGACTCCCTCCATCATCCTAGCATCAGTCTCCATCAGGTAATCCCGGGTCCAGAGAGAACCTGAGAGAGAGAGATAGAGAGAGAGAGAGAGAGAGATAGAGAGATAGAGACAAAGAAAGATAGAGATAGAGAGAGAGTGCATGGGAGGTAGAGATCCGGCTGGTCGGATCTTGGTTCAGGCCCGGCGGCGTGCTCGCCGCCGCGCTGGGCCTGAGATTTGGCCGGCGACCCCGCCAGCACCGGGGGTGGTGTCCGACAGGGTGGTGGTGGAGAGAGAGAGGAGAGAGAGGGCCAATTGGCCCTCCTCTCGCGCGGTGGCGGAAGCCGCCGGTTGGTTCGGGCCCGACGGCGTGCTTGCCGCCTCGCCGGGCCCGAGCTTTGGCCTGTCGCCTCCACCGGCGCCGGGCGTGCGTCCGGTGGAGGTCCGGCCGGCCAAGGTGGCCGGCCGTGCCGCCGGCACAAAGACGTGCCGCGCGGATGTGAGGGAGAAGACGAGAGAAAATTAAGGAGAGGGAGAGAGAGGGGAGGCCGGCCGCAGCGGTGGCCGGCTCTGGTCCGGCCAACGACGGCCGGACCGGTCCCAATTTGGCCAGAATTGTCGCCGGCGTGATGAATTCCACACGGGAGCAGCGGAGAGAAAGAGAGAAGGAGAGAAATTGAGGTAGAAAGAAGGGAAATGGAGGCCGGCCGCGGCGGCGGCCGGCTCCGGCCCGGCCTCCGGTGGCCGGGCCGGATGGAATTAGGCCAGCGGTGGCCCTGGCCACCGGCCGGATGCTGTCCTCTGTTTTGGGCGAAACAGAGGAGCTGGGAACGAAGGATTGAGTGGGCTGGCTGGGCTGCCATCCTTTGGGCCCTATTGGGCTGTGCAGCGAGCAGTTTTGGGGCTAGTTTTTGGGCCCCGTAACGGGCCGGGATTAGCAAGAAAATTATATGGCTAGAATCTGGGTGAATTCTAGTTTCATGGGGTATTTTTACTTCCCCAATTGGGTGTGTATAGAGGGAGATATTTGAGCCCGAAGTTGGGCCCGTGAACTAGTCTGAGTAGGGTCTTAAGGGTCATTTTATTAATTAGATTTCCGTGAATTAATTATGTACATTGATCCTGTAGGTGCCCAGACATCTGATTAGTTAGTTCATCATTGGGATTTGCGTAGAAGGTAAGTAAGACTATTATGCAATTTAATTGTTTAATTAATAAATTGAGTATATATATAGTTTGCATGCATTTTTATAAATTAACTGAATTCTCTATGTAGCATGAAAATGTGGATTTCAAATGAACAATTATATGATTATACTGATTAGTAATATTGTAAGAAATGATTTATCGATGCATATGCCAGAATTATGATTGCCTGTATGGCATGTTTATATTGAAGTGATTATATGTATTTCCTTATACTGTGCAAACCACTGTGAGATATTGTGAGATACAGATGCATGATGCACATGTGATGAAAATGTTAAATAGATTTATATTTGTCGCCGTGGTTCTCCTTTACTATGGCCCCACACATTGTAGATGTGTTCTGTATGATTTTTATGGCCACACACACTGGAGATGTATTCTGTTATGATATGGCCCCATATATTGTAGACATGTTCTGTATGATTTTTATGGCCTCCCACACTGACGAGTGTGTTCTGGCCCACATGTCTTACAATGTGTTCTGTATGATTTTTATGGCCACATACATCATAGAGTGTGTTCTGTTATGGTATGGCCTCACACATCGTACAATGTGTTCTGTGGATATTGATGGCCATGCATCTGGAGGATGTGCTCTGATTGAGGTATTGCAGGGCCGTGGGTCACATAGAAAATCTATAATTACATAAACAGTGAGTTTGCTAGAGTGCATATTCTGATGCTTGTCAAATGTTCAATTTATGTTAAGTTGACAAAATGCATATGTTGATAGCATGTTAAATATAATTCAAGTATGATATGATTGTATAATAGGCTTACTTATTGAGTGTAAACTCATTAAACCTTCACAATATTTTTCAGAGACTCAGGGTTGATGATGGATATTCGAAGTTGATGGAGCTTCTAATAAATAAAATGAGGACCATTGCATTGGTGTAATCCTATTATGTTTGTGTGTAGGGCTTGTTGTAGCCCAACTTTATTAGCATGACTTGGATGTAGGGTTTGATACCCAAAACTTATAACTATCATTTGTATTATGGTTGGTTTCCATATTCATTGCCATTTGAATCGTATATCAAGATTTTTACGATGCCTTGCGTGCCCGGCACGCGGCGGGTTGTCACCCTAGCTCAAAATTTTGGGTCTGGGGCATGACAGCTTTTATGGTATCATAGCCTAGGTTATGACCCTAGGGACACAAACATATTGACATGATAACAGGTAGAGAACTTATGACCCTAGGGACACAGACATATTGACATGATAACACGTAGTGAACATATTTGGATGACATTATATTTAGAGAAATCTGACACTTTAGTTTATAATGATATTAACCACATCTAATTTAATAAGAAATAGTTATGGCTCGCCATACTAGGAGCCAATTGTATGAGGAGGACTCTCTGGCCGGTAATGCTGATCAGCCGGTGGGTCAAGGAACTACTTGAGGTATGGCCCCTGCCAACCCAGTGGGAACTGAGCACCAGCAATTCCAGTCCGAGATGCTTCAAGCTCTCTCAGGTATGGCGCAGTCTATGCAAGACATGCAGCATCAGAGTACGCAGCGGAAGCATGGTGGGCCCATAACCCACAGGACCCAGGTTATGATCTTAGGGATATATGCATATTGACACTCTAGGCAAAATACTTGGATGACATTGAGACAATTATGACTTTCAAGGAATTTCAGGAAATTATGCTTTAGAAGCTTGAAATTTAAAGTTTATCAAGATATTAATTGAATTACAAATTTGATAGGGATTAAGAATGAACCATCGCAAGCCAATGATATTATGGGATTCCCAAGCAGGTGACCTTGACCAATGGGGAGGTCAAGGGGCTTCTAGAGGTTTTAGCTCTATCAAACTTGTTGGAGATGATTCGTAGTAGTTTCAGATCTTTAAATAATATGGAAGATGAAACTTTAATTGGATATGCAATAAAAGATAGAAGAATATATGGAATAAACATAGTAGTGGAAAATTTCAATTGATGACTAATATGACTAAGATATCATCATTATGTTCATATTGCAATTGAGTTAATATGTGGGTTTGGAGTTAGTAAATCTAAATTTGAATGTGGATGTATATAATGAATTTTTATTAGTGGAACTTACATTGTTGATATTATAAGTTTAAGATTATGAGCTAATCTGCTGGTTATAGGGATGATTAATATTGATGATATTTTGGGAATGAAATAGTTAATTACATGTTTTTGATCAATCACAATTGAGTACTTTCTGAATTTGAGTCTGGATGGATAAGTATATTTAGTGAATTTACTAAGAAAACTTTTATTATGGATATTACATGTTCAAAACTGATTGTTACTTTGCTAGATATGCAGATGGTTGATACTGATGTTAATGAAATAGTTGACTGCATATTATATCATGATGGATCATTTAGGAAGATTATAAAATTTTAAATTCTGAGACAATTATTTAAGTTTTTGAGAGCAGTAGACTCTATTAATCTTCAGAACTGATTTTGGCTATAAATGATCATATATTTTGATGGTAGAAAGTGAAAGATTTTAGCAATAATGAGTATAAGATAAACTCCACTGATAAAGAATTTCATGGGGATTTTCATCTGTTAATAGATTTCTAAATCAAGATATATATTCATTAATTTATTGTGCATACTTATTGTACCTTTCTTCATAATTCCTAAGTAGATATCTTTCTTCAGGATGGATAAATTATCAATCATCCATAAGTGGTATAATTATTGTTAAGAAAATAGGAGGGAGATGATTTTATTTTGATTATTATTGTTATGGATTATGGTTAAGGGTACATCTTTTATCACTTTCAAGTCATAGAGATATTACTATAATTTCTCAATTATGTCTTTCGGATGGTAAGTGCATTTTCAATCTTTATTGACCTTATAAGTCTTGTATCCATCTGAGCTAGATTAGTGAAGTCACTATGTGAGATATTTGAAGGGTTTAAATTAGTTGGTCATGATATGGCATTGCATAATCTATAGGTGATTTTGATAGTCACTGGTAACAAAATAATTGAGTCAAGGATTTGGATCATTTAAATTACAATATTTATTGAGAATATACTGACATATTCAATAGAAATTGGTTGGTTGTAGTGGTATTATTGATAAATTAATTATACCGGTGAGTAATGATGATAATTGTGAAAGATATCCTAAATGATTGGCATAATGTTCGTTGATGTTAGCTTGAAGTATTCAAGATTGAAACCTAGTATGTTATGATGATAGGTGTCGTAATGATTAATGGCACATTCAACTATATATGAGTTGAGAGAACATTGGAAGGAAACTATCTTATATCTAATTCAAAAGAAATACTTCTTAAGGAAATTAATTTTATTTGATAGAAAATTAAATTAAATTTGAAAGTTGGATATGTCATTTGGGTACTTGAGAATGAAATAAAAGTTTGCTAGTGAGTATCTTTAATAGTACAAAATTTGTGGACATTTAATTTCGAGGATGAAATTTTAGTGGGTTAAATGTTAATATTTGTTTTTTGTTTAATGGTAAACTCGTAAATTGAGTTTGAACCCATTTGTCTCACTCTTCTAATTCGATGATGTTTTCATAAGGCTTAGTGAATTAAGCTGAATTTCTGTCCGGCCTTCCACCCTCAAATAGATGGACAACCTGCATGAACCAATTAGATTTTGATGATATACTGTGAGCCTATGTGATGGATTTAGAAAGTGCTTGGTGTACTTCATACCCTTAGTGAAATTGCTTATTTTATTACCAAGTCAATATTCAAATGGATTCATTTCAATTGTCTATAATATAAGGTGTAGATTCCCTTCATATTGAAATGAATTGAGAAAGAGACAATTTTAGACTGAGCTGGTGTAGCAACTATGAAAAGTATCGTTAATTAAAGCAATAAAAAAAAAAGTTATGTTGATGTCAAAAGGAAAGATTTGAAATTTCAGGTAGAAAATTATTTGGAAGTTTTACTAATTAATGACATGATGAGATTTGTGTTTAGAGGTGAATTGAGTCCTCAATTTATTGGGCCATTTGAGATTTTGATCAAAATAAAGGAGGTGGCTTATAACTTAGCACTACCTTCATTACTCTTTGGGGTGTTTAATTTGTTTCATACCTTTATGACTGAGGAGATATATTTTAAACCCTGTTATGTGCTAGAACTTGAACCAGTTTAGCTTAAGAAAGAATTGACTTATGAAGATCATCTTGTATGCATCATGGACCGCAAGGATCAGGTTCTGAGATGGTGTAGTATTCCTTATGACAAAGTTCAGCGGAGTAATTATTCTGAGAGGGAGATTATCTGGGAGTCTAAGGAGAAAATGAAAAAGAAACATCCACAATTATTTGTATCTTATTACAGATCAACGATGTATCGATGATGGTGACTTTTGAATGAATTTTAACTGATTATTAGATAGAAAATATGGATTTGTATTCCATTGGATGTATATCAAATTTGAGGACGAAATTTTTATAAGGGGGAAGAATGTAACCCCCCATAAATTATCATGGGGGAACGTAACTCTTAGTAATTACTTTTGGGGACACCTGGCATCCCGGAGAAAACCTTCTTGACGTTTAGACTTTTGACATGACATTTAGGCCCTGACTTGATGATTGAATGCCCGATCTCTTTCCCTGACTTGACGATTGAATTCCCTAGTCGTCGCGCATCTTTTGAATGCCCGATCTCTTTACCTGACCAAAGCGTTGCACTGGGGGATTATTTATATGATGGAGGGGGACTCCCTCCATCATCCTGGCATCAGTCTCCATCAGGTAATCCCGGTCCAGAGAGAACCTGAGAGAGAGAGATAGAGATAGAGAGAGAGAGAGATAGAGATAGAGAAAGATAGAGACAGAGAGAGAGTGCACGGGAGGCAGAGATCCGGCTGGTCGGATCTTGGTTCAGGCCCGGCGGCGTGCTTGCCGCCGTGCCGAGCCTGAGATTTGGCCGGCGACCCCGCCGGCACCGGGGGTGGTGTCTGGCGGGGTGGTGGTGGAGAGAGAGAGGAGAGAGAGGGCCAATTGGCCCTCCTCTCGCGCGGTGGCGGAAGACGGTTCAGCTTCCGCCGGCTTTCGCCGGTTGGTTCGGGCCCGGCGAGGACCGGGCCCGAGCTTCGGCCTGTCGCCTCCACCGGCGCCGGGCGTGCGTCCGGTGGAGGTCCGACCGGCCAAGGTGGCCGGCCGTGCCGCCGGCACAAAGACGTGCCGCGCGGATGTGAGGGAGAAGACGAGAGAAAATTAAGGAGAGGGAGAGAGAGGGGAGGCCGGCCGCGGTAGCGGCCGGCTCTGGTCCGGCCAACGGTGGCCGGACCGGCCCCAATTTGGCCGGAATCGTCACCGGCACGATGAATTCTACGCGGGAGCAGCGGAGAGAAAGAGAGAGAAGGAGAGAAATTGAGGTAGAAAGAAGGGAAATGGAGGCCGGCCGCGGTGGCGACCGGCTCCGGCCCGGCCTCCGGTGGCCGGGCCGGACGGAATTAGGCCGGCAGCGGCCCTGGCCACCGGCCGGATGCTGTCCTCTGTTTCGGGCGAAACAAAGGAGCTGGGAACGAAGGATTGAGTGGGCTGGCTGGGCTGCCATCCTTTGGGCCCTATTGGGCCGTGCAGCGAGCAGTTTTAGGGCTAGTTTTTGGGCTCCGTAACGGGCTGGGATTAGCAAGAAAATTATATGGCTAGAATCTGGGTGAATTCTAGTTTCATGGGGTATTTTTACTTCCCCAATTGGGTGTGTATAGAGGGAGATATTTGAGCCCGAAGTTGGGCCCGTGAACTAGTCTGGGTAGGGTCTTAAGGGTCATTTTATTAATTAGATTTCCGTGAATTAATTATGTACATTGATCCTGTAGGTGCCCAGACATCTGATTAGTTGGTTCATCATTGGGATTTGCGTAGGAGGTAAGTAAGACTATTATGTAATTTAATTGTTTAATTAATAAATTGAGTATATATAGTTTGCATGCATTTTTATAAATTAACTGAATTCTCTATGTAGCATGAAAATGTGGATTTCAAATGAACAATTATATGATTATACTGATTAGTAATATTGTAAGAAATGATTTATCGATGCATATGCCAGAATTGTGATTGCCTGTACGGCATGTTTATATTGAAGTGATTATATGTATTTCCTTGTACTGTGCAAACCACTGTGAGATATTGTGAGATACAGATGCATGATGCACATGTGATGAAAATGTTAAATAGATTTATATGTGTCGCCGCGGTTCTCCTTTACTATAGCCCCACACATTGTAGATGTGTTCTGTATGATTTTTATGGCCACACACACTGGAGATGTATTCGGTTATGATATGGCCCCACATATTGTAGACATGTTCTGTATGATTTTTACGGCCTCCCACACTGACGAGTGTGTTCTGGCCCACATGTCTTACAATGTGTTCTGTATGATTTTTATGGCCACATACATCATAGAGTGTGTTCTGTTATGGTATGGCCTCACACATCGTACAATGTGTTCTATGGATATTGATGGCCACGCATCTGGAGGATGTGCTCTGATTGAGGTATTGCAGGGCCGTGGGTCACATAGGAAATCTATAATTACATAAACAGTGAGTTTGCTAGAGTGCATATTCTGATGCTTGTCAAATGTTCAATTTATGTTAAATTGACAAAATGCATATGTTGATAGCATGTTAAATATAATTCAAGTATGATATGATTGTATAATAGGCTTACTTATTGAGTGTAAACTCATTAAACCTTCACAATGTTTTCAGAGACTCAGGGTTAATGATGGATATTCGAAGTTGATGGAGCTTCTAATAAATAAAATGAGGACCATTGCATTGGTGTAATCCTATTATGTTTGTGTGTAGGGCTTGTTGTAGCCCAACTTTATTAGCATGACTTGGATGTAGGGTTTGATACCCAAAACTTATAACTATCATTTGTTTATGGTTGGTTTCCATATTCATTGCCATTTGAATCGTATATCAAGATTTTTACGATGCCTTGCGTGCCCGGCACGCGGCGGGTTGTCACCCTAGCTCAAAATTTTGGGTCTGGAGCATGACAAACCCTCTTGCAGGGAATCAAGGCTCGTCTTAATCGAGCACGAGACATGTGGGCGGAAGAGCTTCACCACGTGCTATGGGCTTACTGAACAACAGAGAGGATGCCCATGGGCCAAACTCCTTTCAAAATGACCTTCGGCATGGAAGCTGTCATTCCTATGGAGGTTGGGCTCCCTTCCCCTCGCGTGGAAGGTTATTCGGAGGAGTCTAATGATGAGCAAAAAGTAATATCCTTTGGTTTCTTTCGGATAGCCGATAAAAAAATATTTGTCAGATTTGGGTTCAAGTTTGTCTGATTTTGCACGTTTCACATAAGCCGGACACCCCCAGACTCTCAGATAGGTAATAACCGGTTTATGTCCATACCACATCTCATGTGGAGTTTTAGAAATAGACTTACTTGGAACCTTATTAAGAATATGACAAGCTGATTCTAATGCGTATCCCCAAAATGATATTGGCAAGCTTGCAAAACCCATCATGGATCGAACCATGTCTAACAGAGTTCAATTCCTTCTTTCCGACACACCGTTATGCTGCGGTGTTCCAGGAGGAGTCCATTGGGAGAGAATCCCATTCTCTCTTAAATATGTCACAAATTCATTGGAAAGGTATTCGCCTCCTCGATCTGATCGAAGGGTCTTAATACATTTTCCTGTTTGTTTTTCTACTTCTTTATGATATAGTTTGAACATTTCAAACGACTCAGATTTATGTCTCATAAGATAGACATAACCAAACCTAGAAAGGTCGTCTGTAAAAGTTATGAAGTAGTAATATCCACCTTTGGCACAAGTGCTCATTGGTCCACATACATCAGTATGTGCTAGACTCAATAGCTCTTTGGCTCTTTCACCTTTTCCAGTAAAAGATGACTTGGTCATTTTACCAAGAAGACATGATTCACAGGTAGTTAATGATTCACAATCATCAACTCGAAGGATGCCCTCCTGAGTTAACCTGTTTAATCTATTCTTATTGATATGACCCAGCCGATGGTGCCAAAGATAAATGTCTGTGACATCAGTTGTTCTAGGGCGCTTACTTGAATTGTACACTACATTCACAGGCTATGATAATATATAAATGCCATTAGATAAATGCCCAATCATTACAGTGACTCCATTCATAATGATATTCAAAGTAACATCCTTTATTGAAATTTCATAATGACTTTTGGCCAGAAGGCCTACAGAAATTACGTTCAACAAGAACGTTGGGCAAAAATGACAATCATTTAGTATAATGACATTTCTATTGAAAACTATTTCAAGAACTCCTAATGCCAGAACTGGAACTAATCTTCCATCGTCGACATTAAGGAATCTTTCATTGTCCTCAAATCTTCTAGTGACCTGTAGTCCCTGCAATGAATTGCAAATGTTAAAAGGACTCCCGGTATCCAATACCCAGGTCTGATTATCATATACAGAAAAATTACAAGGTGTTATCATATAAATACCTTGTTGAGCAACATCTTGCTCCTTTTTCTTCTTTGACCTATTTTGATCAAGTGTGGCAATGTAAAGAGGACAGTTCCTCTTCCAGTGCCCTTGCATCTTGCAGTGAAAGCATTCAGCTTGACTTTTATTAACTTTCTTCTTCTGCATCTGACCCCTTATAGATGTCCTAGTATGTTGCACCTTTTTATTATTCTTTTTCTTCTTTCCTTTCCCAAAGGGTTTACGCTCTACCTTAAATCCTTCAACCACATTAACCAAACCCTTAGAGAGTTGGTTATCCTTCTCAAAGTTCTGTAACAACCCCAACAAACCGTGGTAGTTGACTGCAGGCTTTGTCATTCAAAAATGAGTAAGGAAAGGTCGAAAGGATGGAGGTAAGGAATTCAGGATTGCATCTTTTTCCAACTGCTCATGTAAGGAAAAGCCAAGCTTGCTTAGGAGTTCTATCTTCTCGATCATATACAATACATGATCAGTGACAGGAGATCCATCCCTCATTCGAGCATTGAAAATTGCACAACTAGTCTTATGCCTTTCAACATCGTCGGGTGTGCCGAAAGATTCATTCAACGCTTGAATGATTTCTTCTGGCTGAGCATTCTCGAACTGGCGACCGAATTCATCGTTCATTGCTGCTAGCATGATACAACGCATGCTAGTTCTATCATTGAGCCACTTCTGATAAGTGTCTCTCTCAGAACTTTAGGTGTTTGCATCAGGTATCTTTGATGCAGGATTATTCAGAATATATAGAATCCTCTCATGCTCAAGGATGATCTTAAGTTTTCTGAACCAGCTATTGAAATTGGAACCATTCAACTTGTCACTATCCAATAGGGACCTTAATGATAAATTAGTGGCCATTTTCTACATAAGAAAAAACTAAAGTTTATTAGTATATAAATTGATTCAGCCTAAAGACTTGGACTTTAGTCTAAAGATTCTTCCACTATTTTGTTCAAATTGGCAGCCTCTACACCCCAATTCGAAGAATTATTCTTAATTCTTTAGTGGGCACTAAGATCTACATAAACTACATACAGGCCCAAGTGAAGCTTGGCTAACCCATATGCATCTAAGAGTATGTTTAAAATCAATTATTTTCCCAAACAATTCTTAGTGTTCTGTTTTGCCCCATATACCTCTTCAGCAGGCATGAAGTGCCTCCACTGAAAGTTCTGGTTAGGTCCAACCATTAAAAGATATAATCAGTATAACATATCAATAGACAACCAAGCCTGAGTGAAGCTCGGCTCACCTGACTGTTTATTTAATAGTTACGCTGACTTATCATATAATGAATGATAATTCCGATGGTTGACAAGCACCAGGCATGGAGTGCCTCCAATGATTATCAAGACATTGGACTCATTATCACCCACCTTAATGGGAGGCTATGATCTAGTTATCATATAACTATTTCATTTTAAGGACCTAATAATTTTAGAGGATTTTAATAATATGAAGATAAATTGACTAATCAAGTTCTCCCACTGAATCTATGAAATCAGTAGAATGAAACAAGATTAAGTCAGGTTAAGTGGCACCTAAATCAGTCAGACTGATTTCCTCACAGGCATGGGTCAACCCGAATCAGGTAAATGATCTGAATCATAAATGGTTCACCGCATTGACCAGGTGAGTGAGATCGATGGGAGGGATATGCCATTAACTCGTTAAAGACACATCAATACGAGTAGCTCCCAATTAAAAACTATTCGATCGTTGATCCTAGAGCAACTTGGCAACCCACCTTGACATCATATGGTTAACCAATTCTGATTTAACCATCTAAGAGATTAATGCTCAACCACGGAGCCTAATCTACTTCCATTTGGTTTAATCAAAGAGAAGGACATGATCAACTACAACTATTGTTTGATTTAGAGCATTCTTAACCTTGATCTAATTATATTTGATCAAATACTCTTACAGTCCAGTTGATTTAAACCTTAGGGTCTAACCTTTTATGGACCCGATTTAGCTAACCCAAAGGATTAAATATATTTCATGTTTACATGTTATATATTTCAATCAAGCATCATATGTATTATGTTATTACTCATAATTCCTATATTTAGATCATATCTAAAGAGATTATGAATTAACATTTGGCATTCAAATTAGACTCTCATAAATATTTGTATGTTTCATAACATAGACATCATGCCATCATATATCATATATATGTTTTATACTAAGCATGCAAATCTCATGTTTTATATAACATCAACATGTATCAAATATAAAACATATTTTGAGAGTGTGTGTAATCAGTGTTTTGAAGCCAAAGATCAATTTAAATTATCACGGTAATATGTCACAGAATACCTCGTTGAATGGGTAATTTAGATTTTTAATCCATATGTGACCGAATAGACCTGAGATTTATTTTAGCCTTGATTACACAATTAATAAGAGCATTAATTTACATGCAATAAATTAGATCAATACGAAACCATCGCTCTGATACCATTTGTTGGGAGAAACAATCCCCGAGGCATGCATATTTTAAAAAATTTGATAACAATTATCATTGCGGAATTTTAAAGATTACATACTAATCTATCTAACATGCATCAAGATCATATCTTTGCCTTGTATATAGGATCGATTGATCCAAAATATGCATATAAATAAAAATATCAACATCATATCTTGATCCTCAAGATGACTAGTCATACTACTTATCTTGAAGCCTGCCTTAAGATCTAGGGATCAAATCACTTACCTTAAGAATAGTAGGTAAATCCTTATTGCTCTGCAGCCGTTCAATCATCCAGCCTCTAGTATCGTCCATGCGAAGCAACGAATGATCAAATTTCCGAGAGTGCTAGCTCACGGAAAAATAGCTTTGCTGATCTTGAATCCTCCCACTTGAATCTTCCTCTAAGATCCACCCTCTTCCGCTAACACCAGAATCACCAGGATTTTTATTCTAAGCTTTTTAGAATTACAATCCATGACATATCGTGTATTGTTGTTCTGTGTATTCTGGTGAGGAAATGCCCTCTATTTATAGTCTCAATTTAGCCTTAACATTGAATTCTGACATTAAGAACTCCATCGTTTGGTAAAAGAGAAGAGACGCCGGCGCTTGGTTTAATTCCGACGTTCGATGAAAACCAAAGAGACGTGGCTAAATCTGACGTTCGGTGAAAACCAAAGAGTCGTGGGTAAATTCAACGTTCGGTGAAAATTAATGTTAGGCATTAAATTCTACATGAGAATTTAATCTCTCATGAGATGAGACTTTAGCCATCTCATCATATGAGATCCTTATGTGAGAGGTTTGGGTTCAGGTGATGGTATAATCTGATCTGAATTTATTTGACTGAACCCACATAGATCATGGTCCAAGCCCAAATCAAATTTGGCTAGTCCTGAATCTATTTAAATCCAAATCAAGTCTAATTTCAAATCAATATTTGAAATTGACTAGTCCTTCTAATGGACTTAAACCAAATTGAATCTTATTCACTTGTACTTAACCCAATTGAGATAATTCAATCAATCAAATTGATTAATTAAATCATATACGATTCTCAATCGTTGATCAGGAAACAGATCATCCTAGGAAACTTCTATGCGTGTGACTCTCTAGGTTCGAACCTAAGCCGGTAGCATAGAAACATCTTTCTATACTAATCGATGTGCCCATCTAGCAAAGGAACCCGACGTCCGGATAGGTCGAAGAGTTGCCGAGCAAACTCCAAGAATCCTAAGAAACAGTTACCATATAAATCATCCTCTTGACCACAAATGCTAAGGATGGCTTAAGAGCCTGTCAACTCTAAATAGCAAATCCATAAAGTGATTTCAACTTTAGTGATCATGTGACTTTCACATGAAGTGCCTTGGCCAAGGTCTTGCTAAATTGAAACACAAGCATTTCTCCTTTTAACGGGATAGGTCAAATTCCATCTTGATCCACAACTGACTACCACAAGTATTTGACTGCACCCAGTAACCTTTCGTAGCTAGATTAGAAATCCAGGTGGTCCGGCACCTAAGTACAATGAGTTGCTTGTAAGCCACTGGTTGTGATCTTCAGGTCTGAAGGATACTTTTACCTATATCTTCTCGGATTAACTCTTGACAGTAGAGTATCCGAAAATGTGTCACATTCGGTGAAATGTACTCCTACACTTCCACCTGTATGTCATACTAGTGTCTTTACACTCCTTGGTTAAGAGGACAACCAACAAATATGATATACAACGTCCTATAATTGATAATACTATGGCCCTATCATAATATATCATTTGGTCGCGAACTCTTTTAAGGACCTTCAAAGATAAATCCTCCTTTATCGTGAAGGAATATCCTGAGGGCTTCATTATAATCAGAAGTATTAAGAAGATGTTCTTGTAATGAATAAACTGCCAAATAACTTTTATTAATATATCAATTTATATACAATTTACATTAGCATAATCATCAAATGATTGGCTTTAGGATACAATTCCCAACACGAGCTTCATCCAGCGGCACTTCCTCCAGTTCCTTGGCTGGTTCTCCTCGCTGCTCAGCAAAGTCTTCACGAGCATCTAGCCCATCCTCCTCGGTCTTCCTGGACTACAAGTCGGTGATAAAGCAATGCCGAGCAATAATCTGGCTACTCTGAACAACCCCTACTCCCCAATCAGTGGAAAATTTCATGGCAAGATGGGAAATAGAAATGATGGCCTTGAGGGATATCTGCCTCGGACTACCAAGGATGGCACTGTAGGGGGGCCGAAGCTTAGTCACGAGGAAATCCATGAGCGTAGTAGCTACGCGAGGCCAGGTGCTGGCTCGGACCGTTAGAGCAATGACTCTCTCAGGGGTTATAGGATTGCCCTTGAAACCCACTAAAGTGGATTCCACGGCTCGGAGGTTTTCCTCCTAGAATTTCAGTCTCACAAAGGCATCGAAGTACAAAACGTTAACGGAGCTTTCACTATCAATCAAAATGCGGTGTACATCGTAGTTGTTCATATTCAAAGATACAACCAGAGCATCGTCGTGGGGGTACTGTACCTCCCGCAGGTCTTCATCAGAGAAAGCAAGCTCATCGATTCGAGCCTTCTTCTGCAGATTTTCCTCCTCACTCAGCACAGATGATGGAGAGTCGATCGCCGCTATCATGTTGATATTGCCAATGACTGGGGGATTTGGCGGAGGAAGCTGGCGAGGTTCAGGTTGACGACCTCCCTCATTCGCTGGCTTAGGTGGCCCTTTGAATCGGTCTAATCTGCCGCACCGGATTAGATGCTCGATTTCATTTCGGAGCTACCAGCATTCTTCGGTATCATGCCCATGGTCTCGGTGGAAGCGATAGTACTTGGTCATGTACCTCCGGACCCCGTTACCTCAGAGGGGAGGAGGCTGAGGAATCTGGTGGAATCTAAATCCATCAGAATCTGTGCCCTCGGCACAGTGAGAGGGGTATAGCGGTCGAACCTTCGAGCTGAGCTCTGAGTCCAGTCTTGAGGCGGCAGCCGAGGGGCTCTGTGGCGGCGAGGTGGGCTTGCGTGGTGATAGGCTCGATGCTTGTCAGAACTTTTCACCTCCTTCTTCTTCTGCTGCTCGGACTGAGCCGACCTTCTCGACTCCTCAACTCTAGCATACTTTTCTGCCAGAGACATCATGTCCGAAAGGCTCTTCGGGTAGTTGACCTCAAGGACCAAATAAAAGTCTCTCACCTTTGATACCCCTCCAGCCAAGGCAGACATGGCCACCTCATGATTGAGGTGGTCGACTTCTAGCAGGGCCGTGTTGAAACAGCCGAGGTAGTTCTTCAGGGATTCCCCCTCTCTTTGCTTAACTTCCGAAAGGGAATTAGATCTCCGCCAGTGACGATGGCTGCTGACGAACTGGCTGATAAACAGATAGCTCAGCTCATCAAAATAATCAATAGAACCTGGCTTTAGGCTGTTGAACTAGGTTCGAGCAGACCCTATAAGGGTAGAGGGGAAAGCACGGCATAGAATTGCATCTGACGCTCCATGGAACATCATGATGGATTTGAAGCAGCAGAGGTGGTCATCGGGATCAGTAGATCCGTGGTAGGGCTTGATGGTAGGGAGCTTGACAGGAGGGGGAATCACTTCCGTTATGATCCTCTCGGTGAAGGGGATGCCCTGATCTGTCTTCGGCTGGGACATAGGAGCCTTCCTGACGGCGTCTAACTCCTGACGTCGTTCCCATCGCATCTCCTGCATCTACTACCTGATTCCTTCATTCAGAGTGACAGGAGGGATCGGGTGATAGGATGGCGGCAGTGGTATCGAATCTTGGGAAGACACCGGGGAGTGGGAGCGAGCCCGATGGGATCTGAGCGGGCTCCCTCCTCTAGCCTGGTGGGGCATTGGCTTCACCCTTGCAGGTCGGTGAAGGTAATCCGCTGCCCCGAGCGGATTAGAGGGAAGAGTTACTGGAGGAATGGGGGCGGCCTCTTCTTCATGAAGTGGGGGAATAGGAGCTGCCGAGTGGGAAATCCTTTGAGCTCCTTGAACAAGCTGGGTCAGGGCCTAGACCTGCTAAACCAGAGCGGCGAACTGGTCCAGGGTCACCGCCGGAGCTGACAATGAAGGGGTTTCAGCTGGTGGCAGTAGCAAGGGCTCCTCCATTGATTGGATCAGGCCTCTGAGACGCAGCCTGATCCTGAGCCTCTGAGGCGGCTCTCTTCCGGTTGGCCATTAGAGGATTTTTCTTCTGATCTGGATCCTTGTCTCCTAGAATACAAGTTTACAGGACTTGCAGCCCTTCCTCTAGCACCAATCTGTTGCTGCAAAATCTGTTCTCCGACTCGGGTGCTGTTAGGGCTTCGAATCTGGGCTCGACTCCTGGCTGGGACCTGCAAAACAGTCCTCGAGCATAGGGTGGTTTGGGGGGTGCCCCCTGCGGAAGACCCTCTGATGCCCAAGTCAGTGGAGATTCACAGCAAGCAGACAAATAAGGAGAAGGATCCCCGAGGAAGAGTTCCTCTAGGGGTGGTGCTAGGAGCTTTGTCTGAGCTCTAATGGAGTTTTTCTGAGAGTGAGAGTGAGTGAAAGAGAGGTTTCTTGAGTGTGCAGAATGCCATACCTGAGGGGATCTGAGGCTGTGATATTTATAGGTGATCACCTGATTTCTTGGGCACGTCATAGAGGGTCTGAAAGTTGTTGAGATTCGAAATTGATTTGAATCAGGCAGTTACAGGGCCAATAGGATCCGTATCTGGTTGGTTAGAGGATCAACGGTCAGGAAGAGGCTGTTACAGGGGGTAGGATCTGTATTCGGTTGGTTAGAGGATCAACGGCCAGGAAGAGCAGACGGTGCTTCAAGATTCAGCGACTACATAGGCTCTAAGCCATTTTTGGTAGCGTAGGCATGATTTCCTATTTGAAATCTTATTAATTTAAGTGTATTCCATAGAGGTGCTTGAGTACCTCGGTTGGGCCAAGGTATAGGAGATGGTTGAATCTGCCGAAGTATGATGAGACTCAATTTACCGAGGTATGGGATAGTTCGGCCTTCTTGAGACACAGAATGGCTCGGCTATCCGAGGTATAACGAGGCCCGGCCTACCGAAGCGTAGGATGGTTTGGTGGCGATAGCTTGGCCTGTGGGGGTATGATAATAGCTCGATCAGCCGAGGTATAATAATAGCTTGGCCAGCTGTTACACAGAAGCAGTTTGGAGGGGGAAGCCTACTCATTGTTGCCTTTCGGATGCGACAGCTATGCGATAGGGTGTATGGGCTAGCCTTAGCCTGATGTTTTGGATTGCACGAACATTAATGTAATGATATTTTTACCCCTCATCAAATATAAACTTAGAAAAGGTATATAGTATTATTTTCATATTAATGTAATACAATTAAATATTGATCATACGATTATATTATAATAATATAACATAATTATGATAATATAATATAGTACAATGATTTTATATTTTAAAAATTATATTATAATTTAATTTGCATATTATAATAGTAAATAATAATAAATATTATTATTGTGGTTGTAAAATATATGAAGATTTTGATGTTATATATAATAATGATCTAGGACTCTAGTAGCACATCAAATAGGTTAGTCATGGTTATCTAAAAATTTTTACATAGCACACTAAACATTGTATTGTTAAATTATCGAAAACAAGATCACCAGATTAACAAATGCCGTTCTAGTACATAATACTCTAGGTCATGTAAGAATAATTGCCATGAGTCACAAACTGTCTTTTAATAAATTTAAAAATAAGTTAAAGAATTCCCATACTTTCTTAAGCTGAACAAGCATATAATATCCAAGAGATTCCACCAAATCAAATCAATATCTACTAGCAAAAGTTAAGAATTTAACAAGCATATAACATCATATATCCAAGAGATTCTACCAAATTAAATCAATATCTATCAGAAAAGTTCCGAATTTAACAAGCATGTAACATTAGATATCCAAGAGATTCCACCAAATCAAATCGATATCTATCTACTTTATTTATTATAACCACACGGAAGTTCAAAGGATAACTCATTTTCTCTTGGCAAAAGGCTCTCTATTAAATATATTCATAAAATCCACTTTTTGAGCCTTCAAATTTAAAGGTTCATGCCACCCATACCTAAAGAGCCCCGCGATAATGCCTAAGTCTATGGGCCAATTAATCCATTAGTGGATCAAAATTATGTGACTAAAAATTAGAATGAAAGTTAATTGATGGCAAATGAACTTGAGTTATAAGCATATAATACTTTCTTTTTCATCCAATGTGAGTGTTACAATCTCTCCTTATAATAACACTTTTTTTTTTCATTGACTATTTTTAAAATGTTACAATCTTCTCTCCTTATAATGTAACATTCATATAGCATGTCATAAGCTAGCTAGAATCTACTTCCAAACTAAGTCATATGCCACAAGTTAGCTAGAATCTACCCCGAATTGGATCATTGGTGCTGTAATGGTAGCTTCATGCATGGCGAAATTCTATCACCGTTTCATAAGTAATTCTTTTTATGTCCATTAACTTTCATACACTCACATCTACTTTGATACTATTATAATTTGTAACGCCTCAAACCTATTGCTAATCCAATTAACCTATTAACGAGCCAAAACCATATGACCCAAAAACTCGAGTACATTCACATACTTATGTTGGCTTTGATACCATTTGCAACGCTTCAAGTTCATCTGCTAAACTAATTACCTTATTAGTGTATCGAACTTACGTGATCCAAAAATTTGAATAAAAATTAATTAATAAAAAATAAATTTGAGTTATAAATATATAATATTTTTTTAATTTGAAACTATTTTAGGGACGTTGCACTGCCACTAAAAGGGCTTTTCCCATCGCTACGACATCCCAAGAGGAGGACGACGAGGCCCATGCTCGCATAGGAAAGAAGTACTGTGCACATGGGACAACATCAGGGACCATGTGGCGGAGACGGTGAAGCAAACAATTCTAGAATGAAACATGCATTATTTAGTGCCCTTCGGTTCACTTTCTGTATTTAAGATTCTCCCCAAGACTCCAGTGCACAAGGGGCTTTAAGCAATAAAGCTGCACTAAGCATTTTATTTTGTTCTTAATGCTTAAGAGTCATGCTTTGTGCACCATGCACGATGTAGAATGCAAGCATCACACGCGGTGATTCGTCTGCACATGCGAGGAACCCAGATCACGATGGACCTTACTTTATAAAAAATTAAATTTTACTGAATTTTTTGCGCACGGTGTGTATGATTCTGCATTGCGCATGGTTCATAAAGCATTTGCCAATGCTTAATGGTGACCATTATACACGAGGGGTTTTGATGGTTGATATCGTGTCTGAAGGAATACATAATAGAGGTTTATTTTAGCTGCATTGTCCAATCAATGTATTGTGTTGAGATCATCATCGGGATTTTCTTATATTTTCTAATCACAACTCTTTACACAATATGTACATGGACACACCATCTGTATATCATTATTAAAATTTTAGCAATTCAGATTAGATTCGCCCGCCAAATCTGCAGGTCACCCAATTACCCATGGTAAGATGATTTATTTCCCAATAGTCGAGCAAAATTGGATTTCAGCGAGTCTATCTCTCTGCTACGTTGACCTCAGAGCCCTTCAGATTCCTAACATTCATGATGCAATGACCGACTTGAACCTCACATAGGTCTGACACTATTCAACCAACCTTGAAGGTTGCAAAACCAGCTGGTTATAAAACTGGCCGATTACATAAAATCAACCTCAAAAAAAGACCTTAACATAAATGAGAAGAAGATTTCTTTAAACCAACCTAAGTCCTAACAATGGTAGGCTTAAATCAATTTTCCAGGAGAGAGTTATTTTTACTTGCAACCTAGACAGAAGCGAGCATTTTTCTTCTTTAGAGATTAAATAGAAGTGAATGCTCTTTAGAAAGACTGTCACATTACTATACCATAGAAAGACATGAGACATACAAAATGATTTGTTGACGCTTCAAAAGATCTGAGCAATAATGCAAGAATTACATCCACCGTGCCAAGTCTTCAGGGTTACAAAGAAACACTAGATTTCCAATATATTAATCAACAATCTTCTCTGTGCATTCTTATCTCATTGAGAAGGAAAACATAGAAAAAGGATCTCCTTAGCTTCTTGTATCCATCTTGCTTCAAGTTCTCTCCTTACCTTCTTGTGTCTATCTTGGTTCAAGTTCTGTCATCGACACCTCATTTAGTGACATTGGTATTGACCTGCTCAAAGATTGGTCAGGTGTATCTTTATTCTTTCTCATGTATAATGCTGGCCGAGAAGGAGCTTTAAGGGACATAGATTTACTATCGAGCATTAGAACAACCGTAGATATGTCAGGCCTATCAGATGGATTCTCCTGAACACACAAGAGTCCAATTTGAATGCATTTTACGACCTCACTTCCTGGGCAATGGCCATCTAATGCGGGGTCCAATTTTTCTGAAAATTTTCCTTTCTTCCACTTCTTCCATGTCTGCATTGAATGAATTTATTTAGAAAATAATACAAAATGGAATAACATCATGCATCTATTTAAATCACTTGACTAACAACTAGTAATAACTCCACCAGTCAAAACTTGGATTGATTCTGAGTCTGGCTAATACTTCTTGGAGTGATCCTCGAACGACAAACCAATCAAAGAACTCGACTGACAACTTGTGATAACTCCACCAATCAAAACTTGGATTGATTCTGAGTCTGGCTAATACTTCTTGGAGTGATCCTTGAACGACAAACCAATCAAAGACCTAATGATAGCCCTAAAAATAAAGCCAATCTAAAAAGATCCAAGCCCGATTAAAAAGGTCATTGAAAATGCACGTCCCAGGTTTTGACCTGATAAACCTTATTAACTATAATCGGTACATTTTGGATTACTTTAAAAAAAAAAAGTTAAAGGCTAGGAAACAACTTCAAAATTAAAAAAAAGACCCAAGCTCAATTAAAAGAGGGTCCTCAAAAGGCATGCCTCTTGTCCTAATGTGATGGGCTTCTCTAATGACTAAAAGCCATCCGATAAACCGACCATGGTTAGTATTAGTAAGCACAAAGTTTCAAAACTCTAAAACTCAAGAAGTTTAAGGCTAGACTTCTAAAAGTAGATCTGTCTCGAGAAGTTGACTAACGTAAAAGATTTGGAAAAATCTTAAGAAAACTATGCGCACAGAGTAAGCTAATGTGCTCTTAATTAAGTCGAGGACTAATACACCAGAGTCCAATAAAATGATTCCTACAGGCATCAATTCAATCAGCTTGGTTTAGAATATTTACCTTTCTAAGTCATTTCAGAACATTTAAATAACCGACCTAAATTACTTAAAAAATTACAAACCAAAAAAGCCAAACAAAAATACTTAAAGAAAATTTCTATTCCATTAAAAGTTCTTCCATACATGTGTAAGGCTCATGTGGCTAAGCAACTAAAAAAATGTAGAAGAACGCCAAAAAAAATTGGCCGAACAGAAGAAAACCAAAAAAGGAATCAAGATCGCCAAGTTACCACTCCCCTTCCGAGAAGCTCATCAACACTAGAGCCATTGCAGCTTCCTCTCAAGCTGAAAATTCTTTGGCCCCAGCCTTGACAGTGTCTTCGTTATCTTCTCAGCCTAGATCAAGGCTTCCGAAGTTTAAGTGCTGAGGACAAGGATTCCACTTCAAACTTGTTCCTTACTTGTTTAGATTTGATAAGTTCAAAACATTTGTGTAAAATGCAGAACTAAAGGTTATTATTGATCTCACTTAAATTTTCTTTTAAAAAAGCTCTGAAGTATAGGAGCTTGATCATTCATAATCGGAGAAGCCAAGCTTAAATTAGCTTGTACTAGAGCCTCCTCCTGAATAGGAGGACGTTGGGAGGTCTCTGCTTAAGTAACAACATGGACTACTACTAAAATGGAGAAAGAACAGGGCCCTAATAGATTGGAGGTTATACTACTATCAGTCTGCTCTAAACTGCCAGTTCTTGTCAACCATGGACGCAAAGAAGAAACAGTTCTTCTATTTAATGTATGGAAGATGCATTGCCGATCAAAATCTTTTGTCTTTGTGGACAGAAAAATACCATCATCTAACTTTAGCCGAATTAATGCTCCTTTAAAGCAAAGGATTATCTTCATTAAAAGGTACTACAAGTTAGGGCACCTATTGATGTAAATCTAGAAGGAAGACTGACCATTAATCCTCCTTTGTAATGCTAGATTATCGAAGATAAGATTACCTCTTAACAAAAAACACTACATAATATATGCTCTATAAGTCGTGTAAGAATAATTGCCACGAATCACAGTATCCCTGTTAATAAATTTAAAAAATATATCAAACGGGTACTCACACCGCCTTTCCTCATATACGATAGAATTTAATAAGCATATAGCAATTGATATCCAAGAGAATCCACCAAATCAAATCGATATCTATCCGGTTTATTTATTACAACCACCAGAATGTTCGAGAATATCTCCCTTTCTCATGAAATCCATTCTTTGAACCTTCGAATTTAAATGCGATATCGTCCAAGGGAGTGCCTATAAAAAGCAAGCTAGTGTTTGGAAGCATAGCACAGGAATCGACCCAGAGGTCTAAACAGCCCAATGTCACCGACATCTGGCACTGGGACGCCCAGAACCCGCCGGAGAGGGTCTGGCCAAGATCCTCATCGGCTGGTCCCATTCCACCCGTGCCCAAAGAGCCCCGCCACTGGGAGGGCCTTCCCCACCGCTAGGACATCCCGGGAGGATGACGACGAGGCCCGTATTTGCAGAGCAAAGAAGCGCTGTGCGCGGGGAGAACAACAGAGACCATGTGGCAGAGCCGGTGAAGCCAGCAAGAAAGAATAGAAAATGATGGAAAGGATGGAAGGGAAAAAAATATAATATCAATTATCTTACTTGGATAGAGAAGGAACAAAGAAGGAGAAGAGTTATGTAACAATTGTATCCCTTCAGAATAGAAAATGAACTGTTGAAGTGAAAAAATAAAGAATAGAAAATGAAGAGATATTTTGGTTTTTCATTCCCTTCACCTCTTTCTTTCACCCATTCCCTTCTCCTTCTTTCTTTCATTCTCCTTTCATATAAGATAATTTATGACATTTCTCCTTCTTTTCCTTTCCCTCTCCTTCATTCCCTACCATCCAAACAGATCCTAAGCAATAAATCGACATTATACGTGAGGGGTTTTGATGGTTGATATATATACATAACAGAGGTCCACTTTAGCTGCAACGTCGAATCTATATATTGTGTTGAGAGCATCATCAGGATTTTCTTATTTATATATATTTTTATTGCAACTCTCCGCGCAACATGTAGGCAGACACGACGTCTGTATGTTATTATCAAATTTTTAGCGAGCCCGATTAGCTTTGCTTGCCAAATCCGTAGGTCACCCATTCGCCCATAATAAAATGATGTCCAATCCATCTCCCTACCGTTTCATCCACCCAGGTGATAGAAACCATCAGAGATTTCTTCTCTTGGAAGGGATATTAAATATGCTCTCTCTCTCTCTCTTGCTCTCTCTCTCTCTCTCTCTCCTTGTTAAGGGCACCTCATTATAGACCCATGCCCATCAATCGAAGCTTTTGTCCAGGACCAAAATCAAACCTTTTAGAGCCTCTGATTATAATTCTTTTCTCCTTTCTGTTCTATTTCCTTCACTTATTAGAAGCTACATGGATGTAATAGATTATAAGCTGGATTGTATTTTGGGTTGGAAACTAAGCTATAGGCATAAATCATTAGAATTGAAGAGCCATCTTATTAATAACTGATGTGATATAGCCTGTGATGGATAATGGCTAGTCCTTTAATAATTTTATTCTTAGACTAATAGGAGCAGAAGCAAATGTATACGATATCAAATCTACAATCGTCATGGCTATATTATATTAACTTTCTACCAATGCATTAATCATGCATTTCAACTTAAGCCTCAAACTATTACTTAGGTTCATGTCGTTGTTGCTCCTCAGGCGCTTGTTATTAATTGCTGCTCTTCATACTAGGGTGGATACTTTTACTTGATACCTTGACTTTGATGCTAAATGTCATATTATCTCTAATATGTTAAACTTGTCACTTCAAATCAAGTTAACATTAGAGGAAGGCCAGGTCTATTCATTACTCATATTAGCTCTCATTCTCTTCCTACATCTTTTCATCCTTTATTTTTAAATAACATCTTATATTGTCCATCTCAACTCAACTAAGCCTTTTCCAACTACATAGGGTCAGCTACATGAATCTGATTCCTTCACTCTGCTTTATTTAGGACTAAATCGATACTTAAATTATAAATAGTTATATCTTTTTTAATTATTTTTATTTATATTAGTTTAGGTCTATCTCTACCTCTATCATTATCATAAATTGTTAAAAGATTACTATTTCTAATTGAAGCATCATAAGATCTTCATTGTATATGTCCAAACCATTATAATCGGTTTTATTTCATTTTATCTTCAATTGGGACTACTCCTATCATTTCTCATATATGTTTATTTCTAATTCCATCTCTTAAAGTTTTACCATATATCAATTTTAACATGTGCATTTTTATTACACTTAATTTATTCACATATTATTTCAGTATTGCCCAGCACTTTGTTCCATATAGCATAACTGGCCTAATAGCAGTTTTATAAAATCTTTCTTTTAATTTTAATGGGTTGCATCGATCATACAATACTTACGAAGCACTCGTTCACTTAATCCATCATGTTTTAACTTTATGATTCACAACTTCACCTACCTATTTCACCTTCTTGCTGGATAATTGATCCTAAATACCTAAATTTTTTACTTCTTATTATTTCTTGGCTTTCAATCTTCATTGTCTCTTCATTTATATTTTTACTTTTGCTAAAATTGTATTTCATGTATTAAGTTTTAATTCTACTAATTTTGAAACCCTTAGGTTCCAAAGACTCTCTTTAAATCTCTAACTTAGCATTTACTCTAGATTTAGTTTCAGCAAGCAACACTATATCGGTTGCAAATAACATACACCATAGGATATCATCTTGAATATACTTTATTAATTCATCTATAACTAATGCAAAAAGTTACGAACTTAAAGCAGATCCTTGATGCAAACTTATAGTAATTTTAAACTCACTAGTTTCTCCTATTGTTGTTTTAAAAATAGTTATTGCTCTATCATACATATCTTTTATCAATTCTATATATCTTTTGGTAACTACTTTTTTTCTAAAACCCATCATATTATTTCTTTAGGTACTATATTATATGCTTTTTCTAAATTAATAAAGACCACATGCATGAAGCTCTTTTTTCTTTTCCCTAAACCTTTTCATCAATTTTTTTAATAAATAAATAGCTTTATGGTTGATCTTTCATGCATAAATCCAAATTGATTATTTAACACTAAAGTTTTAACTCTTATTCAATTTTCTATTACAATCTTTCATAGTTTTATTGTATGACTCATCAACTTAATTTCTTTATAATTTATACAGTTTTGAATATCTTCTTTATTTTTGTATATGACTATTAATATACTTTTTCTTCAATCATTCAACGTTCTTTTAGTTACTATAATTTTTTTAAATAAATTAATTAACCACATGACTCCAATATCTTCTAAGCCTTTTCAAATGTGATGATGATTAAACCTAATTTAAAATAATCAAACCCATTTAATTAAACCTAAAAGTAGGTGGTTACTTTTTGGGATGGGATTCACAGCGACATTTCATGAAACACGTTGTGAAATCTTAACAAATTAATTAGAATCATCTTCTATTCTTAGAAAAATTCTAGAACCAAATCCTAACAGATTAATTTTGCAATGAAGTCTTAAATAAAAAAAGGGTTTTGAGGATTCATCACCTATAAATAGCTTGGAAATTAGTTGACAAACCCTCTTCTGTCCTCTTCTCTTTCTCCTACTCCTACTCCTACCCTACCTTTCTTATTTTCTGATCTGGAGTTGGCTGGCGATCGATGTTGATAGGTGGTGGGAACCGCTAGTTTCCTTTTGGCCACAATTCTCGGTTCAGCCACCAGGCTGAACACTAGCGACCCATTTTGTTGGAGTTGGATGCTGCCTTTGATGGTCAGCAATGGAGGTCGAGAAGATCAGGCATGGATGATCCTGGTAGGGTTTGAGAAATTGGAATTTGGGCAAGGGAGACTATTGATCGATATCTGGATTTTGGATCCCCTTTCTTACCGAGTGATGAATCAACATCACTGTGCCTTGGGTGGTCATCGGCCAGACTCATCGTCTCCAAGGGAGACCGCCACCGCTGCTGTCGCTTGAGCCAAAGTTGGCCATCGATTGATGGGAGGAAGAAGATAGTTATGTCTTCTTGTTTAGTTCGGCTGGGCTAAGCGAGGAGATGGGCTGGCTGAGCTAATGGGCTGGGTCGAGCTCCTGAGTAGAAAGGCCTGGTGAGTAGAATTGGGTACTGGGCCGTGCCGCCCATGGGCTAGAATGGCTCGGCATGAACCGGCCTGTGCCTGGCATGGCCCGATCTGCTACAGTATTGGGCCATGCCAAGCATGGCCCAATACTACGTGCCATGCCAGGCTCAGAAATTCCAGCTCACAGACCAAGCCTGGCACGACCCATGATGGGCCTGGGATGGCGTGGTCCTGCCGTGCCAGGCATGGCATGGCCCACATGGGCCTGGGCTGTGCCGACCCACAAGGGCCTGGAGGTCATGGCAAGGACTTGAGCCAGCCAAGCTTGCTCTCCAACTCATTGAGCGAGCGCTTGAGCCGGGAGGACTCGAGACGGGCTTCGTCGTGCTTTTGGGTGGCATGGAGGAGCTTCCGAGAGAGCTCCACCATGGCGAGGCGCCACTCGTCGGCTCTAGTGGCGACGATAGCGGAGGAGGAGGGGGCGACAGAGGAGGATGGGATGAGCAGGGGCTGCGGTGGGTGAAGGGGAGGAAGAGGGAGCAGAGGAGGATGGCGGGGGAGGTGGTGAGGGAGGAGGCGGCATGCTTGAGGCTGTTGGTGTCGAGAGGGACGATGGAAATCTTCTCTCGGCTGGAGGACTAGCAATTGGCGTAGGAGACTGAGCGGTCGTCGCCGACGACCTAGGGGGCGTTGGATCTCGAAGAAGGCTTCTTCAGACCCATCGATTTAGAGGAGGAGGTGGAAGGATGGAGAGGAGTAGGCTGGTGCTAGTAAGACAGGGGGATGGGTCGTGCCTGGCATGACCCGTGGTGGGCCGTACCAAGCACGGCCTGTAACATGCCGTGCTGGATTAGCAATTTTTTTAACGGGCTGTGCTCGGCATGGCCCGTTTATTAAAGGGCCATGCTAGGCACGACCCCATTTTTGATGCGGCCTGATAGGCCTGGGCCGTGCCATGCCAGGCACAGCCTAGTGCCCACCTCTACTGGTGAGTGTAGGTGAGTCATGGGTTAGATGGGCTGGGCGAGCTATCGATAACTCTATGGAAAAGTCTGTGTACTGCGCGCGGTGTAAGACGCACGCATCGCACACAGTGATTGGTTCGCACATATATGGGTCAAGGATATTTTTATCCTTTTTCCATCACACGCGTGGCCATACATGTGCGCAGACCAATCACTATGCATGATGCACACGGTGCATAAAGAGTTTTCCTAACTCTATTATCTAGCAGCTACTTTTATGTATCTATCTTTATCATTAAAAGTTTTATTTTTAGCATTGATAGTTGCTGCTTGGTTATCATAGTGCATAAGCATAAAAGGAATTAGTCTTAACCACAAAGGGATATCTGCTAAGAGATTTCTAAGCCACTCAGCCTTAAAATTTTCATTTTCTAAGGCAGAAAACTTGGATTCCAAATTGGACCGAGCAGTGCAAATTTGTTTGGATGATTTCCCAAAAACAGCACTTTCACCAAGTGTAAAAATATAATCACTATCTTAGCTGAATTTGAGATTCAGTTGGCATTGCTATACCTCTTCAATACAATAAAAAATCTACTATATATTAAATCATAATCAATGGTCCCTCTTAAGTACCGAAGTACTCTATAAATGGTAATCCAGTGATCCTTATTAGGACTTTGAATATATCTATTCAATCTGCCCACTACATAAGCAATATTAGGCCGGATATAGTTTATCAAGTATATAAGATGATTAATAACTAGGGCATAATCATGTTATGAGACAATATCTTCTAGTTTTTAAATTATAAATTAGCATTATAAGAAGTAGAGTCATGCTTACAATATAGTGCTCTTATGACAATATGATATCATTTGGTGTCCTAAATATTTTAATATCTAAGATCACATTACCCTCCCCCATGTCTTTCATATCAGATTTTGGATGATAAAAACTTTTTAGTCAATCAACAATTTCTAAATTGCTACTCATGATAACAATATCATGTGCATATAAACAAATAATCACTAAAGCATGATCAACAATCTTAATACAATACATTTATTAGGATCATTTATCACAAATCCATCAGTAAGCAAAACTTTATCAATCTTTTATGCCATGATTTAGGTACTTATTTTAATCATTACAAAGACTTGACCAACTTACAAACATTATGTTCATTTCTTGGAACCATATACCCTGCAAGTTAAACCATATAAATTTCTTTTCTAAGTTTCCATTAAAAAATGCAATCCTTACATCCATTTAATGAATTACAAATTTATAAATGGATGCTATGTAATTAAGAATCTAATGAATGTAATTCTAGTGGCAGGAGCAAAGGGTGTCAAAATAATCAACACTTTCTTTTGCGTATTTCCTTTAGCCATTAATCTAGTTTTAAATTTATCAATTGAATCATTTGGTTTTAGTTTTCTTTTAAAAATCCATTTACATATGATTTTTGGGCACCAAGAGGTAAGTCAATTAATATCCAAGTTTGATTGAATAAAATAGACTTAATCTCACTATTGATTGCCTCTATCTAGAATGGTGCATCAAGTGAAGTTACAACTTCTTCATAAGTTGAAGGGTTATTATCAATTAAAAACATATAAAAATCAATCCCAAAACTTGTCTCTTTCCTAACTCTCTTACTCTTTCTTAATTCTACTTCATGTTCTTCACTAGTCTCTTCCTTATGTTCATTTTGAGATAGTGACAAATTTCTCTACATTGATTTTAAAGAGAAAAAATGTTTTCAAATAATTCTACATTTTTAGACTCTACTATAGTGTTTAGTTCCGTATTTCTATTTTTACTTCTTAACACTAAAAACTACACAACACTGTCTTGTGCATAGCCAATCAAAGCACAACCAAAGTTTTATGATCTAAGTTTCTCATTTTAGGTTAAGGTAGCAATACTTTTTCTAAAGATTCTCACAATTTTAAGTATTTTAGGTTAGATGCATGACCTTCCCACAACTCATATAGCGTCTTGTCAGTTTTGTTATAAGAAATTCTATTCTGAATATGATAAGTTGAAAGAATTACTTCCATCCATAAGTTTAAGTGTGCTATTAAACCAATTAAAAGTGCATTCATATCTCTTTTAAGGTTTTATTTCTTCATCCAACTACTACATTAAACTTAGGTGAGTATGGGGAGTAACTTTATGTATTATTTTTCTTTCTTCATAGAACTTTTAAAAGGAGTATATTCATATTCTCCTTCTCTATCCGACTTAAGTCTTTTAATTCTTTTATTATATTTATTTTCTACTTTAGCTATATATTGCTGAAATTTTTTTAAAAGCCTCCTCTTTTGACCTAAGTAAATATAATTTAGTAAATTTATAATAATTACTATAAAGATGGGATAGAAATGTTTAATGCCTCATGTTATAGTATGTTTTAAGCCTCCTAAATCTGTGTGGAATAAACATGGCAATTTAGTTTTTTCTTTCAATAGATTTACAACTTTTTTTAGGAGTTTTGGTTTCCACACAAGTCTCACATTAAGTAGTGTAAAATGAAGAAACATTATGTAATAAACCTAATTCTTTCATTTTATTAACATATAAATAATTCACATGTCCTATTCTAACATGCTATAAATCAAAAGAGTCAATTAAGTAAGCAAAAGAACTTGTATTATTATTATTCATGATTTCAAGAACATTCGAAATGAACATACCTTGATTATAATAAGCTTTTCTAATAAAAATACTATTCTTAGTCATAACAATTTTATTAGGTTTAAGACTTTAACTCCAATCTTTCCTAGTAAGGAAACTAAAACTAAGTTGTCAAGAATATTCAAAACAAATAGAACTTAATTAGAATAACTTTTCCTAATAAAAAAGTATTCTTAGTCATAATAATTTTATCAGACTTAAAAAGAAATCTTAACTCCAACCTTTCCTGTTAAGAAAATAGAAACTAGGTTATAGCAAATATCCTGTACATGCAGCCCATCATTTAGTTAAAGGATCTTTCCTAAAGTTAGTTTAAGGAGAATTTTCTCTTAGTCGATCATAGGTGAAGGTCTTGAATCACCCATAAAAACTTATTCATCACCTTTGCTTAGTAGGATGTAGAATGCAAAAGCATTTCTATTATCATAAATTACTGGTAGTCTCAAAGTTTACCCTTAATCATTCGATCCCATTACAAAACCAACACAGCAATAATATCTGCCTTAACCAAATTGGCCTTGTAGGATTGTCAATTCTCTTTCTATATTTGCACTGAAGAGCATGGCATCCCAGTTTGCCATAGAAGTAGTAGTTTCCTTTGTTTTTGAAGGTAGTGCTATAGTTCTTTTATTTTGGATTAAAGGGCTTTTTACCTTTGGGTTGAGCTATGCCAGGCTTAAGCTCCACCAGAAGGCCGACTTGCCCAAAGTCAAGGTTGACTCGAAGAGTCAAGGCCAACCTAACAAGGCTAACCTGAAGAGTCAAGCTCAACTTGAAGAGTCAAGGCCAACCGGATCAAAATCAAGACCAACATAAAGAGTTAAAACTAATTTGAAGAATCAAGCTCAACTTGAAGAGTTGAGGTTAATTTATCCAAAATCAAAAATTAATTAACCATAAGAGCCATGGTCGACCTAACTAAAATCAACTAACCTAAAGAATTAGGGCCAATCTTATCAAAATCAGCCAACCTAAAGAGTTAAGGCTAACTTAAGCTAATTTTGGCTTTTATCGAACAAGATCAGTTATTAAAAATTAACTTAAAAGTATTAGCAATGTCTAGGCTCTATAGAAGGGTGGCAGCAAAACAACAACAAAAAATTCTACCAAAATAGCCTAGATCAATGAAGAGCAAGTCGATCGAAGACCTTGGAAAGTATTCTAAAATCTTCATAAGTTAAAGGGATGTCCTCCTCATAAGGCATAATTCCCATGAACATCCTTAAAGTGTTCCAACTACTCTCGAAGCTAACCTTAATTTGCAAAGCTTTTTCAAGTCTGGGTATCGACCTTAATTGATAAAGCTTTCTCAAGCCTGAGCATCAACCTCAATCAGCAAAGCTTCCTCAAGTTTGGCATTGACTTTGGTTGGTAGAACTTCATCAAGCTTTAAGCATTGACTTAAGAGTTTTGGCATTAGAAGGAGTCACCTTCAATAATTCTCCAAGCTAATTTAAGATCGATGAATGATTTTTTCAAGATGCAGATTTGACATAAAAGTTAGCCAACATGATATCGATGAAGCTTCAAGATTGACCATCGCTCATGAATCGTTGAGCTCGCCTAAGCTGACAGTCTAAGATTATCAAATTAGCCTATGTCTGTTACTCATTGAGCTCAATTTGAAGATAACCTTCATGAGATTACTGGATCATTAGAGAAGAGACAAATGGCCCCGAGATAGATCAGTTAAACAAAGGTCTTAGCTACTTTTATGACTTGAGTACGAACTGAAGCTCAACCTTCAAAAATGGATGGCAGGTAGTATGGTCTAATTTGGCTTGCTTATCTTATGGCGATATATGATAGAATCGGAGGTCATTACAAAGTGATTAGTATCACATAGACATCTATACGAAAGAAGAGAGCTTTATTAAGAAAGATTTTCTTTTTAGGAATCATCGACCTAGCAAACTTTGATTAGCACTCTACTTACTAAGAAAGCTTAAAACTAGTTCGAAAAGGTATCAACCGATATATATTAAGGGAATATTCTTCATTGATTGAACTCACACTACAACAAAAATATGGTATAGCAATGCTTTTTTCCAACGCTACTTTGTAACATCGAAAAATGCCAAAAGCTGCCGATGCTTTTGGAAAGCGTCGGAAGTTTACCAATGTAACGATGCTTATAAGCTCATGGCAACATTTTTTTTTCAAACTTTTTCAATTTTCGCAAAACCCCAGCGCAAGCGCCCATGCTAAAAATTTGGAAACCCCAATTCAATAAGCTGTTCAAGTGGTGGGACTTCTAATTCTTCTTCTTCATATGTATCCACCTGATTATCTATTTGTTTTCCAGATCTTAATGTATGAATGATACTTAATTGGTTAATCTGGGCTCCTTGTTTGGATCCTTGGATGTTTAGGTTCCTAGGGTTAGCTTTGGGCTGACTCGGTAGCTTATCCAATTCTCTTCCATTGAATATTGTGGCTAGTTAACCTATCTGAGTTTTTAGTTTTACAATGGATTGTTTGTATGAGTGAAGGAGTTGAGATTCATTTCTAGCCCTTTCAATGCTTGTAACACCTTCTCTTCAAAAGTAGGATCATGATTATTTGGTGGAGGTTAGGAGCACTTGCATATTAAGAATACGATATACTTCTGAATTGGGTCTCCTGATGGTTAGGCATAATTGATGTTGGACTGATGATAGGTTGGGGTTTCCATAAAAAAATTGGATAATTTTGCTAGGTAGGATTGTAAGTATTCGAATATGGACCATTTTCTGGTCTAGGAACCATTCGGGTTTGGGCTTGGTAGGCTTGTTCCTGAATAAGCTCAAAAATTGGTATGCGGCTGGACATTCACCTATAGAATGGGTCGGACTCAAACAGATTATACAAACCTCATGTAATTGAGTAGATGGGGAAGATGTGTTTCTAACTTGTAGAATTCGATCAAGTTTTTGGGATAGTTCATCAATTTTGATATAGATGTCTATAGACTGACCTATGCTGTATATTTTACCTCTCTTAGGTTCTGTGGGAGGATCTCTACGGGTAGCAAACATGTGGTACCAGAATTTTTTACTTAGAGTTTCAAAAAGCTGCAATGCCTCATGTTTACTTTTTAGCATAAATGTTTCTCCACATGAGGCATCCATCATTTGTCGATGCCTTTCTAACAATCCATCATAAAAACATTGAATTAACTGCCATTTAGGTATTGCATGGTGCAGATATTTTCTAGTTAATTTTAATCTCTCCACGTTTCATGAAACATTTCTCTTTCTAACTAAAAAAACTGGTTATGGCTTTTCTGACTTGATTCGTTTTTCCTATAGGAAAGTATTTCTTAAGAAATTTCCTCTGAATTGGTTCCAAGTTGAAATTATAGTGTCTAGTGAATTTAACCAATACTTGGCTCTATCTTTTAGGGAGAAAGGGAATAACTTTAGCCTAAGTGCCTCATTGAAGAAATTTTGAATCTTGACAGTTGAGCAAATTTTCAAGAATTCATCTAAGTGTTTATAGGGATCTTCATTTGTAAATCCATGGAAAGCTAGTAACATTTGGATTACACTGAACTTAATTTCATATTGGACAACCTCTACTTGGGGTACTTGTATGCATGATGAATATGTATATTGTGAAGGGACGAAGTACTCTTTCAATTGATGTGGTGGATTATTTTCTTAATTAAGATCCATAATGCGTGCTCTATTTGCTCTACAAGTTCTCTCTATTTCAGGATTTAAGGGTATGAGGTTGGGTTGTAACAATCGGTGACCAAGCATATACCCTACCAATACACTCTAAAGCAAACAGTAATTCGGTTTTTTTTTTTACTAATGTAATAGAAGAGAAAGAAGAAGATTCTAAAGGAAATATCCTAAAAGATTCCTAGAACTAAGAGCAATAAAGAATAATTTAGTTAGGGATTAATAATTATTAGCAATCAAGTTAACAAAGATTAGACTCTCTACCCTAGGTTTAACTTAGATCTAGAGAGCTCTAACTTTCAAGACTGCCTTGGAGCCCTTCAAGTCAAAAATTAACTGATCAACTAGCAGTTAAGGGTAAGGTCAGTGGGAGTCCCCTAGTCGCTTACTAGGTAAGCAAACGGAACCAATTAAGTAACCACTTTCTTTCCTTTTCTAGACACCAGTTAAGCAGTCAATCCCGACCTGTCCAACTCTTTCGAGTGTCTTGTCCTATTGAGCTCGAGTTTCTTAGGGGCTGACATCTAGTTAATTTTAGAGTTAAAGGCTTGAATTAATGCAAAATGAAGGATGTGGTTTGGGGACCAAGAAAGGATGATCAACTCCCCACCTTATCTTGATTAAGGGTTTGTTCCCTAAAAGTTAATTATGAAAATAGTGTGCAACAAGCAATATCCAACTCTTGAAATTATCAAATAAAATTAATCTAATTACTTTTTTAAAAATTTTTGTAATTAAGTTTCTAATTTTCTAATAAATTATGAGATGTCAATGAAAAAATTTTAAGTTTCGTAGAAAATAAATTTACCTAAGTCAATCTAAGCATAGAAATAAATATTTTTTATTATATTTTATTTTTATTTATTATTATTATTTATTATTTATTTATTTTTTAAAATTAATTATGTTTTATGAAAGTATCTTAGGGTTTTCTTTTAGGTTCTTTAAGGTAAGTTAATTAAAAAAAAGTTAATTAGGTTAAAAGTGAATTTTTGACAAGAAGGAAAGTAATTTTTTTTATGTTAAAAAGAAAATAAGAAAATCTAATAATTAAGGTAACTAAAAAAAAGCAATAAACTAAAGAGAGCAATAACTATTCAACAAAAAGAAATTTTTGTTACACTTTTCTTTTATATAGAAGCATGAATAATAATGAAACAATAAAAAAATTAAAATTAAGAATTAAATTAAGAGAAAATTTGTAATAATTTTTTTTTTTTTTTTTTTTTTTGTTAACTAATCGTGCCTGGATCCTCGGTAACGATGTCAAAATTTGATCGTTGTCGTTGGCGATCAAAAATAAAACCTACTTACTACTATAGGTAGTGGTAAATTGGGATTTATCCTCAGGGATCAAGGTAATTATTTCATGAAAAAAGAAAAAAAATATATATAGAGGATTATATTAATAATAGCTGTTATTAAAAGATAACAACTAATTAATTAACGAAATTAAAACAGTAGAAGAAGCAACTCAGGAATATGAATCCATTCTGCAAACAAGTTTTATCTTTTTTTTAATGTTGCAATAATAATAATTTTTATAAATTTAAAATTAGAATAATTTATCTCTTATCAACATCCGCTTAGAGTATAAACTATCTAATAATTGCAAAGTTAAGGGTCTAATATATCATACTACGATCTGTCTCTCTTAGGCATGTACCGTATCCTGAGATTATGGTACGTTGATAGAGGGTACAGGCCGTGTATGCCAAATCAAAACCTTGATCAGAAAAATAACTCAAAAGATATAATAAAGAAGAGCATAATTTTTATTGCATAGAAATTAAGAACAAAAAGAAAGATAAAATCTGATTACAGGCTTCTTCATCTAGCCACGCATTGCTGCCACCAGCATTTCCTTCATAATTTTTCTCTCTCAGGCCTAAATACAATAATCTAAATAAAAGAATAAAAAGAGCTTTGTAGAAACTCCTCTCCCTAACTATTATAGAGCTCATCTAGGGTTTCCTCCTAGTCAAAGTTAGTCAATCGGGTGCTCAAGATTGTTCAGATATTGTGAGAAAATTTTTTAGCCATCCGTTCAACATCATCTACCTTAGTTTGCACCAGGAATCATGCTAATCATCCCTTTGTTCCTTTTTTGGCAAACCGAATCCTGATTTGAGTGTTGGACTTCAAAAATCAAGCTCTTTCCATATATAAGCTCTACAAACATCCATAAAAAGTATCAATTCTTAATAAATTTAAAGTAATTAATATTTATTTTAATAGTTAAAAATAATAAATAGACTTATTATTAAACAAGTATGTAACATTAGATATCCAAGAGATTCCACCAAATCAAATCAATATCTTTAAGAATTTAAAAGCATATAACATCAGATATCCAAGAGATTCTACTAAATTAAATCGATATCTATAAGAAAAGTTAAGAATTTAATAAGCATATAACATTAGATATCCAAGAGATTCCACCAAATCAAATCAATATCTATCCGCTTTATTTATTACAACCATGGGGAAGTTCAAGGATAACTCATTTTCTCTTGGCAAAAGGCGCTCTATTAAATATATTCATAAAATCCACTTTTTGAGCCTTCAAATTTAAACGTTCATGCCACCCATACCTAAAAAGCCCCGCCATAATGCCTAAGTCTACATGATGGGCCAATTAATCCATTAGTCGATAAAATTATGTGACTAAAAATTTATGAAAAAATTTATGCTCATTTGTTACTCATAGGTTATCACATCCTTCTACCCTTAAATTTATCAAATTATTTTTATTTAATAAATTTTTAAAAATTATTAATTAATTTTTGATATATATTTTATTTAACAAAATTAATTAATTTTTTAAAAATTTAAAAAATTAATTTTTTGATATATTTTATTTATCTTATTCTCACCTTTGAATTTTGAAATTAATAAATTTAAAATTTAAATTTAATTATATAAAATTAAAAAAATAAATTTATGTTTTTAAAAAATTAATCTTGGCAATGCTCACGTGTGTATAATAGTTATATCCCATAAAGTCCACCAGATTAAATTGATACTTAGTGTATTCATTACCACCACCGGAATAAGAATAAGCAAAAAAAAAAACCCTTTAAAAGATTCGCAAACGCGTGAATTAAATATATTCATGAAGCAAACGCGTGAATTAAATATATTCATGAATGTCGGGCTTCTGGAACCTTGGAATTTAAATGCTATCATCCAAGAAATTGCCTACAAAAAGCAAGGTAGCGTTCGGAAGCGTACTACAAGAATTGACCTGCAGGAGGACTAAACAACCTAATGTCGTCGGTTGCCGGGCACCGGCATGCCCGGAGCCCGCCGGAGAGGGTCTGGCCAAGGTCCTCATCGGCTGGTCCCATACCATCCATACCTAAAGAGCCGGCTATGAGCGAGTCCCACCATCACACTATGGTGAGCTGGAAAAAATAGCGGATGGCAAGCAGAGGTCAGGGAAAAGGAGATGTGGTGGCAGAAGAAACTCCACTTCATTGTATTGTTATCGGGGAAAAGGGTTAATGGTCCCTCGAAAACGTGGACGGGGCCAATGTTTTGCAGTGGAGCGAAGGGCTACAGGCGGGGGCCAAGATGAAGGACTACGTTTGGCGGAGCTGCTGAAGCCCAGGGAACGGCAGTACTTTCTAGAACGAAACTTTCGTTACTTTGTGGCTCTTCAGTACTTTAACTTTTGTATTGTATTGTTATTTCTCCTCAAGAATTAATGTAGTGCCACGAAGGACTAAAGAATTAAATATTTTATTTTGTTGTTATTGTTTAATTTAATGGTCATCCTTCTGTGTGAGGGTTTTTGCATGGTGGCTAATATCACATCGGAGGGATCAATAATCGAGGTCTATTTTTGCTGGATTGTGAAAGCTATTGTGTTAGAACTTTGGAGCATCATCAAGATTAATTTTCCTTTCTTTTTTAATTACAACTCTTTGCATGCGCAATTTTTGGCCCACCCAAATCTAGAAGTCCATCGTACCAATCTATATCCATAGGGATGTGCATTTTTTTTAAACTAATTTTTCAACAATAATTCTTTGAATAAAATATAATATGATTAATTTCATTCGGCAAATCAGATCACATCTTCATTTGATCTAAAGAATTTATATTTTCGACCTCTCGCAAAATTAGACTCTGCGGTTTGTTTCACCCAATCCAAACCATAAAACCATTCCCACCTAACCCAACCACAAAACCATCATAAATTTCTGCTTTTTGTAGCGATATCAAATATACGATCCTCCACATCTTTACCACCGTGTCCACCTTTGGAGGGATCGATAAATTCTTTCTCCTCCTATGCTCTATGAATCCAAAACATATCTAATATATTATAACAAGCTAAGGTTTTTTTTTTTTGAAACCACATGGATTTAAAAATTTTTCTTATCTTTAATTTCAAATTAAAAAAATATATTTTTAAAATTTAAATTTAATCACATAAACCTAGAAAAGGTATATAGTATTATTTTCATATTAATGTAATATAATTAAATATCAATCATACACTTGTATTATAATAATATAATATAATTATGATAATATAATATAGTATAATGATTTTATATTTTAAAATTATATTATAATTTAATTTGCATTTTATAATAGTAAATAATAATAAACTATAATTATTGTGGTTGTAAAATATATGAAGATTTTGATATATATATATAATAATGATCTAGGACTCTTGTAGCACATCAAATAGGTTAGTCATGGTTATCTAAATATTTTTACATAGCACACTAAACATTGTATTGTTAAATTATCGAAAACAAGTTCACTAGATTAACAAATGCGATTCTAGTACATAATACTCCAAGTCATCTAAGAATAATTGCCATGAGTCATAAACTATGTCTTTTAATAAATTTAAAAATAAGTTAAACAATTCCCGTGCTTTCTTAAGCTGTGATAGAATTGAACAAGCATATAATAATATAATATAATTATGATAATATAATATAATATAATGATTTTATATTTTAATAATTATATTATAATTTAATTTGCAATTATAATAATAAATAATAATAAACTATTATTATGGTTATAAAATATAAGAAGATTTTGATATTATATAATGATGATCTAGAATTCCAGTACTACATCAAATAGGTTAGTCATGGGCACCTAAAATTTTTTGCATAGTACACTGAACATTGTATTGTTAAATTATCGAAAACAATATCACCATATTAACAAATGCCATTCTAGTACATAATACTCTAGGTCATGTAAGAATAATTGCCACGAGTCACAAACTGTCTTTTAATAAATTTAAAAATAACTTAAAGAATTTCCACACTTTCTTAATCTGAATAAGCATATAATATCCAAAAGATTCCACCAAATCAAATCAATATCTATTAGCAAAAGTTAAGAATTTAACAAGCATATAACATCAGATATCCAAGAGATATCCAAGAGATTCTATCAAATTAAATCAATATCTATCAAAAAAGTTTAGAATTTAACAAGCATATAACATTAGATATCCAAGAGATTCCACCAAATCAAATCGATATCTATCCGCTTTATTTATTACAACCATGCGAAAGTTCAAAGGATAACTCCTTTTCTCTCGGCAAAAGGCTCTCTATTAAATATATTCATAAAATATACTTTTTGAGCCTTCAAATTGAAAGGTTCATGCCACCCATACCTAAAGAGCCCCGCTATAATTAATGCCTAAGTCTATGGGCCAATTAATCTATTAGTGGATCAAAATTATGTGACTAAAAATTAGAATGAAAATTAATTAATGGTAAATGAACTTGAGTTATAAGCATATAATACTTTCTTTTTCATCATATTATATCATAAGCTTTGAGTTATAAGTCCAGCCTAGCCAAACTCCTCACCTAACATAATTTAATAATTTATGCCTTATCAAAATATCAATTAAAAAAAAGCCAATTTATTAATTAACAATTAAAGGTGGGCAATCTATGTGCGCTAATAAGTTATCTTTTGCATGGAATCCTTATTTATATGATCAGTCCTTATTCTTGATATCTCTGCCAAGTATAATTTCTAATTCCTAGGCAAGCTTTTGATAAAGCATACAAGGAGCTTGGTTGATCATGATTTAATTTGTCTTTCTGTACATTTTGTTGTTTTGAGAAAGCTTTCACTGCCTTTTTTTTCTTATTGATTCTCTTCTATCCTCTTGGCAGCCAATTCTTTTCTGTTCTCAGCGTAATGCGAGCCAATCTTATTAGTGTCTTACTCACCTACACCCGATATCAAGGTGAAATGCTTGGCCCAATTAGAAGGATTATTTCATTACATCTTTGCAAGCCAACGGAAACAACCAGATCCACAGTTCACAATCCTTCCTGGTTTTTTTGTAGTTGCTTTACCGAGTTCTGTTTATATTAGAAGTCCTTGATGAATTCAAAAAAATTCATCCATTTTCATGTTTTCATTCAATTTAAAAAAATAAGTTTGAGTTAAAAAATTTAATAATTCATGATATTATATCATAAGTTTTGAGTTAAAAAATAAGTTATCTTTTAACGGATGTCTTGCCCCAGCCAAACTCCCCACCTGACAATGTCTTCCGCCCGGATCGGCCCGCTGTGGGCGGGCCTTGGAGCCAAAAGGAGGGGCGAGGCTTCGCTTTCAACCCACGGAATAAGTAAAATAATGTTAAAAGTAGTGGTATTTCACTTTAGCCGAAGGGCCCAGCTCCCACTTATCCTACACCTATCAAGTCATTTCACAAAGTTGGACTATAGTCAAGCTCAACAGGGTCTTCTTTCCCCGCTGATTCTACCAAGCCTATTCCCTTGGCTGTGGTTTCGCTGGATAGTAGACAGGGACAGTGGGAATCTCGTTAATCCATTCATGCGCATCACTAATTAGATGATGAGGCATTTGGCTTACCTTAAGAGAGTCATAGTTACTCTCGCTGTTTACCCGTGCTTGGTTGAATTTCTTCACTTTGACATTCAGAGCATTAGGTAGAAATCACATTGCGTGAGCATCCGCGGGGACCATCGCAATGCTTTGTTTTAATTAAATAGCCAAATTCCCCTTATCTATACCAGTTCTGAGTCGGCTGTTCGACGCCCGAGGAAGGCCCCCGATGGGGCCATTCCCGGTCCGTCCCCCGGCCGGCACACGGCGACCCGCTCTCACTGCGGGCACAGCTCAAGCAGTCTGTCGATAGCTGACGGGTTCAGGGCCAGGACCCCATGCCTAGCCCTCAGAGCCAATCCTTTTCCCAATGTTACATATCCATTTTGCCTACTTCCCTTGCCTACATTGTTCTATGGGCCAGAGGTTGTTCACCTTGGAGACCTGATGTGGTTATGAGTATGACCGAGCATGGGCGACACTCAGTCCTTCGGATTTTCATGGGCCACCGGGGGCACATCGGACACCATGAGACATGTGGTGCTCTTCCTGCCCCTAAACCCTACCTCCAGCTATGTCGTTCCTAGGTGGGTAGGTCCATTAAGCAGCTTATAACTCAAAGCTTATAATATAATAGCTGGAGTTCCTCTTTCAGCTGTGCCCACTCAGCAGCTGCACCCACTCAGCAGCTTTCCGGTGGAACAGCCCTCTCGGTTTCGCTGGCAGCTCTTCCACCCAATCCAATCGAGGCCACGAGCCTCCCATGACAGCCCAACCAGGAAGAAGGAGTTGAGCCGGCACCGCAGAAGGGCAAAGATAGGAGCCTACCTAGATCCAGTCGGGATCGCTCTCTATCTTCAGTATTCTCTCGGCACGACTCAATGTCGTTATCGTGATCCCCTCGTCCCGTCTCTCCTACTGCTTGGGATGACGGGATTCAACGACAACTACCCCTGCCAAACCTATTGGCGGCTGGCGCTGTTAAAATGATTAACAAGGCTAGCTCCTACTAGGTACGGCCAAGTAAAGAGAAGAATCAGTTTGAAAGGGTCCGGTGCGAGGGGCTTGCCTTTTCAAATAAGGACCTTAAAGGGATAAAGTACTCCCAAGATATGGAACTCGGATTATCTCCGAGCAATAAAGACCTTCATAGGATACAGTGCCCCCAGGATATGAAACTTGGATCACCTCTAAGCAATGAAGACCTTCAAAGGATACAGTACCATCAGGATATGGAACTCGGATCATCTCTGAGCAATGAAGACCTTCAAGGGATACAGTACCCCCAAAGACATGGAACTAAATTAAACCACGAACATATTAATAGTAAAGTATGCTTGAACCGAGCCATTTTGCTCATTGTAATAAAACTTCACTCTTCGATTCAAATATTTTTTATTGAATAATAATCTTTCTTGAGTTGTGGATAAAAGGCAGGTCTTGCCCAATCTTTGAACTATGGGTCCCTTTCTCCAAACATTGGCTAGGCCAAGTAAAACATTCTCCGTACCTCGACAGGTTCAAGCAACATTCTTTGTACCTTAGCACGGCCAAGTAAAAAAATTTCTCTGTACCTCGGCACAGTCGAGCAACTTTCTCCAAACCTTGGTAGGGCCAAGTAAAAAATTTCTCCGTACCTCAGCAGGGCTGGGCAACATCTCCGTACCTAGCAAGGCCAAGTAAATTTTTTTTTCATACCTCGGCACGGCCAAGCAACTTTCTCAGAACCTTGGCAGGGCCAAGTAAAAAATTTCTTCAGACCTTGGTAGGGCCGAGCAACATCCTCCGTACCTTGGCAGGTTCAAGTAAAAAAATTTCTTCATACCTCGGCACGGCCGAGCAACTTTTTCCAAACCTTGGCTGGGCCAAGTAAAATTTTCTCCATACCTCGGCAAGGCCGAGCAACATTTTCCATACCTTGGCAGTGCCAAATAAAAATATTCTCCATACCTTGGCACGGTCAAGCAACTTTCTACGAACCTTGGCAGGGTCAAGTAAAAAATTTTCTCCGTACCTCGATAGGGCCGAGCAACATTCTCTGTACCTTGGCAGGGTCAAGTAAAAAAAAAAATTTCGTACCTTAGCATGGCCTAGCAACTTTTTTGAACCTTGGCAAGAATAAGTAAAATTTTTTTTCATACCTCAGTAGGGCCGAGTAACATTCTCTGTACCTCGGCAGGTCGAGCAATATTCTCTGTACCTTGGCTAGACCAAGTAAAACTTTCTCTGTACCTTGGAGCGTCCGAGCAACTTTCTTCGAACCTTGCCTGGGCCAAGTAAAATTTTCTTCGTACCTCTATAGGGCCGAGTGACATTCTTTTTGGTTTTGCATTCGCATAATTTTGTTGCTATAATTCATTTGTTAGCAAGTGGAGATGTTACGAATAGATTGATCCACCCAAATCTACAAGTCCATCGTACCAATCTATATCCATAAGGATGTGCATTTTTTTTGCTAATTTTTCAACTATAACTCTTTGGATAATATATAATATGATTAATTTCATTTGGCAAATCAGATCACATCTTCATTTTCTCTAAAGAATTTATATTTCCGACCTTGGGCAAAATTAGTCTCTATAGTTTGTTTCACCCAATCCAAGCCATAAAACCATTCCTATCAAGCCATAAACCCATCATAAATTTTTGGTTTTTGTAGCGATATCAAATATACGCTACTCCATATATTTGCATTCACCTTTGGAGGGATCAGGCGATAAATTCTTTCTCCTTCTATACTCTATGGATCCAAAAAATATCTAATATATTATAACAAGCTAAGGTTTTTTTTTGGAACCACATGGATTTAAAAATTTATCTTATCTTTAATTTCAAGTTAAAAATAATATTTTTAAAATTTAAATTTAATAATATAAACTTAGAAAAGGTAAATAGTATTATTTTCATATTAATGTAATATAATTAAATATTGATCATATGATTATATTATAATAATATAATAATGATAATATAATATATTATAATGATTTTATATTTTAAAAATTATATTATAATTTAATTTGCATATTATAACAGTATATTATAATAAAATATTATTATTGCGGTTGTAAAATATATGAAGATTTTGATATATATATAATAATGATCTAGAACTCAGGTAGCACATCAAATAGGTTAGTCATGGTTATCTAAAAATTTTTACATAGCATACTAAACATTGCATTGTTAAATTATCGAAAACAAGTTCATCAGATTAACAAATACGATTCTAGTATATAATACTCCAAGTCATTTAAGAATAATTGCCACGAGTTACAAACTATGCCTGTTAATAAATTTAAAAATAAGTTAAACAATTCCCACGCTTTCTTAAGCTGTGATAGAATTGAACAAGCATATAATAATAATATAATTAATATATTATGATAATATAATATAATATAATGATTTTATATTTTAATAATTATATTATAATTTAATTTGAAATTATAATAATAAATAATAGTAAACTTTTATTGTGGTTATAAAATATATGAAGTTTTGATATTATATAATAATGATCTAGAATTCCAGTACTACATCAAATAAGTTAGTCATGGGCACCTAAAATTTTTTTTACAATGAACATTGTATTGTTAAATTATCGAAAACAAGATCACAAGATTAACAAATGCCGTTCTAGTACATAATACTCTAGGTCATGTAAGAATAATTGCTACGAGTCACAAATTGTCTTTTAATAGATTTAAAAATAAGTTAAAGAATTCCCACACTTTCTTAAGCTGAACAAGCATATAATATCCAAGAGATTCCACCAAATCAAATTAATATCTACTGGAAAAAGTTAAGAATTTAACAAGCATATAACATCAGATATCCAAGAGATTTGAAGAGCTATGACCAATAATTTAAATCAACCAACCTAAAGAGCTATGACCAATAATATAAATCAACAAACTTGAAGAGGTATGACTGATAATCATAATCAAATGACTTGAACAGTTATAGATAGTGATTTAAATCGGTTGACCTAAAGAGTTATAGTCAATAACCTAATTAGTTGACCCAAAGAACTAAGGTTGATGAGCTAAGATGGTTAATCCAAAGAACTACAGTTGATTAGCTAAGTTGGTTACCTTGAAGAGCTAATTGATAAGCTAAATTAGTTGACTTAAAGAGTTATGTTTGATATAACCAAAGTTAAGGCTAACCCAAAGACTAAAGGTTGACCTAAAGAGTAAGATTGACTTTGACAAAAGTCAAGGCAAATTTGAAGAGTCAAGGTTATCTTAATGTGTGAAGGCTGATCTGAGCAAAATTAAGGCCAATCTAACTAAAGTCATAGCTAACTAAAAAGTCATGGCTAATCTTATCAAAACCAAGGCCAACTTGACCAAAGTCAAGGTTGACTTGAAGGCCAACTTATTGAGCTCGGCCTAAGCCAACAATCTAAGATGATTAAACTGACTTATGTCTATTAATCATTGAGCATAGGTTGAAGATGACTTTCATGAGATTACTAGATCATCATGAAAGAGTCAAATGGGCTTGTAATAGATCGGTTACACGGATGGTTCAAGCTACTTTTATGACTTGAGTATAGACTAAAGCTCAATCTGTGGACTGCCGATAATATGGTTTGATTTGGTTAGCTTATCTTATGGCCATATATGGCAGAACCAAAGGTCATCACAAAGTGATCAATCATTGCATAGACATCTGGAAGATTGCTTTATTAAGAAAGTTTTTTTTTTTTTTTCGAAATCATCCTATCAAATTTTGATTAGCACTCTATCTACCGGCATAAAACTAGTTTGAGAAGGGATCAACATATTTTACTGGAATAGTTTTTACTGGAATAGTTATGGATCCATGATTTTATTGGCAAGCTATGAAATTCAGGTTTTTTATACTACATGACTATTCTTCGACAAGTTTGAGATAAATAAAGCGTAACATCCACTTTGTTTGAGGATCATAATTATAAGTGCTTCAAATGCCAATAAAAGTAGTCCAGATCTTTATAGGTAAATAAGTTTTTCAACTTCTTTATTTATCTCTTATGTAGCTCGTTTAAGCATTGGATGTTACGCTCCATCTTCCTCTAGTCTGCTTGAGTGAGCGCACATACATTGGTGTGCGATAACTAGTTTTGAATTTTAATAAAATTAATTAATTTTTTAAAAAAGTTTAAAATATTTTTATTTGATATATATTTTATTTATCTTATTATTAATTTTGAATTTTGAAATTAACAATTTTAAAATTTAAATTTAATTATATAAAATTAAAAATAGTAAAACTATATTTTTTTATATAATTAACCTTGTCAATGCTCCTGCATTGCACGTGTACATAATAGATATATTCAAAAAATTTACCACATTAAATTGATACTTACCTGTTGTATTCATTGCTACCACCGAAATAAGAATAGGCAAAAACTTTGTGCCATTTAAAAGATGCGCAAATGCATGAATTAAATATATTTATAATTAAATATCATGAATTAAATATATTCATGAATATCATGAATTAAATATATTCATGAATATCCTGAATTAAATATATTCATGAATATAAGACTTCTGGAGCCTTCGAATTTAAATGCAGCATCCATGAAATTGCCTATAAAAAAAAAAAAGCAAGCTAGCGTTCGGAAGCATAGCTCGACGACCCAGAGGACCAAATAGCCTAATGTCGTTGATAGCCGGGCACCGGCATGCTCGGAGCCCGCCGGAGAGGGTCTGGCCAAGGTTCTCATCGGCTGGTCCCATATCATCCGTACCTAAAGAGCTGCATTTAGGAGGACCTACCCCACCGCTATGATTTCCATCAACACCGTATGGTGAGCTGCATTTGGGGCTAATGGTCCTCGCAGAAGCGATGGAAAAAATAGCGGATGGCTAGGAGCGGTCGGGGAATTGGAGCTGTGGTTTTCAATTTACTTTTTTGTATTTTTGTTTCTCCTCAAGAATGTAGTGCTGCGAAGGGCTTAAGGATTAAACATTTTATTTTGTTGTTTTAATGTGTGAGGGTTTTTAATTGTTGGCTGATATCATATCGGAGGAATAAATAATCGAGGTCTATTTTAACTGCGACGTGAAACGTATTCAGTTAGGACTTTGGAACATCATTAAGATTTTTTTTTTTTTAAAAAATTACAACTCTTTGCATAATTTTCATATTCACATCATTTTGACGTTATTACCTGTTTTTTACCGAGCGGAGACGTTATGTTTAGATTGACTCAATTAAACCTCAAAAGTCCACTCACCCAAATTTACAAGACAAGACCATCGTAGCAATGTGTCTTTTTGCCAATTTTTTAACTACTCTTTAGGTGATATGGATGCACGTATAGGAGGAGGTCGATGCCATCCTTACATTAGTATCGAATTTTTAACAGGCCAGATAATATGATTAGCTTAATTCGACAAATTAGATCACACCTTCACATATGACAAACAATTTATATTTCCTACCGATGGAGTCCGGCAAAATTAGTCTCTGTGTCCCATTTTTTCCACTCAAACCAACCATAAAACCCGTCATAAATTTCTGGTCTTCGGTATAACAAATGTACGCTACGCTCTACGCTCTCGCTCATGCCATATCAATTCCACCATCTCTTAACCTCTCCTAATCTAAATGTGACGATGATTAAACCTGGTTTAAATTAATCAAACCCATTTAATTAAACCTAAAAGTAGGGGGTTACTTTTTGGGATGGGATTGGCAGTGACATTTCATGTAAAAAATTGTGCTCTCACTTAAGGCTATGTTTGGATCTTTGGAGGGGAAGAAAGGGGAAAATAAAAAAAGTAAAGGAATGAAAGAAGAAGAAAGGGAAAGGAAGAGTTGTTCTTTTGTTTGGAAAGGATGGAAGGGGAAGGAAGGGTAATATCAATTATATTGTTTGGATAGAGAAGGAAGAAAGGAAGGAAAAAAGTTATGTGATAATTATAACCTTGAGATAGGGAATGAATAGTAAGAATGAAAGAATGAATAATAAAAAATAAAGAAATATTTTGGTCTTCTGAAAAAAATATGACTTAAACCTTTTTCTCCCCCAAATTTATCCTTGTTGAGAGATAAAGAGGGGGAACCAATTACTTTCATTCCCTTTTGCCCCCTCTCTTTAACTCTCCTTCCAAATAAAATAACTTATGACCTTTCCCTTTGCTCCATTCACCCCAATCCAAACAGGCCCTAAAACCATCTTCTATTCTTAGGAAAATTTTAGAACCAAATCCTAATAGATTAATCTCGTAATGATGCCTTGAATAAAAAGGGGATTTTGAGGATTCATCACCTATAAATAGCTTGGAAATTAGCCGACAAACCCTCTTCTCTCTCGTACTCCTACTCCTACTCCTACTCCTACTCCTAGTCCTACCTTTCTTATTTCTGATATGGAGTTGGCTACGTGGTGGGAACCGCTGGTTTCCATTTGGCCGCAATTCTCGTTTCAGCCACCAGGCTGAACGCCGGTGACCCATTTTGCCGGAGTTGGATGCTGCCTTTGATGGTCAACAATGGAGGTCGAGAAGATCAGACATGGCTGATCCTGGGTAGGGTTTGAGAGATTGGAAGTCAGGCGAGCAAGACTGTCGATCGGGATCTGGGTTGCGGATCTCCTTTCCTGTTGAGTGATGAATCAATATCATTGTGCCTTGGGTGGTCATCAGCCGGACTCATCATCTCCAGGGGAGACCGCCACCGTAGCCATCGCTTGAGCCAAATTTGGCCCTCGGTCGACGGGAGGAAGAAGACAATTATGTCTTCTTGGTTGGTTTAGCTGAAATATTGGCTTACCACTTTAGGCTTATTTTCTGCCATAGAATTACCAAATCCCAAATCCAACACTCAACAAGGTTCTTCTAGTATTGTTGATACTTCCTCTTCATAAACATCAAAAACACCCCAAGAAATAGATTTTCATTATAGACAGAATTTTAAGTGCCCTATCTGATAATCTTTATGATGTCTACCTTCCTACTAAAACTGCTAAGGAACTTTGGGATGCCCTTGAGGCTGAATATGGGATGGATGATGCTGGTCTAGATCGATTCACCATCTCAAAATTTCAAAAGTACATAATGGTAGATTCCAAACCTATTAGTATACAAATTCATGAATTCCAAGATTTTCTTAGAAAGTCTGAGTTGACTTGTTGTAATTTTTCTGAAAACTATAAGGTCCAAGCCTTAGTAAATGCCCTTCCACCATCTTGGTCATCCTTTGCTCAAGAGCTAAGCCATAAGCAAGGTAGCTTGACCCTAACAGAAGTGATTAATTCTATTAGGATTGAAGAAGAACACCGGCTTAAGCTCAATCAAAATCAAAAGACCGACCTTGGACCTAAAATCAATCTGACCGAGTCAAATCCAACTCCAAATCAATTCAAACCCAAGGGAAAGAATTTTAAGAAGAAGAAATTTCAATCTAGATCCAACCAATCATACAAACCTTCTCAGAACCGACCAAACCAGAACTGACCGAATCAGAAGTCAAAGAATTATAAAGGCACATTCTGCTTTGTGTGCTAAAGGACAAATCATGTGGCGAAGAACTGCTACCACCGAAAGACTGAACCATTGAGGAAATCATCTAAACCATAAGTTAACGTGGTTGAGAATGGTGCTGAGACTTCTTTCAGGTCGGTAAATTCAAAATTCTTAATTAACTCAATCCAATCTTCTTGTGATTGGTGGCTTGATTCAGGAGCTAATGTTCATGTTTGTTTTGATCAATCTTAGTTCTCCACCTTTCAGGAATCAAGTGGAGGAGGTGTGATACTTGGGAATAACTCTTCAACACAAGTGCTTAGGAAAGGTCAAGTGGATCTAAAGATGATATCTGAAAAAATTCTGGTCATTCATGAAGTGTTGTTACTTCCTAGTGTTAGAAGAAATCTGATTAATGGATCTCTTCTTATATCTAGAGGATATACAATTGTTCTAGAGTCAAATAAAGTTGTAATTACTCGTAATAATGAGTTTGTTGGTAAATGCTTTGTATGTGAAGGTCTTTTTAAATTAAATGTATCCTCTAAGTTATCTAATAAAAGTCCTCTTCTTTTTAATGTTGAATTTTCAAATGTTTGGCATAGTAGACTTGGTCATGTGAATTTTGATCGTATTCATTACATGACAAATCTTAATCTAATTCCTAAAGTTCACATTGATAGAAAGTTTAAATGTGAGATTTGTATTCAAGCCAAGATGCCAAGAAAACCTTTTAAATCAGTAAATAGGAGTTCAACACTTCTTGAATTAGTCCATAGCGATGTATGTGACTCTACCAAATTTCCTACACGAGAAGAAAGTCGTTACTTTGTAACATTCATAGATGACTTCTCTTGATATTGTTACATATATTTGATAAAATCTAAGGATGAAGTATTAGATAAGTTTAAGATTTATAAGATAGAAGCTGAAACCCAAACTGAAAAAAACTTAAGAAATTTAGGTCAGATCGTGGTGGTGAATATACCTCAAATGAAATGACTCTATTTTATCAAGAATATGGGGTTATTCATGAAGTTTCACCACCATACTCTTCTCAGTCCAATGGTGTAGCTGAATAGAAAAATCGTACATTAATTGATATGGTTAACTCAATGTTAATAAGTTCAAGCGTACCCGAGAACTTGTGGGGGGAAGCTCTTTTAGCTATATATTATATTTTAAATATGATATCGTTTAAGGATAGTCCTAAAACACCTTTTGAGCTTTGGAAAGGTAGAATACCCAGGCTAGATTATCTTAAAGTGTGAGGATGCTTAGCTAAGGTAGGAATACCTGAACCTAAGAGAAGAAAAATAGGACCTAAAATCGTAGATGCTCTCCTTATAGGTTTTTCCTTAGATAGCAGTACAAATAGGTTCTAGTGATAAACTCTGATATAAGTGGCATTTCAAATAATATTCTTATCGAATCAAGAGATGTTACTTATTTTGAAAATGTTTTTCCTTTCAAGAATCAAGTACCAAATCAACTCTCTTCTAATCCTTTCTTGGTTCATGATTCTTTTAAAGCTGGGTCCTCTAATGAGTCAAAGAAAAGGAAAAGATCTAATCCTGAAGGTGGACCTTTTGAACTTAGGAAAAGTTCAAGGATAAGGAAAGAAAAAGATCTTGGTGAAGGTTTCTTTACTTTCCTAGTCGAATGCGAACCTTCTTCTTTTTCATAGGCGATGTCTTCTCCTGATGCTCCTTTTTGAAAGGAAGCTATTCTTTCTGAGTTTAATTCAATCTTACAAAATGAAACTTGGATCTTATATGATTTACCCCTTGGAAGCAAACCTTTAGGGTATAAGTGGGTATTTAAGAAGAAATTTAGACCTGATGGTTCAATAGAAAAGTATAAGGCTAGATTAGTAGCCAAAGGATATAACCAAAAAAAAGGGTTAGATTTCTTTGATACATATTCTCCTGTAGCTAGAATAACAATCTTAGATCACTTCTTACCATTGCTTCCATTCATAAGTTAATCATTCATCAAATGGATGTGAAGACTGCGTTCCTAAATGGAGATCTTGAGGAGGAGATCTATATGGAACAGCCTGAAGGTTTTGTTGTAAAGGGACAAGAAGACAATGTTTGTAAACTTATCAAGTCCCTTTATGGTCTTAAACAGGCTCCTAAACAATGGCATGAGAAATTTGATCAAATTATTCTATCTTTTAGATTTCAAATCAATAATCATGATAAGTGTGTTTATTCTAAAATCATCGACAATGATTGTGTAATCCTTTGCTTATATGTAGATGATATTTTAATTTTTGGAACATCTATTGAAATTATTTCAAGTGTTAAATCTTTCCTCTCTTCTAAGTTTGATATGAAAGATTTAGGTGAAGTGGATGTAATCCTAGGGATGAAGCTTATCAAGTCCCATGAAGGGATAGCTCTCTCTTTTTCTCATTCTATAGAAAAAATGATCAAGAAGTTTGGTTATTCCAATCTTAAATCAATATCTACTCCTTTTGATCCTAGCTTTCACTTAAAGAAAAAATTAGGTGACCCAATTAATCAATTAAAATATTCTCAAATTATAGGATCTCTCTTGTATGTAGCAAACAGGACAAGACCCGATATTGCCTATACCGTAGGAAGGCTTAGTATATAATCAAAATCCTGATCAATCTTATTGGGTAGCCTTAGAAAGAGTGTTCCGATATTTAAAGGGAACACTTAATCTCTCTTTGATGTTCACTGAATACCCTGAGGTGGTTGAGGGTTACAGTGATGCTAATTGGGTCACTGATTCTCATGATTTAAAATCAACCATCGGATATCTCTTTCTTCTTGGCGGTGCTACTATTGCTTGGGGATCCACCAGGCAAACTATCATTTCTAGAAGCACCATGGAGGCCGAGTTGATAGCTTTGGATACCATCTGTAATGAGGCAGAGTGGACAAAAAATCTAATATCAGAGCTACCTTTGGTACCTAAGCCAGTTCCAGCTATATCAATCCATTGTGATAATAAGGCCGCAATTGAACTGACAAATCAAAAGAGTACCAATAAAAAGATGAATCTCCATATACGGCTTCGTCATAAGTCTATAAGACAACATAAGAAAAATGATGTTATCTCTTTGGAATTTATCAAATCTGAGAAGAATTTGACATATCAATTAACCAAGGGATTATCCAGGAGTGGAGTCCTAGATTCATCGAGGGGGATGGGGCTTAAGCCCATTATTTGGTCACCAGTAGTGGATACCCAACCTCTGTGATTGGAGATCCCATGAATGAGGTTCAATGTGGTAGAAACGAAGCTGATTGAGTGATCGTGTTAGAGCACAAATTTTGAAAAAATTTTCAACCCATCCCTATGATGAGTGCTCTTATAAAGTGATAAAGTAAATTTGTGTAAGGTTGAGTGATTCTCTTAATGGATCTGAGGTAGGTTATCTGCAGGGTATTAGTCACAAATACCCTTGGAGGATTCACCTATATGAGAATTATCATATGAGGCCGTGACTAAAGGTTTGGGCTAACCTTAAGAAATTCTCATGAAAAATCAAGGTACTAAGCGCAAGGCCTTTAATATGCGCTGACCGCTTAAACTCAATTGATTCATGCTGTGTGTGATTAGTAGAAGTCTGAGTCAAGGACCTAGTTCAAGGTCTAATCCACTATGGTTCCTTCAGATGTATACAATCAACACTAAGTGAGGTTCAAGTCCACAGGATACCTCACTTATTGCGCAGTATAAGATGCCCTAAATTTTTTGAAATATTAATATTAATATTTAATTTAATTTAATTTAATTTAATTTATTTTATTTTAACTTTTGTGGAGGATTGTTGACTTTTTACTATTTTAAAAAGGAAAAAGTTAAAAAAAGGAAAGTAGTATGACCCATGCTCGCATGGAGTCAGAACGCTTGAGCTGGCGTTCTGCGGAACACTCGGCGAGCGTTCCATGATTGTTTTCCTTCCATTCCGGGAGGAACGGCTAAAAAATATCTTATATAAATATATGGATAGGCTAAATTAAGAAAGAAGTAAGAAAATATAAATCCTAAAAGCTTTTTTCAATTGTTAAAGATCCTGTTGCTGCAAGTGATCCTGTTGCCGCAAGTGCTTGGAGTTGGGAGTCTGTCTCAACAAGGAAGTCTGTCTCAACCTATTGGTGAAAGCTACGGATGGTAAAAGATTTATTTAATTATTATTATTATTATATTTTATTTGAGCATCTAAAGTATTATTGGGTTTGCACCTCCACCCGATCGTGCTCGCGGTAAGAGGATCGGATCGAGCCGGGTCGTTGTACCTTTGGGACAAATCGCCGATAACCCGCACGAGGGGGCGAAAACTTGTCCTTATGGCAGTGTCTAACATGCCTCAACCAGTTTGATTCTTTTTAACTTTAGTTTATATTTTGAATTTAATTTTTAGATTAATTTTTTAGCATTTTCTAGATAATGATTTTTGTAAAATTAGAAACATTTTTTTCTAACAGGGCCAACATGGCATGTAAGTGAGCAGGCCACCATGTCTGTACTACCGCAGTGCCAGCATAATGATGATGATTGATTTTGGGTCCACAACTTGTTCAATCTTTTGGACCAAAGAAATAGCAAATTAGACTATCTAAGAAGGCCCGTTATTGACAACCATAGGAATTGAATGTACGTTCTCATAGAAATTTGCCGCCTACACGTAGCATGCAATCTTGTCTGATTTTATTATAAATAATAATAATAATAATAATAATAATAATAATAATAATAAAAATTTTTATTAAATCGGAGTTGAGTACCAGTTGAAAGAGTAAATTGCTGAGGTAAGTAGGCTTCTCATCTAGCAATAAACAGTTTATTTTGAGTCAATACAATGCTATTAATACCTAGCTATGCTATGTTATGTTAGTAGAGTACGTATTATGTATGTTTTAAATATGAAAAATGAGAACATAGTATATGATATTCTGATGCATGAGTCTTTGAGCATGGATTTTATTATACAAGTCAAAGCATGAGTTTCAAATAAAAAGAATAAAATGGGGGTTTGACATGTGGGCTTTTGATGCATACATGGTATATTTGCATGATAAAGCTTTACAAATGACATGTTTTGATATATGCACTACTACAAAAAGTTAATTAGACTATGTCTAAAAAATGTAGTCTTTTATATTTAGACTACATTTTCTAAAATGTTGTTTAGGTGAGTATAGTTAAAAGTGTGAGTGTAGTTAAAAGTCCCTTTTTACACTATATTTTTAGACATAGTTAAAAATCAAAAAAATATAGTCTTTAAATATATTTAGACTACATTTTTATCAAAAAATATAATTTATAATTGTATAAAAGACTACTTTTTTTTTTTTGAAAAAACGTAGTCTATCATGTACGAAGAAGATATTGTTATACATTTAGACTATATTTTTATTAGAAAATATAATCTATAATTGCACATTTAGACTACTTTTTTATATTCAAAATGTAGTATAATATTTAATCATGTCATACAAACATATACTTTCAATTCCAAAAAAATCCCAAAAATATTGAATTGAAATATCCAATACTGTTATACAAATATCCGATAATGTTATACAAACATATACTTTTAATTCCAAAAAATTCTAAATATTTTGAATTAAAATATCCAATACTATCATACAAACATCCATAACATTTTCAGATAATCCAAACTTCAATATACAAACATCCATAATATTTCTTCATATGAAACCTTGCAAGTACTCGACCCATTCTCCATGCATAATGTCGATCTCTTCTTGTTTATAAATTTTCTTCTCGTCAAACTACATATATACATAAGTTACTCAAAAAGAAGTATTAAATAACATATGACACAAATCTAAAACCATGAAAAGTACTACTTATATGAAGCACACAATAATAACCTAACTTTTCATCGGTTGAAATGATATCATTCTCAATGATCTTCTTCATATATATGATGACATAATAGCCACATTCAATACCTGATGGTTGCTTAGGATACTTAAAAAATAAATTTAAAAGTTTTTATGAGATTCAAACAAATAAGATCTAATTTTATGAATTATTAAAAAGAATGTGCAACTCATATATCTGAACTTACTCCCATGTAAATATTTTTCTTGCAACTTGGTCAGCTTAGCGTTGTATATTTTGAGTGCACTGATATAACAAGGTATAATAATAGTGTGAGACTCAAATGATATAATCCAGGCAAATTACTAAAAAATTATAAAGAAATAAATACTTACGTATTAATAACACCTTTCAATTCTTTTTTTGCTGAACATCCAATAGAATCACAAAAATATACTTTGTCCCTATGAGGATCAATAACTACAAAGGATCAGTGATCCACTACAACCAAACCCATTCGTGTAAGGAGGTAAACAAATACATCAATCATATTTTCTAACAAGATAGTGGCATAAGAAACACAACAATATGGGGAAAAAAAGAATAAAAGCAGCAAATCATATCTCCTTCTGCTAAAGAAAGCATAAAATAAACATGTTGACACTACAACAATTTTAAGTATAGGCAACACTAAAATAATCATTTTTCGATGCTAAAAAGCATCAGAAAATCGCATCTCGATGCTTGTAAAGCATCGAAAAATGAGGAGTGAAGATAAAATTTCTTGACGCTTTTAAAAAGTGTTGAGAAATAAAGTGTCGATGCTTTCTCGACGTGCCGATGCTTTAAAGCATTGGCATGGTTTCAACTTGCCGACGCTTTAAAGCATCGGCAAGCCAAGCATGAGAGCTAGGAGCGTCGGCAAGCCAAGCATGTGGGAGGATACGGACAAGGGAGGGAACTGAAAGGACATTGGAAGGATGGTACTACAAGCATTTTAAGTATAGGCGACACTAAAATAATTATTTTTCAACGCTAAAAAGCATCAGAAAATCGCATCTCGATGCTTTGTAAAGTGTCGAAAATGAGAAGTGAAGACAAAATTTCTCGATGCTTTAAAGCGTTGGCAAGCCAAGCATGAGAGCTAGGAGTAGCGTGGGAGGATACGGACAAGCACTACTACATAAATTTAATTAGACTACGTCTAAAAAACGTAGTCTTCATATATAGACTACAGTTAAAAGTATTTTAAAAAATGTAGTCTTTTTGAGTATAGTCAAAAAAATATGAGCGTAGTTAAAAGTCCCTAGTTTAGACTACGTTTTTAAACGTAGTTAAAAGTAAAAAAAAATTAGTTTTTAAATACATTTAGGCTACATTTTTATCAGAAATTATAGTTAAAGTCAAAAAAATGTAGTCTTTAAATACATTTAGACTACATTTTTATCAGAAATTATAGTTAAAAGTTAAAAAAATGCAGTCTTTAAATACATTTAGACTATATTTTTATCATAAATTATAGTTAAAGGTCAAAAATCATAGTCTTTAAATACATTTAGACTACGTTTTTATCAGAAACTGTAGTTAAAAGGAAAAAAAATGAAGTCTATTTAGACTACGTTTTTTATCAGAAACTGTAGTTAAAAGGCAAAACAAATGAAGTTTATTTAGACTACGTTTTTTATTAGAAACTGTAGTTAAAAGGCAAAAAAATGAAGTCTTTAAATACATTTAGACTATGTTTTTATCAGAAACTGTAGTTAAAAGGCAAAAAAATGAAGTCTTTAAATACATTTAGACTACTTTTTCATCAGAAAATATAGTATATTATGTACATTTAGACTACGTTTTGATATTGAAAAAGTAGTATAATATCCAATCCTATCATACAAACATATACTTTCAATTCCAGAAAAATTCTAAAAATATTAAATTGAAATATCCAATACTATCATCATACAAACATATTCCAAAAAATCTTAAATACATTGAATTAAAATATTCAATTTTCTTCAATATATCTTCGATGCTAAATCTCAAATACATTTAGTGCCAATTTTCTTCAAATGAAACCTTGCAAGTACTCAACCCATTCTCCACGCATAATGTCGATCTCTTCTTGTTTATAAGTTTTCTTCTCAGCAAACTGCATATATACACATAAGTTACTCAGAAAAGAGCACTAAATGATATGACACAAAATCTAAAACCATAAAAAGTACTACTTATATATATATGAATCATGTACGCAATAATAACCTACCTTTTTTATTCTCAATGATCTCCTTCATATACATGATGACATAATAGCCACATTCAACACCTGATGGTTGCTTAGGACACTTAAAAGATGAATTTAAAAGTTTTTATAAGACTTAAACAATAGATCTAATTTTATAAATTATTAAAAAGAATGTGCAAGTCAATATACCTTAACTGACTCCCAAGTAAGTGTTTTTCTTACAACTCGTTCAGCTTTAGCGTTGTATATTTTGAGTGCACTGATATATCAAAGTATATAATAGTATGAGACTCAAATGATATAACTCAGACAAATTACTATAAAATTAAAAAGAAATAAATACTTACGTATTAATAATATCTTTCAATTCTTTTTCAATTGAACGTCCAATATAATCACAAAAATACACTTTGTCCCCATGAGGGTCAATAACCACCAAGGATTAGTCATCCCTTCATAAACATAATAACAATAATTAATATAATATCAAAAGTATCAATTTTCATTAAAAAATTACTTACCCAGAGTTATAAGGAGCTAGAAACAAATGCATGAGATGAAGCAAAATTTCATGAAAGGAAATGAGTATGCATACAAGATCCGAATAAGTCTCAGGCTTATCACCGGTACAAACCCAGCTTCCATCCTTCGCAACCTCCACAAACCTAAAAAAGTTCATCACTACCGGCACCACTTTCCTGCAACAATAAATTTAGCCTCTTTCCTCCCTCCATTAAAGAAATTAGAAGTTATAAATGCAACAACAAACAGGAACCAACATTTTCGTGATGAGAACTACTATTACACAACTATAGAATTGAGTCTCAAACTTATCCATGCACCAAGTCTCTTGATAAAGTTTCAGGTGTGAGAAGATGAGATCATTTTGAGGACAACCTCCTTATTACACAACTATTAGATAATTTTAGTGTAAGCAATTTCACCATCAAATCTTATTTCTTAAAAAAATAAGCCTTATTTCACTTGGCAATGTATTTGATCATCTAGCTGAAGTTTCTCAAAGAGAGATACAAATTATATTACAAGACATGGTTATTACATTTATGAAAGCTAAGTTCGACCCAATGAGATTAAGACTTGTAGACTTGGTTGCTAACTAAAGTGAGTGAATGTTATCAATAATCTAAGCACATAGCCAAGAGAAAACGCTCAAAGAAATCCATCACTTTGTGACATTTATTATGGATTTGAATATCCCTCAATTCCCTCAATGGATGAAAAAATATGAGACAAATATTATTCCATCCTGATGTGAAAGATTCACGCTACATGAACTAACGTGCATATCTAATGAATTTACGAAAAGTATATTATGGCACAAAGAGTGAATTCATTTGCAGAAGATTTTTTTGAAACAGCAATTTCCAAGATCTTATTAGATGCAGAGGATCAGTTCCATCATGTTTCTGGGTCCATAACAAGGTTTAGTCTCAAAGCTTATACATGGTAAAATATGTCCTCTAAATCAAGGCAAATATTCGCATCACAAGATTGTTAAGGAAAAAGAGAAAATGAAACACTCATAGTAGACGAAATAAAAAGTTATCATGCAAATGGATCATAGATATCAGCAAATACAAATTATTGAACAACCATCACTACAAGAAAATGTCAAAATAGTGACGAAAAATAGTGATGGAAATTTTCGTCACTAATTGTGATGGTTTAGTAACAAAATAGTGACAAAAAATTAAAATCAGTGACGGATTAGTTTTTTCGTCACTAAACTGTCACTAAATTAGTGACGGACTATTACATCCGTCACTAATTTAGTGACGGATTGCCCTTCCTTCACTAATCCATAACAAATTAGTGATGGAAGAGTAATCCGTCACTAACTTGGTGATGGATTACTTTTTTATCACTAATCCATCACAAATTAGTGATGGAAAACAATCGTCACTAATTAGTGACGAATTATTTTGAAATCCATCACTAATTTAGTGACGAATTGCCCTTCCGTCACTAATCCATAACAAATTAGTGACGAAAGAGCAATCCGTCACTAATTTTGTGACAAATGAGGCAATCCGTCACTAACTTAATGATGGATTACTTTTTCGTCTCTAATCCATCACAAATTAGTGATCAGTGACGAATTATTTTCCGTCACTAATCCATCAAAATTAGTGATGGATGAGAAATCCATCACTAAATTAGTGACGGATTGCCCTTTCGTCACTAATTTATCACTAATTAGTGATGGAAGAGCAATCCATCACTAAATTAGTGATGGATTGCCCCATCCGTCACTAATTTAGTGACGGATTGGCCTTCCGTCACTAATCCGTCACTAATTTAGTGACGGATTGCCCTATCCATCACTAATTTAGTGATGGAAGAGCAATCCGTCACTAATTTAGTAACTGATTTCTCCATCCATCACTAATTTAGTGATATATTGCCCTTCCGTCACTAATCCATCACAAAATTAATGACGAAAGAGCAATCCGTCACTATATTAGTAACGAATTAGTGATGGATTACACTTCCATCACCAAATTTATACTTTTAATATTTTTTTATTTAAATGAGAAGAAAGAAAGTAAAATAAAAAAATTAATAATTAATAATAATAATAATATTTTTATTATAATAATTGCATGTCTAATATTTTTTTAAAAGAATTAATATTAAAAAAAATAATAAAATTTTTTAAATTTTATTATTTTTATATATTATGTATTTATAATTAAAAAATGTATTATATAATTAAAAAATGGTCACGTATGGGAACCACATTTGCCCAATGCTGCATGACTATGGACATGGAGCAAGGTTATAAAATAAAAGCCTAAGTGGGGCCAGTCAATTGACCCCTCTTGTATGGCTACATGGGCCAAATAATATATGGCATATTAGATCCATTTTTCAAATCATGTACAACATATTAGATCTAAGACCAGCACCCAGCATATCCTCTCACGCGCCAACCCAAAATCAAAGCGCGCATCAAACGATGCTAAAATCCAGACTGCCGAAGGCCAAACCTCCTCCCCTCCCTCCCACTCTTCCAATCCCTACCCACCCCTCCCCAAGAGCTCAAGAACTCGAACCTCATCACCACCACCACCACCACCACCATCGCCGCCGCCGCCGCCGCATCCTGAGCCTCTTGAAGCAATGCAGGTCCTTGGATTCCTTCAAGCAGATCCACTCCCACATGCTCACCTCCTCCATCCACAAGCCCAACCACCTCCTCTCCAAGCTCGTCGTCGGCCTCCAAGACCTCCCATACTCCACCCTCCTCTTCTCCCAAATCCCCCACCCCAACGACTTCTCCTTCAACCTCATGATCCGCGGCCTCGTCACTTGCTGGAGAAACCACTCCCTCGCCCTCCGTTACTACCTCCACATGATCAAATCCGGCGCCATGCCCAACCACTTCACCTACCCCTTCGTCCTCGCCTCCGCCAACCTCCAGTCCTTGCATCACGGCCAGACCGCCCACGCGTCCATCTTCAAGCCCGGGCTCCGCTCCAACGACCACGTCTAGCACTCTTTGATCACCATGTATTCGAGATGCGGCCAGGTGGGCTCCGCACGCAAGGTGTTCGATGAAATCCGTGAGAGGGATGTGATTTCTTGGAATTCCATGATTTCGGGGTACGCCAGGATGGGATTCGCAAGGGAGGCGGTCGAGTTATTCTGCACGATGAGGGCGGAGGGGTTCGAGCCGGATGAGGTGACTCTGGTGAGCGTCCTGGTGGCATGCGGAGACCTTGGAGACTTGAGCTTTGGGGCGTGGTTGGAGGGGTTGGTGGAGGGGCATAAATTGGAGCTGAACTCGTTTGTTGGGTCTGCGTTGATTGATATGTATGGCAAGTGTGGTGATCTCGAGTCTGCAAGAAGCTCTGCGAGGAGACGCGGGCTCGTGTTCGTATCCTCGAAGGAGCTCTCGGAACCTCCGAGCGTATTGTAAGTCCTCTCCTCACTTTACGTTTGACAGGATTCTAGGTTTTTGCTTGCTCTATCTATTTCTAGGGTTTAGTTGTCTTGTTCTCGTTTTGTTAGGCGTCCTCCGTGTATATTATTTTGGTCTCATCTTTTTCTTGAACACCATCTGAAAGGTATTTGAGCTGATGACTGGGTTTTTTGAACCCTAAATTTAATTTGTATCGTTTTGTTTTGCTACATTAAAAAGAAGCTTGAATTGTGGCGAATGGTTGCATTCCGGGAGTTCTTAATTGGTTCCCTTTTCCTATATTGGAATTTGGCCCCTTAATACCTATAGTGAGGATTGTAAACTTTTCTAGAGTTAATGTTGAACTGAATAATCCATCGTAACTGTAGATGCCCTGTTGAGTTCAAAAGCACTTGCCTTAACTGCTAGACTATGTGCCTTAGAGGGGTAAAGCCATCTTAGAAATATAATATTCTTTGCTGGACACTTTATAATATTTTCTTCTCATGTGTAGGTTCTGATATAGCCAGATGCAGAAATATCCCCAGCAATGGATGCTGTTGTAAGAGTCTTTAAACGTGTCAATGGTATTACAGATAGTGGGAATGATGGTGCTACCCCAGCATCTGCTGCACCTGCATGTTCAGTTCGGTTATTAGTAGCATCATCCCAAGCCATTAATTTGATTGGGAAGCAAGGTTCCTTGATTAAGTCAATTCAAGAAAGTAGTGGTACCACAGTACGAGTTCTTTCTGGAGGTATATTCTTTAAATGTCTTTGTGAAGTTAATGACCATCTATTGAGCTTCTCCACATGTAATATTGGAATGTCCTGTTTTACTTTTGTTTTCCTTTTTCAATAGAAGTCCTTGCTGTTCTGTGAAATGCCCATGTTAAACAATAGATTCTTTGAAGTTTCTGAATTAAGTTTATGTGAATCTCTATATGTATCTGTGGGTGGCTGGTCTGCATAGGGTGAACTCTTTTGTGTGAGCTACAGATGAACTTACTGGGCTAAAGAGAACAAGACATGGTACACCAGATGAACTCCACATTTTTCCCAGATGCAGAACTTGGAATCTCTCATAAATGGTTCATTTTTAATCTTAATATTGTATCTAGGTTTTTTTTCCTAATTATATGATGATTTTGTATTATTATTCTAGAGATCAATTCTTTAATGATTTATCTTATCATATTTATTGCATATGACTCATTTATATGTTTGTCTAGCAAACGCAAATATCATAATTATCCAATTAAGATTTGTGTTCACTTAAAGAGAACATTGATATTGCAAAATATATGATGTGACATTGGTTAAAAACAAGTATGATCATTGTTCATATCTGATTGTTATCTGTATGCATTTCAAACAAAGTTTGTTTCTTTTTTGGCACGTTATGCAGTATGAGAAGCGTGGAAAAAAATTAATAATTAACTTTTCTAGTTAGAATTGAAGTAGTTTCAGGACACAACTAGGTGTATGAACTTCAAAAATACCTGGAAACAGTTGGAAAAGTATCCAGAGTAAGTTTGTGTAAGTGGATGTAGTAACTTTGTTATGCCACTGAGCTTGATAGTGTTGCATGTTCTTTCTATTTTCTTTTTGAAACGCTCACCTGTAGATTTGCCACCCAAGGTATTTTTGAGATGTGGTTGAATTGTCAGAATGAATGAAGATGGAATTGGTGATATTGAATTTAATGAGAGGATATATTATTATGCTTTACTGCAGTTTTTTTTGGCCACAAGTGTTTACTTAGGTTTATCTCTCGTTGGGATTCATGTACATCATCTCCATGACCAATAATTATGTGCTTCCAACCAGTAAATCCTTTTTCTTTTCAGTGCTTCGGCCTTATCTTCAGGAGGAGCCCATAAATCAGCCCTTGAGATGTCAGCTGGTGATCCACTGCCAAGGAGCCCTTGGAAAGCATATTCAAATGGAGAAAGGTCTCCGAAGCCTGAGCTTGATGATAGTCTTAATTTTGGAGTTGCAACACCATTGTTGAAATCCATCATGACCCAGGTATTTATCATATAAAGCCATACATACTTGGTATATGGTTGCATAATTTTAAAAGTCTAGGCGGGGCGATAATCGTTTTGATCACAAGTTTATGATCAAAATTTCTGATTATGCAATGGTACATAAGCTTGAATGTTCCAAAAAAAGAAGTCTCCTGTTGGGAATCAGAGTTTGTCAGGGTAATGTCCTCATAAAATGCATATGATGCACATTATAGTCAGGAATGCATTGTACTGAAGTGTGAAGTACTTATTCTTTCTCACATGTTTTCTTTTTTCAAAACTTGTATGGTTAAATGTGCGTTAGCGTCTTAGTTGTATGCATGACTTCGTTATTGAATATGTTGTGCACACGTTTAAAACAAATGACATGCGAAGATGCTGCATTTGATTCAGCTAAGGGCACATGTAAGTCTATTTTTGGGATGGGTTCTCATCAATAATTTCACACAGATCTGGAAGACTTGATATCTTGAGCTTTACAGAGGCTGAATTCTCCTAGGTCACATCCAGAATGTTATACTGACTGCATTTTAGCGTCTCTCAAAGTTATTACAGTGTCAGATTCTTTGGTTTATAAAATCCCTAGAAAGTATTCACATATTCAGAACAGCAAATTTGGTTGAGTGATCACCTGTAGCACTCTCTCCCATTTTCAGGAATGCCATTCATCATCTTATAGAGATCTCACATTACTTACAAACCTATTTGGGGCTAAGTCCATGTACAGACTCCAGCTTAGGGAGACGTATCTTTTGCTTTTAATGATTTTTAAAAAATTGACAAGTTCTACAGTAATTTGATTTTGAAAGATTTAACATATTAACTATTGGGTTATATGAAGGATGCTATTTTTCAAGAGTTTTTCTCCATGATTAAGAATCTTGCTTTGTTGTAAAATTTGCCATATTTTTTATTGAATTACATTTTTCCCTGGTCATTCCAAATGATTAGGTTGGCAGCAAATTTGGAGAGAGTACATCAAGGTGGGGATCTATGCTTTCTGATGGCCAAGTTGGGAAGCTCAAGGACAGGTCAGCAGCTGCCATGTCAACATTCGGTGACATGCTTCCTGGCCCAGCGGCAGGGCTCTTGTCATCTCTTACATCAGGTTCCACCAAGTTTGACTCGTAGCTGGTAACGGACTTGGCTCTTCTGAAGAGGGTTTCCTGTAGTTGATGTGAAAACATATCACTAGAATCGATAGGGTGGAACTGCAGAATGCTAGTCTCTGCTGGGGCAACTCTTACAGGCATATGGATGAGAGGCAGTGAAGGTGAAATCTTCTGCTGTTCGATATTTTATCTCTTTTCCTTGTTTATACCAATTGAAGATATCCTATTTGATTAAAGTTTGATGTCAGAAAACTCGGCAATGATAGGGGATGATCGCTCATCCAGTTTTTGGAAGTTGAAGAGGTGATCTAGGCAAATCCATTGTAAAAAATTAGGTGGGCAATTACTGTTGTGTTTGTTACTGCACCTGTAACATTTCAGATTAAAAAATTAGGTGATCTAGCGAGATACCTGCCTCGCTGGGTAGGCTTTCCAATCTCTTGTGGCTGGACCTGGGAGACAATCAATTAACGGGATCTCTCCCAGTCTCAACGGATGATGCTCCAGGCTTGAATCAACTTCTCAAAGCAGAGCACTTGTGAGTCACTATTCAATAGCCCTTGGATAAATTTTAAAAGAAATCATGTGAATAATATGTGCAATGAGCTTCTATTTTACCTGCATGACAGCCATCTCAACAATAATCAGTTTTCTGGCCCCATCCCAGAAAATCTTTTCAACTCCAGCATGAGGATATTACATGTGTAATGTATAAAACATTAGTATAAAACATTAGTATTGTTGATGTATACAGATATATTTATCTTATTTTATGAAGTGCATTTTTATTCTTAAATTTAAATTTTCATTAGAATGCATTAAATATATTATAATTTAAAAATAATTTTAAATTTATAAGAATAAAAATTTGATGAAATTTTATTAGGTTAATGATGGATTAGTGATGGATTTCTGATAGAAATAATAGTGACGGATTAGTGACGAAAATATTAGTGATTGATTAGTGATGGAACAATAACAAATGATTAATGGATTCTTTCGTCACTAATTCGTCACTAAATTATGATGGAATAGTGATGAAAATATTTGTGACGGAATAGTGACGGAATAATGCGTGATGGATAGTCTATCACTAATCCATCACAATTTAGTGACGAAAAATATGTTCCGTCAAATTTTTTGATGAAATATTTCGTCACAAATCCATTATTATTATTTTGTGACGGACCTCTTTCCGTCACTAAATTTAGTGACGGCAAAAATGGTGATGATAAGATTTTCGTCACTAATCCGTCACTAAACCCAGTTTGTGACGGAATAGTGATGAAAATGTTTGTCACTATTATACTATTTTCTTGTAGTGCATGATGATAGGGATATGGCTATGAATACTAGCTACAGGTGGGAGCATATAATAACCATGACTTACCGAACAATATTCCAACATCAATAATATATCCAGTAACATGGCATCTAATATCTATTGTATCAAGTCCGAAAAAAAGGAGATTGAAAGCTATATACAAAAATAAAAAAAAAATAAAAGAAGAGAAGAGAACACAGCTGAGGCTAGAGAGCAACAGATAAAGGCATAACAACTCGGTCTCCTAGCTTCCCAGATTGTTCATGGATGATAGAACAAAAAGAAAAAAAGAAAAAAGAAATCCAAACCCAAAAAGCCGAAAGACCGAAGCGTCACACCCCGCTACCAAAGCTTTCGTATTCCAGAACCTAAAAGGAGGCGAAAAAAATGATCTTTTATTCTCAAACATTGGAAATAAGAGGAAAGGATCGTTCCAGGGGGTTGAAGGAGACGAAGGATTCGACCTTTAATACACAACAGAATAAACCGGCCAGCGGCGCGAGAGACGGATGGCAGTCAGGATCAAACGCCTCGTCATAGATCGTGTCGTCCGATTCGACGAGAAGGTAGGATCAGACACGGGCGCTCTAGTGGAAGACGAACGAGAAAAAAGAAATGGGACGAGAGACTCTTCCCATTCCGCACCATACGCGGTCAGACAAACCTCTTCTATTTTTTTATTCGCATCTTCGCCTTCTTTTCTTTTTATTACTAGTACGCGATCAGACGCCTTTTGGCCTTCTTTTTTTTCTTTTTTATTTACTAATAAAGCGCTCAACCGCTCAACCAATCCGCCGCTGCGGTTTTTAATAATATAAATTTAAAAATGGATATCCGTATTCATATTTAAAAAATATATAAATTTGTATTTAATTTTTGGATTAGATATCCGAATTCATATCCGAATCTGATTAAACTATAAAATAAATATTCAAATATGGTATAAAATATATAAATTTGTATTTAATTTTTGGATTAGATATCCGAATTCATATCCGAATCTGATTAAACTATAAAATAAATATTCGAATATGGTATAATTCGAATACGAATACGGTTGAAGTTTATCCGATCTATTTTCAGCCCTACTTTTATATTATAAAATATTAAAAACATAGTCTTTTTATATTATCAGATAATATAAGACTATGTCTTAATTAAAAATGTAGTCTTTTATATTATAAGATATTAAAACGTAGACTTTTTTATTATTAGATAATATAAGACTACGTAGTCTAAAATATATTATTAGATAATATAATACTACATCTTATTTAAAATGTAGTCTAAAATATATTATTAGATAATATAAGACTACGTCTTATTTAAAAATGTAGTCTAAAATATATTATTAGATAATATAAAACTACGTCTTATTTAAAAACGTAGCCTTTTTATATTATCATATAATATAAGACTATGTCTTAATTAAAAACGTAGTCTTTTTATATATAAGACTATGTCTTATTTAAAAACGTAGTCTTTTTATATTATTAGATAATATAAGACTATATTTTAAATAAAAGATGTAGCCTTTTAATTTATAAAAATATAAGACTACTTAAAAAAAAAAATGTAGTCCTAAAACCTACTGTAGTCTACTAAACTTTTTGTAGTAGTGAAGGGAAGGAATTGAAAGGACATTGGAAGGATGGTACTACAAGCATTGCCCGGATAACAAGAGGAAGGCCTTTTGGTTTTGAGATTTGAATGATCTTAACGCTATCAGTCGTCTCATTAGTTCGTGTTGGCCTCTTTTCTAGCTTGGGTACATTTGATAAGATATAACAGCTCACCCTATTTTGTTGTATAGTTGTATATCTTTTACCGATTACTATAATACCAAATAATATGCTTTAGTGGCAGTAAAAAAAAATCAAAAATCATTATTATTGATCTTAAAATTTATAGATCCAAAAATATATATTTCTGTATTTATGCAAAGCTTTAATTCTAACCTATATAATATTAAAATTTTAAAATAACACAAAATATATTTACATATTACATACATACATATATAAACTCAACTCAACTCACGCAACTCATCTAAACCTTTTTCCCCACACACACACACATAAAGAAATTTAATTAGTTCAGTGTGTTGAGTCTTGCACAAATAGGTGCTAATACTTCCTCTAATCTGACATCTGTTCCCAGAAACACATACTTGCTATGCACACTTCTATCATGATTCATGAGGGTGAACTCGTTACCAGAAATCCAATAATAGGAATCAGAGTCTAGTCTATGAAATGGTAACTGGAAGCATAATGAGAACTACACAAGAATGCTGATTATAGGGGAATGTTACCATCCGAATAATCAAAAGAAAAAGAGACTTTTGCTTTAGGACTTGTGAAGACAAAATTTCCTCCTTTCAATAGAGAAGTTAAGCTAAAACAGCATTCTCACCTTCCTCTCATATTTTCATCTGGAAGTACATATTTTGATACAGGCCCATGTGTAACTAGCCTCTCTACAATATCAAGAGATATGAAAGAAAAACAATCTACAATATCAAGAGAGATAGGCCAACCTGTAGAAAGGAGTTAACCTGCAGAACAAAAGGAACACCAAGTCAGATCAAACCTATCAACAACTTAAGATTATAGAATTAAGAATATAAAATTAAGTAGTGTATACATATTACATATGCACAACAGTAATCACAATCACCATTATTAAGAGAATATCATAAGCAACGGGCAATAATGGAGCCGCCTTAAGCAAACTCAACTATAAAAGCCAACCACAGAATTTCAAGAGCCTGATATCAAAGATAACAAGATATCAAATCAAAGGAAAAAATAGTTAAATGCCTTAAATCTTCACTTTCCCAATTAAAACTTGTCTGAGAAGTATAACTGGAGAAGTTTTTATTAAATCCCAAGGCAGGCCGATTGGATTTAGCAAAAGCCCCTAACAACCAAAGAGGTTATGCATTCAATGAGTTCAATGTTTTCCCTTAACTAAGCAAATATCTGTTCAGCTAAGTGTTATAACTGCATGCGACTCAGAACCTGCATCAGATAATCTGATAATAGCTTGACCAATAATGCCAACATATCTACATAAAGCTGGTGGATTGTAGACATACTTCTTGGCACAGCATACCAACTTCACACCTTCAGATTAGTTAAGTTGACTTGTATGTCATATGTGAAATGCTAATTTGATTTTTTTTAAGAAAGAAATTGTTCTTAGAGATACCTTACATCCCCTGATATAGTACACTCAGCTGGAATCTGATTGACACCACCTCCAGGGTCTGCAATGCACCACGTATTAGATGCCTGAAAGATTATTTATCAAAAGACAGACTCTTACTTGTTTCTACAATTGACTTTCCACTTCCAGCTAGCTAATACTTAAAAGGACAAATAGCATAACATAGGATAGCATAGGGCTTACAACTCCATTGAGTTGGTTTCATAGTTGATGGTGTGGCAAAGCCATAAACCTCTTACTTGGGATGTAGAGGGAAGTCTCTATAAAATTGTAACTGGATCTCTTTAAGTGCTTCCATGGCTAACTCCAGCAGGTTGATAGCCTGCAGCATTGAGTGAGAAAAAAACCTTGCCCTTAAAATATGATGCATAAAAACATAAATTATTCAAACACTCGTCCAAATTTGACATGAAAGACATTATGTATTCCATCCTATGCTAACTTTCCACATTGATCCAGGTAATTAGATATAGCTTAGGGCAGGACCATCTTACGTATTAGCAAGATACAAATGGGTTTCTTTGCCACTACATTTTATATCATCAATTAGTTGACATTTCAACAAATGTTTCTCATTCATGTAAATCAATTAAGATAGAAATCATTTGGGTTCCTCTTTTCAGCAAGAAACTCAAAAGTTGGAATAAAAATGACAGTTTTATATAAATTCCTGGACGTCTACAGTAATGACACAAAATCTGTGTAAATAAAAACAACTCCAATCATGTTGAACACCCATTTTCCTAGTAGCAGAAACATTCTAAATAAAGACATTTAATTGGAATAAAACCTTGTGTGGAAGACCGCTGTGAAAGCTTCCCTGTGGCTCGGAGCCTCCACGCTATCATTCCCCCAGTACCAATACAAGGTTGCTTGTCAGCCGTATCAATCCAAAATCTATAGAAAACCATGAAAAAAGCACCCAACTATGAATTTAGAACCTAAAAAATCTCTGCTTTTCAAGAGTACAGTACAGATCATCCCATAACATGGATCAATACTTACAAAGGTCCTGCCTTTAGTTTATCAAGCAAACCGTCCTTGACCAGGGCATCGACGCCGATCCCCAGCACCGACGAGTTCTCCTCAATATTGGCGATGAGCACCGCGAAGGCCGTTTTCCTGAGCTTCGGCCAGGTCTGTCCCAGCCGCCGCATCAGCTCCGTCACCAGAGCCACGTGCCCGAGGTAATCCGTCGTCCCCCGGCCCCGGAGCTTGTCCCCGTCCACACTCAGCGAGAAGGGATCGAAGTCCGACAGACAAATTAGCCCCCCAAAAAAGTAAGAAAGAACGAAACTTAGATCGAGAATAGGGAAAAAAAGGCGGTCACCCAGTCGGCGGGATTGGCGGTGACGACGTCCATGTGACAGCCGACGAAGGAGAGGATTTTGTCGGGGGCGGAGCCGGGGTACTCGACGATGACATTGCCGCGGCCTTCGACGTAGGCAACATGGGAGACGATGAGGGGACCACCGCCGGTGGTGGTGCTGAGGGGGAGGAGGGCGTCGAGGACGTGGCGGGCGACGCGATCCTCCTTGGGGACGAGGTCAGGGGGATTGTTCTGGACATGGCGGGCCTCGCCCACGATCTTGGCCAGGAGGGAGACGTAAGAGCCGCGGTCGAGCTCGCCAAGGACATCCTTGAGGGAAGCCACCATTGGATTTGGATTTGGATTTTGGATTGGTTTTCTGGGTGTGGAAGAAGATAAATCGATGGGGGATGAGCGAGGATTTAACCCCGGAGGCAAAAGGTCATCAGAGCGAGGGATTGAATCGTCGAGCGAGACTGGTTCCATGGAAAGGAGGGGAGGCATAACGCGTGGCATACGCCCCCACGTTGAGGACGGCCTGCAGCGACGGGGGAGGGGCCGCGGAGGTGGTCGGTGTCCACATCGAGGATGGCGAAGTCGGTAGCAGACGTTGGCAGCAACGTAAAGATCGAAGAAGCGTGCGCAGATAGTATGGCAGTGCCGAGATCTCGTGATCCCAATGCACACCCCTCTTGCATCCTCGGCGCAACAATCTATTAAAGCGTCGAAGAAAAATTGTTGAGTGAGATTAGGTGAAATCGTGAAATAAAATATCAATTTGAATATCATTTTTAAAAAAAAATAAACTAGAAAAAAAATTAAAATAGATAAAATTTTAAACTATTTCTTAATTAAAATATAGTTTTTTTAATATTAGACTACTTTTTAATTAAAATATATTTTTATATTATAAGATAATATAAGACTATATTTTTAATTATATATGTAGTCTTTTAATTTATAGACTATATTTTTTACTAAAAACATAGTCTTTTTTTTTTTTGAAAAAAAAACCTATCATAGTCAATTTAACTTTTTATAGTAGTGATGCATGTACTGAGTATCAGGCAGCTATGAGGATGATTACCCTTTAGAGTGTGCTGTAGCATGAGTATTGCACACTGCTATTGAGCCAGCACCTCCATGTGATTTGATCGTACGATGATCCTTGGGGTCAGGAATGAGTGCATGCTATACGAGGCCTAATAGAGTAGGTTAAAAGCAGCCCATAGGGACATGAATCATAGCTCAGTGGAGCTCGTTATTATATAGCCCGTGGGGCAGAGTGAAAATATGAGGTTCCAAGGTTAAGAAACAAAACACTTTATCGGATGAACAGCACGGGTAAGGGGTGCTATTTGTGCGGGGATCGTGTTGTTAGTCATGCATTCGATGAGAGTATACCTGCAGGAGGGCGACTTTAGGATGGTACTTCAAAGGCATTATACACATAGCTCAGTATCATGAGATTTAAAAGCTTGCATCTGGATTTGAAAAAGAAATGCTAATGGGCAACTTTTGAAAAGGTCATATTGTGATTTAATAAAATGGCCAATGGGCTAAGTATTTATCTTAGGGAGAAAGTTTACATGAGATGCCGATGGGCAGGTAGATTTCAGTGGGGATCAAGAAATTAAATAAAGAAAGTCTGGGCTGTAGGTAAAGAATGCATATCTTTATGTTGTAATACATCATGCACAAATCTTTATATTAATGAATAACTTTTCAGTGAAAAGTTATTTATAAAGTATTTCAGTACTGATATATATTATTGAAAGTATAAACTAAATTATAAGTTATTCTTTATTATTTTAAAAATATGTACATTATTCAAAGAATAAGCTAAGTTTTAAGTTTTTTGATATCATATTCAAATGACTTAATTCAACCCATTTTTGTATCTATTATCTATATATAAAAACTGAAGCTGAGAGATGGTGACCCTCAGCTTCAACTCCTCATGTGCCATATGTCATGGACTTGAATTTAATAGATATGAAGAACTTTTTTTACTCATAAAATACTATTTCTTGCACCTTTCTTGGACCAAATTCAAATTACAAATATTATTTTTTTTTTCTTCAATTATCCGACATTCTTTTAGTTGCTACAATCCTATTAAATAAATTGATTAACCATATGTCTTCAATTTCTTCTAAACTTTTTCAAACCTCAATAAGATCGCATCTGGTCCTAATGCCTTTGCATTTTTTATTTTACTTAAAGCCTTTTTAACATCAAGCATGCTAAATCTATGAAAAAATTTATGAACATTTGTTACTCATAGGTTATCACATCCTTCTATCTTTAAATTTACCAAATTATTTTTATTTAATAAATTTTTAAAAAATATTAATTAATTTTTGATATATATTTTATTTTAAAAAAATAATTAATTTTTTAAAAATTAAAAAAATTAATTTTTGACATATATTTTATTTATCTTATTCTCACCTTTGAGTTTTGAAATTAATAAATTTAAAATTTAAATTTAATTATGTAAACTTTAAAAAATAAATTTATGTTTTTAAAAAATTAATCTTGTCAATGCTCACGTGTACGTATAATAGATATACCTAAGAAATTCTATCTAATTAAATTGATACTTATCTGGTGTATTCTTTACTGCCACCGGAATAAGAGTAAGCAGAAAAAAACTTTGTGCCCTTTAAAAGATGCGCAAACGAGTAAATTAAATATATTCATGAATGTCCGGTTTCTGGAGCTTTCGAATTTAAATGCTATCATCCAAGAAATTGCCTACAAAAAGCAAGGTAGCGTTGGAAAGCGTACCACAAGAATTGACCTGCAGGAGGTCTAAACAACCTAATGTCGTCAGTTGCCGGGCACCGGCATGCCCGGAGCCCGCCGGAGAGGGTCTGGCCAAAGTCCTCATCGGCTGGTCCCATACCATCCATACCTAAAGAGCCGGCTATGATCGAGTTCCAACAGTGAGCTGGATTTGGAGTTAATGGTCCTCGCAGAAGCGATGGAAAAAATAGCGGATGGCTAGCAGAGGTCGGGGAATTGGAGCTGTGGTGGTGGCAGAAGAAACTCTAAGGGTTGAGCTCCGTGGTGCAGCGGTCCGTCGAAAACCCAATGTTTTGCGGAGGAGAGAAGGGCTACAGGCGCGGGCCAAGATGAAGGACTACGTGTGGTGGAGCCGGTGAAGCCCAGGGAATGGAGTTTACTTTTGTATTGCTATTGTTATTTCTCCTCAAGAATGTAATGCCTCGAAGGACTAAAGGATTAAATATTTTATTCTGTTGTTATCGTTTTAATGGTCATCGTTTTTGGTGGCTGATATCATATGATCGGAGGGATAATTAAATAATCGAGGTCTACTCTTGCTGTGATGTTTTTTTTTAAATTACAACTTTTGCATGCACAATTTTTGTATTCGCATAATTTTGCTGCTATTATTGGTTTGTTAGCAAGTGGAGATGTTACGAATAGACTGACTCACTCAAATAAGTCCATTGTACCAATCTATATCCAAAGGGATGTGCATTTTTTTGTTACTAATTTTTTAGCTATAATTCTTTGGATAATATATAATATGATTAATTTCATTTGGGTTCGGCAAATCAGATCGCACCTTCATTTGCTCTAAAGAATTTATATGTCCTGCCTCTGGCAAAATTAATCTCTACTGTTTGTTTCATCCAATCCAAGCCATAAACCATTCCCACCAAACCATAAACCCATCATAAATTTCTGGTTTTTGTAGCGATATCAAATATACGCTACACCACTTTCGAGGGATCGAACAATAAATTCTTTCTCGTTCTATGCTCTATATATCCAAAAAAATATCTAATATATTATAACAAGCTAAGGTTTTTTTTTGGAACCACATGGATTTAAAAATTTATCTTATCTTTAATTTCAAATTAAAAAATATTTTTAAAATTTAAATTTAATAATTTAAATTTAAAAAAGGAATATAGTATTATTTTCATATTAATGTAATATAATTAAATATCATACTATTATATTATAATAATAAAATATAATTATGATAAATATAATATAGTATAATGATTTTTTATTTTAAAAATTATATTATAATTTAATTTGCATATTATAATAGTAAATAATAATAAACTATTATTATGGTTGTAAAATTTATAAAGATTTTGATATTATATAATAATGATCTTGGACTCTTGTAGCAAATCAAATAGGTTAGTCATAGTTATCTAAAAAAATTTTACATAGCACACTAAACATAGTATTGTTAAATTATCGAAAACATGTTCATCAGATTAACAAATGTGATTCTAGTGCATAATACTCCAAATCATTTAAGAATAATTGCCATGAGCCACAAACTATGTCTGTTAATAAATTTAAAAATAAGTTAAACAATTCCCATCCTTTCTTAAGCTGTGATAGAATTGAACAAGCATATAATAATATAATTATGATAACATAATATAATATAATGATTTATAATATATAATATAATAATGATCTAGAATTTCAGTACTACATCAAATAGGTTAGTCATGGGCACCTAAAAATTTTTGCATAGTACACAGAACATTGTATTGTTAAATTATTGGAAACAAGATCATCAGATTAACAAATGTCGTTCTAGTACATAATACTCTAGGTCATGTAAGAATAATTGCCACAAGTCACAAACTATGTCTTTTAATAAATTTAAAAATAAGTTAAAGAATTCCCACACTTTCTTAAGATGAACAAGCATATAACATCATATATCTAAGAGATTCCACCAAATCAAATCAATATCTACCGGTGAAAGTTAAGAATTTAACAAGCATATAACATCAGATATCCAAGAGATATCCAAGAGATTCTACCAAATTAAATCGATATCTATCAGAAAAGTTCAGAATTTATCAAGCATATAACATTAGATATCCAAGAGATTCCACCAAATCAAATCGATATCTATCTGCTTTATTTATTAAATATATTCATAAAATCCACTTTTTGAGCCTTCAAATTTAAACGTTCATACCACAAATACCTAAAGAGCCCTTACCTAATGGGCCAATTAATCCATTAGTGGATCAAAATTATGTGACTAAAAATTAGAATGAAAGTTAATTGATGGCAAATGAACTTGAGTTATAAATATAATACTTTCTTTTTCATCCAATGTTAAATTATTTTTGGGGTGTTACAATCTCTCCTTCTTATAATAATATTTTTTTTTTCATTGACTATTTTTAGAATGTTACAATATTCTCTCCTTATAATATGACATTCATGTAGCATGCCATAAGCTAGCTAGAATTTACTTCCAAACTAAGTCGTATGCCACAAGTTAGCTAGAATCTACCCTGAATTAAATCATTGTTGCTGTAATGGTAGCCTCATGCCATGGCAGAATTCTATCACCGTTTCATAAGTAATTCTTTTTTATGCCCACTAACTTTCATACACTCACATCTGCTCTGATATTGTTATAATTTGTAATGCCTCAAACCTATTGCTAATCCAATTAACCTGTTAATGAGCCAAAACCATATGACCAAAAAACTCGAGTAGATTCACATAGTTATGTTGGCTTTGATACCATTTGCAACGCTTCAAGTTCATCTGCTAAACTAATTAACCTATTAGCATATTGAACCTACATGATCCAAAAATTTGAATAAAAATTAATTAATAAAAAATAAATTTGAGTTATAAATATATAATATTTTTTTAAATTTGAAACTATTTTAGGGATGTTGCACTGCCATTAAAAGGGCTTTTCCCACCGCTATGACATCCCAAGAGGAGGACGACGAGGCCCGTGCTTGTAGAGGAAAGAAGTGCTATGCACAATAATTCTAGAACGAAACTGTTGGAAATTAGATCTTAACCTTTTGGTGAAGACCATCACCATGAAGCCCAAGAATCATTCATGTTTAATCATCAAGAATTCATAATCGATAAATGGAAACGTACCTGAATCTATATTACTTGATTGCTCTCCAGAGCCCTGCAGTTGGCCTTCAAGATCAATAGTACTCCCAGAGAGCCCTTTAAAATTTTCTCTAGGCTATATTCTTTCTGATGATGGGATTCAGAGAAGAAGGTCGTACGTGCGATTCAGGGACCATAACCGCTATATATAGATAATTTCATCATTATCTTTTGGTATTTCTATTTTAGCCTACCATAAAAATAAAAATAATCCCTTAGGTCTCTACACATTAAAGGGCCACACCTAATCAGATACATTAAAGCCCAAATCACTGAAACCTCAGCTGATCACTTTTAATTGGGCTTAACCTTATTTGATAGTCCGCAACACATAATTATTTCACATATAAGCCCAATGTTGGATTAAAAATCCAACAATCTTCCACTGGGCTATATGTGTAACCTTATAATTCTGTTGCAAAAATAACCAAATGAGCTCAATTTTACTGTCATTACTGAAATGTATCTATAACCAATCTGGTCCATCAACCATACCAACATAGGCTCAAAGCGGCCTTTGTTATATTTATCATAACTCGACCCATCAATGGTTACGTATGTTGATACAACTGAATGACATGGATCATGATGTGGATGTGTAGCATGAAAATTACATGTAATGTGATCTTAACATGCCTATTTTTAGCTGGTCCTTCTTAAACTTGAGTGAGATCAAAACTTTAACATAATTGTACAGAGTGTACTAAACTGAATGCTTTATTTCTGATAAAAAAATATCCAAACACATAAGTGTGTACAAACCAAACATAAAGTATAAAATAGAAGCAATACAAACTCCCACTGAATCTAAGCATCGTCATGCTCTATAACACCCATGTGAGCAGTATGCTTATGAAAGACCTTGGGCGACATACCCTTTATAAGGGGATCTGCAATCATGGAGTTTGTCCCTATATGCTCTATATAAATCTGACCACTCTATACTCTTTCCTTTACAATCAGGAACTTGATGTCAATATGCTTTGACTTGATCGAGCTCCTATTGATTGGATGCTTCATAACATGCTATAAATTCTGCTACCATGGTAGAAGAAGCTATGAGTGTTTGTTTTGCACTTCTCCAACAAATAGCCCCACCACCTAACAGATATACATAGCCCAAAGTGGATCTTTTACTATCTTGGCATCCCGTAAAGTCGGAGTCAGAATACCCAATGATCTGATCTCCTATATGTGAGCATGTAATCTTTTGTTCTTTTCGGATATCTCATAACCCTTTTGGTTACTTTCCAGTGATCCATACCTGGGTTGCTTAAATATCTACCTAACACTCCAACAATGTACGCAATATTCAGATGCATACAAACTTGAGCATACATTAGACTCCCTACAACCGAAGCATAAGGAATCTTCTGCATCTCTTCAACTTCAAGGTTTCCTTTTGGGCACTGATTAATACTGAATTTATCTCCTTTAGCAACAGGGGTATCACCTGGTTTGCAATTTTGCATGCCAAATCTCTTAAGTACTTTAACGATATAGCTCCTTTATGATAATCTAAGGATACCCTGAGAACGATCTCGATATATCTAGATTTCCAATACAAAGGAGGCATCACCAAGATCTTTCATTTGAAAATTTCTTGATAGAAATCTCTTGGTTTCGTGCAACATGCCTATATCATTTGTGGCAAGCAAAATGTCATCCACATACAAAACCAGAAAATGTATTTACTCCCACTGAACTTGTGATACACACAATCATCAACTGCATTCACTTCAAAATTAAATGAGAGAATTACTTGATGAAATTTGTGGTACCAGTGACGACAAGCTTGCTTTAACCCATAAATGGATTTTATCAATTTGCAAACTATTTTCTTTGGGTCTCCTGACACAAAGTTTTCTGGTTGCACCATATAAATTGTCTCATCAATGTCTCTATTGAGAAACACCGTCTTGACATCCATTTGATGGAGTTTCAAATCATACTATGCAACAAGAGCCATGATTGTCCTAAAAGAGTCCTTCGATGAAACTAGAGAGGTCTCTTTAAAGTCAATCCCTTCCTTTTGAGTATAGCCTTTAGCGATAAGACGAGCTTTATATCTTTCCACATTATTCTTTGAATCCCGTTTGGTCTTAAAAATCTATTTGCAACCAATGGGTTTCACTCCTTCTGGTAATGGGACAAGTTCCCAAACTTTATTATCTTGCATAGACTTATACTCTTCTTTCATTGCTTCAATCCACTTTTTTGAATTAGAACCTTGTATGGCTTGAAGGAAGTTGACAGGATCATCTTTCATCACGCCATTATTTTTCTCATATTCCTAAAGAAGCTCTATATAATCATCCGGAATAGTATTCTTCCTTTCTCTAGTGGATCACCACAAAGGCATTTGTTCTTGATGCACTTGTTCTTGGGATTGTTGAGTTTGTACCTCTGAGGGTTGAACAATAATTTCTTATTGTTCTAGAATTGCAACTTAATCATTATCAAAAGAAATTATAGGAATAGGAACTAGCTGCTCTTCAACAAGAGTAGTAGGTTCCAATTCCTTCTCAAAAACAAAGTCTCTAACTTTATTTCTCCCTCCAAACTCAATATCCTCAAAGAATATTGCAGTTTCCATCTCAAAAATTATCCTTAATTTGGGATCATAAAACTTATAACCCCTGGATCGCTCAGAATACCCAACAAAATAGCTACTCACTATCCTAGAGTCCAATTTCTTTTCAAATGGCCTATAAGGCCTTGCCTCAGCTGGACATCCCCAAACATGAAAATGCTTTAGACTAGGCTTTCGTCTTATCCAAAGCTCAAAGGTGTTTTGACAACTGCTTTAGTTGGTACTCTATTCAAAATGTAGGCTGCTGTCTTTAGTGCCTCTCCCCAGAGTGACTCTGGTAAGGTAGAATGACAAATCATACTCCTTACCATATCCTTAAGAGTCCTATTTCGTCTTTCAGCTACACCATTCATGCTAGGTGACCCTGGCATGGTGTATTATGGGACAATTCCACACTCCTCTAGGTATCTAGCAAATGGTCCTGGACGTTGTTTACCTGATCCGTCATATCTATCGTAATATTCACCACCACGGTCAGATCTGATTCCTTTAATCCTTTTGTTGAGTTCAAGCTCAACTTCAGCTTTAAATGATTTGAACACGTCCAAAACTTGGGACTTTTCATAAATAAGAAATAGGTATGCATATCTTGAATAATCATCTATAAATGATACAAAATATTGTTGACCATTCCAAGAAGGTGTAGGAAATGGTCCACAAATATCAGTATGTATTAACTCTAAGACTTTCATAGTTCTATATGCACCCAATTTCTTTGTTTTGGTCTGTTTGAACTTAATGCAATTAACACAGATATTAAAGTCTGTAAAATCAAGAGAATCCAAAATTTCATGACACAAGGCGGTCAACTCTATTTCTAGAGATGTGACCTAATCGCTTATGCCATAATATTCCTGAATTTTCATTGCAAATTTTACGCTTAGTACCTCTTGATTCCATATTCAGGGTTTCATTATAAGAAGCAATAATATCAAGCAAATATAGACTATCATACACCATCAGAGAACCAGTTCCAATAATATTTGAATTTAACGAAAGACTAAACTGACTATTTTCAAATGAACAACAATATCCTAATTTGTCCAAAGCTGAAATAGAAACCAAATTCCGTCTAAATGAATGTACTATAAAAGTGTCTTTCAAATCCAAATAATAACCAGAACTTAATAATAATCTAAAATACCCAATTGCCTCCACATCTATCGACTTGCCATCTCCCATATAAATGCGTCTTTCAGCATTAGTTGACCTTCGTAGCTTAGGCAACCCTCCATTGAAACACTGATGTTAGTAGTAGCACCAGAATCTAACTACCAAGTGTTTCTAGGTATTAAAGCTATATTCACTTCAGAACATACCATATTAAGAAATGTACCTTTCTTTTTATGCCATGCATGAAATTTGAAATATTCCTTCCTAATGTGTCCAAAAGAAACAACAACTGTCTTTATCCTTTCTTCATTGCTAGACCCTTAACAGCCTTATTCTTTATTTTCTTGCCTTTATCCTTTCCCTTGAAGTTATTACCATTAAGGACCGGCACTGAATTGAGGTTAGCAAAAATATTAGCTAACATTAGCTATAAAATAAAAGTAATACATAAATAACATGCTCATATAAATAATTAATACCAAATATCAATAAATTCAAATAATGGTAAATCCCATCATACCCGGTGCAACATTAATATCAAGTCTTTGGACAATAATATTAACTGCTAGTGGTACTCTTATTGTAATGATCAAACACTAACAATAATTAATGCATGTCAATAATAAATCTATCTTTAGATCGACTTATTACTCACATGTAAATCCTTATAATCTCATCACATATATGTGTAGTTCGGCCAGGCATTAACCTTCCTTTGGGCCAATTAATACCATACACATACACAACATCAACATCCTTCATGAATCATCTACATAAGAGAGGTCACTTTGATGATATATTGTTTCAATTAGTTCAATTTTGAACGATGGACAAATTTATTAGGCATAAAAAATACCATTAATTTGAATTTGATTGAACCTTTTAAAAAATAATGATATGTTATTTTGTGGTTCCAACTCAATCTTTATAATAAAAAAATAATTTATCATAATGGATAAAGCTTTACTTTATGGAACCAATTAAACCATAGAGGTTGCTCATGCCTATGAAATTAAAAATAATAATTTTTAATGAAAGCCCAAAAATATTGCCAAAGGCATGAACCGGTCCAAATTTTATGCATTAAAAGTTCATAAATGTTATCCCCTTCCACATTGGTTCATAAGAGAAGAAAATCTCCCCTAATGCAGTTCCCAATAATCCATGGAATTTCAGAATCCTACGCAATGCGATAGAATCCATTATCCCAATAAATTTGTGAAAATCATATTAGGTAATGGAATCCTTGAAATATTAGGATTTCTTTTCTTTCCTAACGCCCACAAGAGACTTGAGGGAAAGAAATCTGGATTCATTAGGTAATGGAATCCTGAAAATATCAGGATTTCCTTTTCTTTCCTAACGCCCACTAGAGATTTGAGGGAAGGAAATCTGGATTCACAATCCCCTTTCGAGAGCAGATATGGAATCTCCATGCAACTGCCTAGATTTTCAGCATAATATCCTAGTATTCTAGGATTGTGTCAGATTCCACATAACACCCCTTTTCTCCGTTGTTCCCATAAAAAATCGTGGAACTTAAAGCCAAAGGAAAGCCTTAATTTTTTTTTTAAATTGCATAATAGAAAAGAGGCAACCTGATTCCCAACGAAGTCAACGTGTTCGGGAAAGGCAATGCATTCGAAAAAAAAATTCAGTAGAACAAAAATTTCCAATGAATTGAACACATTGCCGATATATTCTTTTATTTAAAATTAAATATAAATTTAATTTATCAAAAATTTAACTTTATCTTATCAGATAAAAGTTATATGATCTGTCTCTTAAAACAAAGAGGACCGCATGAGACTTACGATGCAATAAATATCTTTCGCTTTTAACATTAAAATTCATAATTATTTTGATGCACTATGACTTTTATTTAAAAATCTGGATCTACATATATTAAAAATATCATTGGCATCAAAATAAAAAACTAACGAATGTTTGTCTCACGATTGCTGAATAAAACCAAAGAAGTCATATGCACAAATACGAATATCAATGCATATAACCAAAAATTTTCTCAATGATTCAACATAAATAGGGTTCTGATACCATTGTTGGAAATTAGATATGAACCTTTTGGTGAAGACCATCACCATAAAGCCCAAGAATCATTCATGTTTAATCATCAAAAATCCATAATCAATAAATGGAAGCGCACCTGAATCCATATTACTTGATTACTCTCCAAAGCCCTGCGGTTGGCCTTCTAGATCAACACGTACTCCCAGAGAGCCCTTTAGAATTTTCTCTAGGCTATATTCTTTCTGATGATGGGATTCAGAGAAGAAGGTCGTGCGTGCGATCCAGGGACCATAACTGCTATATATATATAATTTCATCATTATCTTTTGGTATTTCTATTTTAGCCCATCATAAAAATTGAAATAACCCCTTAGGTCTCTACATACTAAAGGGCCACACCTAATCAAATACATTAAAGCCCAAATCACTGAAACCTCAGTTGATCACTTTTAATTGGGCTTAACCTTATTTGATAGTCCGCAACACATAATTATTTCACATATAAGCCCAATGTTGGATTAAAAATCTAACAGAAACATGCATTATTTTGTGCTCTTTGGTTCACTTTCTGTATTTAAGATTCTCCCCAAGACTCCAGTGCATGAGAGGCTCTAAGCAATGAAGCGGCACTAAGTATTTTATTTTGTTCTTAATGCTTAAGAGTCATGCTTTGTGCACCATGCGTGGTGTAGAATGCAAGCATCACACGCGGTGATTCGTTTGCACACGCAAAGAACCCAGCACATGATGGACCTTACTTTATAAAAAATAGTTTTTATTGAATTTTTTGCGCACAGTGTGCATGATTTTGAATCGTGCACGATTCATAAAGCATTTGCCAATGCTTAATGGTGATCATTATGCATGAGGGGTTTTGATGGTTGATATCATGTCTGAAGGAATACATAATAGAGGTCTATTTTAGCTACATTGTCCAATCTATGTATTGTGTTGGGATCATCATTAGGATTTTCTTATATTTTCTAATCACAACTCTTTACACAATATGTACATGGACACATCATCTGTATATCATTACAAAATTTTAGCAATTCAGATTAGATTCGCCCACGAATCTACAGGTCACCCAATTACCCATGGTAAAATGATTTATTTGCCCAACAATCGAGCAAAATTAGATTTCTGCATGAGCAGAAAAAATTATATATATATATATATATATATATATATATATATATATATATATATATATATATATATATATATTTAATTACAACTCTTTGCATGCACAATTTTTGTATTGTTGCTATTATTCATTTGTTAGCAAGTGGAGATGTACGAATAGATTGACCCACCCAAATCTACAAGTCCATCGTACCAATCTATATCCATAGGGATGTGCATTTTTTTTACTAATTTTTCAACTATAATTCTTTGGATAATATATATATGATTAATTTCATTTGGCAAATCAGATCACATCTTCATTTGCTCTAAAGAATTTATATTTTTGACCTCTGGCAAAATTAGACTATGCCGTTTGTTTCACCCAATCCAAACCATAAACCATTCCCACCTAACCCAACCACAAAACCATCATAAATTTCTGGTTTTTGTAGCGATATCACATATACGCTACTCCACATCTTTACCACCGTGTCCACCATTGGAGGGATCAGACCATAAATTCTTTCTCGTTCTATGCTCTATGGATCCAAAAAATATCTAATATATTATAACAAGCTAAGGTTTTTTTTTGGAACCCCATGGATTTAAAATTTTATCTTATTTTTAATTTCAAATTAAAAATAATATTTTTAAAATTTAAATTTAATAATATAAACTTAGAAAATGTATAAAATATTATTTTCATATTAATGTAATATAATTAAATATCGATCATACGATTTTATTATAATAATACAATATAATTATGATATAATATAGTATAAGGATTTTATATTTTAAAATTATATTATAATTTAATTTGCATATTGTAACATAAAATAATAATAAACTATTATTAATGTGGTTGTAAATATATGAAGATTTTGATATTATATAATAATGATCTAGGACTCTTGTAGCACATCAATAGGTTAGTCATGGTTATCTAAAATTTTTACATAGCACACTAACATTGTATTGTTAAATTATCGAAAACAAGTACATCAGATTAACAAATGCAATTCTAGTACATAATACTCCAAGTCATTTAAGAATAATTGCCACGAGTCATAAACTATGTCTGTTAATAAGTTTAGAAATAAGTAATTAAACAATTCCCATGCTTTCTTAAGCTGCCATAGAATTGAACAAGCATATAATATTAAATATCCCAGAGATTCCACCAAATCAAATCGATATCTACAAGTGAAAGTTAAGAATTTAACAAGCATATAACATTAGATATCTAAGAGATTCCATCAAATCAAATCGATATCTATCCGCTTTATTTATTACAACCATGCAAATGTTTAGAGGATAACCCCTTTCTCTTAGCAAAAGGCTCTCTATTAAATATATTCATGAAATCCACTTTTTGAGCCTTTGAATTTAAAGGTCCACGCCACCCATACCTAAAGATCCCCGTGTAATGCCTAAGTCTACCCGATGGGCCAATTAATCCATTAGTCGATCAAAATTATGTGACTAAAAATTTTAATGAAAGTTAATTGATGGCAAGTGAACTTGAGTTATAAGCATACAATACTTTCTTTTCCATCCAATATGGAACTATTTTGGGTGTTACAATCTCTTCTTATAATTGGTGCGGGCACCAGGATCAGGCAGAGAATTATTAATCCTCTATAAATATCTGATTAGGTTTGTAGGGTTTGATTCAGTTGAAAACTAGGTTATTTTATTTTATTTTAATTTGGGTCCAATTTTATTTTGTTTGAGCATTTAAGTCCTGTCTGTTGAGTTGGTACTCGTTATTAGGGTTTGGATCATATTGAGTCAGCTCATTATGAGCTTGGGTAAATTTGAGTCCAGTCCAGTCCAGTTGGCCTTATATGTGTCCAGTCCAGTTGGTATTGTATTAAGTTTATTCAGCTTACAAGAGGAGACACCAGTATTGGAGTAGAAGATAAGGCCATCATAGTCAAACAGAGCAGTTGCTAAATTTAAGTTGACGCCACACCTACATAAGAAGTCACATGCTAGTCACACACCTGCCATCCTTCAACACAAGCATTCTACATGCCGCCTAGCAGAGCAAGCAGGTCAATAAGATAAGCCTCAATCTCCAAATTATGCAACCCTATTTGGAAGAGTTTCAGCCTAAAGAAGCAACAAAGGAATGCCCTTTATTGCCCATAAATTACCTTTTTAGAAAGGAATTTGTATGGCATGAAGTTTTTTTCCATGTAATCTAATCTACACTTTAGAAAGAAAGTGGGCACCCCTTTTCTTTCCACATATGTATTTACTTGGGTCCTAAGTCTCTTGCTCTATAAAAGAGACCCTCTTGTATGAATTATGGATCTTTGAATTATTAATCAATCAATCCAGTTTTGAGTTATTGTGAGTTTTATTATTTGGTTCTCTGGTGCTCTTGATTCCCGTCTCCTGCGCATGCTAACATCCCAATCTTTAGAAGAAACTCTGGCCGTCACCCTTGTTTTCCTCTATTGGATGCCCAAGAGCCTCTTGGCCGTCCCTCCTTCTCTACTTCTTCCTTGCCTCTTTGCCTCTAATCTAACTTTTTTCTTTTGTTCTTTAACCCTTGGATGGTGTTCTTACAGGTCCCTCAGTAACCATAAATCCAGGATTCAAGGTGATCGCCATCCAGGTCAGTGGATACTTAGCCGCATATTCATGGGCTTAGGGCTTGGTCATCTAAGGCGCATCCATCAGGTAAAGCGAGCCCTTTAGCATCTCGATCTTCTCATCCTTCCAGAGACACCCCCTCTAATCTACTAGCAGCTTTATTGTGGGAGAGCAAGCCCTACCGGGCTTCTTAGCCTCGGTGGTCTTTCTTCTTTACTTTTCTGTAAAACTATTTTGCATGCGGAGTTACTGTAAGTTTTTCTAAATCTCTCTTAGGCTATTACTTTGGGAGACTAATCAACTATAATCAGTAATCATATAAAATTTACTTGCATGCGAATCGGTCCTGCATCAGTTTGGTATCAGAGCATAGTTAGGGCTTGATTTTTTAATTCATATTATTATCAGTATATTATCTATTAATTAAATTATTTCTATCTGCATACATATCAAAAAATTATAAAATATAATTTTTGGATTCACTGTAATTTAAAGTATTTTTTTATTATTTTTTAAGAATTTAATTAGATCTGTGAATTAATTGCATGCCTAAAAATGTAAAAATTCTTAAGATTTTGTTAATTAAATTATTTCTATCTGTATACACTTTAGAAAATCACAAAATTTATTTCTTTGGATTCATTATAATTTAAAGTATTTTTTTATTTTCTAAAATTTAATTCAATCTATGAATTAATTGCATGCCTAAAAACATAAAAATTCCTAAGATTTTTTTAATCAAATTATTTCTGCCTGCATACACATTAGAAAATTATGAAATTTATTTCTCTGGATTTGTTATAATTTATAGTATTTTTTATTATTTTCTAAGAATTTAATTCAATGTGTGAAAAAAATTAAGATTTATTGCTATTTATAGATTTTTGGATTAGGGTTTATGTTTTGCATGTCATTCATCTGCATTAAATTACTCTTAAGGGCTCTCATTGATGTTAGATAAGGGAGGGATTAAGACCCCTTCCTTGGCCCAAAATAACCATCCGTGCATTCAATCCCAATCTCTAATCTAAAACTAAGTAGCAATTTAATTGATATTTGCCCTAGAGGGCTAGGGACACCAACAGTTGGTCTAGTGTACTGGAGGAGACTAATACAAATCAATCTGGCGTGTGCTCTAAAATTGGTGTTTAGAAGGGTGGTCAAATGTCAAACGACTTAAGCAGAGTATTGGGATTATTCTAATTAGGCACCTGCAATTTGCGGGACGAGCCCCTCCTCCTCCCACCTATCCCAACTGGCCAATTGAAGAGTTACTGTTAGATTGGCTTGTATTAAGCCAAATCCTTTACTCTAGATGACTAGGTCTAGCATACCGTAGTTTGAGTCAATCTGAGTCTTATGTGCTTGATTGTGCTTGCATCTGCACTAGATTAGGAGCATCTTTTCACTCATCACCACCTCCATTACAGGCTGAACCCATGGCTAATCAAAACATTGAGGATCACTTAAGGATCATCACTGAACAACTAGCCCGAATAAACCAAGACATCAAGCAATCTGAGGCTAGATTAGGGTCCAAGCCCATGGCTAATCAAAACATTGAGGATCACTTAAGGATCATCGCTGAACAACTAGCTCGAATGAACCAAGACATCAAGTAATATGAGGCTAGATTAGGGTCCAGGTTCGATCAAGTCGAAACTAGGTTAGGCATCCTAGAAGAAGCCCATTTTCAGAGAGGGCCACCCTAGTAGATCAAAGGCTACCAAGAGCCCTAGCCTATATCTAGGATCTAGCCAGCCTATCATAGTCATCCCGGATCTACCCAGTACTCAGACCCCCGCCAGACTTATCCGAGTCGACCCAACACTAGCCGACCTAGTACAAGCCAAACTGAGTTGAGTCAACCCCAGAATAGTACCCCTATACCCTAGAGAGAGGATAAGAAAAATTTTGTAGAGGTCCAGAGAAATTTTAACCCCCATATCAAATGCTTTAGATACAACAAACCAGGATATTTGATCAGCCAGTACCCAGTCAGATTCCTTCATATAGATGAGTTACCTGAGACTGAATCAGAGCCCCTAGTTGAGCCTGAGGGAGAGGTCTATGAGGCTGATACCCATATGATAGATGAGTACGATGGAGAGGAGGAAACATTTGATTCTAAAGATCTACTAGGAGTGGTTAGATGTATCTTAATCCAGATCAAACGAAGGACCAGGAAGATTGGTATAGGACTAACATCCTACAGACTTTTGTTAAGATAGGGGATAAGGTGCTCAAGATAATAGTTGATAGCCGTGTCAATGTCATTTCTGCCAATATAGTTAAATCATTAGGATTAACCATAGTTCCTCATCCTAGTTCCTATAAGGTCTCGTGGGTATATTCCACCTCTATCCTAATCAAGTCTAGATGCCAAATACTAATAATATTACAAAATTATGAAGAAAAGATTGAGTACGATGTAATTCCTATGGGTGTTAATAGTATTATATTAGGTCGACCTTGGCTTTACGATCATGATGCCACCTTATTTAGTTGATCCAACATCTGCTCTTTTAAACACAATGGAAACAAGTATGTAATACATCCAGTTCCATCTAGGGACCCAATCAAGAAAGGATCTAGTAGCCTTAAGGATAGCAAGCCAAGAGTTAATCTGATTAAAGTTAAGGAATTAGAAAAGAACATCACTGAGGGTAACTCTATTTAGATTTTGACCACTAAAGAGATTCATAAATCAGTCCAAAAGGAACAACCCCCAAAAGTAATTAAGACGCTAAAGGAATTTAAGGATGTCTTTCCTGAAGAGTTGCCTGATCAGTTACCATCCTTGAGAGATATCCAACACGCCATTGACTTGATCCCAGGATCCACCCGTCTAAACCTTCCCCCTTATACGATGAACCCCACTGAGCATCAAGAAATACAAAAACAAGTGAAAGAATTACTTAGGAAAGGATTCATTAGGGAGAGCTTAAGCTCTTGTGCAGTTCCTGCACTCTTAACCCTAAAACGTATGGTACCTAAAGAATGTGCGTGGATAGTAGGGCCATCAACAAAATTACTATCAAATATAGGTTTCCTATCCCCAGATTAGATGACATGTTAGACATGATGGTTGGTGTCACCATCTTTTCCAAGATAGACCTTAAGAGTGGTTACCATCAGGTTAGAATTAGATCAGGGGATGAGTGGAAGACTGCATTTAAGACTAGAGATTGTCTGTTTGAATGGATCGTGATGCCTTTTGGGCTTTCAAATGCATCAAGTACATTCATGAGAATCATGACCCAGGTCCTGAAAGAGTACATAGAATAATTCTTAGTGGTCTATTTTGACGATATATTAATTTATAACAAGACCAAAGAGGATCATTTTAACCATCTCAGATTAATTTGTCAGACCCTTAGAGAGAATAGCCTTTATGCAAACCTTAAGAAGTGTGATTTTATGATGCATAGGTTTATCTTTCTAGGTTTTGCAGTAACCCCAGAAGGTATCTCAGTGGATCCTAAAAGGTTAGGACGATTGTAGAGTGGCCAGTACCCATGAATATCCACGATGTCTGCAGCTTCCATGGCCTAGCAACCTTTTATAGGAGATTCATTAGGGGATTTAGCACCATCATCGCACCCATCACTGATTGTATTAGGAAGGATAATTTCGAGTGGACTAAGTCAGCTAATAAGGTCTTCCTAAAGCTTAAGGATAGGATGACTCATGCACCCATACTTAGACTTTCAAACTTTTCTAAGGTGTTTGAGGTTGCGTGCGATACGTTGGGAGTAGGCATAGGTGGAGTGTTAAGCCAAGAAAATCACCCCATAGCTTTCTTTAGTGAAAAACTAAATGAAGCTAAACATAAATATTCCACCTATGATAAGGAATTCTATGCGGTAGTATAGGCCCTTAAGTATTGGAGACATTACTTACTGCCGTAAGAGTTTATTTTATTTTCTGATCATAATGCACTCTAATTTTTGAACTCCCAAAAGAAGCTCAATTATAGGTATGGAAAATGGGTTGAATACATTCAGGAATACATTTTTGTCCTGAAACACCGTGCTGAGGTAGAAAATAAGGTAGCAGACACCCTAAACCATAAGTCTTTGTTGTTGAGTACTGTTACACCGAAGTTATAGGGTTCAACCAGATAAAAGATGAGTATGAGACTTGACCTGACTTTGGTGAAATTCATAAGATCCTTCAGCTAGAACCATCCAATACCAATGGAGATTATACCATTCAGGATGGTTACCTTTTTAGAGGCAATGGATTTTGTATCCCTAGGACATCACTTAGAGAGTTCCTAGTCTGAAAAATGCACGCTAGGGGATTAGCTGGTCATTTTGGAAGAGATAAGATTATCCTAGCAATAGAGGACCAATTTTACTAGCCAATATTAAAAAGGCTCGTTGCCCTGATAGTAGTCCAATGTCGAACTTATGCCATTACAAAATAGCAAAAGTAGAACACCGGTCTATATACTCCTTTGCCAGTGCCTGATCGTCCTTGGCAAGACCTTAGTATGGACTTCATTCTAGGATTACCTAAGACCCAGAATAAGCATGACTCCATCTTTGTAGTGGTCGATATGTTCTCTAAGATGGCACACTTCATCCCTTGTTCGCAAACCTTTGATGTATCTAGGGTAGCCCAACTTTTCTTAGACAGCATGGTCAAGCTCCATGGCCTACCCAAGACCATTGTTTCTGATAGGGATGTTAGGTTCACTAGCTACTTTTGGAAAATGCTATGGCATCTGTTAGGGATTAAACTTAATTTTTCTACAGCCTTTCACCTCCAAACGGATGGGCAAACTGAAGTAGTGAACCATAGTCTAGGAAACCTTCTTAGGTGCCTTGTAGGCGAACACCTAGGAACGTAGGATCTATTGCTATCTCGTGCAGAGTTCGCCTATAACAGCTCAGTGAATAGGTCTATGGGCAAGAGTCCATTTGAGATAGTCCATGGGTACAAGCCTAATCGTCCATTTGATTTAATTGCTTTACCCCTCCATACACGAGTCTCAGAGTCCGCACAAGCATTTGCATAGCATATCAGAGACTTACATAAGGACATTAGCCATAAAATAAATCTAAGTAATGAAACTTATAAAAGACTAGCTAACTCCCGAAGAAGAGCCAAAGAGTTCGATGTAGGGGATTCTATCATGGTTAGGCTTAGGCCTGAATGGTTCCCGCTAGGGACCGTTAAGAAACTTCATGATTGTGGAGCTGGCCCTTTAAAGTAATAGAGAAGGTAGGACCCAATGCCTATATGCTAGATCTACCCTCAGATTGGGGCATTAGCTCAACCTTCAATATTGCAGACCTAGTAGAGTATAGGAAACCGACAACATTCCTAGTGAGTACTTTGGACCTAACCCTCCTTTCATGAGTGAACCTATCCAGGAGTGTCCACCACCAATTTTACCTGAGCGAGGAGAGCGGATCGAGCGTATCTTGAACGATCAAGCCATTACGATCGGAACTGCGGTTACCAATGCTACCTGATCCGATGGCAGGGTCGCTTCGAATTCAACGATTCATGGATTACTCGAGAGGACTTGCAATGCCTCGATCCAGACCTTCTAGAGAGATGCCAAAGCCAAAGCGACCCATACTCGACGGGGTCGAGTTCCTCCCTCTAAAAGAATTGGTGTGGGCACCAGGATCAGACAGAGGATTCTTAATCCTCTGTGGATATCTGATTAGGTTTATAGGGTTTGATTCAGTTAAAAACTAGGTTTATTTTATTTTATTTTATTTAGATTCAATTTTATTTTTGTTTGGGCATTTGAGTCCTATCTTTTGAGTTGGTACTCATTATTAGGGTTTGGGTCATATTGAGTTAGCTCATTATGAGCTTGGGTAAATTTGAGTCTTGTCCAGTCTAGTTGGTCTTATATGTGTCCAGTCCAGTTGGTATTGTATTAAGTTCATTTGCTTAGAAAAGGAGATATCAGTATTGGAGCAGAAGACAAGGCCATCATAGTCAAACCGAGCAGCTGCTAAATTCAAGTTGGCGCCACACCTATATAAGAAGTCACATGCCACCACACACCTGCCATCCTTCAGTACAAGCATTCCACATGCCACCTAGAAGAGCAAGCAGATCAACAAGATAAGCCTCAATCCTCCAAATCATGCAACCCTATTTGGAAGAAGTCCAGCCCAAAGAAGCAGCAAAGGGATGCCCTTTATTGCCCAAAAATTACCTTTTTTGAAAGGGATTTGTATGGAATGAAGTTTTTTTTCATGTAATCTAATCCATACTTTAGGAAAAAAGTGGGCACCCCTTTTCTTTCCATATCTGTATTTACTTGGGCCCTAAGTCTCTTGCTCTATAAAAGAGACCCTCTTGTATGAATTATGGATCTTTGAATTATTAATCAATCAATTCAGTTTTGAGTTATTGTGAGTTTTGTTATTTGGTTCTCTGGTGCTCTTGATTCCTTCTCGAGCGTACCAACTTCCCAATCTCAGAAGAAACCTTGGCCGCCACCCTTGTTTTCCTCTATTGGATGCCCAAGAGCCTCTTGGTCGCCCCTCCTTTTCTACTTCTTCTTTGCCTCTTTGCCTCTAATCTGACTTTTCTCTCTTATTTTTTAACCCTTGGATGGTGTTCTTGCAAGTCCCTCAGTAATCATGAATCCAGGATTAAAGGCAATCGCCATGTAGGTCAGTGGATACTTAGCCGCAGATCCACGGGCTCAGGGCTTTGTCATCCAGGGCGCATCCACCAGGTAGAGCGACCCCTTCAGCATCTCGATCTCCTCATCCTGTCAGGTACACCCCTCTAATCTGCTAGTAGCTTTATTATGGGAGAGCAAACCTTACCGGGGCTTCTTAGCCTCGGCGGTCTTTCTTCTTTACTTTTCTATGGAACTATTTCGCGTGTGGAGTTACTGTGAGTTTTCTTGAATCCCTCTTAGGCTATTACTTCAGAAGACTAATCAACTACAATCAGTAATCATATAAAAGTTACTTGCATGCGAATCGGTCCTGCATCAATAATGCTATTTTCTTTTTCATTAACCATTTTTAGAATGTTACAATCTTTTCTCCTTATAATGTGACATTCTTGTAGCATGCCCAAGCTTGCTAGAATCTACTTTTGAACTGAGTTGTTTGCCACAAGTTAGCCAAAATCTATTCCGAATTGGATCATCGGTGCTGCAATGATAGCTTCACACCATGACGGAATTCTATCACTGTTCCAAAGGTAGTCTTTTTTTATGCCCACCAACTTTCATACACTCACATATGCTATGATATTGTTACTATTTGTAACACCTCAAACCCATTGCTAATCCAATTAACCTGCTAATGGGCCAAAACCACATGATCCGAAAACTCAAGTATTTCCACACACTTAGGTTGGCTTTGATACCATTTACAATGCTTCAAGTCCATTTGTTGAACTAATTAATCTATTAGCGGATCAAAATTATATGATCCAAAAATTTGAATAAAAATTAATTAATAAAATATAAACTTGAGTTATTATAAAAGTATATATTTTTTTTTTGAATTTAAAATTATTTTTGGGATGTTGCACTGACCCTAAAAGGGCTTTACCCACCGCTACGACATCCCAAGAGGACGATGTATGACAAGGCCCGTGTTTGCAGATGAAAGAAGCACTATGCACACGGGACAACATTAGGGACCATGTGGGAGAGATGGTGTAGCCCAGAGCATAGCAATTCTAGAGAGAAACATGCATTATTTTGTGCTCTTCATTTCAAAGTTTACCCTTAATCATTCGATTCCATTACAAAACCACTGCAGCAATAATATCTATCTTAACCAAATTGGCCTTGGTAGGATTGTCAATTCTCTTTCTATATTTGCATTGAAGATCCTGGTATCCCAGTTTTCCATAGAAGTAGTAGTTTCTTTTGTTTTTGAAGGTAGTGCTCTAGTTCTTTTATTTTGGATTAAAGGGCTTTTTACCTTTGGGTTGAGCTTTGCCAGGCTTAAACTCCACCAAAAGGCCGACTTGCCCAAAGTCAAGGTTTACTCAAAGAGTCAAGGCCAACCTATCAAGGCTAACCTGAAGAGTCAAGCTCAACTTGAAGAGTCAAGGCTAATCGGATCAAAATCAAGACCAACATAAAGAGTTAAAATTAATTTGAAGAATCAAGTTCAACTTGAAGAGTTGAGGTTAATTTATCCAAAATCAAAAAATTAATTAACCATAAGAGCCATGATCGACCTAACTAAAATCAACTAACCTAAAGAATCAGGGCCAATCTTATCAAAATCAGCCAACCTAAAGAGTTAAGGCTAACTTAAGGTAATTTTGGCTTTTATCGAACAAGATCAGTTATTAAAAATTAACTTAAAAATATTAGCAATGTTTAGGCTCGGTAGAAGGGCGGCAGCAAAACAACAACAAAAAATTCTACCAAAATAGCCTATATCAATGAAGAGCAAGTCGATCGAAGACCTTGGAAAGTATCCTAAAATCTTGGTAAGTTAAAGGTAGACCATAGCCCAATTAAGGGATGTCCTCCTCATAAGGCATAATTCCCATGAACATCCTTAAAGTGTTCCAACAACTCTCGAAGCTAACCTCAATTTGCAAAGCTTTTTTGAGTATGGGTACCGACCTTAATTTATAAAGCTTTCTCAAGTCTGAGCATCAACCTCAATCAGTAAAGCTTCCTCAAGTTTAGCATTGACCTTCGTTGGTAGAACTTCATCAAGTTTTAAGCATTGACTTAAGAGTTCTAGCATTAGAAGGAGTTACCTTCAATAATTCTCCAAGCTGTTTTAAGATCGATGAATAATTTTTTAGGATGCAGATTTGACATAAAAGTTAGCCAACATGATATCGGTGAAGTTTCAAGATTGACCATTGCTCATGAATCGTTGAGCTCACCTAAGCTGGCAGTCTAAGATGATCAAATTAACCTATGTCTGTTACTCATTGAGCTCAGTTTGAAGATAACCTTCATGAGATTACTAGATCATTAGAGAAGAGACAAATGAGCCCCAGATAGATCAGTTAAACAAAGGTCTTAGCTACTTTTATGACTTGAGTACAAACTGAAGCTCAACCTTCAAAAATGGATGGCAGGTAGTATGGTCAGATTTGGCTTGCTTATCTTATAGTGATATATAATAGAATCGGAGGTCATTACAGAGTGATCAGTATCACATAGACATCTATATGAAAGAAGAGAGCTTTATTAAGAAAGATTTTCTCTTTAGGAAACATCGACCTAGCAAACTTTGATCAGCACTCTATTTACTAAGAAAGCATAAAACTAGTTCGAAAAGGTATCAACCAATATATACTAAGGGAATATTCTTCATTGATTGAACTCATTTGAGGATCATAATTATTAGATGTCCCATATAAGAGTCCAACTCTAATTATAAGTCTTTTAGATGTCAATAAAAGCAGCCCAAGTCTTCATAGGTAAATAAATTTTTCTTCTTCATTGTTTAGGTTTTGGGTAGCTCTTCTTTCTTCCTCTATATTATTCAAGCGAGTACACATCTCATCTGTTCCATTAGAATGTGGTAACTACTTTTGAACTTTAAACTCAACTCAACTCATTTAAGCCTTTTCCCAACTACATGGGTCGGCTACATGAATATGCTTCCTTCACTCTGCTCTATTGAGGACTAAATCGATATTTAAATTATAAATAGTTATATTTTTTTTAATTATTTTATCCATATTAGTTTAGGTCTACCTCTACCTTTATTCTTACCATGAATTGTTAAAAGAGTACTCTTTCTAACTGGAGCATCTAAAGGTTTACATTGTATATGTCTAAACCACACTACAAGAAAGTTGAGTTTTTACGAACTTATTACAACAATATTTTTATCACGGTGAACAACTATTTGTTATGACAAAAATATGTTTCGTCGTTAAAAACTCCTTTATAACGACAAAATAAATTTTTATCGTTATAATTAAAGATTTTAATAAAAAATATTTTTTGTAATATTACGATGAAACTTATTTTTCACCGTAATAATTAGATTTATTATGGTATAAATTTCACCATAATAGGTTTAGATTTTATTTTTATTTTTTGTGCTATTATAGTAAAAAATAATTTTGCTGTAATAGGTTAAGATTTTATTTATTTTTATTATTTTTTGTAATATTATGGCAAAAATTATTTATTGCCATAATTAGATTATTATGGAAAAATATAAATTTCTCCATAATATGTTTAGATTTTATTTTTTATTTTTTACGATATTATCGCAAAAAATAATTTTCACCATAATAGGTTAAGATTTTATTTTATTTTTCATAATATTATGGCAAAATTATTTTTCACCGTAATAATTAGATTTATTATGGTGAAATATAAATTTTACCGTAATAGGTTTAGATTTTATTTTTATTTTTATTTTTTTGTGCTATTATGAAAAAAAATAATTTTTGCCATAATAGGTTAAGATTTTTTTTTTAATTTTTTCTTTGTTCTATTATGGTGAAACAATATTTTTGCCGTAATAATTAGATTTATTACGACAAAAATTATGGTTCATCGTAATAGGGTAAGATTATATATTTTTTATTTTTTGTGCTATTATGGTGAAAAATAATTTTCACTGTAATAGGTTAAGATTTTATTTTTTTTGCAATATTACAGCAAAAATTATTTTTTACCGTAATAATTAGATTTATTACAATGAAATATAAATTTCATCATAATAGGTTTAGATTTTATTTATTTTTTGTTTTCTTGCACTATTATGGCAAAAAATAATTTTGCCATAATAGATTAAGATTTTATTTATTTTTATTTTTTCTTTATTCTATTACTGTGAAACAATATTTTATGGTAATAATTAGATTTATTATGGCAAAAATTATGGTTCGGTAAGATGATATTTTTTTTATTTTTTTCGTGCTATTACGGTAAATTTTTTTTTGCTGTAATAATTAGATTTATAATGACAACATTTAAATGTAATCGTAATAGGTTAAGATTAAATTTTTTTTTTTCTTTATTCTATTACAATAAAATATTTTTATCAAAATAATTAGATTTATGATGACAAAAATTATTGTTCACTTTTTAAATTTTTTTTTACATTATTACGATGAAAAAATAATTTTTACCATAATAAGATCACATCCACCCACGTAATAATATTTTCCCCACGTTTTTTCTCTTCCTTGAAACCCTCCCGCCACAATTTTCTTCTCTTCCTGAAACCTCGCTCACACGCCCCAAATCCGAGACTCCGTCGACCCCCACAAGCTCCTCTCCGCCGTCAACCCTAGGACGCCGGAACCCTCCCCTCTCCACCTTCATCTCTTCAGTTCCCTGATCTCTGCTGCTAGTCCGATCTAATGGATTCTTTTTCTTACCCGAAATAGTTATTATAGAAAGAATTTGAGAGGAGACTGGATTCTTGATGCTCGCAGTTTTTGGCGTGCAGGACGTGGAGTTTGGGTGGTGGAGGAGTGGCTTTTGGGATGGAGGAAGGGAGGGCCACGGCGGATGCCACCTCTGGGCGGATGGCCTTCGAGCCCATACTTGAGGAGGGGGTTTTCTGGTTCGATTGCTCGCGGAATGATAGGGATGCGGCGTTTTCGAGCTTTTCTTTCGTTGATCGCAAGGCAAGGGAGACTCCGATCGCGGTTCATAAGGTGCCGGAGTATGTCCCTTTGTTTGAACGTGTTCATGGTAAGCAGATGGTCAAGATTCATGTTTGTTATATATATATATATGTATGTATATACATACATATGTATATACATATGTATGTATATATACATACATATGTACATACATATGTATGTATATATACATACATATGTACATACATATGTACATATGTATATATATATACATCTACATATACATACACATGTATACATATGTGTATATACATATATATATACATATACATATACATACACATGTATATACATATATATATATACATATACATATCATATGTGTATATACATATACATGTATATACGTATATGTATATATGTGTATATACATGTATATATACATGTATATGTATATGTATATGTATATATGTATATATATATACACATATGTATATGTATAGTATATGTATGTATGTATGTATGTATGTCTAGGTAACATGGCATCCTTATATGGATGCATATATTATGGTCTTGACGCTTACCCAAAAAGAAAAACTAAAAGGTGGAAGAAGATATATATATATATATATATATATATATATATATATATATTGTGAGAGATGCTATCTAACAAACCAGATAATATTTGCTAGCTTGATTTAAATTTAGTTATGATGTATTAAATACTTTAATTGATCATTAAGTATACTAACCTTACAGTAAAATAATAATGAACCTTGCTTAGAGTATCCACATAACTGTGATAACTGAAAACATAATGACAGTTTGCTTAGAGTGTCTAGCACTTGAAACTAAAAGTCATGTCACTCCAAACAAGTGAGAAGCGTTGGCATGCTTTGTTGTCAACGATATGCTTTAGAGTGGAGTGTCTAGCTGTGGCATATCCCATCTTGCAGTGTTTAAGTATCCAAAAAGTATTGTCACTTCAGAAAACCTAAAAATGGAGAGCCTATGTGATATAATTATGATAAAGAGAAAGAGTCTGAATGATTATAATAATTCAAAATCATTCACCTTGGAAATGAATTAGAGAGATGAATGCGCACATATCCTCTTCTATCATTTTTTTTTCTTTTGCTTAAATTGTTCTTTGTTCGGTTTGTTAATGCATAGAAAGTAGAATATATCTCTGCTCTAACTTTGATTTGAAATTAATAATAATTTGCCCGTCTTGCATAGCTTCCTTCTAGATCATCTTTTTATGGAACTGGAGAAGTAAGCGGGCCACTTGAGCGGACAGGCAAGTGGGTATGTTATCTATCCAGTTACCTATGGTATCTACTGTGATCAAATATCTAACCTCTATGGTCATTTCAGATTTTTACATGGAACACAGATGCAGGGGGTTATGGTCCAGGAACCACATCCCTGTATCAGTCACATCCTTGGGTTCTAGCTCTTCTACCAGATGGAAAGGCACTGGGCATTCTTGCTGACACAACTCAGCGTTGTGAGGTCTAGCAGGATTCCTTCCTATTGCAGATGAATCTTCTGGACCCATTCATGTTTTGGTTTCACCTCTAAATAGATGCCACATTCTATTAGTCTAGTGATTATATTGCTTCTTGACATATTGACTTATGGGAAGATTCCATGATAAAGTTTACGGCTGTGGCTGTTTACCCTGTGATCACGTTTGGTCCATTTGAGACACCCATTGATGTCCTGATGTCATTGTCTCATGCAATTGGTTTCTCAAAGTCAGTCTCCAATTTTCTAGATATCTTTTGAGACACTTTATTCTATTTTATAATTTTGAATTTATCTGCTGCCTCTGTTTGTATTTGTTGCGTACTTAGATTGCTACATATCAAATTAATTTTTTTATGATAGTAAATATCAAATCCAATGGGACATGTTTCATGCTTATTTTCATTTATATTTTCTTTGAAGCCAAATGAAGTGTAATTAGCAGAATTAAATTAGTGATTTGATAGCTTTTGAACATGTGTTTTGGATCATGACTTTGATAGCTTGTAGATCATGCAACTAGATGTTGAAGAAAGTTAATTAGCCAACTTGTTGGTGAATGGAACAATGCAATATTCCTAGTCTAGTTGTCCAATGAGAAATTTAACACCAGAATTAGGTTCCTCACACAAATCAGGGTGGTCCTAAATGAACTTTTTTAGGTGATCAACTTGAACTAGTATGTTGGAACTAATGATCATGTGGTGAAGAAAGTGTGTAGAGGGGACATCGATAACAATATGTAACCAACAATAGATGATAATAATTATTGGAAGGATCTAAGCAATGCATGCCGCCAAATTATCTGGATTCAAAAAGACTACATGATTTTGTATTTGAATTTCACAACATTGCAATGGTTCACAGCAAGAATGGTAGCTTAACATTAAAAGCTGCACTTGGCCATGACTTTTCTCTTATATCATTTACTGAACAAACATTACTCCAATATATTTACATTAGGAGACTTCGACAAACAAACAACAACATATACTATTTTCATTGTCATTTGTTTCTGAAAGCCCCTAAACCATACTGGCAGTTAATGCAAAATTCTATCCTTTCATTCTTATCTACTATACTCAACTCCCAAGTGCTCTGTTCATGAAGCTTCTTGCTTCCATGGCTCAATATCACATGCATTGCTCATACCGTCTTCTAGTAGTTTCTATATAATGACATTCAACTATAACACATTTAAGTATATGAAGCTGCAGTTAGTATAAAACTGAACTTTGTCAAATCATGTAATACTTGTAAATTTGCTTATAATAGCTGAAATTTCTTTTGTGATCTATATTGCTTTTACCATTACAACTCTATTCTGATATCTAATTCTTCTCTGTTAAAATTTTAGGAACTTTCTTTATGCCTCCAAAATGGTCACTTGGCTATCATAATGTCGTTGGAGCTATGATTTTGCTGCAAAAGTTCTCAAGGCACTTTGATATTAATTACTTAATTTGCATATTGCTTCTTTCATTTGTATTTTAGATCTTTTCCCCCCATTTTGGGTTTGCAAACTAGTTTAACTGTTTTCTTTTATCTGAAGCTTTTCGTTTCTGATATTCATGCTTTGGCTTTTTCCTCATACAGATTGCCAGAGCATTTCGAGAGAAACACATAACTTGTGATGTCATATGGATGGACATTGACTATATGGATGGCTTTCGATATTTTACATTTGACAAAGTATATTTCTTCATACTAAGCTAGGATATAATATGTCATCATCATTGTGCATTTCTATGCAGGTTTTATATGTAGACTATATTTTTCTTATCTTTTTGAGACCAGGCTTATGATGTGGCATATACAAAAAGAATAAGCTGCTTGTATCCTAATTCAAATGGTTAGCAAATGGAGATTAAATACAACTGAACAACTAAATGCAAACAATAAGCTCATTCATTATTTAAGAATGTGTTTCCTGTAACTTCAAGCAATATGATATTTCATACACTAACATTTATGTATGGATGCATTATAGCATGCATTTGTTAGATTTATTTGTTTTAGATGATGGTTTAAATGTCATATTGTATTGGCTAGTATGGTACATGCCATACCGTATCTATAGGGAATTGATACTTGGTTCATGATTCTGTCCCTTCCATTGGTCAGCTTGATTTCAAAATATTTATCCGAGTTTAAATTCTAACAACTTGAAGCTTTGTCCAAACTTAGAAATGGCTGATTCTTTAGTATTATTCTTACTGGCTTAGCATTCATCTTTCTTGTTCCTAGACAAATGATAACCCTGTCCTTCATTTGTATAATGTAGACACAAAAATGTTGTGGGAATAAGAATTATCAGGAAACAGGTAAGAGAGAGAGAGATGGAATCAATATATTACATGAGATCAGGAGCTCGAGAAGTTCAGCACTATGGACTTCTAGGATTCCCTAATGGATTTGCACGATTAAAACAAGATGGATTATTGCTATTTAAATATTTGTGAAGGCTATAATGAGACTATTCTACTTGGTTGATCACTGAGTTGCTGTATTCCAATAGTTAGCTCTTTCTACGGATTAATCTGTGATAACTACCTGCTGATATACCTTCTTAAATGAGGACTGTATGATGCATCTGATCTTCACCAGACTATACAATGATAATGTAATTGTTGTCATGCACACTATTATTAGCCTTTGACATGATAGCAGATACAACATCAGGATTATTAGTCTCAATATCCAAAGGAACCACACCAAATGCTTCAGAGAACGGATACCCTAAGCATGGAACAAACAAACAGAATATCAATGACATTATTTAGTTCAGAGGAATAGATAATGGACTGGTAAAATGTCAATTACTATGGAGATAAAGAGTACCTAAATCATCATAGTAGCTAATAATCAATTCTATTTGGGCATTGACGGGAAGGTAAACCACATGGAAAGAAGATTCATATTATGATTATTTTTTTAATAAAATTTATTATCTTAAACTATTATTGTTTCTTTTAAGAGATATCCTGTTACAGAAGAGGAGCCATCAAGACTTTATTGTGGAATACTCTTCATTTTGACAAAAGAAAGAATCAATAATAGATAAATGAAAAAGCTTAAGATACTTATCTAAGTTTTATCAATTAAAAATATAATATTTTTTAATGTAATATTTTATACTAAACATATTGAATTTATTTTCTTTTCATTGGAGGCACAGTTAGTAGAGTGACTTTCTTCACAAGACTCTGCAGTAGAACCAATCAATGAGGATGCCGCTTTTGGGGAGGTTTTAGGTTCTAGATCTGGTTACAAAAGGGGATGTGGTTCACTACCAAAGGGTACGTCTTCGAAAAACTCACAATTAAAGCAAGAGCTACATGAATGTCGAGGAGAACTATACATTATAAGAAAAATGGCTTATTACGATGAATTAATTCATCGTAACTTATTACAATGTAACTAATTTCAACGTAATAAATGACATATGACAAAATATATCATCATTATAATTTTTTTTTAAAATATATACGATGACTTAATTTCGCCATAATAACTATCTATTACGGCAAAATTAAGTCACCATAATAACTTGTAACCTATTATAGCTATTATGACGAAATCAAGTCGCCGTAATAACTTCTAACCTATTGGCGACTTAATTTTGCCGTAATAGATAGCTATTATGGTGAAATTAAGTCGCTATAATAAATATTTATTTTAAATTTTTTTATTTTACATCTATTACAATAATTTAATATAATACTAGAGCAACTATTTAGAATAATTTTCTGCTTCAAAATTTTCATAAAAAAATTAATAAAAATTTCATTCATTTCAATAAAATTATCATATGCAATGTTTTTGAAAATACATAAAAAAATACATGTACTATTAAGGAAATGAGGTCATTTGGGATCTACTAGGATGAAATTCAGGCACTAGTTGTCGCATGTAAGTAGTGATCTCATCGGTCGTCGCCTTTAGATCATCGATGATCCTTTGTTGCTCAGTGATGATATCCTTATATCGACTCAATTTCTCTTGACACTCATGTAGTTCTCCTCGGCATTCATGTAGCTCCTGCTTTAATTGTGAGTTTTTCGAAGATGAAGAACTACCTTTAATTCTCGACGTACCCTTCGGTAGTGAACCCCATCCCCTTTTGTAACCAGATCTAGAACCTAAAACCTCCTTAAAAGCAACATCCTCATTGATTGGTTCTACTGTAGAGTCTTGCGAAGAAAGTCGCTTTACTAACTATGCCTGTAATTAAAAAAAAGAAATTCAACATGTTTAGTATAAAATATTATATTAAAAATATTATATTTTTAATTGATAAAACTTACATGGGTATCTTTAGCTTTTTTATTTATCCATTGATTTTTCTTTTTATCAAAATGAAAAATATTCCATAGATGAAGTCTTGATGGCTCCTTTCCTAAAAAAAAATAGTTTAAGACAATAAATTTTATCAAAAAAGAATAATATCTTCTTTCCATGTAGTTTACCTTCCTGTCAATGCCCAAATAGAATTGATTATTAGCTACTGTGATGATTTAGGTACTCCCTATCTTCATAGTAATTGACATATTAACAGTCCATTATCTATTCCTCTGAACTAAATAATGTCATTGATATTATGTTTGTTTGTTCCATGCTTAGGGTATCCGTTCTCTGAAGCATTTGGAATGGTTCCTTTGCATATTGAGACTAATGATCCTGATGTTGTATCTGCTATCATGTCAAAGGCTAATAATAGTGTGCATGGCAGCAATTACATTATCATTGTATAGTTTGGTGAAGATCAGATGCATCATACGGTCCTCATTTCACTACAAGAAAATGCTGAAATAGCGACGCAAATTTAGCGACGCAATTATGCATCGCTAAATTACGACCACTTTGCGACGCCTTCATGAAAACAAAACATTACGATGTAATTAGCGATGCATTAGCGACTCAATAAACCAAAAAATCAAAAAAAAATTAATTTTTTTATTTAGCGATGCAAATAATGCATCGTAATATTTTTTAATTAATTTTTTATAAAATATAAATATGGGAAAAAAATATTGCGATGCAACTTAGTGTGTCGCAATGTTTTTAAAAGAATTAAATATGTTAAATAGTGACGCATTAATGACGTAATAAACCAAAAAATTAGAAAAATTATTTTTAATTTAACGACGCACAAATTGCATCGCAAATAATTTAAATAAAATTAATTTTTATAAAATATAAATAT